>CP144693.1:15429452-16096952 GCA_036885675.1 Vigna mungo | reverse complement strand
ATTTTTATTTCCTCATACTTTTGTCGTTTTGTGTTGGCCTTTCGTGTTGCGATACAATAAGGATGGTGGGTCTCATGTAGAGACAAAGATTTGAGTGTCACTTCCTTTTGCGAAAGGAGGTGAATGTCTCGCCCAAAGAGCTTTTCGATAAGTCGGGGAGATAGGTCTGAAGTTGCGATGAAGGACGACTCGAATCGCCCTGTTTTGCGTAACAGGTTGGGACGACAAAGTACAAGGAAACGACATCGGTTTATGAATGAATTGATTATGATATTTTCTTTGGAGTAGAAATGTGTTGTTTGACTTGTTATTATTTATATTTAATGTTGTTTTACTGTGTTACAAGCTATGATGATATTTCTGGTTGCTCACCCTTGCGTGTTTGTGGTTGTGGTTTCCACCTGCAATGATCGTACTTGTACGGAAGCAAATGATGTTGCAGATGATGCTGGAGTGCAGTAGTTTAACGAGAGGGGAAAATCAGTTCTTCTGGGATTTTATTGATTTCGTTATTTAAATTTTCTTTACAGACTTGACGTTTCGGTAAAGGTTATGTTTTGAGTTTTTGCGTTGTAAGAACAACGTTTATGGTTTGTGATTTTAGCTTTCGCGATATTATTGGAATAAAGTTTTTTTTTTATCCGAAAGCATTGATTTTATAGTAAACTATGTAAGGATGATATTATTCCATTTCACAAGTGACATCCAGTTAGGGGTGTTACAATATAGGCTTCTTTGAAAAATATTCGTTACTCAGAGTTTTTGACTTTTTTTTCTAGGATTGTAGCTTTTAAGGTAAAGTCAAAAGTTATGTTATGTCTTGGCAAAACAACTATACTTTGTATAGTAAGACAAACATAAGGCATATAGAAAACATTCCTTAAATAATTCAACATCTTTTTTTCTCTCCCTTATTTGATAAACATCAAAAAGATTGAGAAAGAGGCATCATTGCCTAGTGGAAGGTTGTGGCAGTGGTGGTGGTTGAGGTTGGGTTGGTGGGGTGGTGGAGGTAGAGGTTGAGTTGGTAGAGGTGGTGGAGGGGGTGGTTGAGGTTGAGGTGGAGGTGATGGTGGAGGAAACAACTGGGTGGTAAGGGCATAAAGAGTGGTAATGATGGTATTGAACTTTATATGTTGTTCCTTTCTCATTGCAGCAAGTTTTGCAGCTTGTTGTGTAGACTTTTGAGCAAGTAGATTAGGGTGGTGTAGGTTGAGGGTTAGGGTGGTGTAGATTAGGTCAGTAAGTAAGGTTAGGGTGGTGTATGTTGAGGGTTGTTGATAACAAGTTGGGTTGATGGAGGAAGGGTAAGGCTTGAAGGTTTGAGAGAGCTTGGTGGTTGGTTGATAAGACTTGATGGTTGGTTCAAATTTAGCCAAATACGAACGAGTCAACCCTCATCGAATTTTTAGCTTATCGAAATTCAGCCAAATTCCATCGAGTCAACCCTTATCGAAAGTCGGTTGGATTTGATCGAGTCGACCTTAGCTGAAATTCAGTTTAATTCAATCAAGTCGACCTTGGTCGAATATTAGCTGAGTTGGTCCTAGAAGAATTCTACGAATTCGACCAAGTCTGCCTTGGTCAAAATTAGTTTGAGTTTAGCCAAGACGACCTCGGGCAAATTTTGGCCGAATCGGCTTTGGCCAAATTAGCGTTGGCCGATATTCGACGAAGTTGGCCCTGATCAAAATTTGGCCAAGTTCAATCGAGTCAACTCCTTCAAAAATTCAACCAAGTCTGCACTAACCAAAATTTGGTTGAATTCGGTCAAATTCGCCTTTGCTGAAATTCGGTTAAATTTGGTCCCGACCAAATTTCGACCCAATCAGCCTTAAAAAAAATTGGTCTAATGTTGAGTCTTCTCCAACTGAAATTTGGCCTAATACAATCGAGCTAACCTTGACAAAAATTCAGCCGAGTCGACCATAACCCAAATTTGTCCCCACCCTTACCCAAAGGTCGAGACTGATTTGCTCAGGTCGAATGTGGAGACGAGCCGAATTGGGTTTATGGTTGAGATAGGTTTGTCCAAACCAAAGGTTGTGACATAGGTCGAAGGTCGTGATAAATCAACCCAGACTGAAAGTCGTGACAATTAGTATGAGTCTAAAGTTAACTCTTAATTTGTGTATATGTGTATATGAGTGATTATTTGAAATTAAGAAAAGACAAATTCTTGGTCCTAAAGTTAAGAGAAAGTTCATTATTATACTTTCAAGAGAGACATAAGACATATGAAACAAGGAAAAGTCATGCAAAAATAGTTACAATTATAATTACACTTTTAAAAGTAATATGTGTTGGTTAGAACTCATGCAAAAATAGTTACAATTATGATTACACTTTTAAATATGTGTTGGTTAGAAACTCTTTTATGTGTTTTCTCAAGAAAAAAAAAACATGAATCATCCATATATGTTCCTTGTGAACTCTTGGTATGTAAAATATTCTAAAAGAATTAAGAAATATTATATGATCTAATAGTCTTACAAAATTGAGTTTTTTAATTTATTTTTCTCTAATTCTTTTAGCGTGGCTATTGTGAACACACTTATAATCAGACATTGATTTCTTCTTCTTTATATTTTATTCTCATGCTTCTAATATTTATTCTGTTGAGACCCTAATGGTTTAATCTCTACCTAGAGAATCTAACCCTAGTAAAGTCTCTTCTGAGAGAGTTGAGATGACAACAAACATTAAGATGAGCTGATCATATACCTACTACATCGTTGATTCAGATAAATTATTATTGATTCTGAGGGAGTTGAAGAGTGAAAATGGTGATGCATTGTACTTATTAACCGTGACTGACAAAAGCTTGAATTAAGACTCACGTGCATGGGAATAAGGACCACAAAGAAAGGAAAGCCTTCTGCCACCATTGGAGCACAACACTCTCGTGTGTTCTTCGCTCATCTTCACACCACAGTAGTGATCTTCACTTCTGTCAGAGAAAGATGCTGGCATACATATTCCCTTTTCTTGGCTAACTTGTTATTCAACAATCATTACTGAATTGTAATTTATAATTTATATATAAGACATGCTTACCTCTTTGATTCAATGTTAATCAAGATATTCACCTTCGTGTTACTTAGAATACCAAAATTATTTTATACAATCCTTACTTCATTTAACAAAATTTAATTCAAAATATATTAAATTTTTGAAAGAATTAAATATATTAAGTTTTAATCAAACAGTCTGATTTAAAAAAAAAAAAGTTATTTGAAAGAAAAATTGTTGAGTGTGAATCAATTATCTAATATTATAAACTAAGTTAATTAATTCATAATCGAAATTGTGTCACTTATTAAGTTTTTAAGTAGAAAAATTAAGTTTTGATTAAGTAGTATATACACTCTTAATATACTTAATTTTAGCTATTTTGAGGTATAATTAAATTTAAATACATTATTTCAAGATATTTGTCCAATTGGGGCAATAAGAGCTTTAAATGAAAATATGTACTAAAATCAACTTTTTAAATCTTATTAGACAATATTTGTTTTTGGTAGACAAAATGCATTAGATACTCTAGTTAGAAGAGTCTGTAATATGTGGAAATCTATTAGAGAACTTGATAAATGATATATGAATTGAGTTTTTATTACGTTATATAATTGCATAAGTATTTCTTGAATTCTAATGTGTATTTTGTCTAGTTGAAGTGAAAGCAAGTTCATAAACCCTTATAGATGATACAGTGGTAAATTGTCTAATGCCCAATGAAGACATAGCTAGATTAGATATTTTTTAATAAGAGAAGCTAAGATCATAAGCTTGAAGAAGAAATAAAGTTCTTGTAAAGATGGAGAAGAGAAGATGATAAATGCCAAGTCACTTACGCATCAATAATTGAAGTCATCTAGTTAAGGTATCATCTAATCAATGTCTTGTTAAAGTCATCTAGCCAATACATTGTTAGATTTTTCTGATGTGTTTCATTAGACTTGTCTACTCATTATGTTACCAAAATTGCCAGATGATATCATCTACTAAGTGTATTATGAACTCGTCTAGTATGAATCGTCTGCCTTGTCCTTAGCCTCCTAGGCCTCCTTATTGTAGGATTGTTTTATCTCTTCGACCCTTACCTCATTTACAGCTCGTTCTCTCAACTCCTCCATTGTCTTGGGGTATCTTCGACATATGTTTTCCTTGAAGGATCCCGACTTTAGCGTTGGCATAACATATTGAAGGGCCAATTTTGTACTTAGCCCTTTCACTCTCCTATCCATCTTCTGGTAGCGGCCCATGAAAGCTTTCAACATTTCTTCTTTCCCCTACTTGAGGTTTGAGAGCTCGAAGGTCGTTGTATCTTGCGAGCGACTGTTGGCAAATTGTCTTCCGAACATGGGTTTCAATCCCTCGAAGCTTTCAATGGAGTTTGGCAATAGTGAATTGAACCACTCCAGTGCTTCTCCCTCCAACGATAAAGAAAATGTTCGGCACCATATGGCGCGGTTGCCTGTACGAAATGCCATCCGTGTGGAAAAGGCCTTAATATGATCATCTGGATTGGTCGTCCCATCGTAAATGCTGAGTTGGGGAGGGACGAAATGCTCTGATATGTTGACATCCATGATTGCCTGGATAAAAGGCAGCTACCCGGACGTATCCTCCTCCTTCACTATTGGCTACTTGCTCGCGAGGGTACTCTCGACCCGGTCGCTCTTTCCTCTATTTTTATCCGCCCCTGACTCCTCCAGCTTCTACGTTCGGTCAAAGGCGCTACTGTGTTCGACCGTGTCCTCTCGGTGAGTCCGGCCCTGCCCGTCGTCCTCCTTCTCCCCATCTCTCTCTTCCACCACCTTCCCCTTACCACAGGCTCCCGTCCCCTTGGCTATCCTTGCCACACACTCCGCCCTTACCGCCACCAATTCCTCTTCGTATTGTCGTTGCATGTCCTCCAACTTTTGTTGTAGCAGCCTTATCATCTCCATCGGGTCCTTAGTGGTCATATTCCTCGTGACTACCATTGGGCTTGAATGCTCGATCCACACAGTGGGCGCCAAAATGTTCCGGTGTGATGTTGGATCACCTAATCCCTTCACAATTTCTCTTCTTGATCGTCCGTCTTATTCGTCTTCCTCCGTCCAAGTCTATCCGGGAGGGTACCTGCCAAAGGTCCTCCGATGCCAAAGTCAAATAACTATTTCGTTCGGCAATCAAGACACAGTATTAAATTCACAATAAATGAATCCACTTACCTCGTACCTTTGACTTCTATATATAGTATTGGTTATGAACTTAGGATTAGAGTGGTCCTAATCAAGGTCCAATCACATCCCAATAGTCTTAAACCTTATCTTTTCTAATTAAATTTATCTTACCTTAATCCTTTCGCACTCCTTCGGATTTGGAAGTTTGGCTCTCTGTATTTTTTGGGACCGGCTAGTCAAGCCAGTGGGTCCCAGTACATTAAATATATAATGATAAGTTTTTTTAGATATTCCTTATAATTTCATGAATTAAACCTATTTTTCTAATAAATACTGACATGAATTTAGTCTATCATACTATTCAAACTAATCTTTTAAAATCTTCTTTAGACAATCATTTTAAAGTGTTTTTATCAACATCCCAAATAACAATTGAAATCTGCATTTTTCTTATTTTGAAAATCTTATTCATAAAATACATACTCATATACATATTTCAAAAGATTCATAATCAAAGATAGAGATGTTTGTGATTCCATCTAATAACATTAATAAAGATTACTCTTGTCCTTTTAAATGTCATTTTATTATTTTGTTTTTCTACATTGTTCTGTAATATTAAAATGAGGATTACATGTATTCATTTTCAAACTATCTCTATCTTTTGTATTGAAAAGAAGAAATACATGTACATGGAAAACAAAAGAAAACGAAAACACGAATAGTGTAAATATATATAGTCAAACTCACTTACTTCATTCAAGTCTATAAACTTAGATGATTTTAGTAATGATTAGTAAAAATAAACAAACTTCAATGTAAATAACCATTTAATATTAATCTAATACCACTCGTTTAAATTTTCTAGACCAAACCTCCAACTATATATATATAAATTTAAAGTTTTACTTTTCCAAATAGTGTCAAATATAAAGTGAAATTAATAACACTTTATTAAGAGAAATAATACCAATTAAAATACAACAATAAGGTTAGATACAGTTGACAAGGAAAAATATAAATTGACTAATATACACTGTAATAATTGTATTCTTCTTTTGAGTATTTTGAAAATTGAGTATGTAAGGTTTACTTTCTTCTCGAAGTTTTTTATGAAAAACATTTGCTTCTTCTCCACTTCCTATATATCAGTCTCCCAATCACTCATGCTTCATTACACTTTCCAAAATAACATCCTAGGTTTTAAATCTTTCACTCCTTAATGATAAATAAAATCTTTTTTGAAGTAAAACTCACTCTCTATTGATAATTATTTTATATATGAGGATATGTAAATGTAAAGAAATATTTTTAAGTATTTAGTGTTTTTATATTTAATTATTTAAATGTAAATACATTTTTTTAATATTTTGTAGTTTTTATTTTTATTTTTTTAACGTAAGATGTTGGAGTTTTTTTTTTCCAACATAGCACATATTGTGGTCAGTATTTACAGGGATAACATGAAATTCTTACCTTTAATGTTGTCATTCTATACTGAAAACCAGTTGAAATTGGACTATTAAGGAACCAAATTTTTTGTTTGCTTTTTAGATGTTTCTTGTTCTTCAAATTATTTAGAAAAAAAAATTATAATATTCAAACTACTTAAAATTAAAAAAAAAAAAATCATAGAAAAACTCCAACTTCTATTTTTGTATTTGTTTTGTAAATAAATTTTTTTAATGAATTTTAATATTTTTTCTATATTATAAATTTCATAAATTTCAATTAAAATTTTTGATATTATGTTATATTTTAAATTTATATTTTAAATTTTTTTTCTAATTAAAACTTTTTTATATTTGTATAGATTTAAATATTCATTTTTATATTTTTTGTTTAGAATAAAAATATATATTTTTCAAATGAAAAAAATTGTGAGTCTAATTCAAGAAAATAAAATACATGGGAATCTAGGGATAATAATAAAAATGTGAAAGAATATAAAAAAAATCATTATTTATAGCTTTCGAAAAGAAAGCTTAACATTTTTATTAATTCTTGAAGTTGAAAACACCAACAATATAAAAAATTACTTTTTCATAAAACAATATAAAAAATTTACCTTTTAAAATTTCATATCAAAATATTACTAATACACTAAAAGTCATTATAACAATACTAATATAGGAAAAGTCATTTTGAAACTAATTTGCTGATTGAAGTACGTTCCATATTTAACATATGGTATAGAATGTTTGATGTTTGGCCTCATGTGTGGACCAGATGCATTTCTCAATGAATATAAAGTATTATTCAATGGTTTGTGGCCATAAATTAGGAAATTAAACTGCATTGATAAAATGATAAACTATGGGATTTAGTTTAATAATTTCTTTTACAAGTGGAAAAATAAGATTAAATTAAATGTAACTAGGCCAAATAAACTTTGGACATGTCTCTCATATTTGTTTGTTATAACTGTCATTAATGTCAATGCACAGAAACATTAAATAATGAAGAAGAAAATTACATGTCCATTAATGTGTTTCTCACTTTATTATTTTATTGACAATAAATTTGGTTAGATGTTATGTCCAATCTCAGTTGCCAAAAGACAGCTTCAAGTAAACTCTGAGAATCTGCTCCTTGTTTTCTTGCAGGATATACTTCCATTATTTTTTTTCTTCTGTAACCATCAGTTTCAATTCACTCTTCTTTCAACCTTCCTAATCAACCAAAACACTGCAATTTTCTACAGTGTTACCAAGAAGAGATGACAAAGCTAGAAACTTCTTCTCCAAGCTCAGTATCCTCAAAGCTAAGAATTAACAGAGATTCACGTGCAATATCAAAGTTGAAGTCGGAGATTAGAATAGTTCATGTGTTTGCTCCTGAAACAATTGAAATTGATGCTGCTAATTTCAGAGAGTTAGTTCAAAGACTCACAGGAAAGCCAGAAGAAGGGAGAGAAGGAAGCAAGTCCAAAACTGCACCAACCAAAGATGCCATGGATTCAGACCCGAAGGAGGCCTTGATCATTCAAGATGAAGCGGAGTTTCTGAGTCTGCAAAATGGGGTAAATGTGAAAGATGAACATGAAGAGGAAGAAGGTCAATATGGTCTATGGAGATCAAAGTTAAACGACAAGTTCAGTGGTTTCCTTGATGGGTTCTCAGAATTTGATTGTTTGCTGAAAGACTTAAGCACTGCGCCTGAAGTGAATCAAATTTAGAGACAGGTTTTAATGTATTGTTGTTTATGTATCTTGTCGATTTGTGAATACTTATCATGAAGCTGAAGAACTGATGTTTCATAATTGTAGATTGAGTATTGACATTACCTTGTTTCTGATATTTTGATCTAGTGCGTGTGTGTTGATGTATTGATTTTATTTAGTTCTATTGATGTTCATGGATTACAGTTAATATTCATTAACATTAGTTGCTATTGTGTGTATATTAGTTGTCTTATTGCATCTCTTTCAGCTTGTAGGTCTTTCACATACCAATTTGCACAAACAATTTTGCCTGGTTCAGCTATTTTTTTTTCTAGAATATTGTTTTTGATGTATTAGTTCAAGTTTTTTTTTTGTTTTTTTTCTGTTTATATACATTTTGTTTGTTTGGGCTTTGTTGTTGACTTTATAAATAAGAGTCATTAACTCTTTTCGAATACAAGCGTGAAAATAAACATTAAGATTGTTTTTCATCACCTCTGATAAGTTTCCTTTGTTCTCTCTTTCAAACCAACAAGTGGTATCCAAAGCAAGTTCGATTCAAGATTTGTGTCATGAGAGTTTGCAAATGGAGGTGGAAATTTTCTGAGCAATCTATCAGTTCTTGATGAGAAAAATTATAACCATTGGGTTATAAAGATGGAAGTTATTAGTTATCAAGAGTTGTTGAAGATCGTGAAAGACAATGCACGAAAGAAGGACAAAGCCACAAATAGGAAAAGGATTGCAAGGCTCGTTGCCTTCTTCATCAATGTGTGAATATAGTGAACTTTAAGAAAATTTCCAAAACAAGAACAACAAAAGAGAGCTTGGGACATATTGCAAAAGGTGCATGAAGGTGCAGAGAAAACCAAAAAAGTGAAGTTATAATCTCTTAGGAGGCAGTATGAGTTACTGTTTATGTCTGATTTAAAACAGTTGCAGAATATCTGCAGTTAGTGGTAAACTCAATGAGAGTGTGTGAGGAGATTTTAATTGATTAGAACATAGTGGAGAAAGTATTGTGCATGTTATCCCTAAGATTCAACTACATCGTGGTAGTGATAAAGGAGTCCAAAGATGTAGATAAGATGACAATGGAAGAGTTGCAAGGCTCTTTGGAGGCACATGAGTTGAAACTATTGTCGTGAAATGCTGAGAAGGTTGGCAAGGAATAAGTCTTGCAAGCGCAAGTAATAAAGAGAGTTCTTTTCGAGAAAATGAAAAAAAAAATAAAGGTGGGCGATTCAATAAAGATCTAAAACAAGAACAAAATGCAGGAGATCAGTTAAACTTGACAAAGTTTGACAGGGGAGGTTTTAGCAAAGGAAAGAGGAATCAAGATCGAACGAATATACAGTGTTACAATTGTGATGAGTGGGGACATTATGTGGCTAATTATTGGCATGGAAAAGGCAAGCTGAGAAGAGAAAATGAGATTGAAGCTCATGTGGCTCTAGACAAGTTAGATGAAGAGCCTGTAGTGTTGATGGGTCATGTTCATGAGAATTGGTTCCTTGATACTAGATGTTCCAATCATATGACTAGACACAAGACTTGGATATCAAATCTTGATACAAGCAAAACCAACAAGATTATGCTTGCAGATGACAATACAATGGAGGCTACTGGAGTTGGTAATATTGTAACCAAGAAACAAAGTGATGTGGTTGTTGTAATTGAGAATGTATTTTATGTTCCTAGAATGAAATGCAATTTGTTGAGCATTGGTCAGTTAATAGAAAAAGGGTTTTCAGTAACCATGGGAGAAGAGATATTAAAAGTGTATGACTCAAAGAAAAGGTTGGTGTTGAAATCACCACTATCAAGAAATAGAACATTTCAAGCAAGATTGCATCTAATGGAGAATTAGTGTCTCAATACAACAGCTGTAGAAAAGATCAATTGGCTATGGCATAAGAGGTTGGGTCACCTGAACTTTCACAGTCTGAAAATGTTAGCTGTTAATGAAATGGTAATTGGGCTGCCTGAAATATTTGTTCCAATGCATTCAAATCACATATGCACATGAGAGCAAATGAAGTGATACATGTGGTGTCTCATATGTATGTGGACCTTTTGAGGAGTTATCTTTGGAACAAAATAGATATCTGTGACTTTTTTAGACGAGTATAGTCGTATGGTATGACTGCATTTGATAAAAGATAAAGGTGATGTGTCTTTTAGCCTTTAAGAAGTTTAAGCTGATGGCTGAAAAACAAAGTGGGAAGGCACTCATAACAGATGAAGATGGAGAGTATATATCAAGAGAGTTAAAAAATTACTGCATCAAGAATGGAATTCAGCAGGAAATAACCGCACCATATACTCCACAACACAATGGTCTTGTTGAAAGAAGAAACATGATTATACTTGACATGGTAAGGAGTATGCTAAAATAGAAAAATTTACCACACTCATTTTGGGGAGAAGTAGTGTCCATTGTAGTGTATGTACTAATAAGTGCCCAACCAAGAAGCTGAAAGACAAAATTCCAAAAGAAGTATGGTCTGAAAGGAAACCAATGGTAAATCATTTGAAAATTTTTTGTTTATTTTGCTACAAACATGTACCAACTGTGAAGAGAATTAAACTACAAGATAAAAGTGAGGCCATGATATTTTTTGGGTATCATTCCAGTAAAGCTTATAGATTATACAATTACATAACAAAAGAAATTTGTATAAGCAAAGATGTTGTGATGAATGAGGTTGAAATACGGGACTGGTTAGCTAAAGAAGATGGTTCAAAACAGAATGTCTAAATAACATGCAAAGGTGAGGAAGAGAGACTAGATGTTAAGTCTAATGGGAATGGGCAAACTCATGATGAGGTGCAGCCTACACAGTCACAAGCACGGAGAACAACAAGACAGATAATTATGCCAAGGTCATTGGTGGATATCGAAGTGTTTCCAGATAATGTAGTAACTAATGATGGTGATTTGGTGCACTTTGCTTTATTAGAAGAGGCTGAACTTATTAATCATGATGAGGTATGATTTGCGGAGAGTTGCAATGTTAGAAGAAATGAGAGCTATTGAGAAAAGCCAAACTTGGGTACTAAGTAAATTACCTTTGAATAAAAAACTCATTGACGTTAAATGGATGTGATACGTTATCGTTGAAACTATCAAATTAATACTACTTTACAAGATAACTTTAGTATTATCAAGGTAATAATCAAGTAAGTAGATAGGATTAGAGTAACCGTGAGTTCCTTCCCAAAATATATTTTCAATCAAATTTTATTGTGTTTAATCATGTCTATTCTAAAATCTCCTAATCAGATTAAAAGTTAATTAATCAAAATAAATTCTCAATTAATTATAATTAAAATTTTTACCACCAATCAAAATAGATTCTTAATTAACAAAATCTCATTTAATTATATGAAACTTTATAAATTTAATCAAAATATATTCTTAACTAAACCTAGTGATTGTTAAATTCCTATACTCTCTGTCATAAACGAGATTTTAACATAAATGAGCATTTTTATTTAAACAAAAAAGAATAAGATATATATAAAAAAAATACTCTTACTCATAAAAATATCAATGTATTTTTTTAATGTCTGATTCTTTACTACTAGAACTAAATCATGAGATAAAGACGTAAATTATGAGATACAATAGACCAATTTTCAACGAATGAAAGTTCACATATCCCTGATATAAAAAGTCTATTACTCTTTACTTGGAGAGGAGAATGGGATACCACTAACACGTTGGCTTTTGTAGTTTTTATTATTTATAAGATAATATAAATTATTACCCCTGAAAACAAACGTGAATTTGACCTATATAGATTTCTTTTCTTTTTTCCTAATATGATAATAGTATTGACTTTTATTGATTAAAAGTCAATGATAGGATGAACAAATGGTAGTGATTGGTAAAAGTCAGCACATGCAAATTTAACTCAAGTTATCATTTCAGAAATTTAAATGAGACCAATTGAAATGTGGGTAAGAATAAAAAGTTATTTATCCATGGAACATAGTCACGTCCAATCTACATCAATCTAAATTAATTGAATATAATAATCGAATAAAACTGTGAACTAAATTAAAATATCATTTAAACTAATTTATAAGTAATTACTAAATTAATTTATTAATTAATTAGTAATTTATTTTAATACATAATTGATTCAGTACAATAAATATTAGCATAATTTAATTTTAGTATTAAAAGGAAAAAAATATAGATTTTAACAAAATAATTATTTTACTTAGATTTGTTTGAATTTTATTAATGATTAAGGTAATTAAATATGTGTTTAGTTTTTAATAATCGCAAATGTGTGTTTATTAAGGGAAAAATTAACATTTATATATAATTAGTCTTTAATGAAGTATTTAACGTTTTATTTTTACTTTATAAAATTTGAATTTTTAGTATTTATTTAAGATTAATTTTATATTAACATTAATTTTCTTTTAATAAATATATAACGTAACATTTAGTAAAAAAAATCAAATACAAAGGTTACTACTCTTGCTTTGGAATTTTTCTGTTTCTTATCTTCATGAATTTTGATTTGAACAACACACCTTCACCAACTTCTTCCATTTTAAAAGCGAAAATATTTACATAAAACAACGAAAGTTGAAATTAAAATGGAAACCTTCAAGATTCATTTTAACAATATCATATTTATGTTTGGATTTAAAACATAAGGATAGACTCAATTTATAAGAGGCAGTTTTTCTTCCCGTACCTTACCAAATTTCTTCCTACACCTTATCATTCTGTATTTATTTTCCGAAACACACTAAATCAATTTTGAAATATTTTTGGGAAGATCCTCACCATACACTCACCACTCTTATTACAAAAAAATATTTCCAAAATTGATTTAATATATACTAGAAAATAAAATCCAAATGATGAGTGTAGGGAGAAATTTGATAGGTGAAGAAAGAAACTTTCTTTACAAGATAGCTCTTTCTCGTAACAGGGCATAACCAACCTTCTCAAAATTTCATTGTCACTTCTACAACAAAAGAAATAAATACAGAGCAATGCTGAAACTAAAGCTGATTGGTAAACAAACAACCAGTGAAGAAAGATTAACACACGACCCAAAAATCATAAACCAATGAAGAAAGAGTTACACATTATCAGAAAATTCAAGCTCAAATTTGCATTATTACTCGATACAACAACTGTGGGTTCTATCCAAAGGCACAACATTTAACAGTATATGTGGCTAGGTATAGTTGAAAAATTGATCACCCTTTGTAGTGAGATTGACTATCAATGAAGATCTCAGATAATACTCAATTCAGGGTACTTCTCACCAGGACTACTCTGGTTGCCTGCTATCTAAGTAACTTATCACTGTATGATACCTGAAATAGAGACAAATCATGATGTGCCTCAGTAAATTGTAAAAGAAATATTTTAGAGATTGAATGGATAACCTTTATAGAAAAATAAATAAAGAAAGAAAGAAAGATGAGACCTTATCCACCAATATGTATCATAGGCCTATTTGCAGTCTTTGCTATGTCAAACATGCCAGCATGTGAAGCTTTCTTCTTCTTCACCTAGAACAAAGGAAAGACAACCTTAAGAAATAGGATAGTACAAAAACCCCCATAATATTGCTTAACTAAAGTTAGACACACAATTTCAAGTACTCTATGACCCACTATTGACTATTTTGTTCAAAAGAAATCAAATAGTTTAGTAGGACTGGAGCAAATAGATGGAAAATCATAGAAAAGAAGTGAATCAGTAACATATTCAATGGAAATTTTCACGTTAGTCTAGAGGTTGAAGTTGATAAGTTATGATGCACCGATACTTCAATTTGTGTCATATATCTGTGACACGTACGTATAGGTATCTCATATCCATGCATCATGATAAGAATAGTTACTTTATCAAAGGATCTACCAATTACCAAATGAGGCTAAACTTTACCTAACTATAGCATCTCCCTCCCACCCTTTTACTCCATATACATATACAGAAGCTCTAACTAATTCCTTGTCAGTTAGGCTGAGGGGTGTGTTGTCCTTTGCTATGCTTCTTTTATTCCTAAAGTATATCTTCTTTCATAAAGGTTCACTAGCATGTTAAATTAAAATAGCAGTGAGTGAAATTCTATTGCAGCATCATCATATTAAGAGGATGATAAATCCTGGTAAAGAAATAAAAGAATTATAAATCATTACAACACAATTGAGGTTTAGCAATAATAATCAGAAGAAGTGCATACCGCTGCTCCTATTATCTCCCTAAGTTCATGATCCTCTGCACCACATCTCAAGGGATCTCTTAAACTAACCTGAAACACGACCCATATAAAAAAATCACAAAAACCTTTTGGTGAAGCTCACATTAAAGATGCTATATGTATGTTATGACCTGTTTTATTGTCCTGACCGATGTCAACATCCATACATACATCAAGCACCTTTGACTTGAACATAAATGGTATAGATAACATCCATAATGACGGGCATGTCTTTAATAGGGAAAATGTTTATCGGTTTCATTGATTGGAAAAATTTCAGAAATGATTAAGAATTCAATAGAATTATGAAAGTACATTAGTGTATCTAAAAAACAATTACAAGTAATCCACTAAATAGAATATCAAATGAAATAGCATGTGCAATGGAAAGAAGGGGCAAGACAGTGTGCATGTTCAATCCTAATGTGTATCAAATCCTCCATTTACTGACAAATATGAAGACTCACTACAGGAATCCACTTTCTGCAGGGCACTTCTATCTTTGTAAACAAATATTTGAAGTTATGTTTTTCTATTATGAGTTGGTCGGATAAGATAGTTTCCCTTTTTCCCATTATCAAGCATGTACCGTATCAAGAATTCAGAAATAACAGTAGACATCACAGTTTCAAAGTAGCTAACTGCAAGGAATCAATCACACTCATTACATAATCAGACTGCTAAAGGTTTGCACAGAAAATCCTGATTTTAGTTGCAAACAAAAATTATAGGCCTTAAATACCAATTCCTTAATCCCGAATCCTTCACCCTCATCGCCTAACTATCCAATTCAATTAACCGTACATTTAGGAGGCCTGCAATTAATTTAATCTATGATGCCCTGATACTCCAAAATGGAAACATAAAGGTGTTGTTCCCATGTCAAATACTGATACTTCTACTTTCATACTAATTTTTTAAATTAAATAGCAATCATCATAATCATGAATTAATGAGAAATTACCACTCTCTCTTTCTTCACCCATATTATGCATCTATAACTTTTTGATAAAGAATCCAAAACATAGATATCCTAAATTTCAAAAAGATGATCGTATTCCCGTAGTTGTATGTACTCATGTCGTACTAAGCATCCAGACTTCATATATTATCATGAAGTCTGGCGTTACAGATTCACCAAAAACATTAAGTATTCAAATATAAGTGACATCACAGATTTAGCCCAATTACCATCACCGGGTTTAGGGGACAAGCATAATACACTGAGCTTTGATGATTTGAATATAACTTACCTCCGAAGGACCAAATAAACAGACTTTAAAGTTTCCATCAGCAAGTAGTCGCAATCTATTGCAACCAGCACAGAAATGCTCAGTCATTGATGTGATAAACGAAACTCTACCTTCATGCCCATCTATTGTGAAATTTTTGGCTGTATCTGTAGGGTGGTCCTGAACTCTTTTTAAGCTTGGAAACTGTTTCATCTGTTTGGTAATAATGGTTACCAAGGGTCTCTACTATAAGAGAACAACAAAATGTAGTATAAAAGTTAGGTCTCCAGTCTGAATTCTACCTTACCACTGTATCCAACATTTCTGAGTAGGGTACAAGTTTCTTGACATTCCAAACATTCCCATCAAAAGGCATGAACTCTATAAAGCGAATATCAATTGCCTTTTCACGGGTCAACTCAACAAAGTCACAGATCTCATCATCGTTGAATCCACGCATTACAACACAATTGACCTGAAATGCAAGAGAAACATAAAAGCTACCTTAAAATGCATCCATCAGTGACATGAAATTTACCTGAGGTTATGCACCCTTGTTGAAAATTTCATTTGATTAAGTTAATGAATTTGAGCAAAAAGGTAGCTGCTCATGGGAAGGTGATCAACGAGAAACACTTGCAAAATGTAATGATTTACAACCGAGAAATACCTTAACTGGATTAAATCCAAGGTCTATGGCAGCATTAATAGAATTCATTACTTTTTCATGCCCTTTTCGTCTGGTCATAAACTCAAACTTTGCAGGTACCAAGGTGTCTACACTAATGTTGAGGGCAGTAAGCCCACAATCTTTCAGCCTTGGAAGTTTTCTCGTTAAGGCAATACCATTGGTAGTCATGGACAGTGTTCTCAGTCCCTTCAAGTTTGATAATTCCAAACATATGTCTTCAATATCCTTTCTAACAGTTGGTTCCCCACCCGTCAGACGTATTTTAGTTACCCCTGAGCTTACAAACAGATTTGCCAATCGAAGAATCTCAGTATTTGTCAAAATTTGAGGACTAGGAGTGAGTTCCACACCTTCTGCTGGCATACAATACTGACACCTTAAATTGCACCTCTCTGTTAATGATATTCTCAAGTATGTGTGAAGCCTTCCAAATGAATCTACCAACATATCAGAGACAGAATTATCCTTTGGCAGATCTTCAGACACAGAAGCACAAGATGCAGTAGCCAAAGCTCTTGTGGCACATTCATTCCAGTGTCCACCGAACAAAGCTTGACGAGTACTACTTGCAGCACAGTACGAACCCACATCACATTTCAACTGCTTCAAGAAAATTTGTGTCACAAGCCAGCCACATTTTCATAAACAAAATTTGAACACATATTAGCTACACGAAACCCTAGATTACCTAAATTCTTACACAAAAAAGAAAATAACAATTTCCATCTGGTTATCAGTATTTAATTCTTCAAGTACGCATACCATAAAAACTCAATTGATATTAAGAAGTGATTAAATTTTGCATTTTTTTCCAAGGTAGAACCGAGTGGTTTTACAAGTTTATTACTGAATTTGGACATATATCAGCATCACCACACCCCCGATTAATACACAAAACGTGAATTTAGCACAGGCTAACCAGTACTCTTAGGACAAGAACTAAAACCATAACTCTCTTCTGCATGTAAATGGGTATCACAAAAACTTATCATTGAAGTGAGCATTTGATAAAAAAAAAAATTAAAAAAAAAAAAAAAAAAACTGAAATGAAGTACAATGATGGGTTTTTCCCTGATAGAACAGGGGAATTATAAGTTTATACCCGAAATTTAACATGGCATGAACGATTCATTTAACTTCATGGATGTGTTCCAAAACATCCATTTTCAATTCATTACAACCAACATGATTGACCAGTTACATCACTAAAATAATAAACAAAACAAACCGAGAGAGAGAGTGAGAGAGGGTCTCACCGGAAAGGAATTTGATAGGTTAATCCCAATTGGGCAGTGAAAGAATTTTGATAAGTGTCGCCTCATGGTTGACGCTGAAACAATGAATTTGGCCAAAATATTGAGTTGGGGTAGGAAAAGTTATTCTCTTTTTTTATAATTTTTGTCTGGGACACCAAAGACTCATAACATATGTATCTATATACAAGGTA
This sequence comes from Vigna mungo, assembly GCA_036885675.1. NCBI lineage: Eukaryota > Viridiplantae > Streptophyta > Magnoliopsida > Fabales > Fabaceae > Vigna > Vigna mungo. The sequence continues at coordinate 16,079,000 of CP144693.1, read as the reverse complement.
AGAGGTAGTTCTGAGAGGTTGTCGTGTTGTTTGTGAAGGGTGAGGGTAACAGATAGTGTGACAGAGAGACCCGAAAGTGCAAAGTGCCGACTCCATTGTAATATGTTCTTCTATTATATTCTATCCACACTATTAAAAATATATTTTTCTAAAGGCCATATGGCCCCAAACTTTTTTTTTTTCCTAAGGGATTAGTTTGTTCCAGTTTAAAATATCCACCACAGATTATCTCTTTTCAGATTTTTTTTAAGATGTGGAAGTATATGATAATTTTCAACTAAGAATAATTGTTGATTTAATTGGATTTTGAAACTTAATTATTTTAATTAATTTTTCATTTAACTATTATCATTGAAAATTAATAATGAATTAATTCTCTTTTTACTATTGTCATAAAAAAAGTTAATTGTGTAATTATGTGAATTTATTGAAAGATTGTTGTAAGTAGAGATATTAAAATGACTTTAAACCAATTAGTTTAGTAAATCCCATCCAACAATAATCATTTTTCTAATAATATTTGGTAAAATAAATAAAAACTTTGTTTGTATTGATTTTATTTTATATATATATATATATATATATATATATATATATATATATAATGAATTGAAAAACTTTTCTGTTTAAGTTAGTCAATCCAGATAACACTAGTACAAAAATCATATTTTATGACGTACAAAAACGAACTATGACGTACATAATTTTGTACGTTAGGTCTACACATTCATTTTATGACATAGCAAAAATTTACTAAATTAATGTATTTCCATAAATAAGAAAGAAAAATTTATAAATTTTATATTTTTCTAAAAAATATATTAATAATTGAAGTATAAATTGAAGATTCTAAATTAGGTAAAAATAAATTAATTAAATTGAATGATATATAAGAACAAAAATCACATATTAAATCCAATAAAATACATGTTACAACATCCCCAAATATATGTTAAAAAGATACATAACTAAGATGCTGAACAATACATGTTACGTAATTTTTTTTGGGTAGCACGCCGTGGTGAATCACGCGGCGGGGCGGGTAGAGTACGCTTAAGAGGAAGTGTACGCCGTGTCGGAACTACAGAAAGCATCGTCGGAGCCACGCGAGCCACGGGAGGCGTCGAAGCCACGGAAGGACTGGAAGTCACGGAAGGAGTCGGCGCCGGTGCCACCGACAACTGCATGCTTAGGATTTGAACTCTATCTACTAAGTCCACGAGCCCTTCGTGTAAACTATCAAAATTGCCATTTATCAATTGCTCGATCGCGATTCTCAAGAGCCTTTCTATCACTCGAATATCTTTTCTATCACTCGAATATCTTGTGAACTCATTTTGTTATAGTTTAGGAACTATGAATATCATTTTTATACTCTTTTCTTATCCATTTTAAATTTTTAGGAGCGCGGGTCTGTTATAAAGAAACTTCTAGATTCAAATTTTTGGGATTATAGAAGGGGTTTTTATTGATTGCCTTCTGTCACAACCGGAAATCGCGACGGGATGACGATCCAAAAAGAAATGAGTTTTGAAAAAGAGATTTTGGAGTCGCCACCATAGTTTATTCTGGAAAACTACGGAAAAACCATAAAGAAAAGACAAGGTCTGCGAAAACCGAAATTCGGGTTCGGGAGTCGGTTACGTGTGGGGAAGGTATTAGCACCCCACAACGCCTGCCCTAAGTCAGTACCTTTAATTAAATACGCGAATAAAGATGTGGTTTGCAAAATGTTTAACTATCCCAAAAATAACAATATAAAGAAACAAAATATTTTTTAGTTTTTTTTGGGCCCGACAAGGATTGACCTTGCTCCTACGTATTCTCATTCAAAATGAGAAATCAGGGTTACGTAGTTCTTTCCGAAAATTTGTTTGTTGTTTGAAGATGTTTTTAGTTTTTGAAGATTTTATATTTTTTGGTATTTTTATATAGAAGAGAAAAGGTTTTTAGCACAAGGCCTACGCGAGCGGTCGCACGTGTGTTTAAACCTTTTCAAAATATTTTTATTTGATTTTTAATTTTTGTAAAAGAAAGGGAAAGATCCTCAGCACAAGGCCTACGCGAGCGGTCGCACGTGTGCTTAAACCTTTTCAAAATATTTTTATTTGATTTTTTTTAATTTTTGTAAAAGAAAGGAAAAGGTTTTTTAACACAAGGCCTACGCGAGCGGTTGCACGTGTGTTTAAACCTTTTCACAATATTTTATTTGATTTTTTTTAATTTTTGTAAAAGAAAGGAAAAGGTTTTTTAACACAAGGCCTACGCGAGCGGTCGCACGTGTGTTTAAACCTTTTCACAATATTTTATTTGATTTTTTTTAATTTTTGTAAAAGAAAGGAAAAGGTTCTCAGCACAAGGCCTACGCGAGCGGTCGCACGTGTGCTTAAACCTTTTCAAAATATTTTTGGTATTATTATATTATTTTATATTTTTTTATTTTTAACAGACAAATAATAATAAAACAAATTCTGAAACTAAAGAAATAAAAGCAAAGACAAATAATAAATAAAAAGAAAACAGTCCAATGGGCCCAATAAGGAAAAAGGAGTGTAGAAGACAAAACCAGGGGTGCAACTCAAACAGTCAGGCCCAGGCCTAGTAACGTAGGGGTGTATGGCCAAAATTGGGGGGTGCAGCTTGAGATAGCCTGTCCAGGCCCAATCTTTCTCTTTTTTTTGTTTGCAGAAGTGGCAGTCTGGCTTCAGCCCAATGGAAAGGGGTGTGAACTGTGAAGATTGAGGGGTGCCACTGGATATTTGCTGCCCAAGCCCAAGCTCTCGTTGCTTGCAGAAACGAGGTGAGGGTGTGAATAGCGTTGGGCGTGGTGGCAGGCAGAGAGGCTGTAGTCCAAAGCCAGGCCCAAAGCTTCCTTTTGTTTGCAGATAGGAAATGGTGGTGTGAACGGAGATGCAAGTGGTGGCGTACAGAGAAAATGGGCCCAATAGCCCGGCCTGAAGTCCATTGCTCCAAATCAGAAATTTTAGGGGTCCAACCAATTTACTTTCATTCTTGTTCAATGACTCAGAGACCCCAGGTCTCCTTCGAGAGAGAAACCGTAGAGGCTTGTTCCGCGGTTGCGTGCCACCGCCCCACCATTGACATCAATCGTTGGGAGCCACAGTCTAAGGCCCTGCCGGCGACGTCGTTAGCACCTGTCGAAGCCTTTCTGCCCTCATCTTCCTTCCCGCATGACGAAGAGACTCCCTTGTTCCATAACGTGTCTTCACAGTCAGGAACGACGCTGGTCACCAAGGGTTCTCCTGCCACCAAGTCAAGGTTGTCGCCGGTAGCGTCGAACACCGTCACAAGCTTTGCCGATCACCGTACCAAGTTCTATTTTCCTTCTTCCTTCTCTCTCTGCGAGAATAGCCACTCGTAGAGCTAACGGCGTTTTGCCGGAAACAAACCCAGGGGAATAGTTTCCTTCGTCAACCTCTGGTCCGGCGTGGTTCGAAAGCAAGAGTTTCCCTTTTCTCCCTCTCTCTTATTCGAATTCGAAATCAACGACGCTGACTTCTACCCTGTTTTTGTGCTTTGATTGTATTTGGGTTTTTAGGTTTTTGGTTATGACTATGTGTTGCAAGAAAATGGGTATCGGTCTCTATTTTTGGTTGTGTTGCTTATTGAAGGATGAAATTGGAGTTGGAGGTAAGAATGAGATTCTGTTGGGTGTGATCTGTGTGGGTTTCTGTTGTTGGAAGAGAAAGGTGGGGAAAATCTTGTGGTTGTATGCGCTGGTTGCAGGAATAGAAGGTGATAGAGGAAATTGGTTCCAAAAAGGGTGATACCGTTGAGTTGATGAGGTTGAGGAAATGATGAATACTCTGGTTTAACAGAGTAGTGGTCTGTTTAACATAACAGAACGGTGGTGTGAATGTTGGTGAGGAATTAGAATGGGTGTGATGGATGATGAGGATGGAGATTAATTTTGCCTTCTCTGTTTTTGATTTCTCTGTTCTGAATATTGGTTTTGGTAATAGTAAGTATTGATGAAGATGGTGGAATGGTGATCAAGGTTTCCGAGAGCATGGGCAGTGGTTAGGATGGGGTCCTCCTTGGGAGAATGAGGTGTAGTGTGTATGATGGAGAGAAAAGGAACATGTGTGTGTCCTGTGTGTTGAGGTTGGGGCCGTGATGAATCCCTGGAGGTTGTTGGAGGTGGAAAAATTCCGTGAATCAAGATGGATCAAGTGGTTAGGTTCCACTGAGAATTGGTGAGTGAATGGAATCCATATCTGGTTGGTTGGTTGGGGTGGTTTTGAGGAATGTGTGTGTAGAGAAAAGGATAGTGATGATAGTTGGTTAATGGCCGCGTCTACCACTAAAATGGAGTTGGGCTTGGTGATCAAAAATTGGTCTGAATGGTTGACGAAAAATATCGTTGTGGATGATGGATTGGAGCATGAGGCGTGGGGTGTGTATGTGTTAGGAGAATCCGAAAATGGTGAGGAAGCAAGGGTGGTTAATGAGGTCGTGGCGTGTTGCCTCTGTTGATGGAGGAACCATTTTTTCATCAAAGAGCAATGATCACATTGCCTTTTTCCTTTTCTTTTCTTTTTCTTTTTTTCTTTCGTTTTTTTCTTCCTCCCTTTTTTTTTCTTTTTTCTTTTCTTTTGTTTTTTTTTTCAAAGGAATATAAAAAACAAAATCAAATAAGATAATAATAATAATAATAATAATAATAATAAATAACTAAATCAAAGTAAACTAAAAATTAAATAAAAAACCAAAATAAAATAAGAATAAGAACAAGTCAAAATATTTAACCCGGACGAAATTGGGTGTTGACAGCTGCCCCTCTTTACTTAAATTTTACTGGATAATATGAAAATGTGATATTTTTGTATTATCTGAATAAAAGTGAAGTAAAGATAGAAACACTAATTTCGTCTGGGTTTCAAACATGAAAGAAAGCTAACAAAAATGAAACAAGTCACGACCAAATGACCATTGCCCAGCAGAGGGCCAAACTCACAGAACAGAAATTTAAATCCGACCATTGCCAAGCAGAGGGCCAATAACAGAAAATTAAAACCTGGACTTGACCATTGCCTCGCAGAGGGCCAAGCTCACAGAACAGAAATTTAAAACCGACCATTGCCAAGCAGAGGGCCGATAACAGAAAATTAAAACCTGGACTTGACCATTGCCTCGCAGAGGGCCAAGCTCACAGAACAGAAATTTAAAACCGACCATTGCCAAGCAGAGGGCCGATAACAGAAAATTAAAACCTGGACCTGACCATTGCCTCGCAGAGGGCCAAGCTCACAGAACAGAAATTTAAAACCGACCATTGCCAAGCAGAGGGCCGATAACAGAAAATTAAAACCTGGACTTGACCATTGCCTCGCAGAGGGCCAAGCTCACAGAACAGAAATTTAAAACCGACCATTGCCAAGCAGAGGGCCGATAACAGAAAATTAAAACCTGGACTTGACCATTGCCTCGCAGAGGGCCAAGCTCACAGAACAGAAATTTAAATCCGATCATTGCCAAGCAGAGGGCCGATAACAGAAAACTAAAACCTGGACTTGACCATTGCCTCGCAGAGGGCCAAACTCACAGAACAGAAATTTAAATCCGACCATTGCCAAGCAGAGAGCCAATAACAGAAAATTAAAACCTGGACTTGACCATTGCCTCGCAGAGGGCCAAGCTCACAGAACAGAAATTTAAATCCGACCATTGCCAAGCAGAGGGCCGATAACAGAAAATTAAAACCTGGACTTGACCATTGCCTCGCAGAGGGCCAAGCTCACAGAACAGAAATTTAAATCCAACCATTGCCAAGCAGAGGGCCAAAATGCAAAAGAAAAACTTGAGCTTTGGGTGCCAGGCGAGCTGGGCTTTGGGGTGCCAGACAAAACTGGGCTTTTGAAATTTTGAAATTGCCAGATGAAACTGAACTTATGAAAATTTGAAATTGTCAGATGAAACTGGGCTTTTGAAATTTTGAAATTGCCAGATGAAACTGGGCTTATGAAAATTTGAAATTGCCAAATGAAACTGGGCTTATGAAAATTTGAAACTGCCAGATGAAACTGGACTTATGAAATTTTGTGAAATTGCCAGATGAAACTGGGCTTATGAAAATTTGAAATTGCCAGATGAAACTGGGCTTTTGAAATTTTGAAATTGCCAGATGAAACTGGGCTTTTGAAATTTGAAATTTGCAATTTTGATAGAAATTTGGTTTTTGACACAATATGGCTTGAAAGAGAAAATCTGGATGTTATTTTTTTGTATTCTTGAAGAAGAAGGATTCGGTAACCATTCATATGAATGAAGAGGGTTTCGATCCGAAAAATTTCTTTTTGTGAATTGATGAAAAACATTTGCCTTGTTAAACAAATTTGTTTCATTTTTCTTCTTGAGTCACCCACCTTACTTGCACTCATCAAACTAGTTTTTATTTTCAAAGTTTTGTGAAATCCGAGTAATGTCATACATCCAAGGTCTAAACTTTGAGTTTATTACATTTTGACTTTTCTTCTGAGACATCAATTCACATGTTCTTGAATTTATTGGCAAGAGAATAGTTGGAGACATTTAGAAGGGTTTGGAGAAGACTAGGACAACCACACAGGAACATCATCCCTCATGCACTCCTCAATGGAGATGTGATATGTGAAATTCAAGGTGAAATGAGACACCCAAAAGCTGCCCCAGTTTGGTGTTTGGGAAAATGGACATGGGGTTTGGATTTATGAAAATCAGGATGAAAAATTCCAGTGAGATTCATAAAGTTGCCCTGGTCTTGTGTTTAGGAAAATGAATTGGGATTTGGTTCCATGAAAATTAGGGTGACACAAAATCAAGGGAGACTTGCAAAGTTGTCCCGGTCATGGGATTATGGATTGATGAAAATTTTGTGAGACTCACAAAGCTGCCCCAGTTTTTGCAAAGGGTTGATGAATTTCAGGGCGAAGACGCGTGGTGATATTCACCAAGCTGCCCCAGTTTTTTTCTTTTGGCAAGGGTTTGGAAGAGGTGGTGGGCATGAAAAGGATGACCCCAATTGGTTTGATTCTCTTTTTGTGTGCTTCTGGCTAGATGGTAGGATGATCCCCTCTTCCCGAGTCGAGACATTATTTTTCTCTTTTTTTCATCATTTTTTTTTAATCAATTTTTTTTTACGACACATTGGAAGTCATTTTATCGCAAAGTTAAGCTTTATGAAAATTTTAGCAAACATTATCCAATCTGCGTGGACTTTATTTGGCTTGTAACGTGGCTAGGGGCTAAAAGGTATTAGAAGAAAGGATATAAAGGCCCAAATGAATGTTTGTTGGTTATATTTTTTTGAAACAAGGGTTATCATCTAGACATTGCATCAACTATTTGACTTTTTTAGCACTTTGTTTTTTTTCTTGAACTTTAATTTTTCCTTTTGCTCAACATCACTTTGTGATTTCTTTTGTTCTTTTTTTTTTGTTTTTTTTTTACTCTTCTTGATGAATTCTCTTCGTTTGATCATTGAGTGCTCTTTATTTAGACACTGAGTTGACTCCTACCTGATGACAACCCTTACTTGGGAAAATTTTGAAAAAAGAATTCATTTTCGGCTCAAATGGGGTCACAATGGACATATTTTTTTTTTTGGTTTTTAGGTAAAGACAAGAAGGCCACACATCATTTTGAACTCTGATTGCCTTATTTTCAAAAGATTAATTTCGCAACTAGATGACTTCAACATGAGTCGTTTTTTTTTTCTTTCCTAGACCGCCCTTTCGGGTTTTCAATCTAGTGAAATGTTCTTTTTGTTTCTCTCTTTTTTTTTTTGAAATTTTTTTTTCAATGGATTCAGGGATCACCTAACCAGTGCAAGCGAGAAAACTTTTGGCCAAACCAATCTGCCCTAGTATGAAGGTTTTTTGTTATTGAGGGCAGTGACAGTGTTTGTCGGGAAAGATCCCTTATATTTGGGAAAACTGAAGGGTGAAGGTTTTCAAGCAACACATGCACCAACGTCTTGAGAAAAATGTCAAGTTGTTATTTTTTTATTAAACATTTGACCTCGAAAAAGTCTGACATTGCAACTTTTTTTTTTATTGTCATTTTTTCATTTTTCATTTTTTTGCTATTCTCGAAAAACAAGAGTTTGATGATTTGCAAGAAAGACAAGTGATTCAAGATTGCCATCATCTTATTCATTTTCAATTTTTTTCAATTTTGTTTTCCCTTTTTTTCAATACCCTTTCGGGACTCGATTTCCAGCACTACTTGGAGAAACCCTGTAGAGAATGTTCGCATTGCAAGTCATGGATGACATCGCAATATTAATGAGCATACTTCCCCGATAGCAAGACTCTTCACAACATCAAATTTGCTTGTACAATGGCTTATTCTTTCTTATGTGGCCCTAAAGCCCACTTCATTGCTTTGTAGCGTCTGCAAGGATATTCTCAAGCCTTGCCTCCGTGCTTGGTTGACTTCCTTTAAACTTTAACAATCTTGAATCAATCATAGTTTGCCTTTGCGCTTGGATGCCCAACACTTTTTGGTGGGATGATCGATAACCCCTTCATGGTAACCCAATTTTGTATTTACATCATAAGTCTTAGAGCATGGAGGTTTTACAGGCTTCACGTAATAAGTAGAAACAAGGTCCTTTTGTAGCAGACTTAAATCCCACTTCATTTATTCATGACATCTGCATAGACATTCTCAAGTCGTGCCCCAGCATTATACTGACCCTTTTTTAAACTTTAACCATCTCGAATCAGTCAAAGGTTGCCTTTGAGCTTCAACACCCAACACTTTTTTTTTGATGGAATGATCCTCTTCGTAGTAATCACCATTTGTATGCAATGCATCATGAGTCTTGGGACATGGAGATTTTATAGACTTCGCGTAACAAGTAGAGGCAAGGCCTTTTTGTAGCAAACTTGGAAGCAACATTGTCTAAGTGATATGTATAGGAGTGAAACTTCCATGACTTTTGTCTTGATCAACATTTTTCGCCCGACGGTTTGGTGGGAAATTGAGTTTGGGCCAAGTATCCCATTCGTCTTGCAACTATTTCAAATAAAGGGTAGGCCAACAAGATTTGAGCGATAGGAGATGATTGAACTCTTTCCTTTCTTCTCTTCCCAAGCTTAAACCCAAACTCATTCACATTTGTTGTCATGGTAGGACCTTGTGCAATCTTTCCCGTCCTCACACCAATTTCAATTCTTCCTTTGATTATCACCAAGTTTGCAATGTTTAAAGAAACACTACGCACCATATGCTCATAGAAGGGTGATTGCAGAGTATTGATGAATATGGCAGACATCTCCTTGTCACTCATAGGAGGCTTTACTTGAGTAGCAATCTCTTTCAACTTTTGGACATGTCCTTTGAACATTTTGACTCATTTTCTACCATGCTTTGTAGTTGTAGTCTATCAAGAGCCACATCCATATTAAATTTGTACAGCCTCAAGAAAACATCCACCAGATACTCCCCAAACTAGATGCGCGAATACTCAAGATGATTGCCCCAGTTTAGTGGCATGCCGGCTAATCTACCTTGGAAGAAATGAATTAGCAATTGTTCATCATATGCACACACAGTCGCCATGAGATGAGTCTTGAGACAAATGGTCCCTCTATATTTCTCACCTTTGGGAAATTTAAACTTTGAATATATCATCAGATCCGGGACAAAGCAAGCCTTGCAACATTTTCAAGATCAACGCTTCATTCCCCTTCTATGGCTGTCATCCTTTTTCAACATTTCAAATTTACCCTTGTCAACCTTAACATCCATCGGTGCAACGACTTGAGGGAAAGATTTCACCTCGGGTTACTTTGTTATTATCTTGCCCACAACACTTGACTGAATCATTTATGTAAAGGCCATGAAAGTGATTGCCCCAAGCCTGTTTCCTTCAACTGCACTATTCTCAGCCTTTTGAATACAAACTTGCCCTATTTGAAGGTGAAGTGTAATTTGAAGAGAGGCCATACGAGGGAAGTTTTGGGCCTTTTGAACTCTATGTTGAGGTTGTGGTGTGCACGAATCCTCGAGGTTTTTCAAGGCACTCAGGACTTCTAGGGCTTGGCTCATATGTTCCTTCAATCATTGGACACCAACCTTCATCCATTCATTCTTGAACTTCTCCTTGGTTCTCCAAGAATTGGTAACTGGTTCGAGTCCTTTAGAGTATCTTGGATTTTTTTTTTTTTGAAATTTTATTAGATAAAACAAATTAAGAAGAAGAAAATAAATATGAAAAGAAACGAGAAGACAATATTCTAGTCAGAAATTATAAAGTTGCAAAAAGATTGCCCCGGTATAATTTGGAAATTAACACAAGACTGAGTCAATAGGGTGATCCATCATTCAGAAGTTCCCAAAATATGAGTCAGGAAGTCTTGGTCAACTAACTTGAGCCTTAGCCATCGCATTCTTCGTTTCTTCGATCGACTCTTGCAGCAATTTAGGAAAGTTTCAATCCCCTCAAGCAGATTAAAGATCGACAATGCAAATTCAGTATCAGCCAATAGCATAGAGATGTCTTCCATGACTTTATTGGCAAAGGAAGCTAGTTGTGAGAGACTCCATTTTCAATTCGCCCTTGTTCAACAACATGTTCCTTCATTTGAATTGTCAATTCTTGATGTCTCCATTTTAGGATGATGCTAACCTTCCTTCTTCAGTTTGGCCACTGTTGCTTTCACACGTTGTTCAGCATTGTGAAATTACTTTTCACCATTTGGGTCAGGAGAAATTAACCTGAATGATAAACTTGGTTGGCAACTTGATTGTATTAACCCTCAATGTAATCAATCTGGCTAAGGGAAATCTTTCGTTAATGGTCCATGATCTTAGGCCTCTCTTCGAACTCTGTAGCTCGTCCTTTGTTCAACAACATACTCTTTCTTCTGAATCACCAGCTTTTTGATGCCTTCTCTCTTTTTTTTAGCTCGACGACGTCGTTCCTTCTTCAATTTTGCCCTTACTGTTTTCACCCGCTGCTTAGCTTTATGAACTTGTTTCTCGCAGTTTAGGTAAGGAGAAATTAACTTGCATGGCAACTTGATTGTCTTAACCCTCTTCTTGATCAATTTGGCTAAGGGAATCTTTCACTAATAGTCCATGATCTATGGCATCTCTCCAAGCAAAAAACGTTGCCCCAAGTGTCCCTAACATGAAGCATTTCAGTAAAGGTCTCTTCTTCAGAAGATCTGCAATGTGGCAAGAGATGCAGGCATTGATGACCCTCTCATAGGATACCCAAATTGTTTTTCTTTTCCTTTTTTTCCTTTTTGTGTTTTTTTTTTCTCTTTTTTTTTGTTTTTTTTTTTTTTTTGTTTTTTTTTTTTTTTACATTCACTCAACAATGGATACCCATGAGGGGGACATTAGGGTAATTCCCGCAACGGCGTGTGATACATGATATTTGCCGCCAAGAGACACGCCATTTAAACTTTTCCTCTTTCGAGCCTGAACAAAGCTGCACTCATTCATTTGTCCCTTTCATCTTTGGTTTACATTGCAGTAGTTCACCCAGAGAACATGTAGCATTCAAGACTCCCTTACTCATACGAGAGATGGATCATACACACGACACCAGTAAACAACATAATCTCTTCCTTGTCTTTGGCTTGTAACACTGATTAAAGGTCCCATAAACTTTAGCCCGAACAACCATGACTGAATTCTTAGAGCAAACTTTGTATCTTGTAAATGCCTTCATGGCGGCGTACCCAACAAAATTCTTGACGATAAGAAAAACATGATACCATAGAAGAGAAGAGTCAGTATATTCGTAAATGTTTTCCACTTTTCCTCTTTAATCGAGCGATACAAGTACCATTCTAGGTAACCTTGCGGAAAGCTTCTTACTTTACCCTTAAGTATGAATTCGCTTTCCAACTTCATAGGGTGCACTTTCGTAATTCTCACTCGCTGCAAGATAGGGGTATACTGCTTGAGGTAGTTGCATAAAGCCTTGCACTCGGGAGGTGTATCTAAGATTTTCCCAAATTCTTCCACTCTGGCAGGCTCAATAAATTCTCATACTTCTTCTTGAATGCATTTTTCAAGGTTATCATTTTCTCCACCAAATCCTCTGAGTCACCAATACTACCCTTCTTGGCTTCAATGGGTATGCTTTTCTTCACAAAGTCTAAACTCGAATGCCCCTTGACTCAAAATCTCATGTTAATTTCCATTTTTACCGCAATCACAACTTTATAATTTCTTGAATAGAACCCACAAAATTTGACAAGACCATAAAAACATGAGCAACAAAGAAAGAAAGAAAAAACGAGGTGCTTGATTTTATTAAGCAACAATGAGGGTTATAGGACCGCACACATCTCCCTTTGTGCCCTAGAGTAGGTTCGCTGCTTTGGATTTAAGGTCAAATATATGTAACCTCACCAAGATGGTTCCCTGAACCTAAAGGTCAAAAGTCACTAGAGCTATGGCCCTCTCCACAGCATCTCCACAACAGTCGAGTAATCAACTAGATGAGGAGACACAAGTGAAGAGAACAGACTCTAGCTGGAGTTCTCACGATAGCCAGACAGGAAGTACATCCCAGAGTGACACCGCTACACAACTCCTCTAATTCTAAGTTACACTCAGACCCGGGTATAGGGCCCCACTCATGATATGCACAAAGTGTGTGTGTGTGAAGGGAGAATGCAATGCATACCCAAACCCTCACCTGCAAAACAACCAGAAAAATTCCCAGGCAGATATAGATATGTTTTCTGGCCTAAGGTTCAATATCCAGCAATTATTTCAAACATAAAGAACAAGCAGCAGAACTCGCATGCAATTATTCTAAATATCAAACATAGACAAAGAAAAAGGGAAGAAAAACATCATGCAAAACCACATCGAATTCGCGTGTCTAATTAAATGACTTGACTCTCTAAAGTCCCCAGTGGAGTCGCCATCTGTCACAACCGGAAATCGCGACGGGATGACGATCCAAAAAGAAATGAGTTTTGAAAAAGAGATTTTGGAGTCGTCACCATAGTTTATTCTGGAAAACTACGGAAAAACCATAAAGAAAAGACAAGGTCTGCGAAAACCGAAATTCGGGTTCGGGAGTCGGTTACGTGTGGGGAAGGTATTAGCACCCCACAACGCCTGCCCTAAGGCAGTACCTTTAATTAAATACGCGAATAAAGATGTGGTTTGCAAAATGTTTAACTATCCCAAAAATAACAATATAAAGAAACAAAATATTTTTTAGTTTTTTTTGGGCCCGACAAGGATTGACCTTGCTCCTACGTATTCTCATTCAAAATGAGAAATCAGGGTTACGTAGTTCTTTCCGAAAATTTGTTTGTTGTTTGAAGATGTTTTTAGTTTTTGAAGATTTTATATTTTTTGGTATTTTTATATAGAAGAGAAAAGGTTTTTAGCACAAGGCCTACGCGAGCGGTCGCACGTGTGTTTAAACCTTTTCAGAATATTTTTATTTGATTTTTAATTTTTGTAAAAGAAAGGGAAAGATCCTCAGCACAAGGCCTACGCGAGCGGTCGCACGTGTGCTTAAACCTTTTCAAAATATTTTTATTTGATTTTTTTTAATTTTTGTAAAAGAAAGGAAAAGGTTTTTTAACACAAGGCCTACGCGAGCGGTCGCACGTGTGTTTAAACCTTTTAACAATATTTTATTTGATTTTTTTTAATTTTTGTAAAAGAAAGGAAAAGGTTTTTTAACACAAGGCCTACGCGAGCGGTCGCACGTGTGTTTAAACCTTTTCACAATATTTTATTTGATTTTTTTTAATTTTTGTAAAAGAAAGGAAAAGGTTCTCAGCACAAGGCCTACGCGAGCGGTCGCACGTGTGCTTAAACCTTTTCAAAATATTTTTGGTATTATTATATTATTTTATATTTTTTTATTTTTAACAGACAAATAATAATAAAACAAATTCTGAAACTAAAGAAATAAAAGCAAAGACAAATAATAAATAAAAAGAAAACAGTCCAATGGGCCCAATAAGGAAAAGGGAGTGTAGAAGACAAAACCAGGGGTGCAACTCAAACAGTCAGGCCCAGGCCTAGTAACGTAGGGGTGTATGGCCAAAATTGGGGGGTGCAGCTTGAGATAGCCTGTCCAGGCCCAATCTTTCTCTTTTTTTTGTTTGTAGAAGTGGCAGTCTGGCTTCAGCCCAATAGAAAGGGGTGTGAACTGTGAAGATTGAGGGGTGCCACTGGATATTTGCTGCCCAAGCCCAAGCTCTCGTTGCTTGCAGAAACGAGGTGAGGGTGTGAATAGCGTTAGGCGTGGTGGCAGGCAGAGAGGCTGTAGTCCAAAGCCAGGCCCAAAGCTTCCTTTTGTTTGCAGATAGGAAATGGTGGTGTGAACGGAGATGCAAGTGGTGGCGTACAGAGAAAATGGGCCCAATAGCCCGGCCCAAAGTCCATTGCTCCAAATCAGAAATTTTAGGGGTCCAACCAATTTACTTTCATTCTTGTTCAATGACTCAGAGACCCCAGGTCTCCTTCGAGAGAGAAACCGTAGAGGCTTGTTCCGCGGTTGCGTGCCACCGCCCCCCATTGACATCAATCGTTGGGAGCCACAGTCTAAGGCCCTGCCGGCGACGTCGTTAGCACCTGTCGAAGCCTTTCTGCCCTCATCTTCCTTCCCGCATGACGAAGAGACTCCCTTGTTCCATAACGTGTCTTCACAGTCAGGAACGACGCCGGTCACCAAGGGTTCTCCTGCCACCAAGTCAAGGTTGTCGCCGGTAGCGTCGAACACCGTCACAAGCTTTGCCGATCACCGTACCAAGTTCTATTTTCCTTCTTCCTTCTCTCTCTGCGAGAATAGCCACTCGTAGAGCTAACGGCGTTTTGTCGGAAACAAACCCAGGGGAATAGTTTCCTTCGTCAACCTCTGGTCCGGCGTGGTTCGAAAGCAAGAGTTTCCCTTTTCTCCCTCTCTCTTATTCGAATTCGAAATCAACGCCGCTGACTTCTACCCTGTTTTTGTGCTTTGATTGTATTTGGGTTTTTAGGTTTTTTGTTATGACTATGTGTTGCAAGAAAATGGGTATCGGTCTCTATTTTTGGTTGTGTTGCTTATTGAAGGATGAAATTGGAGTTGGAGGTAAGAATGAGATTCTGTTGGGTGTGATCTGTGTGGGTTTCTGTTGTTGGAAAGAAAGGTGGGGAAAATCTTGTGGTTGTATGCGCTGGTTGCAGGAATAGAAGGTGATAGAGGAAATTGGTTCCAAAAAGGGTGATACCGTTGAGTTGATGAGGTTGGGGAAATGATGAATACTCTGGTTTAACAGAGTAGTGGTCTGTTTAACATAACAGAAAGGTGGTGTGAATGTTGGTGAGGAATTAGAATGGGTGTGATGGATGATGAGGATGGAGATTAATTTTGCCTTCTCTGTTTTTGATTTCTCTGTTCTGAATATTGGTTTTGGTAATAGTAAGTATTGATGAAGATGGTGGAATGGTGATCAAGGTTTCCGAGAGCATGGGCAGTGGTTAGGATGGGGTCCTCCTTGGGAGAATGAGGTGTAGTGTGTATGATGGAGAGAAAAGGAACATGTGTGTGTCCTGTGTGTTGAGGTTGGGGCCGTGATGAATCCCTGGAGGTTGTTGGAGGTGGAAAAATTCCGTGAATCAAGATGGATCAAGTGGTTAGGTTCCACTGAGAATTGGTGAGTGAATGGAATCCATATCTGGTTGGTTGGTTGGGGTGGTTTTAAGGAATGTGTGTGTAGAGAAAAGGATAGTGATGATAGTTGGTTAATGGCCGCGTCTACCACTAAAATGGAGTTGGGCTTGGTGATCAAAAATTGGTCTGAATGGTTGACGAAAAATATCGTTGTGGATGATGGATTGAAGCATGAGGCGTGGGGTGTGTATGTGTTAGGAGAATCCGAAAATGGTGAGGAAGCAAGGTTGGTTAATGAGGTCGTGGCGTGTTGCCTCTGTTGATGGAGGAACCATTTTTTCATCAAAGAGCAATGATCACATTGCCTTTTTCCTTTTCTTTATTTTTTCTTTTTTTCTTTCGTTTTTTTCTTCCTCCCTTTTTTTTTCTTTTTTCTTTTCTTTTGTTTTTTTTTTCAAAGGAATATAAAAAACAAAATCAAATAAGATAATAATAATAATAATAATAATAATAATAAATAACTAAATCAAAGTAAACTAAAAATTAAATAAAAAACAAAAATAAAATAAGAATAAGAACAAGTCAAAATATTTAATCCGGACGAAATTGGGTGTTGACACCTTCCATGAACAATTCTATTACTACCCTTTCTATACTTAATGTTTTATTTATTTATTTAATTTTTTATCTTCATCAGTGGGACCTACATCGTCTAATAATTTTCCAAATACAATCATGTAACTTACGGACATGTAATGAATTAAATCAAATTATAAAATTTTAATTTATAAAAGGTAAATTAGATTAAACTAATTTATTTTTAACTCAATTTATTTTAAACTAACTTGAAATTTGACACCTTATTATAACATGAATTTATTGAGAAGTAAATGAAATTATGGATAAATTAATTTTAGTAAAGAAGTTTTCTAATAGAGTTTAAAAGTTTTTGATAATAAACCGAGGTTATTTGCAAGGGTTATATGGTTTATTGATAATGTTGAATACTTAAATATTTTAAAGATCTTAAGAAGTGTTTAAAAGGTCTTTAAAAATCATAACAAGATGTTGGGTTTTTGGAGCGTTTCGAGAAAACCCTAAAACCAGAGAAAAATAAGAGAGAGAGAGCGGAGCGAGAGAATGAATACTGAATATTATTGAATGAAAAGTTATTATTGAGGAGCGGGGTTGGTTACTATTTATAACCAACGTAAACGCGCAACAGGCAAAACCGGCAAACAAAACAAGCCCACCAAAACAAGCCCAAAACGCGCAACCGGTAAACCACACAAAGCAAACAACCAGACCGACTGGACCGACCGGACCGACCAGTCAACAGACAAAAGAAGCTAAGTCTAAATAACAATTCTCCACCTAGACTTGCTTCAAAAACAAAAAAAAACAAAACACAGACACGGCCGGTCAAACAATTAGTGACCGACCGGTAGACACCCAATCCTGGACAACAACAAGAGAAACCTCTCCTTAGCGAGCGGCTTTGTCAACATATCTGCAGGGTTCTCTTCGGATGCAATTTTGCAGATTTGAACGTCACCGGATTCAACAATGCTTCTGGCAAAGTGCAGCTTGACGTCAATATGCTTGGTTCTGGAATGATAAATCTGATGATTGGCCAGATGAATAGCACTCTGGCTGTCGCAATGAACACATACAGATTTTTGATCAAAACCAAGTTCCCGAACCAAACCTTTCAACCACAGTGCCTCCTTAACTCCTTCAGCAAGAGCATAGTACTCAGCTTCCGTAGTTGACAAAGCCACAACCGACTGTAGTGTAGACCTCCAGCTAACAGCAGTCCCAAACAGCGTAAACACATATCCCGACCGGGATTTCCTAGTGTCCATGCATCCGGCAAAGTCAGAATCAACAAAACCTTCAATATAACCTCCACCTTGAAAGTTATTCTGGAAAGACAATCCAGTACCGAGAGACCCCCGTATATATCTGAACATCCACTTCAACGCTTCCCAGTGTGTTGGTCCAGGATTAACCATGAATTGACTGAGAACGCTAACACCGTGCGCCACGTCCGGTCTTGTGCAGACCATGCCGTACATAATGCTCCCAATCCCATTTGAAAATGGAACAGATTCCATCTTCTTTCTTTCCTCCTCGGTCTTTGGGCATTGTTCCTTGGTAAGTTTCAAGTGTTGACCGACCGGCGTGCTGGCCATTTTAGATTCAGCCATACGATACCTTGAAATTGCCTTCTGCAAATAACACTCCTGAGACAGAAAAAGGTTACCGCCCGGTCTATCCCTTTTAATGTCTATGCCCAAAATCCGCCTTGCTTCCCCTAGCTCTTTCATTTCGAAAGCATCCGCCAACCTTGCTTTCGTCTCACCGATCATGCCCCTGTCACTGCTAGCAATTAGGATATCATCCACATAAAGCAGGAGATATAACATTTCACCGTCATGATTCAGAGTGTAAACACAGTCATCATAATTGCACCGCTTGAAGTTCAGCTTTATCAGAAAGTCATCAAATTTCTTGTACCACTGCCTTGGGCTTTGCTTCAAGCCATAAAGTGACTTCTGCAACAGACACACCCTATCATCCACAGCGAAACCGTCCGGTTGCTTCATATAGATGGTTTCCTCCAAATCGCCGTGCAAAAAAGCTGTCCGAACGTCCAACTGTTCAAGATGCAAATTGCAATGCGCAACTATTGCCATCAGAACTCTGACCGAACAATGCTTAACCACTGGAGCAAAGATCTCATGATAGTCTACGCCTTCAATCTGAGTAAAGCCTTTGGCAACCAGCCTAGCTTTGTACCTCGCTTTCTCACCGCCCGGTGTAGCTTCCTTTTTCTTGAAAATCCATTTCGAACCTATGACCTTCTTACCCTTCGGCAGATCCACCAATCTCCAGGTGCTATTCTTTTTCAAAGCCTCCAACTCTTCTTCCATAGCACCCAGCCAAAGATGCCGGTCGCTGCTGTCAAGGGCCTCCTTATAACTTCTCGGTTCATCCGATCGGTTAAGATCTTCAACAGCATTCAGGGCGTAGCAGATTAGATCCGCCTCTCCAAACCGTTTGGTTGGCTTGGAGATCCTTCTTTCTCTGTCACGAACAAGCTGATAGTTTCTCAAATCAACACCGGCAACTTTTCCATGACTTCCCTCGCCAGACATACCATCTGTATCATCACCAAGGTCTGTTCGAAATTCATCCGATCGGTTCTCCTCTATCGTCCGACCGTTTTCAACTTGCCCTTCACCCGTTTGGTTTTCCTCAGTCCCACCAGGCGTGCCAGCTCCATTAGTAGTATGCTCCACCTCCACGAGAATCTTCTTCTCACTTCCAGAGTTTTCAGGGTGCATCGCCATCCTTGTTTCATCAAAAATGACATCCCTACTAATGATTAGTTTTGAAGGTGAATCTAACCTCCATAACCTGTATCCCTTAACTCCTTCGGCGTATCCAAGAAAGATACATTTCGCCGCCCGGGAATCCAGCTTATCACCCCTGATATGAGCAAACGCCAAAGAACCAAACACTCTCAAGTGTGAGTAATCAGCCGGTCGTCCACTCCACACTTCCATTGGCATTTTAAAATTGAGAGCTGAAGACGGACTCCTATTAATCAGATAGACGGTCGTATTGACAGCCTCTCCCCAGAAAGCCTTTGACAACCCTGATC
This sequence comes from Vigna mungo, assembly GCA_036885675.1. Taxonomy (NCBI): domain Eukaryota; kingdom Viridiplantae; phylum Streptophyta; class Magnoliopsida; order Fabales; family Fabaceae; genus Vigna; species Vigna mungo. The sequence goes on along the minus strand of CP144693.1, from coordinate 16,059,735 downwards.
CCAGCAACATGCACTGGACCCTCTCCAGAATGGTTCTATTCATCCGTTCGGCCAAGCCATTTTGTTGCGGAGTTTCAACGACCGTTCTGTGCCTCTTGATTCCTTTCTCTTTGCAAAAACCATTAAACTCCTCTGAAACGAACTCCAGCCCATTATCAATTCTTAGGCATTTCAGCCTACACCCCAATTGGTTCTCAATCTGTGTGTGCCACTCTTTGAACTTCTGAAACGTTTCAGACTTATTTTTTAGAACGTAAATCCACACTCTCCTTGAGAAATCATCAATTATACTTAAGAAATACGCTCCTCCACCATGAGTTAAGGTTCTTGCCGGTCCCCATAAGTCAGCATGGACATATTCAAAGGGGCGTTCGGTTGAGTGTTTCCCTTTTCCGAACGGTATCCTGTGTGATTTCCCTAAGACACAATGGTCACAGAAATCCAGCTTCTGCAGTTTGTCTCCCAGAAGCAAGCCTTGCTTTTCCAATTCTTCAAGACCCTTCTCACTGATGTGTCCCATCCTCAAGTGCCATAATCGGGCGGTATTCTCGGTCCCACTTGCTACTGAGACATGACCAATGACAGTTGATCCCACCAGAATGTACAAGTCGTTCCTCCTTCTGCCTTTGGCAACCACAGAATCTCCAGAACAGACCCTCATTACTCCATCTTCAACTTTAGTGGTGTAACCTCCAAGATCAAATGCACTAATAGAAATCAAATTTCTCTTTAGTTCGGGCACATACCTAACAGCCTGCAACACCATCTCACGATTGTCAAACATCTTCAGCCTCACCAACCCCACACCTTGCACTCGGCAAGCTTTGTTATTTCCGAGCAGTACATTTCCATGCTCTTTCTGATCAAGATTCTCAAAAAAATCCTTCACCGGGCACATGTGATAGGAGCAGCCGGAATCCATGACCCAGCTCCTTTGAAGATCTTCAGACGAAGCCACCAGCACTCCAGCCGACTCATATCCCTCAGACGCCTCTGCCACATCAGCGGTTTCTTGTGGCCGACTGGCCTTTCCTTTCTCCGGGCAGAACTTCTTGATATGACCCATCTTCTGGCACTTGAAGCAACGCACCTGCTTCGTACCGTCCGGATTCAGCTTCTTCTCTTTTCCAGACTGCTTCTTCCCTTTCCCTTTCACCGAGATCAATCCGGACGCTCCTTCCTCGGTTGTCTTCGAATCTTGAAGTTTTTGGAACTCCTTGGTTCGAATTGACGTCAAAACCTCCTCTAACGTGATCACTTGATCTTTCCCGTAGAGTAACGCATCCCTGAAATGCTCGAAGGTTTTTGGAAGCGCATTCAACAGGATGACAGCTTTATCTTCATCCTCCAACTTCACTTCAATATTCTCCAGATCATCAACTATCTTGCTGAATTCTGCAATCTGCTCCTCTATCGTTCTTGATTCTGACATCTTGAATGAAAAGAGTTGCTGCTTCAGGCACAACCTATGAGCCAACGATCTCGTCATGTACAGAGACTCTAGTTTTGCCCAGATTTCAGCGGCAGTCTTCTCCTTCGCAAGCTCCCTCAGTACCTTATCACCAAGGCACAAGATGATTGCACTCCTTGCCTTATCTCTCATCTTCTTCTTCTCTTCTTGAGTCATGGCATCACTCATCCTCGACTCACCCTTCAACGCTTCATCACATCCCTGCTGTATCAAGATTGCCTCCATCTTGATCTTCCACAGCCCGAAGTCATTAGCGCCGTTGAATTTCTCCACGTCGAACTTGGTTGCCATTGTTTCTTGGGAATTCTTGAATCCTTGCCCCACGGTGGGCGCCAATTGTTGGGTTTTTGGAGCGTTTCGAGAAAATCCTAGAACCAGAGAAAAATAAGAGAGAGAGAGCGGAGCGAGAGAATGAATACTGAATATTATTGAATGAAAAGTTATTATTGAGGAGCGGGGTTGGTTACTATTTATAACCAACGTAAACGCGCAACAGGCAAAACCGGCAAACAAAACAAGCCCACCAAAACAAGTCCAAAACGCGCAACCGGTAAACCACACAAAGCAAACAACCAGACCGACTGGACCGACCGGACCGACCGGTCAACAGACAAAAGAAGCTAAGTCTAAATAACACAAGAAAGAAAACCTATTTTATACTAGTTCATTCTAAATTAAATTACGTTCAATCTTTTCCCAGTTTTCCTTAAATATTTTTTAGAATTTTCATTAATCTTTAAAAAGATTATAAAGAGTTTAACCAAGTTTTACATTAGTCCAACTCACTAGTTAGTTTCACCACTCTTGGTATACAAATAATACAACTGACTATATTGTTTAACTCCACAAAGTTAAACAAACAAGTATTTTAAATCACTTCTGATTCTAACAAAACAACAAAGTGTTTTTATAAAAAAAAAAAACAAGTACAAATAATAACTCTCATAAAGATGATATATTTGCAATACAAGAATATCTGAAAACTTATAACAAAGATTTTCTTTTCAAAGAAAGCTTTAGATGATGCAAAGGAAAGAGAGGTTTAAGAGCAATATTGATTATTGTTTCTTCTCTTCATGTGATCCTCTTTATATAGGTTTTTTCGAAAACGATTCGTTACTCAGAGCATTGACTTTCACATAGCAATATAGCCTTTTGGTACGAGGTGAGATGCTATGTTGCTTTTCCATAGACAATTGTATTGCTTATACAGATACATGAAACATAAGGCATTGAGGAATCATTTTCATAATGTCTTCCTATCTCTAACGTTCTTCTGAACCAATGTAGAACTTTTGAATAAAACTTTGTCCTTTATGATTTGAACAGATAAAGAGAAAACAACACAATAGACAAGAAAGTACTAATTGTACATCCATTTAAACGTTAAACGTTCATTAGCTTTTAGCTTGATACGTATACTATAATGTTTAGCAAAGTTTGTTTTAGAGTAACGTTATGCATTTAGAATGTTTACACATGTATAGTGTTTAGTGTGTTATCCTAAACAGTGTCTTTTCATTAGATACTATTGTTAAACTTCAAAACAAGAGTTGTTAGACGATCTTGTCTTAACATTGATTTATAAAAGATTTACTTTAATTGAGTAAACTTGTAAGGAAAAAAAATTGAAATACTGGTTGCAAAAATAAGGATAAGTCATTAAAAGAAGTTGTGAAGGATAAGATTGTTGAGTAAGTATGGATAAAACTTAAATAATTGTATAAGACAAAATCTTTGGCACATAAACTCTTTAAAAGTAACAATTGTATTAATTGTATTTTTTTCACATTAGATTAATTCTCGCTAGACCATTTAATTTGGTTTCAATTTTGTGCTTAAACAATAAATTATAAAACAATATTTTTTATCATCAAGTCTCTTCATAATAAGGGTGTCAAGTTATCTTAACAAACACATGTTATGTATATGAACATAAGCAAGCATTTTGTTTAATTTACTTGATATGTTTTTACTTAAATGGATGTAAGCATGTATACTTCATTTAGTAAGTTTTTGCTTCGACAAATATTAAGCTATTTCAGTTGACAAATGTAAGCCTTGAACATTTTCTGATACAAGTTAAACTTAAAAATTCTTATTTTATCCTTATGGAAAGTGTTCACTTCTTCATTCTTTCAAGAAAATCTCGCAATAATTTGTCAATATCAAGATCCCTTTTAAGAGCATGCTAAAAGATTATTCATCATTTATATCTGGCATTCCTAAAATCAACACAAACTAAGTTTCTTTAAATTTTGCAATATATTAAATTTTACAATATAGAACACAACCTAGGTCAATTCTCATAAGGCACATTGATTTCATTCTAGGATGATTCTCATAGTTTCTTTAAAAATATATGTTTGTTCATGGAGGTTGGCTAGATAGTAGACACATGCACACATACATATACATATAGTGTGCATGTATATATATGTTTAGGCATGTGCTACACTTCATATATTTTATTTTGGTAAATTACCTTTTTGTCATTCAAAATGATTGAAAATCTCCCATTAACTACACTCAAGAAAATTATAATATATAAATATTACAAACTATATCTTATTAGTAAGTTTGTAAAATTGAATTAGACCATCTATAAATATTTAATCATGTATCAATTTGACATCATACCATAAAGTTTAGAGTGATCTTTAAATTTATGATAGAATAACCCTTGATTAACTTGTTAGCAAGACTCAAAGGACAATATAAACCAACTCGATATTTAAAAAAAAATACAAAAAATAAATTATTAAAAAATGCAACAAATTTATTGAAGTCTCTTTCTTCAATGAATGACAGAACCTTCAAACTAGGTAATATCTTACTTAAAAAAAAAAAACCTTTTTATCTAAAAGAAAAATGTTGTTATCAACACTTAACAAAATATTCGTAACAATTATTATTATATCCATAAATACACCTTTACACCATAAATGAAAAAAGAAAAATACACACCCATTAAATTATCTAGTTTAAAATATTAAAGTATTTTAGTAAAACTTACATATTCGAAATAGTTTTTCTTAACATGAGAAAGCATGAATTTTTTAATTTTCTAAACATATTTCTAAAAATAAAACAGTGTAATCATTCTTGTGAAATTAGAAAAAAATTTAAATTAATCTATCAAAATTTCAACTCCACTATTTAAGCTTTTAAAATTAAATATTTAATATTAATTTAATTCCTTTATAAATTAATAATATTACTCAAGTAACACACTGCACAACATATTTTCATTTTGACTTAACGTAGTTGAAAAATCGAATTTTCAATTTATTTTTTATATTTTTTTTCTTTAGTTTTAAGATCTAACGTGAAAGCTTTGTACATTTTCAAAATGAAAATATCCTTTTATTCATTTTTATATTACTTTATATTTATTTTCATAAAAAGAAATTGCAAGGCGTAATAAGCAAAATCGAGAATCAAACAATGCAAACGAATCAGATGCTGATACCCAAATCATCTTGATGCCCTTCACAAAGAATGACCAACTTTGGTTTTTACTTTTTTAAGTGAGAGAATATATTATATTAACAACCATACTAACACTAAAACTTTATGATTGAAAATTTAAGCCTAAAGTATTCAATAATTGTTTTCGTATCAGATACTTAAAACATTTTGGTTTAGTTTGTTAGTTTAATTGTAAAAATTTATTTTTTTGAATTGATAAAAAAATATTCGTTATTAAAAGAGATATATAAAAATAAGTTTTAATTTAATTAAAAAAGTCAATCTAATCATCTAAACAAAATATAAATAAATATTTATCAAATCAAAATTTTATGTACATAATTTAAAAAGGTTGATAGACGAAACAAATATCAACGAATACTTATTTTATCAAATTATTAAATTTGACGTATATTATGTTTTATTATTAAGTTTTATGAGACTATTTTGTCATTAACAATTTACTTTTATAAAAAATTATAAACCTATTTAGTTTAAAAGGAAAAAATATTTATTTTATTCTAAATGAATACAAAATCATACGTTCTATTATTACTTTTTTTGTTTTAAAATTGTTACTGAAATAAAAAATTAAGAGTAAATTTCACAGTAAATTAAATATTATTTCGACATTAAGATATAATATATAAGAAATTATTTAAGTTTGTATATATTTAAAAGCTAAATTAAATTTTTATTTTATTAACAAAAAAGTTGACATAAGTTCTACATTTAAAACATTGGAAAATATTTTCTTAACAATTTTTTTATCAATATTTTTACAATATTTATGTGGTGGCTCCTGATTAATTCATTGTTATATTCAAATAAATTAATAAAATAATAACATATGATTTATTGTCAAAAAGTTGTTAATATGTCGTAATAAAAAAAATCATTACATGTTAATAACTTTTTAACAATATTGTACCGTATGGTACCGTCCGGCCACACCATCTCTTTGGACCGATCAGTGCTTGTTAAGATGGTCATAATGACAATCCCGTCCGGCCAAGTTGACAGATTATGGATAATAAATGATTAAAGCCCCTAACGAGGGTTAAGACGTGATTGGGCCGTCATCGGGCCCACGAAAGGCAAAAGCCCATTACACCTAGTATAAATAAGAGTCCCAGGTATGATTTAAGGGGATTGGATTCTCTGCTTATTATGCATCCCTTTTTAATACCGTTCGGTCACTTAACTGACTTGAGCGTCGGAGTGCCTTTAACAGGTACCCGCCCACCTGGCTTGGAGAACTAGGAAGGAGAACATTCGATTTCAACAGGTAAAGCGGCCAGTCTTCCCCAGCCCGTCCGGTCTCTGTCAATTCACAGCCTTGGCCAATCCGTTCGGCTCCACAAACTGTCCAGTCTTCAACATTCGTCCTGCTCTCCACACCATCATGAACGCTCTAGATTCATTCGTCCCACCTTCGACTTCTCGATACCACTTTATACCGAAACATTAATGGCGCCCACCGTGGGGCCGAGTGTGCATCCCCATTTGTAACCACAAGGTAAGGGTGAGCAGTGCTCTTCGGAACCTTGGGAAAGCTTCTCCAGCCACTCGGTCCCGGCCATCAGGCTTCAACCGTCCGGCATAAATGGCAACCTATACAAATAGGTCTCGGCCAGCTGGCCTCAACCGCTCGGCCAACATGGCCACCTCTCAAGGCACTCGGCATAGACCGCTCGGCCACAATTGTTCGATCATGAGCCCGACCTCATGTATTTTGGCCTCCAAGGTCTCAACAAGTCTCAACCTCGGTCGTTCGGCCTCATGGCCCTTCGGCTCAACCGGTCACCATTCGGCCTCCAACCATCCGGCCATCCGTTGGCCTCCACGTCGGTTTCCGAAGGCCCCTACCATTTGGCCATCCATTGGCTCCACCTCGTCGGCCATCTATTAGGCCTCAACTCCTAGGCCTTCGGCCTCAAGCTCTCGGCCGCTCGGCCCCATTCTTAGCTAAATTTTGGTGTCATCACTCAACATTGGCCATTCGGCCCTCGAGCTCTCGGCCGAACATTGATCTCAAACACCTAGGCCTCAGCCTCAAAGCTTCCTGGCATCAATCTCTCGGGCCCCTAAAGGCCTCCACCTCTCGGCCTCTACCGGCCTCCATCACTCAGCCGTTCAGATAGGCTCTCGGCCACAGCCTGGCCCCAACGCTCGGTCTCTAAAGGTCTTGGTCTCTCAGCCATCCATGGGCCTCAAACATCTCGGACGGTCGATCTCATGCGCTCGGCCTCCACAGGCCACAACCTCTCGGCCTCCAAAAGGCCTCAACATCTCGGATAGTCGACCTCACTTAGCACTCGACCTCACTCCAAAAGGTCTCATGTTCTCGGCCATTCGGCCGTTGGGCCCCAAGCTCTTGGCCATCAAAAGGCCTCGGCTTCCTGGCCGTCCAGCCCTCGAGCTCTCAGCCATCCATTGGCCTCAGGCATCTCGATCGTTCGGCTTTCACCATTAGGTCTTTCGGTCTCACGACGTCGCTCACCTCTCAGCCAGCCGGCCTACAACCTTTCAGGTAACCTCTCGAACCTGTCCTCACAGGTACTTAGCGAGACTTAGCGTCGACAAATCGGCCACTCAGCCCAGGCCATTCGTCAGTGTGGCGTCAACCGTTCGGCCTATCGCAGGCCTCCAATCCTCGGCCTGACGATCTCAAGCTTTGACCGTTCTGTCGTAGCTTGACCCCTCAGTTCGGCTTTCCCCATTAGACTTTTTCGGCCTCGATGACTCAGCCTCAGCCACTCGGCCATCAAACCTCAGTAATTCGCCTCGCAGGTAACGGTCACATTGTCTCATCCACTGATCGACCAGCTTGCTCTCCACGAGTTCCCGGCCATCAAGTCTCAACCGATCGACCAGCCTAGACGACAACCACTTCTACAACCGTCCGGTCTCGGCCTCCAGGCCTCAACCGATCGGCTAACATGGTCTTGGCAACCAGACCTCAACCTCTTGGCCTCATCTAGCTCTCAGTCAATCGGCCTCAAGCCTCTACTGTTCGGTCATGGTATGACCTCTCAGGTAAAACTCCCAAACCTGTCCACGCAGGTACTTCGCCAAAGTCGGCACAAATGATCCGACCGTTCGAACGTCAAATGCCCGCTTACCCTTCAAGGGATCCATCCCCCACAGTCCCCTCAACATCTTGAAGAAACCCAAGTTGATGAACGGAGTATCACTCTTGTCAACTTGGCCGGGCGGTGAACGGCCATGTCTGCCGCCCTCAACGTCTTGAAGAAACCCAAGTTGATGAACGGAGTATCACTCCTGTCAACTTGGCCGGGCGGTGAACGACCATGCCTGCCGCCCTCAACGTCTTGAAGAAAGCCAAGTTGATGAACGGAATATCACTCCTGTCAACTTGGCCGGGCGGTGAACGGCCATGCCTGCCGCCCTCAACGTCTTGAAGAAACTCGAGTTGATGAGAACTCGGATTCAATCACGTTAGCCATTCGGTATAAACAATTGGCTTCCAGAGGCCTCGACTTCTCAACCCGTTGGCTTCAGCCCTCGACCGTTCGGCCAATGCCTGGCCTCAGCGTTCGGCGTCAAAAGGCCTCAACATAATTGCGAGCCAGCCTTAACAAATTGGCCACCAAAGGCCTCCACATCCCGACCATTTGGCCCCAAGCTCTCGGTCGTTCGACCTCACCGTTAACCGGATTTGACATCAATGTCTCCTTAACCGTGCGGTCATAGCTGGGCCCCCGACTTCTTGGCCATTCGGCCTCCGAGCTCTCGGCCATCCAGATGCCCTCAGCGGCTCGGTCATTTGGCCTCACTTAGCTTTTCGGCCTAAGATGCTCGGCAGTGGCACGACTTCCGCACTCAGCCTAGAAAAGGCATTCACCTCTCGGCCATTTAGCCTAAGGCTCTTGGTCGGTCGACCTTAGCCAAGAGTAGCAACCTTCAAGCTTTCGGCCATCTCGGCCACTCAACCTCTCGGCCATCAACTAGCATCAGCATTCGACATTGGCCGTTCGGCCTCATGTTCTTGGCCTCCAAAGGCCTACACCGCTCGGCTATTCGGCCTCAGCACTCGGCCTCCAAAGGCCTCAACCTCTAGGCCCTTCGACCACACACTTAGCCAAGTCTGGCATCAGCATTCGACCTTGGCCGTTCGGCCTCATGTTCTTGGCCTCCAAAGGCCTACACTGCTCGGCCATTCGGCCTCAGCACTCGGCCTCCAAAGGCCTCAACCTCTAGGCCCTTCGGCTACACACTTAGCCAAGTCTGGCATCAACATTCGACCTTGGCCGTTCGGCCTCATGTCCTTGGCCTCCTAAGGCCTCAAATGTCTCGACCATTTCGGCCTCATGTCCTCGGCCTCCTAAGGCCTCAAACGTCTCGGTCATTTCGGCTTCATGTTCTCGCTCTCCAAAGGCCTCAAGCTGTCGGCCATTCGGCCCAGACGCTTAGCTAAATTTGGCATCAACGCTCAAACATGTCGGCCGTCCGGCCTCAACAAATCAACTTTTCAGCCTCAACTTCTCAACCACTCGGCCATCTGGCCTCAAGCTTCTCGGACTCCAAAGCAAAGGTGACTAAAAAGCGAAAACAAACTGGATGAACCCGCCCTTTCCAGGAAGGCCATTTACAAACCCTTCGCATCATTAAAATCATGCTCGGGCTTGGGGGGCTGATGTACCGTACGGTACCGTCCGGCCACGCCATCTCCTTGGACCGATCGGTGCTTGTTAAGATGGTCATAATGACAATCCCGTCCGGCCAAGTTGACAGATTATGGATAATAAATGATTAAAGCCCCTAACGAGGGTTAAGACGTGATTGGGCCGTCATCGGGCCCACGAAAGGTAAAAGCCCATTACACCCAGTATAAATAAGAGTCCCAGGTATGATTTAAGGGGATTGGATTCTCTGCTTATTATGCATCCCTTTTTAATACCGTTCGGTCACTTAACTGACTTGAGCGTCGGAGTGCCTTTAACAGGTACCCGCCCACCCGGCTTGGAGAACTAGGAAGGAGAACATTCGATTTCAACAGGTAAAGCGGCCAGTCTTCCCCAGCCCGTCCGGTCTCTGTCAATTCACGGCCTTGGCCAATCCGTTCGGCTCCACAAACTGTCCAGTCTTCAACATTCGTCCGGCTCTCCACACCATCATGAACGCTCTAGATTCATCCGTCCCACCTTCGACTTCTCGATACCACTTTATACCGAAACAAATATATTATGCGTAACTATTTTATTATACGGACCAATAATAAGTTATCACAATTGTAAAAAAGTTATAAAAAAATTATTAAAAAACAAATAAAAAAGGCAAAGACAAAGAAAAAGTTTGTATTATTATTTCTTTATTAATTTGAAGGCACGTGTGGTTGTGTGAGGAACCAAGCCAACCATTTTAGACAGGTCAAATGAAAAGCTTTGTCGTCCAGTTTCGTGTGACCTAACTAACCCTTCTTATATCACTTGCCATCTTTATGGAACTTTCAAGCAAAATTTAGGTCTAAGTAAGAACTAAAACAAGCAGTAGCCACATTTTTTGACAAGTTTTTTTCAAAATATGTCTCAAGAATATTATTTCAATGCTATAAATAATTAAATTTAAACGTAAATAAGTAGTAGCTTTTATGCATAATTTTTTTTATATATCTTGAGTGTTAATATTTTTTAAAACTAAGTGTCTAATAAATTGTAAAAGTTTAATTTAAGTATATTAACTGTAAAATCTTCTATATTAGTTTTTTTAAAAAAAATATTTTTAATTTACAAAAAAGTTAATTTATATATTTTTCAAATCTCATCCGAATAAATCTGTATGTATGTTTAATTATGCGATGATTATTGGAGTCTTTTTTTTCCCTATATTTATAAAACTTAATGTTATTATTTAAGGTGGCTTTTAATTATAATTTTACGTCATGACCATCATTGACTGATACCAAAAATATTGGAAGAGCCTAAACACCAATTTTCACGCAGCACTATTTTATATTAAATTAAGAAACCACGCTTATTGCATAAATGTCTTTATAAAGACCAATTCTGTTCGCAAAGTTTCTGGATCCGCGATCTTTCTTCCCTTTCTCTTTGACCATTTACCGGTACGCTCTTCTTCCCATTCAAACCCTAACTAGTTCGCTTGCATTTCCTTTCTCTTTCATCATTCGACGTCGCCAATTGTTCCGATTCACGATCCCTCGCCTTGTAGCTTTTTCTTCATCCGATTTTTTGTGAAAGATTTTTAGTGCTTAATTCATGCGTTCCTAACACTGAAGAGCCGGTACAGGTTGTTGTTGTTGTGCTAGTGCAAATGGCGTTCTTCAGAAGCGTTTCTGCACTTTCTCGGCTTCGCTCTCGCGTGGTAACTGAGGAAAACAGTAACTAACTGTTTTGTTTGTGTTTGATTATTGTTTATGTGACTTGCTGATTTTTACTTTTGCAATGGAATGACAGGGTCAGCAATCTAATCTCGCGAATTCAGTTAGATGGCTCCAAACTCCGAGCTCCAGTAACGCTGTATTTTCTTTTTTCCTCTATCCTTATCTCTGTGTCGTTGGTGCTTTGTGAAAAGTTTACTCTGAACAGTGTTAGATGCTGTGTTTAATCTGAGGAGGGTGTTGCTAATACTGTTATTGTGGTGAAGTTTGGAATTGGGTGTTCTAGTATAGTTTCTCTTTGGACTTTGGGAATGAAGGATACCTCAGGCTAATTATTGTTTATATAGCGTGAAGTTGGTTATAAATTTTAAACTAAGTTTTATTTTTCTTTTATGTGGGTTATTGCAGGATCTTTATTCTGAGTTGAAAGAACTCGTTCCAGAGTATCAGGTTTGTTTGCGATTTAAGCTTCCGTGGTGCCACTGTTTTATGTTGGATGCATTAAAGTGTGATCCATATTTTTCAGGGTTTATTGATAATTTTTTGGTCTGCCTTCAAGTGTGTGATAGTTTTGTCATGTCTGTATTGTTTTAACGTTGGATGCATTAACGTGTAATCCATATTTCTTGGGGTTTATTGTGTCTGCATCTCATTGAAGTGTTTGATAGTTTTGTCGTGTCTATGTTGTATTTTTGGTTGGTATATTGGTGAGTGATAGATAATGTGAATTAAATTTTTGTTTGTGCTCAACTTTCAATGCACAATATAGTTGCAGTGATTTGTGCCGTGCATGTGCTATTACAAGTCTGAGATTCTTGGCTAATGCCTTACCTGCTTTGTAATTCCAAGTTATGATGGATTTCATAACCTGTTTCCTTCGTTTCATTGTTTCTTCATGTTAGCTTGTAGCACGCAAAACACTAGTTAATTCTTGTAAAAGAATGTTGTACCTCTCTACCTTATATTTTAATCTATACATACAAATCTGGTTGCAGGAACGGGTTAAGAAGCTAAAGAAAGATCATGGAAATGTTGAGTTGGGAAAGATAACTGTTGATATGGTAATTATATCATCTTTTTGCCGATATATATAGTTACTAGTGGCATTGAAAGCCATCCTTTCTCCTGTCAATAAGCTTGTAATTAACTTATTTTTTGAGCACCCGTTTGTCACAATTGAAAGGTACTTGGTGGAATGAGAGGAATGACAGCTTTAGTGTGGCTTGGGTCAGCTGTTGACCCAGATGAGGTAAATATCTAAATTAACTCAGTCTTCACAGTTCAGAGGATTATTAAAGTGCTTGGCTCTTACTTTGGACTAATTTGATCAATCTGTAAAATCTTTATTGTAGCATTTTTTTTATTAATGTTTACTGTTTACAAAAGGGTTCCTCTGAGAGCAGCCTATTATGTCTTACAGGGAATTCGCTTTAGGGGAATGTCCATTCCTGAATGCCAGAAAAAGCTTCCAGGTGCTTTTCCTGGTGGGGAGCCTTTGCCCGAGGCTGTACTGTGGCTTCTATTGACAGGAAAAGTATGCAATAGTTTTAGAAAATCAAATTAAATTAATTATTTTGAACTTTGTTTATTTGTGACATAATGTAGCACAATCCTTGTACCAAGGTTTTTTAATATCTTCTCTCAGTTAAGATTATTATGTATAATCTTTGACTCATACACTTTGTCACAGATACCAAACAAAGAGCAAGTTGACTCATTATCCCAGGAATTGCGAAGTCGTGCTACAGTCCCAGGTTCAGTTTATTTTGCTATCATAACTTGGTTATAATTACCTTGAAGCTACATGTTACTCATCATTTTGGTATAATGATCTATCTCAATTAAGTCAATTGACACAACATTAATAGTGCATGCTAATATGTTCAGGATTATATATATGATTATAATTCTCTCTTGGTAGCTTGTGTGTTGTTTAGAACTGTGGCGGCAAAGGAACCTTTATGGCTTGCATCTCAATTGTCTTTGTTTTGTATGTTTGGTTCTCTTTTAACAAATTGTACATCTGTAACTGCTTGTTGCTTAAAATATATGGACATGCTTTGTTGCATTTTGTCTGGGTTGTGAACATTCACCCTTTGCTTTTGCTCTTGTTTAAATGTCACTCAAGATGTGTCTAGAAGATTTTAACATAAAATTTTGCTGGCTTGTTTCTTCTGTACTTGAGTCTGTGTTTATTCTTGGACTTATTATTAGTTTTTATTGCAGACTATGCTTATAAGGCAATTGATGCGTTACCTGTTTCTGCTCATCCAATGACTCAATTCACAACTGGTGTCATGGCACTTCAGGTCAAGCAAAAGATTCTTTCATGATCTTTTAATTTATGTTTTCTCTCTGTTCTTTGCTTTTCTTCTATATTTTAACGGGTTTATCAATCTGATTAATTAGCTCATACTTTGATAATATCAAGACTGAGAAAGAATTTTGTAAAAAGTTTTATTAGGATGACAATGGATCAAAGTTTTGCTCATAAAAAGCTGAAAATGGGAGGGAAATCATTTGATAACTGCAAGCTATATTTGACTGGAAATTCTTGAATAACATGTCTAACATGTGCTTAGGCAAGGTTCAATTTGAGCTGCTATAATCTTCAATTAACCATATGTGGTTGCTTGCTTCTTTTGTTCTTATCCCTCTTGTTGGAGATTTCATATCTAGTATAGATCTAACCGAATTATAGCATATAAGTGAGTGCAAATCTCTTTTTCCAAACCAATTTTGTAGGTTAAATTAGACCTAAATCCACTTTCTAAGATTGTAGTAGAGCCTATCATAGTAAGGTTTTTTAGAGTTGTGTCACCCTTTATTAGGTCACTATCAAACCACCTACGAATGTCTAGTTTCACACTTGAGATGACCATTCATTAATGTGAGGGGAAGTGTTGGAGATCTCTCATCAATTAGAGAGATATGACTAAATTATAGTATGAGTGCAAATCTTGACTTGTGGGTCAATTTTATAAGATTGAGTTAGAAATAAATTCACTTTCTAAGACCTCATCTAAGACGATATAATCTTGAGTAATACTGGTGCTAGGTGTTGTTTGTTTTGCAAAGGATAAAGTAATTGATGAGTATCATAAAATATTGGGTTGTGGTATATGTCTTTGGAATATAATCAAATCATGATCCTTAGGGGCTCCGTTGTTCTCTTGTTGTCGACCCTCATATCACCATCTCCAACCCTCCCAACAATATCCTCAAGGCTGTTGTGAAATACAATGGGAAAACAAAAGCTAACTAAAAAATAAACTTATCATAAGCTCCAAAACTGTGTATAAAGCTATTTCCTTTCTTATCCATTTATCCTACCCTGGAAGTAATTTACACCTAAGTTGAATGGAACCCGTATTCCTTTGTTTGGAAGTGGTTTGCCCACCTTTAACATGTCAGAGTCTATAACTACGTTCAATAAAGTATTAATAATCAGCAATCAATACCTTGTTTCATCAATCCAAATTGCATGTATCTGGGTCATTATGGGTTTTCCTCAGATCATTCCTCTTTAGTTACAGTGTGGGCTCTATCTGTTCATTTCTAAGCTGGACAGATCAGAGGATTTTCCACCTACTATTGTCACACTTTACAAGTTTATGTAGCTCCTAACCTCTTTTCTATGATAATCGTTTCTCTTCACCTTTTCTTGTAAATAGAAACATTTGATTCACAATCAATTCATTACGTTTTTCAGGTGCAAAGTGAGTTTCAGAAAGCTTATGAGGGTGGGATAGCTAAGGCAAGGTAAAATTCTAAATGGTGTTTGTTTTATTTCCAACATTATATGTTACTCTAGCTGTTTTACTGCTTGGATTTAGGTATTGGGAACCAACTTATGAGGACACCTTGAATTTAATTGCACGATTGCCAGCCATTGCTGCTTATATTTATCGACGGTATGTAAAGCATATCCTTCCTAATCAAAATTACACATTTAATATTCTATGGGATGTGTTATATGATACACACACACACACAAAAGAAGAACAATGAGAGATATCATAATATCATATATTGTGTGATGACTTGATCAAAATTGACAGATTTCTACTGGCATCTGACTATTGAATTAACTTGTTATTTAAAGGAAATACAAGGATGGAAAAATCATACCGTTGGATGATTCTTTGGATTATGGTGCAAACTATGCTCATATGTTAGGCTTTGATGATCCAGAAATGCTGGAGTTCATGAGGCTTTATATTTCCATCCACAGGTTTGCATTCTGTTGCTAATGATGACCGTTTTATGATCATGATCAGTTGTATATGGCTCCAGCAATTACAGCAACCCCAGTTATTTTGCTAATGATGACACATACATTGATAGTGAGAAGTTGTATAGTTCTCTTCTAATTACAGGCAATTGCAGTTTCTAATGTTTAATTTTTTTTTTTACCAAAATTTTGTTTACAGTGATCATGAAGGTGGAAATGTTAGTTCGCATACAGCTCACCTAGTAAGTTACTTCCTTTAATCAAGCTCTTTCTAATTTTTCTTTATTAAATACTAATAACATGTATTTTTAATATGAATCACTTGTGCTGTGGTAAAGGCCAGTGCTTTTCTTATATTTATTGTTTTAATGTACTGTACTATGTTTACCCCTCAGGTCGCTAGTCCTCTCTCTGATCCTTACCTTGCATTTGCGGCTGCTTTGAATGGTTTAGCTGGTCCCTTGCATGGTTTGGCCAATCAGGTAATTTTGTTATTTGGTTTTCCATTTTTATCAGTTTTCTGTTTATCTGGTATAAACTTTAGTTCATCTTTCTGTTCAGAAATCGTATGTGGTTTTAAATTTTACTCATACCTACATTTTTTCCATTTTTAGTAACACTTCTGCTTTAATATTATATTGTGTTCTGTTTACTTTAGTCAGTTTATATGCAAATACGTATATGTTTGATTTTGTTCACTTCTGTTATGATGCTACAGGAAGTTCTCCGATGGATCAGGTCAGTAGTTGCAGAGTTTGGAACTCCCAAGATAAGTACAGAGCAGTTGGCTGACTACATTAATAAAACATTGAGTAAAGGCCAGGTAATGTCATAATTGATAGGAATCTGGATGCTAAATTGTGATTTACTTTTTACTTGCATTTTGCTCAATTTTTATTTTTGTATAAACTTTGAAGTAATGAAAATTGTTATGGAAGAGCTGAGGATACGAATTACACTTCAAAAAATGAAAAGAAAATCAATTGAACAAAGCATGCCACTGTGTCCAATGTTTTGTGTTCAAAATGTTTTCCTCCTGAGGAAAATCATATGTTAGCTGGAGGGCATTATGGTTCTTCAGTTCCCTTTTATGTATTTGCACATGCACACACCCAGCCGCAATTTTTCCATTTACAATACAAGCCTTCCCTAACGGGAAGTTTCTACTAGAAAATTCAATCGAGGTTTTAGTAGACCTTCAAAATAAGGAAATGATATATGTAATAAACATATTATGCTTTATTAATGTATGTTTTTTGTATGTGATAATATGCATATCTTTGCACCAAATGATTTAGAGAGAATACCACCATCTACTTCTAAGGTAATATAAGCTTTGGCCTTTTACTTTTGAATCTACAGGTTGTGCCTGGATATGGGCATGGGGTTCTACGCCAGACAGATCCAAGATACACGTGCCAGAGGGAGTTTGCTTTGAAGCATTTGCCTAATGATCCACTTTTCCAGTTGGTAATCACTTATTTCCTAATTCCAGATTGTGTTTGCTTTGGAGTGTTTTCTTGCTACACAACCAACCCTCTTTTCCTGTGATTTAATTTCTTTATGATCTAACGCGACTGTGACCCTTTCAGGTGTCTAAAATAAAAGAGGTTGTGCCGCCTATTCTTACTAAGTTAGGCAAGGTAATGTTTATATTTTCATTTTTCAATATACCTCTCATGGAATTATTTATTCTCAACTTCGTTCACTCTTTGAATAGTTTCATTATGTTGTTTTCATGTAGTGTCTCTCATTTAATTCGATACAGGCTGAACTATAATAAATGTACTCATTACACCCTTTGCTATTAGTGGGAATTTATTGCTGATATGGTTGAACTTTTTCGTGTAGGTTAAAAATCCATGGCCTAATGTTGATGCTCACAGTGGAGTGCTACTGAACTACTATGGTCTAACTGAGGAAAAGTATAGTGTTACTTCTCGCCTGTTCGACTTGAAATTGTTTTCTTTATTCAATTAATTTAGGGTGAAAACTGAATCTAATGACTTGTGAAATTGTGGACAGCTATTATACTGTTCTATTTGGGGTATCGAGGAGCTTTGGAGTTGGCCCTCAGGTATGTCGTTTCCCATTGTTTCCTTGTTAATATTTTCTCTTTTTGTTACCTTGCGTTAGCGTTTCTCTTTTGATGGATTTCAGTTGATATGGGATCGGGCTCTTGGAATGCCACTTGAAAGGCCAAAGAGCGTCACACTGGAGAAGCTCGAGCAATTGTGTGGCAAATCATCCTGAAATTTAAAGCGCCGTTTCTCTGTTAATAATGACTAAAACACACTGCGTTAGATGTGTGTTGTTGAGTTAAAAAGTTTGGTATGATTGTAATGAGCAATATTCATTGCCCTCCTCCATCGTTTCTATTTTAGAAGATTTTTGTATTTAGGTTTTAGGGTGGATTTTCACCCTCAAAAGTTCTCTTTCCACATTTTTGAATGAACTAATTATTAGGTATGAAGGAGCATATATAAAAGAATAAAGGCATTTAGTGTCCTGGGGTTATCCCCTTGTATTCTTTCTAAATTGGAATGACGCTTTCGACAAAAGATCGACAGCACTTTCGACAAGGATGAATGTAACTTTCTCGATGAAAAAAATAAAAAGGACAGCACTTTATTCTTTCAATACTCTTCAATACTTTTATCGGCTGAAATTCGTAAGAGTATTGTCAAATGCGACTTTTTTATTCACAAATTAGCGGGATGCATTTTTTCTACTCATTGATGCATGTAATTATAGACTCATTACGTGTAATGTATAGGAATTATGAGATTGGAACTATGTAAATTATGATGATGACGGTGATTTAGTTTGAAGAGTGTTTTAAAATGTCACTATCAACGATTATTTTTGTTTAATTATGAACTAAATGTTTCTTTTACACATTATATATTTAATCTGTATCCATTTTAAAGAAGTTGAATTTAAATAAATAAAAGCTGCCGATTATGACACTGTTGCGAACTGAAACGATGAGCATATGGTCCGCAAAATTGAAAATAAAATATCTTAGGATTTGACTTAGCATTATTTATGTAGATTTGATCAATTCCATGTTTTTGTTCTTTTTTTTACATTATCATAAGACTAGGATCCTAATTTCATTGATTAAAGTATTGCAGCGATGGTTCTATGCGTATAATATGATGTTCTTCGTTTTATTAGTAATTGTTTGTTTTCATATGTACAAGAGACAGTTTTTTTATTAACTAACTAGATTATTAGCTTACTATTTTTTTATCATAAATATTTATTTTATATAATTGAATACGAGAATACGATCTAAAATAGATAGATAGATTTTATAAAATACGATTTAAAGTAATCTTACCTTTGCTATAATAAAATAACGGCGCGTCACTGAAATAATACGATTTAAAGTAATTTACCTTTTGTTGTCACAATCTCTCTCCATCGAAAATAAGATTCTTGTATATACGATTTTTAATATCTTTATTCATTTTTTATAAAATAATAATTTTACTATATCTTTTTATTTTTATAAATGTATTCTTTAATAGAAAATTAATTACTTTAGGAAAAAAAATCATATTCTAAAATTTATACCAAACAATTTCTATTATAAAAGATAAGTTTAAGTTAAAAAAAAAATTAAAAATCAATTTCTTATAAAAAAATGTACTATTATTGGCTTCAATTCTTGTAAAAATAATATCTTTGAATTCTCCTTCTCAAATGACAGAGATAAATGAGTAAGCTCATAAAAAATTTAAACCAGAAAATAAATGTGAAGATATTTATATAAGAATTTGATGGTCCTTGTTTGTTTAGTGTAGTGTGAGTGTTAGTGAGAGTGATAGAGTGATATGGCGTGTCTGAGATTCTCACACGCAGCACTTCCACAGGCTCAGCTCAGACTAGGGTTTCCTTCGCCACCTCAATTTCTCTCCATTGCTCCACCTCTCAAATTCTCTCTCTCCTCTTCTACCTTCAGGTTCAAATTTTTTCACCTTTTTCATTCAATTTTTTTATCTCCTCATCCTTAATTTTTACATCTTAGTTCTGTATTTCTTTTCTTTTCTGTACATTTTTATTTGCATTTGCTCGGTTTGTGTTTTAAATTGCTCTCCGCTTTATAATGCTTTTTTTTTTTTTAATTTCAACATCAATATGGCGGTGGAAACCAGTGTTTGGTTTTGCAGTGTGCTGAACTAACAAAATTGTTGGATTGAATAGTTGTGATAAAATCCTGCTTGTTCTTTCTTATTTTTGTTTAGTTTTTTTTGCAGAACGTAGATGCAGTCTTTTTTAGTGTTGTTCGTTGGTGAGAATTGGAGTTTTATTTCGATGTTCTACATTGATCATTATTAAGCAAACATTGTTATGAAGTTACTGAGATAGAACTCTGACTTTGATAAGAGAACGTTATCAAAAGCCACTTTAGGAATCACATGTATGTTTTGTCTCTAAATTTTTGTTGGCTGTCAGTAAATGGATAAGAGCAGACCTAAAACCTTTGTCTGAACATAGTGTTATTTTTCAATTAAAATTAAAGTTTTACATCGATAATCTACATTTATCTTTAATGCAAAACATTAAGATATGCAACTTAACTAGACGAAACTTCAATTTTGATTGGAGAACCATACCAAAAGAAAATATGCAATTGCATCAAAGTTGTCTTTAAAACTCTGTTGTTTGGCAATGAAAAAATATGGGGTTGTCACTAAATATATAAGTGGAGGCTTGGATTCTTCATTCTTCAATTTTTATAGGACAAATTGTACAATCTTGGACTTTACTTTGTTTAATGGTTCTTATTTTAACTTTTCTTATTTTTTAATAAAAAGGTTTCTCACTATCCTGCTCTTTATCAAGCACCTGGGGCTTTTGAAGTTATTGAAGAGGCACATATTTATGGTGGAAAAAGATGTTGGGCTAAACTGTTTTCATACTAGTTATAAGTTATTTACAGAAACTATCCAGAGAGTTTATTAAAATAAGCCAAAAATTGTCATAAGCTCTTCCAAACCCGTGCACGAGTTGTCAGAAGATAAATCTGAAAAAGTTAAGCTGTATGTAAGTCTTCTAACAGAGACCTTAGATGTGCATGGTTGGGTATGTTTGGATGAAGGAGTTTGAAGGGGGAGGGAGGAGAGGGTTAATTTTGATTTCTAAATTCAGAAAATGATAAAAGTATTTATAGAAAAGAACAAATAATGTTTGGAAGTTTACTTGTTAATTGTGCTTTACGTTCCTCGTATTTAAAAAAATAATTAAATTATGAGAAATGTTTACCTAAAATGAAACAACTCTCTCCTCTTCCATTCTATCATGTTACTTGAATGAATTATAACAGTGTGTGTGTAATCTACATTGTTGTAATAATTGCATCCTTTTTAATCACAAATGTTTTATCTTATTTCTGTAGTAATATATCATCTGACTGAAACTGTATATATCTTCTGGTTTGGATTGCATCCAGGTGCAAAGTTTTTAGGAGATTGAAAGTGAATCAGAGGCTGTTGACTGTGTTCGCAACAAACCGTAACTCGGTAGATGGGAAATCACCCAAAGAAGGATCAGATGTAAATGAAACTAGCAATGCTTCTCAGGGTCCTCCTCTCCTTACTATTTTGGCTGGATTCTTTGTCCTTTTCGTCGTTTGTTGGAGCATTTGGTCCATTATTGCATGGCTGATAAGTTTGATAGTTACTGCACCTGCTCCGAAATAAATGTGATTATAATGTTTGTGTTTGTATTTTAAGCCACTGCATTAGTCCTTATGAATTTGTCTTAATTTCTTTCTACGCTTTTCGACGTAGTAGTATTTGAGTGCTAAACATGCTAAAGTGAGCCAAAAGCTGGTAAAGGATAGAAACAGAATTAGCAACTGATAGAAATCACACAATTAAACTGAATATCACAAGTGTATTATTCAAGTATTATGCAGAAAAAAAGTTATGGAGCTGAAAGCTCTACAACCACCAGCAAACCAGAGTGCTCTCACTCCTAACCAGAGGATAACTCTCCTCCTACTCCACTCACAACATCCTACTCCGTATTCCCTCACACTCACCATTCTCTCTCCTATAAAAGAATTCCCCTTCCCTGGATTCCTGACACGTCACTCCCCTCTCTAACTAACTTCCCTTTCTTTTCCTAATCCCATTTTCTTTCTTCTCACGTAAACATTCCATATTTTGGGCCTTGCTCCCTCTATAATTGTTTCCTGTTGATTAACAGGTCCAGCCTTATTAGGAGTCCTATCATTACTCCCTTCTGCAACAACAGCCTTGTCCTCAAGGCTAAAATAAGGAAATTGGCTTCGCAATAGTCTTTCATCTTCCCAAGTTGCCTCCTCCTCTGTTCTCCCCTTCCATTTTACCAACCATTATTTAATAATAATACCACCCTCTGGAATTTCCCTGGTTGCTAACACTGTCTCAGGGTCTTCTTGATCTTCCTCCTCAAGACTCAACTCTGTTGGTAAAGTGGGTTCTACCACATGATTACCACTAGCCTTTTTTAGTTGAGAAATGTGAAAAACCGGGTGTACTTTTGCTGATTCCGGTAACTGCACCTTATAAGACACTTCTCCCTTCTTCTCCACCACTAAGAAAGGCCCGTAATACCGAGGTGCCAACTTCTGATTAATACATCGAGCTATGGTTGATTGTCTATGGGGACGCAATTTAATAAACACCCACTCTCCGACCTCCAACTGCATGAATCTCCGCTTTTTATCTGCATATTTCTTCATTTGCTGCTGGGCTCGCAGCAGGTGGTATTTCAATTGTCGAATAGCTTCATCTCTACCAACCAAGTCAGCGGCTACAGCTTCCACACGTGTTTCGCCCTGTGTAAAACGCACTAAAGAAGGTGGTGTTCTCCCATACACAATTTCAAAAGGGGTCTTTCCTGTTGCTCCATGAAAGGTAGTATTATACCATAGTTCTGCCCAAGGTACCCAATATGACCAGTTCTTGGGCTGTTCTGACACAAAACATCGTAAGTAAGCTTCTAAACATCGATTTACCACTTCCGTTTGACCATCCGTCTCAGGATGATAAGAAGAACTCATTTTCAAAGTTGTTCCCTGTAATCGGAATAATTCCTGCCAAAAAAGACTCATGAACACAGGATCTCGATCACTAACAATCGATTGCGGAATGCCGTGAAGTCGTACAATCTCCTTAGCAAACAATTCAGCAATCTTCCTGGCAGTATAAGGATGTTTCAATAAAATAAAGTGGCCATATTTAGACAACCGATCCACCACTACAAATATAGCTTGAAACCCCTTCGATTTTGGTAAACCCGTAATGAAGTCTAGGGAAATATCTTCCCAAATCCTATCTGGAATAGGCAGGGGCTGTAGTAGTCTAGCTGGAGACGTTGCTTCATATTTCTGTCGTTGACACACATCACATGTTTTAACAAACTCTTGAATAATCTTTTTCATTCCCGTCCAGTACAAATTTGCTACGATCCGTTTGTAGGTTCTTAAAAAACCCGAGTGACCCCCTACTGGTGAAGAATGAAACTCATTTAAGATAGTAGGAATTAAATCTGACTTAGCTGACAATACCAAGCGTCCTTTGTAGAATAATACTCCTCTTTGCAAACTGAAATCTGCAACAGATGCATTTTCTTGTTGTAACTTCTGCACCACTTGTTGTAAGAAAGGATCTACTTCCACTTCCTCTTGGATATGCTGCTCCTGCAACCACAATGGAAAAGACTGAATCTCCCTCAATTCACCTGCTTCGAACATTCTTGACAATGAATCAACAGCTTTATTCTCTGGGCCCGGTTTGTAAATCACCTCAAACTGATATCCTAACAACTTTGCCAGCCAATTTTGTTGAGCTTCGGTAGTGAGTTTTTGATGTAAGAGGTGCCTTAAACTCTTCTGATCTGAGTACACCTTAAAACTCCTTCCAATCAAGTATGGTCTCCAATGTTGCACCGCCAACACTAATGCCATTAATTCTTTCTCATAGGCTGACTTGTTTACATTAGTCGGTGCTAAAGCTTTACTAAAATAAGTTATCGGTTGTCGGTCTTGCATTAATACTGCGCCTATCCCTGTCCCTGAAGCGTCACACTCAATTTCAAACGGTTTAGAAAAGTTAGGCAAAGCCAATAGGGGAGCTTGAGTCATCACCTTTTTTAATTCCTCAAAGGCCGATAATGCGGTTGGACCCCAATGGAAACCATCCTTCTTCGTCAATTCAGTAAGTGGCCGAGCAATCTTACCATAACCCGCAATAAATTTTCGATAATACCCCGTTAATCCTAAAAAACCCCTCACACCTTTGACGTTATGAGGTATGGGCCAATTTATCACGCTTTTAATTTTTTCTGGGTCTACTGCAACTCCTTGCTCAGAAATTAGATGACCCAAATATTCTACTTGCCGACTCCCCAAAACACACTTCTTTCTATTGACCATGAAAGATTGTTCACACAGCAGCTCAAAGACTCTCCTTAAGTGCTTCAAATGTTCATCCCATCCTTTACTGTAAACTAGTATATCGTCAAAGAATACTAGTACAAACTTCCGCAAGTAGGGCTTAAAAATCTGATTCATAGTAGCTTGGAAAGTCGCAGGGGCATTTGTCAAACCAAAGGGCATCACTAAAAATTCATAGTGACCCTCATGTGTTCTGAAAGCTGTTTTATGAACATCTTCCTCCGCCATGCGTATTTGATGATACCCAGATTTCAAGTCTAGTTTAGAAAAGTAAGTAGCACCATGTAACTCATCCAATAACTCCTCTACCACTGGAATTGGGTATTTATCGGGGATGGTGACTTTATTCAGCTCCCTATAATCCACACACATGCGCCATGAACCGTCTTTCTTCTTAACTAGAATGACCGGGCTGGAAAAAGCGCTAGAGCTGGGTCTAATAATTCCTTGTTTCAGCATCTCTCCAACCTGTTTTTCAATCTCCTCTTTATGATGATATGGATACCGATATGGTCGCACACTCACAGCTTTTGCTTCTGACTGCAATGTAATAAAATGCACCACATTTCTACAAGGTGGCAGCTCCTGTGGCTCTTGAAATACAGCAGCATAACCCACTAAAATCTGTTGAATATCTTCCACTTGTGTCTTTGATAAGCTTTGCTTCGAAATGGACTTTTCTCCCAAACTATTCTCCTTCACCACACTCTGGAAAGATGTCATCAACGCTATATGTTGTCCATGTTTTCTCAGTTTCTGACCTTGTAGCTCTATATATTTGTCCTGCCAATAAAAACTTAGCGTCATCTCTTCCCAATCGAAAGTAACCTTTCCAAACCTTCGCAACCAAGAAACTCCCAAAATCATGTCCACGTCCCCCAATTCCAACACAAATGGCTCTACCGTAGTAGAGAATTCTCCTAATTGGATGTCCAACTTCTCACATTTCCCCGCCGTAGACACCCTATGCCCATCTCCTAGACGCACTCCAATCTGTTTTCCTTTGTCTACTTTCAAATCCAGAGCAGCCACTACATGGGGAGAAAGGAAATTGTGACTGGCCCCACTATCAATCAGCACTCCCAAGGTTACTCCATGGAGAAGACCCTCTATGCGCAAGGTTGTAGGGTTATGCCGACCACCCCATGGTACTTCAACTTCGGCGAACAGCCCCATAGACCCACACTCCAAGGTATGGGCGTCTTCCTCTTCTTGCATCTCACTCGCGATCACCTCCCCAGCTTCATTTACGGTTTCGTCATCCGCTAACACCACCATTCGCAGTTGCCGCTCTGTGCATCGATGCAAGGGGTGATACTTTTCACCACATCGAAAACAAAGCCCCTGAGCTTTCCTGTTCATCAATTCCGAGTAAGGCAAATGTTTCGTCCCGCGATTTCGATCGGCGGTCGAAAAACGATCACCTGAAACGCGACTGACTTGCGTCGTTGGCGTCGTTGAGCGTGACTCATGAGAGCTGGAACCCGCTGCCGATAAAGGTTTGGGTGGTATGCTCTGGGTTGGGCCTAACCCAACGCCTAATTTCCCTAAATGTGGGCCTTGACCCGACCCGGATCCAGACTTCTCTCCCTGACCCGTACCCCAATCTCGATTGCTTTTCCACCCTCGTATTCCTCCTCCACGCTGAAATCCCTCTCCCAGCACTTTTGCTTCCACATCTGGAGCTAGGCGCATGGCTTGGAGACGGTTCATCGGATTGAAGGTGCGAACCCTCTGCCGAATCTCCGGTCGCAACCCTCCAATAAAGTAACTCAGATATTGCTCCTCTGGTAAACGAGAAACTTGGGAGGAGATATACTCGAACTCCGCTAGGTACTCATCTACGCTACCCGTCTGTGACAAATCTTTCAACTCCTCGAAAGGATTACCGCTAGTGCGACCACTATAACGACCGATCAACTCTCTTTTTAACTTGGTCCACGACAACCCCACTTCTGCTTCTTGTAGAAGATTAAACCAATGAATGGTTGCCCCTTCCATACTTAGTTTTGCCAATCGAACCTTCACCTCTTCTGTAGAGCCTTGCACTTCAAAATATGTCTCTGCCCTGGTAATCCATCCCACAGGGTCAGTACCATCAAATGATGGCAATTCCACCTTCTTTGCTGCCATCTTGTACTCTGCCCCTGAATCCATATATGAAAATGGAGATTCTCGACGCTCTCCCGCTTGCTCGTTACGCAGCTTAGTCAGCTCTTCCAACATTAGTTGGCGGAATTCCCCCAACGTCTCACGTACCGACACTTCCATGGCTAACAATCTTTCCTCCAATGCATCAACTCGGTCAGACATTTTGGGTGGCATGGACAACAATGCTAGCTCTTCTCGGGGATCCGACAGGTCGGACCAATGATAGAAATCACACAATTAAACTGAATATCACAAGTGTATTATTCAAGTATTATGCAGAAAAAAAAGTTATGGAGCTGAAAGCTCTACAACCACCAGCAAACCAGAGTGCTCTCACTCCTAACCAGAGGATAACTTTCCTCCTACTCCACTCACAACATCCTACTCCGTATCCCCTCACACTCACCATTCTCTCTCCTATAAAAGAATTCCCCTTCCCTGGATTCCTGACACGTCACTCCCCTCTCTAACTAACTTCCCTTTCTTTTCCTAATCCCATTTTCTTTCTTCTCACATAAACATTCCATATTTTGGGCCTTGCTCCCTCTATAATTGTTTCCTGTTGATTAACAGGCCCATCCTTATTAGGAGTCCTATCAACAACTCCTAATGCTGGTCCTAAATGGGAGAGAGCTTATGTTCACGTCTGGGTATTGTCAACCATCTTTTAGTTATAGATTACATTGGGGCTGTGACTTTGGTATAGATTTTGAAGAACTCTTTAGTTGCTTATTCTTTTGCTTATGTCTACATATATTCTGGAGAATAGGATGGATATCCATTGGGTTAGATATTTTGACACACGGCATAGATTCTGGCATTCCTAATTCGGTGTTTTAAAAGAGTCAAGGAAAACGTTGTGATCTGTTAGCTTGTTACCATGCGGAATATACAACTCCCTTTCGCAATAAATAGATTTTTTTTCTTCTGGAAAGACACAACACAACTTCATATTATCATATCTCTCTTGTTTTCATCTCATTCTCTTTGTTCCTATTTTCTACAATTATCCTAGCTCATTTATTTTGTTCTTTTAAGAGGTATTTGTTAGTTTTAAAATTTTAGAGAACCTTTGAAAAATTTATGTTGTATCCTGAAAAATTTATAAATAAATTCTTTATTAATTTTGAAATTATCAAATAATTTGAAAAGTTCTTGTTACATAATAAGAAGGGTTAAATATGTTTTTGGTTTCTTAACTTTCAGTGAAAATTGAAATTAGTTCTTCTTCAAAACTTTGATCTAATTTAGTCTCCTAACTTTAAAAATGTATGAATTTAGTCTTTTTAACTAAATTTTGTTACGTTTATTTGATGTTTTAAGCATGTTTCATAATAACATTTGGGTTATTTACACGGGTTGACACATTTGCTTCAATGTCAACTGAGAAACGTGTTTCAAACATCAAATAAAATTAACAAAATTTGGTTAAAAGGATTAAATTCATACATTTCTAAAGTTAGGGAACTAAATTAGGCCAAAATTTTGAAGAAGAACTAATTTCAATTTTCACTTAATAAGAAATCTGCGTTTTATAGAAAATTTATGAATAAATTCTTTGTTAATTCTCAAATCTTCGAGTAATCTAAAAAATTCTTGACATCAAAAGAAATATGCGTGAACAAGTTTTTAATGAGAATGAGTATAAATGTCTCATGAAGTATTTTCATTTCTTTGTGATCTATGTGCTCTGTGGTAATAGTGAAGAATCAATAATACTGCATTTGTTTTTTTACTGTGCTGCTACAATTAAAATTTGGAATTGGTTGAAAAGTTTTTTTTTTTTTCAAATATGCTGGTGGGTAATTCTTTGCTGCTAGTTCAGTTTATTAAAGGTTTTGCAAATCCTTTATTTAAATTAATCAGATTAGCAAGCAGATTCATATTGACTCTGCTATACGAATAATTAGAAATTAGTTGAAACACTTCAAACAACTCCATGCATAATAATGAGAGATGACAAATTTTGTAGTGTTGAAGTTTTTTTGTCATCAACACACTACTAATAGAGTGACTTATACTATTCAAGTTAAGGAATACTATTTTATTAATCCCTCAAAATGATTATTTGATTGAAATTGGTTAAATTGCGCAAATCAATTTGTTAGAATAGTTTTTCAGTTTAAAGTGACGTAGAGAACAATGTAGTTTCACCACTGATCTCATCAAACTTTCTGCCACCACTTTACTCTAGTAATCCGCCTTCAAGCATGCAAAGTCATACTTTGCTAATTTGTCAATGATCACTAGTATCACTGTGTACCCAAAAAAGTGGATGGAGAAAATAATAAAAAAATAGTGAAAAAATTAGGAGAGAAGATGGGTGAAGAAAAATTAATATAAAAAATTGTGGAGAAATTAGATGATGAAAGTAGAAGGAATACATAACAAAAACCAAGGTAGTGGAGAAAGTAGGTGGACAAAAATTTAAAGAAAAAAAAGGTGAGAGAGAAAATAGATGAATAAAATATAATTTAGAAAAAAATGAGTGGAAGAAATAGAAAAAGTGAGTGGAAGAAATAGAAATAGACAGAGACGAGATTGTCCTATACTTGGTTTCAGCGGTTGATTGAACTACTATATTTTGTTTCTTATTTTTTCATGATTTGTTTCTTACTTTTTCACGAAATAATATCCCCTTCCAAAAACACACAATATTCTCTAGTAGATTGTTTATCAATAAACGGACTTGCCAAATCTGCATCACAATACTTAAAGACCTGAATGCTTCCTTTATCTTCATATAACAATCCTTTCTCGAGAGTCTTTTTGACATACTTTAGAATGCGAATGAGAGCATTCCAATGGTTAACATTTGGAACATGCATGAACTGACTAACCACTCCAATTGTAAAGGATAGATCTGACCTTGTAATAAGCCATCTCTGAAGAAGATAAATCGTACCAAGGAGAAACAAGAAAACCCTGAGGGTTTGGATGGACAAAACTGTGACAGTGGCTCGTGGCAGACGGTGGTCGGCGATGGCAGACGGTTGCCAGGGACAATGGACTGTGGTCGACGGCGGGTGGCGGCGGGTGATGGCGGACTGTAGCGCTAAACAAATGCTACGAGACAGAACCCATAGCGGGATTCTCTAATACCAACTTGAGAATTAAATTGTAAAATAATTCTCGAGGGTTTGATTGATCTCTCTCATAATCTTCTATTTATAAGAATAAATTTATACAAGAGTACATGATAATTAGGGTAATCTTATACATAATATAATCATAATAATTAGAAGAACCTTAGACACAATATAATCATGATAACCCTAAATATAATATAATCAAGATAAATAGGATAATCCTAGACACAATATAATCATGATAAATAAGATAACCCTAAACATAATATAATCATGATAAATAGGATAATCCTAGACACAATATAATCATGATAAATAGGATAACCCTAGACACAAAATAATCATGATAAATAGAATAACCCTAATCACAATATAATCATAATAAAACTCAAAATCTAACCTTACTCTTGTAACTCATTTCGTTCTCACTCTCTGTTTCCTTTATACTCATCTCATGCTCTCGCACGTCACCATCATCGGAGTCAGAGTAAGCAAACACGTAGTGTAAGAAAGAAGAGATCAGCGAAGAAGAGTAGGAAGAAATCTGCTTCAGGGTTACCGCTGGCGAGCGAGAGACCAACGAAGGAGAGCAGCTGATAAGGTAAGACTTTGTTTTATTTGATTATGTGTTTATATAATTACTTCAGAATCTGTTCTTGATCTTCAAATTGTTTTGAGTGTTGTGTGGATCCTGTATCTTTGATTTCGATCTGCAAAATTCACCTTGCAAATGCATCCATTAATTGATTATTGATTATCGGAAAGATACCTGCAATTTGGTTCTGTTTTTGAATTTTTGAACTGTGCCTATTTTCAAAATTTAATTATGCCAAAAAGATTATGTCTAAGTTAAATTTATTCTTCTGAACATTTTATTTTTCTTATTTTAAAATTCGTAATATTTGAAAATTGTATTTTTTAGTTTTTCTTTATTTTAAATCATTACTTTTTTTTTTTTTCAGAATAGATGAGACATGAGGACTACAGCTATGAGTGTGTTGGTGTATTACAACGGCAGCATTCTTATAGAAAACAACTCTATCCGCTATCTGAGTTCTAAAACAGCTTGGGTTACTATCACCAATACAATGACAATTTTGGAAATGAAGCAATCAATTCTCAATCAATTCATCAATCCATTCATTAAAGTAACAAACACATTGTATATTGTTGAGTTGCAATATAGATATCCAGTCTTTATCTCTGCCAACAGATCTGAATATTGTTCATGTTCGATCTTGGCCGATCTCGATGTAGAATGTCTTTTCTTTATGGCAACAAAAGGGGCTTCGCAAGTTCAGGTGGAGATGATGGCGTATATTCGTGAATATCATCCAAATCCAACCTCTTTTATGTCCTTTTATGAAATGGAGAAAAAGTTGAATGATTCTTTGAGGATAGAATAATGCGCTACTTCCTTTGACATTGAAGACCATCACTTTCCTGATGGCCAGCTTAACTGAAATGAGAATTCCAATTTTATCTTACTACTGTCTATTTTAGGATATGATATTTGAAAGAATAGATGTAAGGAGATGAATTTTAGGAAATTTAGAGATAATATGTTATTATCATATTCACTCCTTCTTCAATAACCTTTTATTTTTATTATTTCTTTCATCCATTTTTTTCCTTTTACTTTTCCATCTCATTTTTATATTATTTTCTCACACTAACTTTTATTTATTTCATTCACTTTTATAAATTCTATTTTATTCCTCACCTTCTTTACCAATTTTTTTTTATTATTTCCTTTGTTTGTTTTCTTTATCTACTATTTCCACCCATTTTTTATATTATTTTCTACACCAATCTTCTTCACCTAATTTCTCCATTAACATTTTATTTTAATATTTCTTCCATAACTTTCTTCATCAAATTTTTTCACTCACTTTTTATATTAATTTTTTTACTTATTTTTTACACCTACTTTTTCTATCCACTTTTCTAAATTATATTTTATTCACCACTTTCTCCAACAACCTTTTGTTTTTATTATTTCTTTCATTCATTTTCTCCATCTACTTTTCCACCTCATTTTTATATTAATTTCTCACACTAACTTTTATTTATTCCATTTACTTTTATAAATTATAGTTTATCCACCACCTTTTCCACCAACCTTTTTTTATCGAGTAAGAGTAGCATAACACACATTAGCATTCATTTGACACACCTAATAAGGGTAAAATGATTTTAAAAGAGTACATTTTTGTACTTATTCGAAAAAGAAGAAAGTACAGTATCAAATGAATGTAAAAAAATTATGTGTGTCAAAGTATCATTTCTCTTTTTTATTATTTCCTTCCTCCATTTTCTTCATCTACTCTTTCCACCCACTTTTTACATTATTTTCTTTACTAACTTTCTACACCTAATTTCTCCATTAACATTTTTATTATTATTTTCTCCACCTACTTTTTATATTAATTCTTTCACTTATTTTCTACACTAACTTTTTCTATCCACTTTTTAAAATTATATTTTATTTTCTCTAATTTTTTCATCTACTTTTTATATTATTATTTTTATCTACTTTCTCTACTCATAATTTTATAAATACTCACGTATTCTTGACTCCATTTTTACACACACATACACACAATACATATATACAGAATATAGATCTCTCTTTCTCCATACCATTCCTGCTTACATACACATATTTCTTTTCCACCACATCATCACTTTTTTCTAACAACATATCTCTTCTCTTTAATACCATCATTTTTTCTAACACATATTTTCTCATCACATCACCACTCCTTTCCATAGCTTCTTAATTTCATCACTTTTACCTCACTATCATCATTTCTCATTTTCTTTCTCCATACAAAATCATCATCAAACACTCCAACAAGATCATACACAACCACATCATCATCATCATCTTCATCTCCTAAAGTCTCCACTTTTTTCTCACATCTTGGTCGGACTATCCTTACTTTCTTCATTCATGTTCTTATTCTTCCATTTCCCTTTTTAGTTCGAATTATGTTGATAGAGTTTTTTTTTATTTGACTTTTGTATTTTTATGTTTGATTGTCATGATTTAGATTTTCTTGATATTTGAAATGTTTACAATAATTTTGATTGTCATGTCAAGTTTCAAATTTGTTTGATAATTGAAATCTTCATAATAATTAAAAATATTGATTATCATTTGCTTGATAAATAAATATAAAAAATTTAAAAATAGTTTTCTTATAAATAAATGTAAATATTCGTGTAACTGTTGTTTGTCGTCTTATTTTTTTAATCATGTTTAAATTACCAAAAATTATAAACATACAAAATAAAAAATGGTTTTATCTTTCACATGATTTTTTTACATTTGATTATCTTTCACAAATATGAATAAATCATATCACCATGATGTGATTTCATTGAGAAGAAGTCAACTTCACTAAAATATCATGTGAGAGCAATATGATTATGGTATATAACATTTTAAAGTTAAAGTCAGGTGAAAGTAACACAATTTTAGTTCAATACATTTTAAACTAGTCATGTAAGAATGATACAATTTTATTTTAGTTTTGATAGAAATCATGTCAACATGACACCACTTCACCTTAAAATGGTTTATATAAAATTGAGTCACTTTAACACTACTCGAACTTAAAAGTATTTTGAATTAAAATAATGCTACTTTAACACCATTTATTAATTGAGTGATTCTTCCTACACCTCACCTGTTTCGTCCTACACCTCCAATTTTTATTTATTTTTCATCTTTGCCCCCCTACCACAATTCGAACGCCGGTTGTCGCACTTCTAACTTCGGTTGAATGTCACGCATTTCGAATTGCAGTTCTTTTTATGTAAGAACTGGAATCTGCAATGTCAATTTCTAACCCTAATGCACCAAACCGTTACCCCTACCCTAGCAAGGAGTTGGAATTGCAATTCAATATTCCCCATGACGCTTTCCTCCGATTTCCACAACTCCAAAGTCCCGTGATTCTTCAATCTACAGCTAGTTTGAGTTTTAGCCCAGTTGTCTCTTACGGCTATGGTAGCAAGAACAATTGAAACACTTTGCAGTCTTCATCACTCACTCAAGAACATTGGCAGTTTCATTATGCTAGTAATGATTGATCTATGGACCATTTTATGGATTGGTGAGTACTTGACCATTTTGTGGCTATTCAACTGAGTCACTATGAATATTTTTCCAATGTGGCTCACTAGATGAAGTTGTCGGCAGACAGATCTACAAAACCAAGTGCGGCAGACACTCAAACACAATTCCAAGTGTGGCATGCTCTTCGCCGCGCTTCCAACGCCAACAGCCACTCAATTGCCATTCCAAGTGTGCTAAGCTCTCCGCCACGCTTCCAACGTTGGTAGCCACTCAAGCACAATGAGAAACATTCAACCAAAACACATCACAAATTCAACCACACAATCATACCATTTTCATACACAACACAATTTGCGAAGGAAAAAGAGAGGGAGAAAGAGAAAACTAAGAATGAAGTGTGACAAAGAACTCTGAATGACAATGAGAGGAGCATAGAGATGTAGGATTTTGGGTGTTTTACTGGATGCACATGGTCAAAATTCTTCTATGTACTTTGAACTTCTCATAAGGACAAACAAAAAAAATTCAAAAAAGCTGGAGATGTAAAAGGATAAAGGTGAGGTGTAAGAAGAAACACTCTTATTAATTTTCGTAATTTTGTTCAATGGTAATTTTTCCAAAAAGAAATTGCACCTGAATATGGCAACCTAAATTCTTTGGTCATTTTCTCAATTAAAAGAAAAGAAGAAAAAGAAGACTTTAGAATAAGACTCCTTTAATTCTATCTACCAAACAGGTTTGTTACTGAAAAATACGTTTCTTCCTTTACTCTTATTTTTTTTTTAGTTCGGAACACATTCTTTACCTCTGGTGTTAACGTTAGTTGTTGTACTTGACAAACTCTTTCGTTCCTCACATCAAAACATGGTAAGATAGATCTATTGTACAACATTAAAGTCCCCATTCCATAAAAAATATGCAAGAATGTAAGAGTTTATACATGAAATGCCAAACCCAAAGAAAAGGTTGGTGTACCGGTCACCCGGTCCGGCTTAAGGCCGACCGGGTGCAACACCAGGCGTAATACCGACGACCTCAAGAATAATAAAATTAGGCAATGACCGACCGGTCATACCCGGAGAACCCCAAGGTAATATAACTTTAATAGGAGTTTAACGTATTTTGGGCCTTGATTAAAGTGTCATTGGGCCGTGATTAGTAGAACCTTAATCACGGGCCCAAAACTGACATTATAAATAGAAGTCAACAGTAAGAGGTAGGTAACTTGAATTGAATAGCATTTAATACTGTGAACTTAAGACCGAATGGCCATAGTTCTAACTCGAGCGTCGGAGTATCTTTAACAGGTATCCGACCGACTTGTTTGGAGAAGGGGACTAGGAACTGACGGACGGTAGAGGAGCGGACGGCTAGAAGGACTGAGAAGTAAATGTGTAGGTGAGTGTGACCGGATCCACAACCGAAACATTTTGGCGCCCACCGTGGGGCTCGGGGACGAAAACCAATGGTGACCACGAGAACCACTAACGCTGACGAGCAGGGAGAGATGATGAGGATGTTAGAGAGACGTTTGGAAGAGATGAGGAAGCAACATGAAGAGGAAATGGCAGCGGTGAGGGCGGAGTGCGCGGCACAGATCACCAGGGCCATTGCTGCCCGGGGTGAGGAGGGCGTGGAGGATCGGAGGCAGGAGAAGACGGTGATTGGGACGGGAAACGATGGAGAGGAGCACAGTAGCACCCCAACCCGTGAGGGGGAGAAACGGGAGAAGACGGCTGGGGACAAGGACGAAAAGGTGTCGCCGATAGGGGTCGAGGGTTGCCTGTCCCTTTCGTCCAGGCTATAATGGACGTGCATATCTCCGAACAGTTCGTCTCGCCTCAATTCAAAATGTACAACGGTGGCGGGGGGTCATCGTCCTCGGCAACTTCTTCCCCCGCCATCTCCTCAACCACGCCGTCTGGTATAGGAACAGACCTCATCTCCCCGTCAAAAATATCCTGGGCGATATCAAAACCGACCGTCATGGGGTCGGCCTTGAGCAAATAAGCCACTTGACAGAGGGTCTTGTTGAAACCTTCTTCATGTTCAATCTGAACATCGGCGCGGAGAACCGTGATGGAGTCATTGGCCGAGGCAACCTCTTCGGCCAACCGGGCGATCTCCTCCTTCTGCTTTTGCTCCCTCCCTTCCGCCTCCTGGAGGGACACCTTCAGCTGATCATTATCCTCAGTAACTTCCGAGAATCTTGTCCGCAGGCTCTTTCATACTTCTTGGTCAAGGCCATCTGTGCCTCTTTGCACTTCGAGTGCTCCAAGTCCAGCGCGGCCAGCTCCATCCGAACGTCTTCGGTTTCCTTCTTCGAGGCCGGCAATTCATGCTGGACCTCCTCGGCTCCTCGCCGATCGGCGAATCGGTTGAGATACCAATTCAACATGGCGCCGCGACAGTGAAACTCGAGGGCTGCCTTGGTAAGCTCTTTTTCAGAGAGAGATTCCACGATCTCCCTTTGAGCGGAACTCATCCGGAAATCTATCCGGTCACTGACACCAAAGGCAGCGTCAAGCAGGCCCCCGGTTAACGGGCGAGGATCACTGTCCTCTCGCCGACTCCTCTTAGAAGAAGATTCTCTGGATTTCCTCTTCTTTTTGGAGGAAGGGTTGGTGTGAGCGGAAGGAGTGGCCTGAGCGGACGTACCGGCTTGTCCGATGGGAATGGCCTGCGCGGAAGGGATGTTGGCCGCCAGTGACGACTCAAGATCCACTACAGAGATTTGGTGGGCGGCTGCTGTGGTCTTCAAGCCAGCGGCATCTGCAGACGGCGTGCGGGACTCGGCGGCCGTGTTCGCCCTGCTAGAGCCAGCCGGACAGGATTCTCTTTTGGGGGGAGGAGGAATAAAGCTCGTTCGACAAGGAGTAGGAAGCGCCATCCTATCTGCAACAGGAAGGGAAATTTAGTTAAGTTGACAATGAACTTATAAGAATACGAATAAAAATAGCATACCGAACGCCACACGAGTAAAATCCTCGTGGCAAAGGCAGCCGACCAATTGTCGGGCCTGGAGACGGCGGGGAAGGTCATTGATGGTTTTCACGGCATCACGTTCGGCAGGGGTCATGTCATCGGTAGAAACAGCACAAACCCTGGCGGGGTTCTCGGTCCAATAATAAGGAAATAGAGGTTCGCCAGCAGCGTCACGAAACTGGGAACGTCCGGCCTCCTTTATTATCACTTTAAAAAAGCTCGTCTTGAACTTTTTGAATGAATCGGCATACGCTTTGAAAAGGCAAGCGTCTTGTACCGATGTAAGTGAGACCCATCCGTGTTTTGGTGGTGGCCGAACATGAAAATAGTGGAAAAATACATTAAGAGTGGGCTTAATGCCCAAAGCCGCACACATCACCATGAACGCTTGGATGTAGGCCCACCCGTTCGGGTGCAACTGGCAGGGGGCGACATTCATGTGGCGGAGTACTGCCGCCTGGAAATTGGAAAAAGGAATCCGAGCGAACATCTTAGTAAATAAAAAGGTATATACATAAAAGAAATCCTCAACGCTTGACTCTTTCCCGTGGAAGACGCGCTCGTTAGGACGACAGACTCCGAGACGAATCAACCGGGCGTCCTCTTCGTCCCGAACCACGAATGACTGGTTAGACCATGCCAGTAAGTCTTTCCGGCTTCTAATATCGGTTTCGTGGGCCGCTACATCGGGTGATGCCTAAGCATACCCATCTATGGTCGGCCACCCCCCGGCCGGGGTCGAATCCATTCCATCAACCACTACTCCGCCTTCCAGGAGAAAAAGGATGGCGCCGTGCCAAACCCGGTCGCCTCCCGACCGCGAGGAACCTGAATTCGCCACTGGACGATGATCCCCCGCCACCGTTGGAGGAGCCCTCGCCGTCTCCACCTGCTGACCCTGTAGAGGAAGACAAGGAAACCGTAGCCATTTATTTACCTGAAGAAAAAGAAATCTTTGAGAAAGCCGACGGTCAGAGTGGTAGAGAAGAGAGAAAGGTGAAAAATAACGAAACAGTCCCCCTATTTATAGTAAAATTTTTATAACCGCCCACGCATCTCCACCGTTGAAAGGAACCACGATCAAGGACTCAGATTAAAGGACTCCTCCACTGCCCGAGGCACTCGACCAATCGCAAAGCGACACGCGTTTTCCCGCCTAAAGTTCCAAACCATTTTAAACCCAACGGCAACTAGTTGTCTAGGGCTTGGGGGGCTTGATGTACCGGTCACCCGGTCCGGCTTAAGGCCGACCGGGTGCAACACCAGGCATAATACCGACGGCCTCAAGAATAATAAAATTAGACAATGGCCGACCGGTCATACCCGGAGAACCCCAAGGTAATATAACTTTAATAGGAGTTTAACGTATTTTGGACCTTGATTAAAGTGTCATTGGACCGTGATTAGTAGAACCTTAATCACGGGCCCAAAGCTGACATTATAAATAGAAGTCAACAGTAAGATGTAGGTAACTTGAATTGAATAGCATTTAATACTGTGAACTTAAGACAGAACGGCCATAGTTCTAACTCGAGCGTCGGAATATCTTTAACAGGTATCCGACCGGCTTGTTTGGAGAAGGAGACTAGGAACTGACGGACGGTAGAGGAGCAGACAGCTAGAAGGACTGAGAAGTAAATGTGTAGGTGAGTGCAACCGAATCCACAACCGAAACAGGTGGTAATGTCTAAAACAATCCTGGAAGTGACAAGTTCAAGTTCATCCTTTTCACTCTTTTCACTGCAAGTTCTTTCTTCCAATTCTTACACGAAGCTAATCTATCAAACCTCAGAATACACAACCCAACTACTCCCACCAGAAACCTTCACCCCCTTCTCTTTCATGTCCCTCCTCACCCTCTGCGCCTCTTCCATCCTTCCCACACTCGCATACATCTTCCCTAGCAGCACATAATTACCAGCATTCCGAGGCTCCACCTCCGCCAACGCACCCGCCGCAACCTCCGCAAGCCTCAACTCCCCAAAATTCCTACAAGCCCCGAGCAGCGCCCCCCACGCCTTCGCCGTCACCTCCACCGGCATCCCCCGAATCACCGCATACGCCTCCTGCAACCTACCCGCTCTTCCCAAAACATCCACCAGACACGAGTAATGGTCGCTCCCGGGCTCCACACCATACTCCCCCCGCATCCTCGCAAAAAACCACAGCGCCTCATCCGCCATACCAGCATGACTGCAAGCCTTCAAAACCCCGAGAAACGCAATTCCGTCGGGCCGCACGCCGGCGGCCTCCATCTGCCGGAAAGTCTCCAGCGCGGACTCCGCCTGGCCGTGGAAAGCGCAGGCTGAAATCAAACTGCTCCACGCAACCACGTCCTTGTCCTCGTCCCTCATTGTCGAAAACATCAAAGTGGAACAACGAAGAGAACCGCATCTTCCGTAGGCTTCGACCAAGGCGCTGCTGAATTGGTGGTGCGGGTGGATGGAGTTCCTGACAGCGTAACCGTGGATCTCTTTGATTAGGTTGAGGGCGGCGAGGTTGACGCAGGCGGGGAGGAGAGATAAAAGTGTAATTAGGCGTGGTTTGAGGTTGTGGAGGAGCATTTGGCGATAGAAGGAGATGGATTGGAGGGGATGGGAGGAGGCGAAGGCGGAGATGATGGGGTTGAAGGTGGAATCGGTAGGGGCGGTGTCGAGGGAGTGGAAGAGGCGGAGGGCGAGGGAGAGGTTGTTATTGTGAGCGTGGAGGGAGATGATGGAGTTCCAGACGACGACGTTGCGGTGTGGGTGGGGTATTTGGAGGAAGAGGTGATGGGCGAGAGGGAGGGAGAGGCGGGAGCCGTAGAGGTGGAGAAGGGCGGAGGCGACGAAGGGGTTGGAGAGGAAAGAGGACTTGGCGGCGTGGGCGTGGAGGGAGGTGGCGAGGAGGGGGAGGTTGAGGGCGGTGCAAGACTTGAGGGTGAGGGAGAGGAGGTGGGGGTCCATGGGGAGGAGGAGGGTGGAGTGTAGGTGGTGGAAGAGGGAGATGGCGGTGTCGTGCCTTGAGTTGGACACGTGCGATGACATTAGTTTTGTGTAGTGTAGTAAGAGCTGGTGGGTGCCGGAGTACCACACCATCATCGTTCACTGTCTATGACCACCACCAAAGTGTTAATGGCTTCTCTATCAAAAAGTTTATTATGAGTCATTTGAAAAGATGGTTTTATTTACATTGTTTAAATCCACTCATCACGATTATCATATTATAGCATGTACTTTTGTTTTATTATTCTTTTTTTAAAATATAGATAACAATAAAATTTAATGCAATTAACTAGAAAAAGGGCGGTAATATTATGTAAATTTAGTTCCAATTAAAAAGAGAAATCAACTTGAACTTATGGTGTGAGCCAGAATAGTGAAAACAGATAAAAATTAGTATTCACTTCGACGTGATTTCATAATAACTTACTTCACTTGGGAAGAATTAGAGAAATCAGAATCTAAGTCAAGATTATGAGGAGCAGCTTCTCATAGCATATTGCACCAAATATCTTATCATACTCAATCTCCCCTTGTATAATGCCTCAGCCCAACAAGTATATCTTCCTTTTTCTATCTTTTCCCAATTTCACTATTTGATTTATACGCCAATAAGAATATATTGAAACACTGGTTTTTAGTGCTTCAAACAATAGTCCGTACTTAAAGTCAAGAAAATAGGAAGCTATTGAGACTTTTCGGCATCTGGTTGGGCGGTGTTATCTCCAGTAACTGCTGTGAAATTGCGTCTTTCCTCAGAGGTTGCTGTGATAACTGGCATCCACACATCAGCCGTATCACTCAACAGTGATTGCACCTGTGGATCTGAAGCCATTGATGTCGATATCATCTCATCAAGATCATCTAATCTTGCTGATAATTTGTCCAACTCATTGGCAATTTCCACCTATTTAGATAAGCAAGAAAATAAAATAAAACCAGAATGTTATTTCCTTTTGTTGAGGTTTTGTTTAACTTGAAGTACTAACTAACCCTCATTTACACTAATCATAATCCTGACCAATTAGAAATAGCACATCATAAGAAAAGAAATATGATAGGTAATCCTAAACGAGGAAATAAGAAAACTACTTCTGAGGATAATCCAAGATATGATAAAAATTTTCACATTCTAACCCATGTCAACACGTATAAGAGAACTCTACATCGATTAATGGCTAAACTATAAAGTGAAAACCACCTCGTTAAGGTGTTGGGTTGACTTTGAAGGAACTTTTGTAACCTCTACTCCAAGGGTTTCAATTTTAGAACGGAGCTCAACTTCTTCTTGATTCGTCAGTTCTTCCACCTACACATTTTACCATAAAGAATTCATGAGTATATTATACAACAACCATTATTAAGACATATTGCATTGGAAGTTAAACTGTGGATGGAATCCACTGAAGAACCATGTATATGTAACAATCTTCAATTTATGCAATAGAAATGACTAATATTAAGTGATTTAGAAGTTAGCAATTTGTAGAAGCAACGACCATAGATATTAAAATCATGACTAAAACAAATCAAATTCATCGAGGTGAAAAACGTAGTCTACTACTCTTTTTATGTTTACAAGAAAATTGGAATCAAGTTAAATCTAATTATAAGAAACGGGATTAAGATCATAGTTATATGAAATATAGATCACATAATACTATTAAGATATTCTTCTCCGCAACTACAATACAAGAAATTCAGTTCATTACACTGTAAATGGTTATGTAAAATTCACAGTACAGATTCTCCATGGAAAAATCCAGAGCTCCATAATTTCAACAGAAAGGCTATATAGTTTTTCTTTTTGTGTACAATATCCTCATTTTAGAGTCACTGGTATATATCCTAGAAACAGCCTCTCCCATTGCAAGGGAAAGGATGTGTATTAATTACATCTACTGCTCATGAACATGGCTGCCCTTATCATTTTGATACATCATCCTCAAATTTGAACAGTTGAAAAGAACATCAGAAGTGCCAGTTGATCACATGGACAATAATTCACTAATTAGAGGCTCAAGTGGATCAAGAAAGACTTTAAGTGAAACCATTAAAAACTATCTTAAAGATATTAATTTTGACAGAACACAATGGTGTTGTTTGATCCATGTGGCAAGCCTATCTAACGGAACGAGGTTTTGGTAGTCCTTGTACGATGTCCACACTAATGCTCCTTCCCTCCTAACTTTGAAAACAAACAATTACTTTTATCAATGATCAATCAATAACTTGGTCCAAACACATTGCACATTATTAAAGGTAGATATGAATACCTTTTTCATTTTCCTTGCATCACTATTATCCAAAAATCATTCATAATTGAAACATACTCAAAGGAGATATAATGCTGACATGAAAAATGAGTGATAGGTCATGAGTTGATGAAAAGGATGTGACTATATTGTAAACTCCGGACAAACATATTACAGTATTAGAACTTTAGGGTATACTAACTATATTAGATGATGGCATAACGGTGAATACAGACAGTGGCTGCACAGTCAAAATTTTGGATGCTTGAGTCACGAAGCCATCCTAGATATAATGAAAGCTAACAAACACAAGAACTCATGCAGCTAGAAGAAGGATGATCAAAGAAACCATTCTCAAAAGGGAAAGGACGATATCTGATGAAAGTTGATGACCGCAACTTCATGCTAATTATCGTTTTAATTCATAAATACCTATTTTGTTTGAATTTTTTAATAAGACTTTAAAGTTTTGACATGATGATACTTATTACATCTCACGAAGAACGATTGACTGGCAATTATTCATCTAACACTCGCATTTATCATACAGATTAAGATAATGACAATCAGAATAACTGGAAAATTGCTTTCATCTCCCCAATTCATAGATTTTAAGCACAAAGAAACATTAAATTACAAAGCATGATTATTTTGGCTCTAGAACGATTCTGTCCCCCGTCTTCAATGAATTACACAAACAGCAACAGACAGTTGTAGAAACCCATTATTTTCCACAAGAGAAACAACAAACTCTCACGAGTCAATATGAGTAATATTAAGCAAATTGAGGAAAACACACCGCTTATACAATTACATTCACGATAAAAAGGATTAACCACAATCACTAACCTCAAAAGGCATGATGAAAAGTTCTAAAAACAAAGGGAGTACAATACAGAATGTAAAATTCAACTGTATCAAAGCACGAAACCAGAATAAAATAGCAACAGAAACGCAGAATAAATTAGCAACAGAAACGCAATTGACGGATCTCAGAATCATAAGATGGTAAACAGTGAGATACCCAAATGATAGAATTCCATAAAAAAGGAAAATTGAAGGTTAATTCGAAATTGGAACAAAATATTGAAAAACTAATAAGAAATTGAGATGAAAAGACGAACCTGCTGGAGAAGATTGGAGAGAAGCTGAAAGAGCTGAGCATCGGGTTTGCCTTCCTCTCCCATGGGATTTCTCTGAAACCGCTCTGATTAGTGTGGCTGTTGAAGCTTTCAAAGAAGCTCCAGTTTTCTCTCTCTTTCCCCTGTTTTAGAAGAACAGAGAGAAAGTGAGATACAAGACACCTTGTGAGAAAAAAAAAAACATATCTTTAAATCTGAAAAAACTTGATGAGATATTGACGGTTAATTAGTATCTACATTTAATAATTTTAGGCTTAATTAAATTTTAAGTAATTAAATAAATTTGTAAATTCTTAATAAATTTGTTAATTTTTTTTCTTTTATAATTTTTCTGTTAACATGTGACTTAATTGAATGATCATTATTTTACTTAGTTGTTGTCACATAAAATTATAAATTTACTAAATTAATAAAATTATGAAATTATAAATTTACAAAGTTATCAAACTATAAATTTATTAAATTATAAATTCATAAAATTATACATTGCAAAATTATAAAATTATAAA
The DNA here is from genome assembly GCA_036885675.1 of Vigna mungo. Lineage (NCBI taxonomy): Eukaryota > Viridiplantae > Streptophyta > Magnoliopsida > Fabales > Fabaceae > Vigna > Vigna mungo. Next base: position 16,016,541 of record CP144693.1, on the reverse strand, counting down.
ATTACATTAAACGAAAATAACAATGTGTTGAGGCAATATAACAGTCATATTATCTAATTAAAAATCATATCATTTAATTAATTAATAGAAAAATCTAACATATTCGATTGAAAAGTTTTAAATAGTTTAGGATTCAAATATACCATCAAAATTTAATATAATTCAAATTAAAAGTTTTCAAATTTATAAGAAATTTAAAACTTAAATGAAGTATTAAAATAATAATGAAAATGTAAACTTTGTACTTCCATAAAGAGGTTTACTTTTAAATATAAAGTTTAGATGAGTTCAACCAAACCTAATTTTGGTTAATATAATCAGTTAGTATTATTTCCTTTTGTTATATTGTTAATAGGCTTGTTTTATACATACATACATATATATATATATATATATATATATATATATATATATATATATATATATATATATATATATATATATATATATATATATATATATATATATATATATATACTATTTAACCTGATTTTAAATATATTTTTTCTATCATCATAACTTTAATTACATTTTTCCTTCTTTCTAGTTATTAATGTTTAAATAGGTATTCTCAATTTTATTGAATTAAATAATTTTTGAATCACATATTTGATTATCATTATTTTTTTAATATTTTTATTTGTTATTTAGTTTTGTTATGTGAGAATATTTGATGCTCAATTTTAATTGTTTAATTGCGTAAATTGTTAATTGATTAGGTAACATAAAAATATTTATCATTTTCTTTATTGTCTTTAGTGTTTTTTTCTTTCTTTTGTTTTTCATTGGAAAATTTTTTGTTTTTGCTTAAAAATTTTTTATTATCTTTTTCAATAGTTTGAAGGTTTGATATTTTATGTTAAGATAAAATCTTTTAATGTTATGTATTAAAACAAGATCATTTAAGTAAATTTTATTCTAAAATTTAATAAAAAAATTTAAATGAAATAATATTAACAACGTGGACCTCTAGTATAAAAACATAAAGTGTTAAACATTATACATTAAAACTATCCTACTAAACGTTACATGTTACATAAATAGAACGATTACTCATATCAAAGGAGATCATAGCTAAAATAATACATCAATGGACAAATTGTCTCCTCAAATGTCCATACTAGATTTTGATTTGGTGTTATTTAAGTTTTTTTTAGGTCATGTTTATACTTCAAAGTTTAAGTTAAACTTTGTTTAAACTACAAATTTTAAGTTAGACATCTTATTATTTATTTTGATTTTAAAATTCTTTATTATTTATTATGTATTTGAATTGAACAATTTGAATTATATATTCTATCATGAAAATTTTGTTGCATTTTAAGTTTTGATTTTGATTAAAAAAATAAAATTAAAAAAAAACAGCAAATTTAAATTTATTATAATCACATACTTTAATTGGCTGTCATTTTTACTTACAAATATATGAAAGTTTAAGTTTATTGAACAATAACATACTTAAAATTTGAGTCTTTTAATGAACAATAGATTTAAAATTTAAACATATTAGTCAATAATATATTTAAAATTTAAGCTTCCTGAATCTTCATTTGTCATAAAATAGATTTAAAAAAATCCAAAATAACAAACTTAAATCATCTAAACAGGTAAATAGAAGAGACATTTTGAGCAACATATAGTAAACATTTGTAATGTACTTGAGTTTATTTGTGAAATGATTCAAACTACATATCTCTGTCGTGTTTCCAAGCATAAACTTATCATACAAAAAAAATATAAAAAAGATGTTATGTGCCTGATGTGGCATTCCAATTATATAGAAAGACATATATAATAAAAACGTTATCATGCATAATATAGGAAAGCAGTCAAGAGTAGAATGACAGTTAAATAAAGAATTACAATCATCCGAATTAACTCCAGAATTTAAACTTTTAAAGATAAGGAAGTACTTCAAAATAACATGAGCTGAGTACTAAAGTATTTCAAAATAAAGTAAAGTAAATTGAACTCCTAGGGGACTAAGCTGCAGCATCAACATCTTCAAGCTCTTGCTCCAGTGAAACCTCCTTAACATCTGCTAATATCCAAGTGGATGATCATCGCAAAAGGAAACATACACCAACAACACAAATAAGCAAGGGTGAGCTAGGTATAAAAATCATGTTATACAATCACACGCAGCATACAAAGTTCACTTAAAACATGGTAAATAACATTACAAGACTTGTTGCATTATACATTGACTCATTCAGACTAGAATGATTGTCGAGCTATAGCGGGTTATGCACTCGTGGTGGCCTTTACTGCTTTGCAAAGCCATTGCCAATGGGTTCCACCCTACCACACTCACGAGATTAGTCCGTTCCGCGCCCTGGAGCATACTGGAAATCTCCAATACTAGGACCTCCTGCTACTACTCACCACATGATTCAATCCTCTCTACTTAAGAATGATTGATCATTGTAGTTTCAGGAAAACCCCTAAGACTAAGCTGTCATGCAATCATTCTACACACTACTAGGGCACCACCATGTATCCTCTCCTTAAGGATCATGGAATTACGTCCATGAACCATACTTGTTACACTTACACCAATCACAACTTTGTTTCATACATACTTTCAAACTATAATTCACAACACAATACAACATACCCTCAACCATGTTGCAAAATCAAGCCACCCAAATAAGTTATATAGACATACATACACCCTGGCAATCAAACAACGCAACTCAAACAGATGAGGAAAAGTGTGAAACTCACTGAACCGGGTTGCACAGTGCACCAGGATGCAAGGCAAGACAACAAAAATTCGTAGAGCGCACCACCCTTGGTGTGCCGAGCGAATTTTCCTGCAGGGGGAGCCTTTCAGCTAAAATTCGCATAGCGTACAAGGTGGGCTATGCGACTCTTCATAATCTGTAGAACGAAATTCTGCAGATTTCAAGCAATCATTACTCCATAACTCGTTCTAGACCTCTTCCCTAACTTCTAATGATCCTAGATCGTAGTATAAGCCTAATTAAACTTGTCTAATGGATTATAAACATTATTAATCTCATTCCAACGTGATTTAAACTCAATTTCACCTTTAAAACACTAATTTTCATAATTTAGAGGTTCAAATCTAATTATACCATTTTGACATGCTTTTAGACCAGTTTAAAGTTCCTAACCAGTTGCAATTAACCTATCTAAGCTACCCAAAGAGCCAAATTGAACCTAAGGGCACCTATGCCCAAATTTACTACCTCAATTCCTCTCAAAAGACCTATAATAGTACCCTAGTAACTATTTTCTCATCTAACAAGGCTAGCACATGATTTCCACCCCAAACACTCGTTACTAACCCAATTGGTCATTGGAGAAGAATCAAATGTCTGAACGCATCAGACTCACCATAAACGTCAGTACATATGACTAGTCACAACTTACTGGACCAGGCCAGGACTGCTCTATGATTAGGGAAGTACAAACTCCAGCTTTTATGATTCCTCTATCCTACCAACAAAAGTGCTCTCAACAAGTCTCAAATGATTTATTTAAGTCATCCCAACTATTCTATGGTACTCTAGACCCCAATTTCCCAATTTCAATACCTTACTTCCTCTCATAGTAGCCTAAAACAGTACATGTGCACCTACTTACTACCCATATCAATGCCATTACAAAATCCTTATTTCAAACCTTTCCAACAAAATCAATTACAGCCAACAACTTATCAAAGTCACATAATAATCAGCACACCACAGTTACACAAATTTCACAGCCTCGACAATTACAACTCAACATACTCAAAACCAAAAATATAGTATAACAGTACACCAAATTTCAATTTATCAAACATGCACATCATAAAGCTCATAAAAAAATATAACTAGCTCCCCTTACCTTTTTAATCTCACAGCTTACTGGAAAATGTCCTAATAGTGCCCCTCACAGTACAAGACGCAATGGAACCTATAAACCACTACATTGGCGGTAGAGAACAACGCTTAGAGCTTGATTGGGTAGAAAACATGAACAGAAAACCAACCTAGTTACATGCAACTAGTAAAGTTGCATAACCTACCTTCAAGAACAGTGAAAAAAAGGAAGAAATCTACTTACCGGTCATATTGGAAAAATGTTCGGTTCAAAATGAAACTCTCGGTGTAATGAACACTTGAGCACCTTCGAATCAAAGATTGAACGATTCAGTTAGCTGAAAATCTAGAAAGAAGGCAGAAAGAATTTAGGACAAAAGAGTTTTTAGAAAAAGAGAATTTTAAACAAAAATAAACTAAATTTGTTGAGAAATCCTTCCTAAGACTGAATTGCCCTTAACTTCATGACCTGGCTATCCAACAGCCCTATGTTTGTAAGGCTGTTACATCTTATGGATAAATTTGTATATGTCATGATCTAATAATTAAAACAAAAACCATTTTCATATTTGATAATTTGTTTTATAACACTTAATCAAAATTACCTGGAGTGCTCATCTTCTTTTTTTTTTTTTCCATAAACCTATGCAAATCCGACAACTCTACTGCAAATTGTGTGTTCGTTTTTGCTCTTCTCCACAAAGTTATTGTGGACCACTGTGTTCTTTGTCTCATCATCGATGTTGTCTTTGTTATCATTTATTTTGCCTTTTCTTAGAATAGTAGTTATAAACCTTGCAAATAACGACCAGTTAAACTGTCGCTAATATGTGTAATAATACACTTGCACATCAACCATCTTTATTCTTCTACATTTTTCCCAGAATATTAGATCATTATCACCCTTTTTTGCTTTGTGAGCCAGTAGAGCTATATTATACATTGCTGGAATCCGGAAAGAAAAAGAAGATGCTACTGAAACTGGTGGTTCTGGTGACATCGATCTCCAATTAAAGATATTCCTTACCACTTACCATCAAACATATTAATTATAATTTTCTTCTAGTCATAATTAATAATAAAAAAAATAATATTAAATATTAAAAAGAGTAATATTAGACATCAACATTATTATTATTATTACTATTATTTAAATTTAAATTTAAAGTAGAATAAAATCTTTTGAAAAAATTCTTATAATATCCATACTGTATTTTATTTAAAGTATAATATCAAGACAATATAGTTGTATATATCTTTAGATATCAGATATATTTTTAAATCCTTGATTATCTTTTTTGACAAGTATAAATGCAGCTAAATTCTCCACAAATTTAGTGTGTCTTGAGAGTAAAGCAAATATGGCACACTCCCAAATTCAAAAGGTGGAAGCCAATGTGCATATCAAGGCTTCTGCAGAACAGTTCCATGATGTTTTATGCAACAGGACACACCACATTGCCAACATTTTTCCTAAAGTAAAATCTGTTGAAATTCATAAAGGTGAATGGGGTACTGAGGGATCCATCATCTCCTGGAACTATTTACACAGTATGTCAATTTTCATTCACTTCATCAAAATTTTATCCTTCACATTCTTTTCATTCTTCATTTAAGCAAACTATTCAGTAATTTTTTTTTTCTCTAATAACTTTTAAGGAGAAATTTATATCACTTATATATTTTAAATTGATTTTATCTTTTTCTAATTGATGATTATAATACTTATTTATTTTATTTTGAATAACAGATGGGAAAATTTGTGTGTCTAAGGAGGTGGTTGAAAGCATAGACAAGGAAAAGAATAAAACAGACTTCAAGGTTATAGATGGTGACCTACTGAAACATTACAAGAACTTCAAGTTTATAGTGCAAGCTACTCCAAAGGAAGATGGAAGTGTTGTGAATTGGGTTATGGAATATGAGAAACAAAATTCTCACACTCCTGACCCTTACACCTTATTGGAATTGGGAATTGAGATGACCAAAGAAATTGGTGCTTATCTAACTAAATGAATGCCAATATTATTTGTCTTATTATGAGAAATAACAAATAAATGATGTCTTATGTGACTTAACATAATCCCATCAATTAGAAAGCTTAAAAGCTTAATAAGTTGCATCAACCACCTACTTATATGGTGAAGCTGTGTTGTGTCTTTGTAACCTATGGTTTCATTATGATCAATTATGTTTCAGCGACCAAGATTGTCACAACAAAAAACCAACAGTTAAAAATCTAAGTAAAATATATCACTTGACATACTAACAAAAATTAACTTTCTATAATTGTAATAAAAAGAACTCAATTTAAACTCAAACATGTTAGATTCACATTCCATGTTCTAGAAATATTTACCATATGAAAAAAGAAAAAAACGGATTTTTTATCCGCAAAAATGTCTTACTTTTCCAAAATTCTATATTCTGAATATTTGACAACGTTTAACAAATTTGTTACTAAGTACTCTGACAGATTGATGCCGTTGAAATGAAGTGGTTGTGCTTTGAGATTATTTTGTGGAAATGGTTTGATAAACTATCGTATGATGATGTTAGTAAAGGAAAAGTTTTTCATTTTCTTGAGGATTAACAAATAATTTATGAAGTATGTGGTTGAGAAAAGTCTCGGTTTTGAATAGTTGCCATTACTCTCAAAGAAGCATTTCGAAGAGAGAAAAGTCGAAAAATTAAACCTGGAAGCTTCTAAGTAAACAAAAACTTTTTGTCACTATTCATGATTCGTATGTTCAACCGAAATTGAAAACATTAGTAGCTTTCTCTAATAGTCTGAAAACATTATTAGCTTAAAGTGTGATTGTTTTGTAAATTTGTAGCCTATCAAACCGTCCAGAGTTCATTATTAGTGTTAGACAATTTTCCAGCATTTGAAACTTATCACGTAAATCAAAGTCGTAATCATATCTTAAGATATTGAAAATATGATATTATTTCTTTCGTTAGAATTATATATTATTATTTCTCTAATTTGATGAATGGTATTTTGAGTCTTTTTCTCTCATTTGGAACTACACTTAGTAATTATGAAGATGTAGGAAGCAATAACCTCGAATATTTAGTCCAACCCATCGTTCACTTAGGGGCATAACAACTAAGAGAAAATGAATTTCTTAAAAAATAATGGATCTGTGTTATTTTATGGTTATACAAGGTAGTAGTAATGATTAGGACGTAACATTAATTAAAATTTAAATATCCTAATTTAGTTAATATCTTAATAGTTTGGATCGGGTGCGAGGAAAAATGAAATCCAAACACAACTTTGTAAATTATTACATATTCAATACCTGAATCACTTACCATTGAATTTGATAGATTTAGGTTTAATTTTATTACGTTAAATATTTAAAGCAGTTTAATAAATTAAATTGAAAGCTAGACCGATTCAAATCAGTGACTATTATGAGTTTAAGACCATAAAAGTAGCCAATAATACCGTATAGTTTAAGACCATCTTAGTTAAATACGTATAGTTTTCAAAGTATTATAACCTTATGAAACTAAGAAGGGTGAATAGTAAGAAGACCTAAAAAATGATATTTTAAAAGTGGTAGTGAATTAAAACTAATTAGACTTTATTTTTTTAATATTAAAATGTTTTAGTATAAAAGAAGTCTTATAAACGAGTTTTATTATTTAAAAACACATCAACTTTTTAAGTATTACTTTTTTAGAGTCCTTTGTTTTCTATCTAAGGGTTCTTACATTATTTATCTAAAGATCGGAGACCACTTGTGTGATCCTCACGGTGAGATTTTCAAATATATCTGGTCAGTTTTTCAAAAAGAGTAAGTTAGTTTTCTGTTATTTTCTCTAGTTTCACATTCTTCAATGCATGTGGGGGTTTTTCTCTGTTGCATGTATGGTCTGAGTTTTTTTTAGGTTCTCTACTGATTAGTTATTCTAATGGCATCCCCTAGTCATGTTTTCGTTGTCTATAGATTGGTTTCTTGGAGGTGAGGGAGTAGAGTAAGGTTCTCTAGAGTAGGTTGGGGTTTCTAAAAGGTAAGGGAAACTAGATGTTTGACTTTACTTTAAATTATGTTTGACTTTGCTTTAGTATCTATATGAATTAAATGTAATTGTGACTATTGTTTTAGGACTCTGTGTTTGGATAATAATTACAGATAATATGATGTTCGTATACTCTTGAATGGTGTGATCTTGATATTTGGTATTGTCATAATTGCATGGATTGAAACTAAATTAATGATTTTTTTTGTAGGAATGTTTAATGGACGAGTAGTTATCAAATACCTAAGTTTTGTGGTTGAAAAAGGGATATTTTAATAACCAAGTTTGTGAGATAGAGGGTAGATGATTATTGTTATGTATAGTCTTATATTTATGCAGATTTTATGAATGATCTTTTGCATGTTAGCTCACTTCTACTTGTTTGTATTTATGCTGTAACGTGTCTGTTATAATGTGTCTGTTATAAGGAGCAAATGAAGAAACACCGACTGATCTAATACAAGAAAAAAGAGAAGTAGAAGAATACTAAAGAAGAGTTTAATCATTTCATGAGATTTTATTTGAAATTAAAAATATGTATTTTTTATTAAAATTGTGAGACCCTTTATATTTCACATTATGGACAACTATAATAACATTATATTATGTTTACCTATGAAATATTATGTACCAATGTTACATATACAAATAATAAATTTGATCCCAATTAAAAGAGAATCAAATTTATTATTTCTATAGATGGTATTATTTAATTTATTTTTATAAAAAAATATGGATATCAGTTTTAAATACTTTTTTGTAAAAATATTTATACTTAACTAGTTTTAATCTTATAAAAAACATAGATTAACAAAAATATAATTAATAATATATAATAATGTAATATGTTACAAAATCATTTTGAATAAAAATATCAGTATAACATTTATACAAATAATAAATTTTGTCTTGAGAAGGACAATATTATCCCATTTTAAGAAAAAATAAGACTAAATTGAATCAATAAAACAAATATAAGGACTAAATTGAAATCAAGACAATGATACTTGACACTTAACACTAACACTAACCCATGTAATACCAAAAACTTAAAATGAGAAAACAAAATTTCTTACAAAACAAATTAAAATTTTAAAATTAAAAATGTAAAAATTAAAAGTTATAAAAGATTACTTTTTAAAAAGTAACGACCAACTCGATATACTAGCAAAGGTGAAACTATCATATACTAATTAAGCCTATCAAATATTATTTAGTGTTATATGGGGGAATTAAATAGAGAAAATGTGCTTTGAAGTTAAGAAAAAATCAGCATATTTGTGTTGATGTGTGATTGTAAATATTTTAAAAGTCATGTAAAAAATAGTAGTACTCTTTTCTTTTAATATTAAATTAAGTGAAAATGTTTTTCAAAAATGCAAGTCAGGACTGCTCCAATATAGTTGGATAACTAAAGTTGTTTGAATGATACATCTCTACGATACATCTCTACGGCTGTTTCATCTTACACCTCTAAAAATTCCACCTTTAACTTTCTAACAATAGATTATATACTTAGAATTGTTTCAAAAGTTTATTTGTAACTCTAATAAATATCTATTCATACTTTTTCTCTTTCGTATTAAAAACACTTTATACCACCTTAATAATAATCTAATTTAATTTAAAATTTAAATATTATTTAATATAATTTTATATTTTAATAATTATTAAAATATGATTTATATTATAAAAATTATATTAAATATTTAAAATAATAATAGTAAAAATAAAAAATAAAATAGTAATAATCAATTTGATTTACTATATTAAAATTATATTAAAATATTAAATTAAATTAAATAATTATTAAATTTAAATAAAATAAAAAATAAAAACAACTATTTATCGGATATCTATATTTGAACATATGACTATCAGATTTTTGTATCCGATTAACAAATATGTTAATAGATATTTAATTTAATTTAACATTATAATACTATTTATTATATTTTTATATTTTAATAATTATTATAATATGATTTATATTTTTATAATAGTTTTATTAAAAAATTAAAATAACAATAACTAAAATTAGAGTGATAATAATGAAAATAAAAACAATATTTAAAATTACATATATTTAAATATATTAAATTATATTAAAATATTAAATTAAATAATTATTATAATTAAAAGAAAAAACAAAATTTGTTAATCGGATATAGAAATCCGATAGTCATATGCTTCATATATAGATATCGGATAAGTAGTTGTTTTTAAAATTTTGTTTTTTATTTAAATTTTAGAATTACTTAATTTAATTTAATATTTTAATATGATTTAATATATTTTTAATATAGTAAATTAAATTGATTATTATTATTTTATTTTTATTTTCATTATTTAATATAATAATTATTATAATATAAATAATATTTTAATAATTATTAAAATATAAAATTATATTAAATAATATTTGAGTTTTAAATTAAATTAAATTATTATTAAGGTGGTGGAGAGTGTTTTTAATAAAAAAGAGAAAAAATATGAGATAAAAATGAAAGTTATAAGAAAAGTTTTGATGGTGCCAGACGTATTGTACCTCGTATAACTTGTGAGGAGATGAGACCTCTCAAAATGACCAAGGTTGAATCCATCAGAGACAATAATCCCAAGGCCAATGTTGGCCGACCCGAAGAAGACATGGCATGTTGAGCCTTCAACGCTCTTCAACGAGTCTGATGCCTATCTATTTTAGCAACAAAGAATTTTTAGTCAAATTGGTGCGTCGAGGCCTTTTCATGCCAATTCAAGCCAACATTCCCTTGATTAGTTTTGATAAGGGATTCTTCCTCCTAGAACAAGTGTTTTGGAGCCATGTCTAGTACATGTTTTTTATGATACTAACTGTTTCGGTGTTAGAGCTCGAGACCGAACCGACCTCTTGGACCAGCTTTCGACCGTTCGACCTGTTCGTCTTGTCGATGTTCTTTGGGAATCAACCGGGAGGTCCTACAAAGAGAACACTCCGACGCCCAAGTCAGATGATAGATCAATTAGCTAGGCCAATTTAGATTAGATTCAAGATTGCTTTACCTGTCCTGCTATTCTTATTTATAGGTTGCACATTCGTAACTGACCATTAATTTCATTGATTTGCTACACCTTCCGTTACATCTCCATCAAGACCCATCAATGCTCCTACAACCTCACTTCTACCTGCCCCACACTGTTCGGCCCTTAGTTGCCCTCATTCCCCAAAACTTTGCCAGTCGGTCTGACCGAACTCCCTCCAATGACTTGGTCCGACCGGCCTGACCAACCCCTCTCCACTACACTAACACTACATTTGTAGTCTACTCAACAGAACATTTGTTCTCTAGAGCCATTCTAGTGTAGACAACATTCTTCAAGAAGCACAATCCCTTATCATTGTCTCCTCGGTCATCAACGCTATTGAAGCAGAAGCAGTTGTCCAAGACAATTGTGTTAATTTCAACGACGCACGTTCTTATAAAAGTTGCTTTTGATGATGAAGCCCCCAGAACATTGGATCAGACAATGGGTATCAACCAAAACAAACCACCAAGCCTTACCAAACCAGCCAGTCCTACCACCAAATCACCAAGTCGTACACCACAACCTTCTAACCCATAACCACCATGCCATTAGACACCACTTTAACCTTACCTCTGTAAGGGAAAAAAAACAGAGAAGAGTAAAATCCAGAAGGAAATAACAGAACAGAGAAGAATATCAGAGAAGATGCGTAATATTTTCTTATTGCTCTGCTTAACAGAAAGTGCTCTATATAAGCACTACTCTCTACAGCAAATATTCTTTCACATGGGCATAACCGTTTCTCCCTAAAAGGATGACACGTCACTTAGTAACAAAATCTCTCAGATAAATTGGCTGACGGATGGCTCTCCTAGGACGATTGCTAGAAGCATCTAGAGCATTATTTGGGCCATGTTCAGAATCTGCAGTGGTACTTGGGCTGTCATCAATCTTTGCATATTCAATAGGATTAGGCCCAATGATTCTTTCATCTCCCTCTGGATGAAGAAGCACCTTGTCCTCAAGGTGGAATTGCTCTTTTAAATTTCCCCATGGTTCCCATGTAGCATCTTCTGGTGGAAGACCTCTCCATTGTACCAAGACTAAGTCAGAATTTGGCTTAGTGTTCAAAATGGCTATGGGTTCCAATATGGGTTGATTATCATTGAATTCCAAAGGAAGTTTGGAAGATGTTGTTGGGGGATTGCCCTTGTGTTGTCGGAGAAAGCTGACGTGAAAGACATTGTGGATTTTGGCAGTTGAAGGAAGCTCTAATTTGTAAGCAACTTGTCCAATCCGTTCCAAGACCTGGAAGGGACCAAAAAATCGTTTCTGTAACTTGCCCTGGTAATGACCAGCAACTGAAACCTGACAGTGAGGGCGTAGACGAACATAAACCCAATCTCCAGGTTGGAATTGGAGATCGCGACGGTTGGTGTCTGCCCATCGCTTAATATCTGCTTGTGCCTTTTGAAGGTTGTTGTTGAGTTTACGGATGATGTCAGCTCTAGATTGCAATTCAAACTGAACAGCAGCATTTGAAGTGTCAGAAGAGAGACCTTGGGGAATAGATGGTGGGGGATGGCCATACACAACTTCAAATGGGGTCATCTTGATGGAGATGTTAATAGTGGTATTGAAACACCATTCGGCCCATGGAAGAAATTTTCCCCACAATGATGGCTTGTGATGAACGAAGCAACGAAGATATTGTTGCAGGGTCTTGTTAATCACCTCTGTTTGGCCATCGGACTGGGGATGGTAAGTTGTTGACATCCGTAACTTGGTACCACTTAAGCGAAAAAGCTCCCGCCAAAACTGGCTAAGAAATACAGGGTCTCGATCAGAAATCAAACTCTTGGGAAGGCCGTGCAGTTTGCAGATCATGTGTACAAACAGGTCTGCCACTTTGGAGGCTGAGAAAGACCTGGGTAACATGCCAAAGTGTGCAGCCTTTGAGAATCTGTCTACCACAACCAATATTGTAGAATTGCCCTGGTATGGAGGAAGGCCCACAATGAAATCCAAAGATAAATCCTCCCAACATTTAGTAGGTGGAGGAATTGGTTGAAGTAGTCCTGCAGGTTTCTGAGCTGGTATCTTAGTCTGTTGACAAATTTCACATTGGGTGACAAAAGTGTGGACATCTTGACGCATTTTGGCCCAAAAGAAGTTAGCTGCTAGCTTCCCAAAGGTGCGTGCGACACCAGGGTGTCCTGCCAAGGGTGTAGAATGGTACTCATGTAAAAGAGTAGGGATGAAAGGGCATGATGCAGGAATCCAGATGCGTTGTTTGAACAAGATCAACCCATTTGTCAAAGAATATAGAGGAAAGTTAATAGGATTTGTTGTGATTCGTTGTTTTAGTGAAAGGAACTCATCATTGGTGGACAAATACTGCTTTAGATCCGATAGAAAATCCAATTGAGGAATGGATAAAATGAGAAGGCAGTGCTCCTGTTGTGATTGTGAGAGCCTGGATAAGGCATCTGCTGCTGAATTACATTTCCCTGGGCGATATTGGATCTCGAAGTCGTAGCCCAACAATTTGGAGAGGTAATGTTGTTGATCTGGAGTAAGAACCGTTTGGGAGAGCAGCTCTTTGATTGATTTCTGGTCTGTTTGGATAATGAATCTTCGGCCAAGTAAATATTGCCGCCACTTTTGCACAGCTGAGGTAATTGCGCAGAGTTCTCTAATATAAGTAGAGGAGCTTTGCAGCTTCGGACAGAACTGTTTACTGAAATAGGCGATAGGATGTCCATTTTGAGAGAGAACAGCTCCCATGCCTGACCCGGAGGCATCGGTTTGGACTATGAACATGTGATCAAAACGGGGCAACGACAAAACAGGAGCATTCGTCAGTGCCTCTTTCAAACGTTGGAAGGCCTGTGAGGCATTATCTTTCCAAAGGAATTTGTCACGTTTGAGGAGGTCGGTGAGAGCACTGGCGATGGAAGCATAACCTTTCACGAAGCGACGGTAGAATCCAGTCAAACCCAAGAATCCACGAAGAGACTTGACTGAAGTGGGTGTCGGCTAATCAAGAACAGCGTGGATCTTATTAGGGTCTGGCTGCACACCCTTATTAGAGACTATGTGACCCAGGTAATGTATGGACTCCTTTCCGATGGAACATTTCTCCCCTTTATGGTGAAAGCTATTCTGGACGAGCAATTGAAAGGCGCACTCCAGATGAGAAATGTGTAATTCCAATGTTGGGCTATAGACGAGGATGTCGTCAAAAAATACAATGATAAATTGACGAAGATGTGGGCGAAAGAGGTCATTCATGGTGGCCTGAAATGTAGAAGGGGCATTGCACAACCCAAATGGCATGACTCTGAATTCAAAATGGCCATTATGTGTGCGGAAGGCAGTTTTGTCGCAATCGCCGGGAAACATCAGGATTTGGTGGAACCCCGAAAACAGATCCAACTTCGAAAACCAAGTGGCAGTACCTAGTTCATCCAATAACTCATCCACAGTTGGGATTGGAAATTTGTCCTTCACGGTGGCGGCATTGAGGGCGCAATAGTCGACACAAAAGCGCCAAGTCCCGTCTTTCTTCTTGACAAGGAGAACTGGAGAGGAGAAAGGACTCGTACTAGGCTTAATAAAGCCTGAGTCAAGCATCCGTTGTACTTGCTGTTCAATTTCGTGTTTTTGGTAGTGGGGGTAACGGTAAGGTCGAACTACAATTGGTGCAGTATTTGGGTGTAGTGTAATATGGTGATTTGTGGGTCTTGAGGGTGGTAAGGTGGTTGGTGGTTGAAAAAGAGAGGAGTATTTGTGGAGGAGGGCTTGAATGTGGGGTTGATCAGAGGTGGGAGTATGCGTAATAGTTGTGGTGGGGAAAGGAGGGGTTGAGGTTGTGGTGGCAGAGTAGGAGTGTAAGAATGGTGCACCTGTAGGCTCGAGTGTGAGTTGGAAAAGAGCCGCAACACTATTTGTTTGTTGTAGTCTCCTTAATTGGTGAATAGAAATAGGGCTCGGAGTTGGGCCTGTTTCTCCCTTCAATTCTACTAATTGGCCTTCCCACATGAATCTCATAAAAGGTCCATTGTAGTCCATCACAAATGGACTTACTTGAGTCAACCAATGAACCCCTAAAACAATGTCAGTTCCAGACAATTCTAATGGATATAAATCAATGGAGAATTTTAAAGAGGCCAAATGAAGTTGGGCCTTGGGGCAAAAAGTAGAGCAAGGAAGAAAGTCACCGTTACCAACCATTACCCTCAAAGGAGTGGAAGTGGGCTCATTCTGGAGCTGAAGGAAATGAGCCACCCGACTTTGTATGAAATTGTGTGTCGCCCCACTATCCACCAAAACTTGGACTTTGTAGCCGTTGATGGATCCTATCAAACGTAGTGTGCGAGGTGCCCATTGACCGGAAAGTGCATGTAGACTGATGAGGCCAGATTCGGGCGACGGTTCATCTATTATTCGTGGATCTGGGTCTGGTGGTGTATCTGGGTCATCATCGGGTTCGGTGGAGACTAGAAGGAGAAATTGAGATTTACAACGATGCCCGCGTGTATACTGTTCATCGCAGTTGTAGCATAAATTCTTTTCTCTCCTTGCCTGCATTTCTGTCTCTGTTAATCTTTTGATGGGTAGTTTGTTGAGGGGTGTGGGTAAGAGCGGCGGTAGTGGTTTTGGGGAGGTAAGTGGTGGTGGGTTGGGTGGAGGAGATGAGCGAGGGAAGCGGTTGAATGAAGGGTTGCTAGAGTGTTTGTCCTCATGTAGCTTGGCAAACGCAATAGCTTGGTTTAGGTCTGATGGTTGGAGGGCCGTGACCTCTCGTCGAAGGTGTGGTTTGAGACCGGAGATAAAACAGCTCAGATAAAAACTAGCGGGGTAACCAGAGATCCTATTAGAGAGTTTCTCAAACTCAGAGAGGTAGTGTTGCAAGGAGTGAGTTTGAGAGAGCTTGCACAGGGTTGCGATGGGATCGTCAAATTTGGAGGGAGCAAATCGGAGCTCGAGCGCTCGAAGGAAAGAATCCCACGATGTGAGTAACCCGTTGTTGTGCATCCACTGAAACCAAGCAAGGGCTTGTCCTTCAAGAGAAAAGGAAGCGAGCTGGATGCGTTGCTCCGGGGGAGTTTGGTGAAAGGTGAAGAACTGATTCGCTTTGAAGATCCAGCCAAGGGGATCCGTTCCATCAAAAGACGGAAGGTCCATTTTCATCGGTCTGTAAGGGTTATGGGGGGTTTATGGGTGAGTGAGAGTTGGGTCTCAAGGTGGGATGTTCGATTGTCAATGTCCATGAGGGTGTTGGAAAAATTGGCTTGGGCCAGTAAGATTTGTTCTAATTTGCGGTCGAGGGAGGTGAATGGGTCAGGGGAATCGGCCATGGATGCTGGGAGTAAGATGCAATGAAAGCACCAAAAATGTAAGGGAAAAAAAAAACAGAGAAGAGTAAAATCCAGAAGGAAATAACAGAACAGAGAAGAATATCAGAGAAGATGCGTAATATTTTCTTATTGCTCTGCTTAACAGAAAGTGCTCTATATAAGCACTACTCTCTACAGCAAATATTCTTTCACATGGGCATAACCGTTTCTCCCTAAAAGGATGACACGTCACTTAGTAACAAAATCTCTCAGATAAATTGGCTGACGGATGGCTCTCCTAGGACGATTGCTAGAAGCATCTAGAGCATTATTTGGGCCATGTTCAGAATCTGCAGTGGTACTTGGGCTGTCATCAATCTTTGCATATTCAATAGGATTAGGCCCAATGATTCTTTCAACCTCCCTTACCCAACGAACCAACCTCCACAGCCATCCTTAACCATGTTCATCACCTCTTTGCTGAAAACATTGTGCCAAAAGAAGCACAAATCATCACCATGTTCCAAGCCACCATGGAAGAACAAGAGCTTTAACACTCTTCTCAACACCATAAACGCCCTAGCCGCTTAACTTTTCCTTAAACCTGAGCAACCACAATCACCACCCTTTTTGTTGGGCCATGATGTCATATTTTCAATCTTTTTTATGTTTATCAAATAAGGAGGAGAAAATATTATGCTAAATAGTTTTAGGAGTCAATAATTCATCAATGTTATGCTCAATTCTTTCTCTACTCTGATACTTTAATCATTTTATGATTCATTGCTTGCAAATAAATGCTCTGTTATGATTTTACGAATAATTTGATGCAATGAATATATTGATTTATAACTTATGGGAAGTCATCTTTCAATCATATAGATAAAACTATTATGATTACTATGATTCAATTCATATATATTTTGATACCTTATTTGCTATGATAATATAAATTTCTTCTTAACTTGTTTATAAACACTATGATATTAATTATGACCTTTTATAAAGCTCTAATATTTATATCTTAGTACTCTGATAACCTTTTCATACACAAACGCTCTGATAAGTTTTTATATAATCTCTTTACTTTGATTCAAGTACTTGATAACCTATTTCGTATTAGCATATGTATTTGTTAAACAAAAAAAAAGGAAGATTGTTAAGACAAGATCATCTAACGCTATGTGTTAAGACAATATCGTCTAAGCAAACCTTGTTCTAAAATTTAACAAAGCGTCTAAATGAAATAGTTTTTAACAACGTGAGTCGTCTAGGATAAAAACGCAAAGCATTAAATGTTATACATTAAAATCATCCTAAACATTATGTGTTACATAAATAGACAGTGTCTCCTCTAATTTGGTTTTGATTAAGTGTTATTTAAGTTTTGTTTAGGTTATGTTTAAACTTAAAAGTTTAAGTTAGACTTTGTTTAGACTACAAATTTTAACTTAGACATGTTATTGTTTATTTTAATTTTGGAATTCTTTATTATGTAATTGAATTGAAAATTTGAAATATATATTCTGTCTTAAAAATATTGTTGCATTTTAGGTTTTGGTTCCATGATTAAAAAAATAAAATTAAAAAAAATAACATATTTAAATTTGTTATGATCACACACTTGGCTGTCATTTTTATTTACAAATATATGAAGGTTTAAATATATTGAACAATAACATACTTAAAATTTGAGTTTTTTAGTGAATAATAAATTTAAAATTTAAATCTATTAATCAATAATATACTTAAAATTTAAGCTTCCTGAATCTTCATTTGTCATAAAATAAATTTAAAAAATTCAAAATAACAAACTTAAAATGTTTAGTACGCTTTTCAATAGATATTCCATGGTAATAGATCTTCGCAAAATCCTCTAGAAAGGTAAATAGAAGAGACATTTTGAGCAACATATAGTAAACATTTATAATGTACTTGAGTTTATTTGTGAAATGATTCAAACTACATATCTCTCTCGTGTTTCCAAGCATAAACTTACCATACAAAAAAGAATAATGATATTTAAACAACATTTTTTTGGCAACATTTGAACATTGTGATTGGTCAAAAATTACTCCACAATAATGTTTATAATTATTATTATTATTATTATTATTATTATTGATGTGGAGTAATTTTTTACCAATCACATATTGACACATAATCAATGTTCAAATGTTTTCAAAAAAAATATTGTCTAAATATCATTATAAAAAAAAACTATAAAAAAGATGTTATGTGTCTGACGGATAAATTTGTATATGTCATTATCTAATAATTAAAACAAAAATCATTTTCATATTTGATACTTTGTTTTATAACACTTAATCAAAATTACCTCGAGTGCAATTAACTTTCAGCTAACATAAAGCTTTCAATCTTCTCTTCTTCTTTTTTCATAAATCTATGTAAATCCGACAACTTTGCTGCAAATTGTGTGTTTGTTTTTGCTCTGTTGGATAAAAGCTGACAGAAACACGAATAAATTTTTTTAAGACGTGTAGAGTCAATATCCTTAAAGACTTATCCGTAGTATATTGTGCAAGTTTTCAAGATATAATAAGAACTTCTGGAAATGTATTCGAGAATCTAAAAACTAAAAAAAAAACTTTATAAAGAGTATAAATTAATCCAGAATTTTTTTGAAGAGGAATAAAGAAAAGAGAATAAAAAAATATTATTTTTAGATCTGTATGGAATGGAGAAAGAACTCTCTCCATTTATAGAATAGAGAAAAATAAAATCAATAAAATACAACCATTACAACACTTATAAAAATTTGACTCTTAGCTCATAAAAATATTAACGTTGCCTATTAATAAAAGAATATTAAAATTGTAATATTAAACTGTGGCTAATACACTTGCACATCAACCATCTTTATTCTTCTACATTTTTCCCAGAATATTAGATCATTATCACCCATTTTTGCTTTGTTATACATTGCTGGGATCCGGAAAGAAAAAGAAGATGCTACTGAAACGGGTGGTTATGGTGACATCTCCAATGAAAGATATTCCTTACTTACCATCAAATATATTAATTATAATTTTCTTCTAGTCATAATTAATAATAATAAAGATAATATTAAATATTAAAAAGAGTAATATTAGACATCAACATTATTATTATTACTATTATTTAAATTTAAATTTAAAGTAGAATAAAATCTTTTGAAAAAAATTCTTATAATATCCATATTGTATTTTATTTAAAGTATAATGTAACGGGTAAAAACGTGAGAAAGATTGATATAGGAGAGAGACACGTGGAGATGGACAAAAGACACGTGAATGGTGATAAAGAAAGCAAAGAAGGAAGAAAAAGCATGAGACACCGAAAACCAAATAGCTTTTAAAGGATTTCCAACTGTGAGAGAAGACATGGTGTGGATAATATTCTTCTTCCTGAAAATTCTTTTTCTGATAACTTCTCTGCTTCGTTACTCTGCATTCTTATCTCTCTCATACTCTCGTTGAGATGAATTCTGGACTGCACGTGGCTGGGAGGATTGCTGATTAGTGGCAATTTTTTTATGCTTTTATTACTTCATACAGAAAACTTATTCATAAACATTGTTCTGTATTGTGTTGGCCACTGATATCAATACACAGTGAATACATACTGTTTCATATAACAAGACGATATAGTTGTATATATCTTTAGATATCAGATATATTTTTTGATTATCTTTTTTGACAAGTATAAATGCAGCTAAATTCTCCACAAATTTAGTGTGTCTTGAGAGTAAAGCAAATATGGCACACTCCCAAATTCAAAAGGTGGAAGCCAATGTGCATATCAAGGCTTCTGCAGAACAGTTCCATGATGTTTTATGCAACAGGACACACCACATTGCCAACATTTTTCCTAAAGTAAAATCTGTTGAAATTCATAAAGGTGAATGGGGTACTGAGGGATCCATCATCTCCTGGAACTATTTACACAGTATGTCAATTTTCATTCACTTCATCAAAATTTTATCCTTCACATTCTTTTCATTCTTCATTTAAGCAAACTATTCAGTAATTTTTTTTTTCTCTAATAACTTTTAAGGAGAAATTTATATCACTTATATATTTTAAATTGATTTTATCTTTTTCTAATTGATGATTATAATACTTATTTATTTTATTTTGAATAACAGATGGGAAAATTTGTGTGTCTAAGGAGGTGGTTGAAAGCATAGACAAGGAAAAGAATAAAACAGACTTCAAGGTTATAGATGGTGACCTACTGAAACATTACAAGAACTTCAAGTTTATAGTGCAAGCTACTCCAAAGGAAGATGGAAGTGTTGTGAATTGGGTTATGGAATATGAGAAACAAAATTCTCACACTCCTGACCCTTACACCTTATTGGAATTGGGAATTGAGATGACCAAAGAAATTGGTGCTTATCTAACTAAATGAATGCCAATATTATTTGTCTTATTATGAGAAATAACAAATAAATGATGTCTTATGTGACTTAACATAATCCCATCAATTAGAAAGCTTAAAAGCTTAATAAGTTGCATCAACCACCTACTTATATGGTGAAGCTGTGTTGTGTCTTTGTAACCTATGGTTTCATTATGATCAATTATGTTTCAGCGACCAAGATTGTCACAACAAAAAACCAACAGTTAAAAATCTAAGTAAAATATATCACTTGACATACTAACAAAAATTAACTTTCTATAATTGTAATAAAAAGAACTCAATTTAAACTCAAACATGTTAGATTCACATTCCATGTTCTAGAAATATTTACCATATGAAAAAAGAAAAAAACGGATTTTTTATCCGCAATTATTTATCTGCGACTCAAGTTAAATTATTTTTAAAAAAAATTATACATAAAATTCGTATGTAAGTTTGATGTCTAAGGATGAAAACCTTTCAAAAGGTTGTTATTTATATATAATGATAATGAGACTAGGTAAGTGAAACAAAACATTATATACAGATTTTACATATAAATTTTATAATTATTAAAAGATTTTCTTATTCCTTCTCATCTATTATATTGAAAAAAAAAACCAGTGGTTCTTCTTCCTTGTCTCCTATCTTCTTTCTCCTTCAATGTTCCTACTTCTTCCTCCACCGATATCCTTTCTTCTCCTTTACTAATGTTCCGTTTTTCTCTTCTTTCTCAACTCTTCATACTAAAAATACGTTTTAGAGTGTACAATTCAAATTTTATATTTCAAAATATATAATTCAAAATAAAATTTTATATTTCGAATTATATATTTTAAAATACAAAATAAAATATATCCTGTACAATCCAAAATATAATCTAAAATATAAAAAAATTATTTTGAAATATAATCTTTATATTCTTGAATACATAACCTGAAATATAAGTTTTTGTATTTCGGATCAAAGTCATATCTTAAGATAAAACGAATCAAAATTAGTTCTATTGAAAATATGCTTTAAATAAAATACTTCTTACGTAGAAAGTTTATATCCTACAAAATTAATATTAGAACATAAAAAAAAAGTGTTGATTTACAATATAATTGAATCATTGTTTTATTACTTGTTTTTTTAATTTTCTTGTGAAGAGAAGATAGAACTACAAGTATCAAAGCTTCCACTCAACGAGCATAATGCATGATCTACCTAGTTTGTTGGGTATCATACAAACCAAACAAACACAACTAAAATAAAGATGGTAAACATAATACTGAAAATAGACAAAAATTAAAATTTTACTAGTGAAAACTTACAATTTCTCTCCCTACAATTTTAAAGAGAAAATTTTCAATGCTTAAAACAATATAAAGGAGGAAGAGAAATGAGGTTTTTGAGTGTTTTAGGAAGGAACCAAGGGGTCTATTTTATAGAATGGGAAGGAAACTCCAAGATTAGTCTCCACCAATATAGGATTTCTCCATCACATAGTTGGCATAGATGAGAGAAGGAAATTCAATGATAGCAAAAATTGAAGTAACATTCATCATCAAGACCCTATATAAAGGATTAAAGTTTAAGTTGAAGAACACATGTTCTATCTACTTTTCTAATATTCATGAATTCCTAAGTGTTCTTTGTAAGTAAGCCAAACATTTGTATTTCTTTACTTCATTAAGTAACCATGTGATTTTAAAGTGTCATCTCTTTAAGATTTCTCTATTACTTTATTTGAGATTTTAGTCTCTATGATATAATGATTAAATTGTCTTAATAAAGAAATTATGTATTCTGTCTGTTTGGATGTAAAATTGTATGACCAACTAATAATGTTGTCTTTTTTTTTTTTATACTTGAAAATGGTACTTTGATGTAATTATTTTTTATATTTAATAAATGATAATGTTTGCTATTTTTTTTAGTATCTTTATTTTTTTATATATTTTAAATTTTCATTATTAAAAAAATTATTAAATTATAAAATTATAAAGATACGTGGATAATAATAAAGAATAAAATATTTAAATTACGACATTTGATAATAGCGACAATTATAAACTTCGTAATATAACGTGAATTGTGACATTTTGAAGTGTGGTAGTTTTCAGTAAATTTAATTTTCATTTAAATAATTATGATTGTTTTATGTGTCGTAATTTATTCTAAAATTCACTACTTTATACAATGTAATAAATTACTGTTATTGCAACGGTTCACTTGAAACCGTTACACCGCCACATTATACTTTGTGACGACACAAATTGTGGTGGTTCTTTATGAAGACGTAAGAAGTAATTGCCTCAAATATTTAGTCCCAACCAGCATTCACTTAAAACATAGTGGATTTGTGTTATTTTATGGTTATACAAGGTAGTAGTAATGATTAGGACGCTAAGATTAACTAAAATTTAAATATCCTAATTTAGTTAATATCTTAATAGGCAGATTTGGATCGGGTGCGAGGATAAATGAAATCCAAACACAACTTTGTAAATTACATATTCAATACCTGAATCACTTAACATTGAATTTGATAGATTTAGGTTGAATTTGATTACGTTAAAGATTTAAAGCAGTTTAATCAATTAAATTTCAATTTTTGAAAGCTAGACCGATTCAAATCAGTGACTACTATGAGTTTAAGACCATAAAAGTAGCCAATAATACGTATAGTTTAAGACCATCTTAGTTAAATACGTATTCAAAGTATTAAAACCTAAACAAACTAAGAAGGGTGAATACTATGAAAGATGTAGAAAATGATATTTTAGTAGTGGTAGTGAATTAAAAATAATTAGACTTTATTTTTTTAAAAATAAAATGTTTTAGTATAAAAGGAGTTGTTATAAATTAATTTCATTATTTTAAAACATATAATCTATTTAGAGACCACTTTTCTAGAATTCTCTATCTTCTCTCTAAGGGTTCTTATACCATATGTTTGAATATCAAAAACCACATGTGTGATCCTCGCAGTGAGATCTTCAAATCTATCCTATCAGTTTCTCAAAAAAAGTAAGTTAGTTTTCTGCTCTTTTATCTAGTTTCACGTTCCTCTATCGCATGTATGGTCTGAGTTTTATCTTAGGTTCTCTACTGATCAGTGATTTTAATGACATTCCCTGATCATATTTTCGTTGTCTATAGATGTTGTTTGGTTTCTTGGAAGTGAGGGAGCAGAGTAAGGTTCTCTAGAGTAGGTTGGAGTTTCTAAAAGGTAAGGGAAACTAGGTGTTTGACTTTGCTTTAAATTATGTTTGACTTTGCTTTAGTATCTATATGAATTAAATGTAATTGTGACCATTGTTTTAGGACTCTTTGTGTTTGGATAATAATTACAGATAATATGATGTTTTGTATACTTTTGAATGGTGTGATTTTGATATTGGTGTTGTCATAATTGCATGGATTGAAACTAAATTAATGATTGTTTTTGGTAGGAATGTTTATTTGGTAGGAATGTTTATTGGATGAGTAGTTATCAAATACCTAAGTTTTGTTGTTGAAAAAAGGATATTTTAATAGGTAAGTTTGTGAGATAGAGAGTAGACGATTATTGTTATGTGTAGTATTATATCTATGCATGTTTTATGAATGATCTTTTGCATGTTAGTTTACTTATATTTGTTTGTATTTGTACAATAACGACAAACACAAAGAAAGAGAATAGAGGAACACTGAAAAAGAGTTTAGTCACTTCATGAGTTTTTATTTAAAATTAAAAATATGTATTTTTTATTAAAAATGTTAGACTTTATATTTCACATTATAGACGAATGTAATAATGTTACATTATGTTTACTTATGAAATATTATATACCATATGTTACATATACAAATAATAAATTTGATTCCAATTAAAGAGAACCAAATTTATTATTTCTATAAATAGTATTATTTAATTTATTTTTATAAAAAAATATGGATATTAGTTTTAAATACTTTTTCGTAAAAATATTTATATTTAATTAATTTTAATTTTATAAAAAAACATAGATTAACAAAAACATAATTAATAATATATAATAATAATGTAATATGTTAGAAAATCATTTTTAATAAAAATATCAGTATAATATTTATACAAATAATAAATTTTGTCTTAATTTGAAGAAGGACAATATTATTTCATTTTGAAAAAAAATAAAATTAAATTAAATTAATAAGACAAATATAAGAAGTAAATTGAAATCAAGACAATAATACTTTATACATCGAGATAACAAAAGATTTTACAAAACAAATTGAATTTTTAAAATTAAAAATGTAAAAATTAAAAGTTATAAAAGATTACTTTTTAAAAAGTAACGACCAACTTGATATACTAGCAAAGTGGAAACTATCATATACTAATTAAGCCTATCAAATATTATTTAGTGTTATATGGGGGAATTAAATAGAGAAAATGTGCTTTGAAGATGAGAAAAAATCAGCATATTTGTGTTGATGTGTGATTGTAAATTGGGCCCACATCTTTAAAAGTCATGTAAAAAATAGTAGTACTCTTTTTTTTAAATATTAAATTAAGTGAAAAAGTTTTTCAAAAATACAATGCAAGTCGCGACTACTCCACTATAGTTGGATAACTAAAGTTGTTTGAATGATACATCTCTTCTACTTATTCACATCTACCAAAAGTATAATTGTAATTATGTTTTTTTCTTGTTACCTTTTACATACTATTACTACTAATTTTAGTAACAAAAAATAATTAGTTAATATAGTGATAAATTTATATACTAATTATAAATTAAAAATTATTAATGATTAAAATAGTTGTTATTGTGAATAAAAGATTAGATTTATTTTAAGTATTTGATAAATTTAGAAACTTTAAATTAAGGTCTTATTTAATTTTTATGTCTAATGAGTTTTTAAAATGTTAAAATTTTTCAATAAATAACTTATCGTTAAATTCTTTTTTTGTTAACCATGTGACTTATAGTCTCTTGTTTTGTTATCTACTTAAATGTTACCACATAATATTCTCCTAAAAAAATGACGAGGACCTCTCAAATATTTACAGTATTTCAGAAAATTATTTTAAATTAATTAAAATTATAAAATTGTAGAATAAAAAATATAAAATATATATTTATAAAATTATAAAACACAAAATTTTTAATTTTATAATTTATTTTATAATTTATATTTTATAACTTTAATTAAATTTTAAAGAATTTTATTAAATATTATAAATCTTTAAGAGAGATCATCGTAAAAAAAATATTATATGGGACATTAAGCAAAAAGTGACAAGACAAAATAATTGGCATGTCATAATAGAAAAATCTAACTACATAAATTTAATTGAAAAGTTTTAAAATTTTGATGATTTAATAAATCACAAAAATTTGATAGAGACTCAATTCATAATTTTTAGAATTACCAAAGATTGAAAACTTAATTAAGCCAAAAAATTTATAATTAATTCTTGATCTTTAAATTAATTATTAATATTAGTTATCAAAGTTTTTACTATAAAGGTTTTTACTACTAATTAGTCACTAAATTGGTCCCTAAGTGAAAATAGAAACTAAGTGATTAAGTTTTTTAGTAATCAAAATTTTAATAACTAATGTTAATAATTAATTTAGACATTAATTTATAAATCAATTACATTTTTTTATTCATAATAAAAATTATTTTAATTATCAATAATTTTTAATTTATAAGTTAATATCTAAATTGTTCATATTAGTTATCTTTAATCACTAAAGTTATCATTGTTTAAAGTTTTTTTTGTGGCTTGAAAATATATAGTTGAACCTCTCTTTAGTAATGGAGAAAAAATGTGCTAACTTCATTTCTAAAGACTATAAACTCTGAATATATAGCAAATCTTGTTGATAAAATAAAAAAAGTTTGCCAAACAATAAACATTACGTGTTAGATTTTAAAGCAAGGCAGTGTTGTTTTTGTTTGGGAGTAGTTCTGAGTAAAGTGCACATATACCTAACATCACTCAGATAGGCTTGCCTTTGTTTGGTTAAGGAAAAGTCCTAGTTTCACACTAATTTATGACCAAAAACATTAACATCACATAGTTTCCCAGAAACCAAATCCAAAGTTCCTTTACCAACAAATCTCTATTTCTTTTGGAAAGTCACAATTTTCCAAAAGCATTACCTTGAGTCACATCCACACTATTTCTTAGCATAGAAGTAAAACAATACTAATGGATATACCTAACCTCAGTAGTCAATTAACTTTTATTATTATTATTATTATTATTATTACACCTCTATGGAATTTTTAAAATCTCATGGCAATTATAATAAAAGGTTTAAATACCTTTTTGTTAATATATCCATTCCTTTTGATCGAAACTATTCCTATTTTCATAAAATATTCATTTTGGTTCGTTAATATATATAATTAGAAAATGTTCATTTTGGTTTTTTAATATATAATTTTATGTTTAATTTAGTTCCTTTTATATTATCTAAATTGTTAATGACAGATAAACAGTGTGTTTCTTGTATTAATTTGTGATTTTTTTTAATTTTTTTTAATATAGAAAAAGTTATTTACGTGTCAAATCAATATTGTATCGTGTGACAATGTCAATACCATATATCAAGTTAATATTATGTCACATTTTAAATTAGTATGGTATTAAGGGTTTGTATCAATATCACATATCAGTGTCTTGTATTTAATTCAGTCTTAATTTTCATTATTTTGTCTAATTTAGTTTTAGTTTTTGCTAATTTTGTTCTCGTCAATCCAAAATTTTGTTTCTCATTAAATTTAATTTTTATTAAGATAATGAACATTTTTCTACAATAAGAACCAATTTGAACAAAGTGAACGGAACCAAAAATATATTTAAATTTAGATAAAATAGATTTATATTATATAAATATATATAAATATTATTTTACAAACCAGTTTTATGACATAGAGTTAAACTTAAAATGCATTATTTAATATGATATCAGAATAAAATCTATCATAAAATCATAAAGATATATTTTTTTTAAGTCTATTGTATCATCATTATTATACTAATGTCGAATTTCATGTTTGAAATTTATATGTATGGGAGAGATAAGAATTTTATATTAATAAGAGATAAAACATCTTTACATTATTTAAGTAGATAAAATTTCCATATTATAAATCAATTTTATAATATTGAATTAAACTTAAAAATGATTTTTTTAAAAAAAATAGAATGTGAAATTACAAAAGATACTCAACACTACTCAAAATTAATAAAGACTGTTTTAGATCTTCATTTCTTATATATACATTTTAATGAGTTTTTTGGGTGACTCTCACCATGCATTAAACGTGGTTTTTGTCATTATATTTTACTGCTTATTTTAAAGCTTTTGAGACTATGTATGGTTTTATTTTTCTGGGTATATGCTGAGTCTATACTTATTCTCTATATCAACCATTCATTTTATTTTATAGTTTATAATGATGAATTATAAGTGCACATTAATTATCTATCTCTTATATGAAAAGAGTAACTTTACTATAAAATATGTCTGTGTATTGTATATGTCATAATTTAAATTTTGTATTTATTTATTATTTCTTTATTATGAATAGTATAATTATGATATTCAAAGCATTCTAATTTTAAAATATAAGTAAGTGTAAAATATGAATATATATATATATATATATATATATATATATATATAATGTTAATAATATATTATTCAAATAAGTTATAATTTATTGTTAATTCTTATTTTAAAATTAGTTATTTTTCAAAATATTTATTTTTTCGTTTAACATTTATGAAGTGTTGAGATTACACATTATTTTTCATTTAATTATTTATGTAGTAAAAAGGTGAAGTAAAAATGATCTCTTTAATGTTGGAATTTATAGTATATAAGTGTGAATATTCATCTTATAAAATCTATTTTGTAAAATTAAGTTAAATTTAAAATCTATGAATTAACATAAAATTTCTAAATGGTGATAGAAAAGTATTATTATTATTATTATTATATATATATATATATATATATATTAATGTAAGTTATAATTGAATAAAAAATTGTGTATATCAATTAAAATAATTGTCATTATTATTATTATTTTAACAAATATTATGAATTATTGATGAATAGAAATGAGGAAATAATTATCCGTAATATGTTATATGTAAAGAGGAAGGAAAATTGTAATATTTGGTGACACATTATGTGAGAAATATTATTAATTAAGATTAGTAATTTATAATAATAAATGAAGCGAAAATATATAAAGAGGGAGAGGAGTGGAAGGATAAGGCTTGCCTGAAAAATAATTGGTGGAAAATTTGTTTGTTTTGAGAATTATGCAAGGTTGAAAATAATAGCCAAATCAATGTCTTGTTTGTCGCTTGTCCTTTTGGAAAAATAATAAAGAAAGAGGAGAACGAAGATGCATGTATGAGGACAATAAGAACTTCAACACTGTCCCCATTATATTAATTATTAAACCTAACTATACAAATAAAATGGTGACATGCTCACTACACTGTCATTGTCTATTCACCCATCTACCTAAAAACTTTTCGTCAGAAAAACATACACCTATTTCCTAAAAATACCTAACGTACGTGGTAAAAAAATATTTACAACGTACTGTTATCACAGGTGAAATCCACTTGTCATAATACATTAATTTATGATAATTTTGTAATAAAATTAAAATATATTTTAAAAAATCTATCTTAATAGATGTAGTAATAACATTTTTGTAATAAAAATTACATGTACTATGATAGATAAAAACTAGTAATCATAACAAGTTAGACGCGGTGACAAAATGAAAATGATAGTAAAAAGTATATTATGATAGATATTGAAAATCTATCATCATAACAGGTACAAACTCCCTTTTCTTTTCATTTCGAAACTTCATTCTGGCATCTCTTTTCATTTCCGTACACTCTTTTCATTTTCATCCTTTCACATTTTTCGCTTCTCATTCTTTGAGACTTTCTCAACAGGAGCATACATCTTCATAAGTTTGATTCTTCTTTCACAAGAAAGAAATTTGAAGAGAATATTACACAAAAGAAAATTTGAGATATCCATAAAACAATTGTAAGGAAAAGAACACTGCTTTCAATTTTCTTCTAATATCTGCATGTTATTTTTTAATGCAGG
Source organism: Vigna mungo (assembly GCA_036885675.1). NCBI lineage: Eukaryota > Viridiplantae > Streptophyta > Magnoliopsida > Fabales > Fabaceae > Vigna > Vigna mungo. The sequence goes on along the minus strand of CP144693.1, from coordinate 15,986,799 downwards.
TTCGTAAAAGACCAATGAATAAGAAAGAATTAGCCAAAAAATGAGGAAGACATTATAGAAACATATTCCAATTCTTTAACAGTGCACGAGACTAAACTGAAGGTGAGTAAGATCCAACATTGATCAGTGGTTCCAATGTCTCATGCAGTATACTCGTCCTTGTTGCTGAAAATGATGATTTATGTAGTAAGAAATTTAGTATTACGCTCGTTATGTAACTATATTTCTAAATTTTTCTCTTGGTGAATATAATATAAAACAGAAAAAGACAGGTAATATGTGGATTGTAGTTATCTATATGTTTTAACATTCTGGAGATCGAACTGAACCAAAATATTTTGTCCATTAATTTCATGACTATGAGTTCTTGTGGTATGATAATCTATAATTGATGTTTTATATTTACACATTTTAAAATCATACTCTTTACATGTGGACTTAACTCAGTATGTAGAAAAGCATGAATTTGTTTTTGACGCTGTTTTGAATGAAAGAGGTTACAAATGATTAGGTAAATATTGCGTACATGATTTCTCACTGGTAAGTTTTGCTAAATCTGGTTTAAAGAGTGAGTTTTTGTATTGTGAGTGTTTAATCAGTTCTGCATGCATATCATGAGTGGTTTTAAGTATTTAGAGCTGTTCTAGTATTCACACATGCAAAAGTCGCATTTTTAGTTCTGATGTGTATTTCGTCGAACACCTAGCATGCATACGATTTTCTCTTAGGCATTTTAAAAGACACTTTTCGTTTTCACATATCTCCATCAGTTTAGCTAGTTTTAAAGTTTTAAATAGGTTTAATATCATTTGTTTCAGACATTTCATGCATTCATATCTTCCATGCATTAGAACTTATTTTAGAAGATTAAACTATTGCATTTAGAATTGTAGATCTATGCTCATTATAATATTGTTTTAACTCCATTTATTTGTATATTTTTAATGATTCATGTTCAATGGAAACTCCAGACATTCAAGATATTAGAACCAAGTGAGTTTCTTTTATTTTAAGTATTAGTGAATTATAGAAACTTGACTATATATACATATATATATATATATATATATATATATATATATATATATATATAATGGTTCAGTTATTGTTGTAAAACTTGTTATTTTGCAAATGATTCGTGTGAAAGAAACTGAAGCACATTGCATCGACAGGGGGCAAAAACCATCCCACAAGTCTTGGGACATTTGTTTATCAGCGAAACCATCCCGAAAGGCTCGGGAGTTAGGTTAGATAACATCTTCCGTTAAATCTCCTCACGTTGCTATGTAATGATTTTTCACCTAATAATGTTGATAAATGTGTGTACTCTAAATCTAAAATTGATGATTGTGCCATTATATGTTTGTATGTGGATGACATGTTAATTTGTGGTACATGCAATGAGATTGTTGCTAGAACTAAACTGTTTCTAGGATCAAACTTTGAAACGAAAGACATGGGTGAAGCCAATATGATTTTAGGTGTTATAATCATAAGGAAGGGAGATAATATATTACTATCCCAAGAACAATATTGAGAAACTTTTTAAAAAGTTTGGGTATTATGATTTCAAACCCGTGAGTACCCTTTATGATGCTAACTCTAAATTAATGATAAATAGAGGAGAATCTATATCTCAGCCTCACTATGCCTAGATAATTGGGAGCTTATTGCACTTGATGAGCTTTCCTACACCTGATATTGCTTATGCAGTAGGTAGACTGAGTAGGTACACTCAATATCCACATCAAGAACATTGGGATGCACTTTCAAGACTTATGATATAATTAAGAGGTTCAATGGATTATGCCATTGAATATAGTGGATTTCCTGTTGTACTAGAAGGATACAATTATGCTAATTGGATATCTGATTCAGATGAGACAAAATCCACTAGTGGTTATATAATCACACTTGGGGATGGTGTGATTACATGGAGATCAAGCAGATAAACAATTATTACGAGACCAATAATGAAATATGAGTTTTTCGCTCTTGAAATGGCTGGTAGTGAGGCTGAGTGGTTGAGAAACTTCTTAACAAACATTCCATTAGGAATGAAACCAACCCCATCGGTGCCAATACACTATGATTGCCAATCGACAATAAATATAGCTAAAAACAAGAATCACAATGGAAATAATAGACATATACAATTGAGACATAATTTGGTGAAGCAGTTGCTAAAGAGTGGAACTATTTCCATTGACTATGTGAAGTCAGAAAGAAATCTAGCAGATCCTCTAGCAAAACCCTTAGAAAGAAATATGATCTTAGAAACATTTAGGGAAATGAGACTTAAGCCACTGGCAAATAAACGAGTAATGGTAACCCAACCTTTGTGATTAGAGAACCCATGAATAAGGTTCATATGGGTAAAAACAAGTCACTTGATAGTTCTGATAACACTAATTTGATTTTAAATTAAATATATATCCATTCTTATGGTGTGTGCGAAAGTGCTAAGGATTGTATCTTGTATCTTTGAGAGGTTAAACTTTGTAATTAAACAATTTTTTTAATGATCTTCATATCCCTTATGGGTGGTGTATGATTTGCAACATACACTTGATGAAATTACCTATATGAGCGTCAAGTGGGACCGCTTGCATGAGATCTTGGGATAATCTCTAGAGCACTCAAGATTACCGGACACGCGCATGGCCTAGTAAGCGCATCACAACGATAACAACAAGGATTGTGGGGTTGTACTGTGATTGATAAACCTCTAACACACTTAAGTGTCTTTGGTTCATATAGCTTGTTATACCAACTACATTGTGTGTTAAGTTTCTCGATCTAGGACTGGTTCATATAGCTTATTATACCGGCTCTAATGTAATAAATCTTATAAAACCCATGATTTTTTTTTCTTTTTCCTTTCAATCTTTCTTTCTCGTCTTTTGCAATATGTAAGGGATTTGTAAAACTTGTTATTTTGCAAAAGATTCGTGCGAAATAAATTGAAGCATGTAGCACCGATAGGGGTCAAAAACCATCCCACAAGCCTCAGGATATTTGTTTATCAGTGAAACCAACTCGAAAGGCTCAGGAGTATAAATAGAGCACTTGTTTCACTCTAAATACACACCAAAAAATCATTTCTCTCATTCTCTCTTTTCTCTTTCCTTATAAGAAAATCATGGTTTATTTTTTTTTTTTTTATAGAAATCTTTGTTAGTTTTGAGATCCTAAAAATTTTTTAAGAAATTTATGTGGTATCTTGAAGGCTTACACAATATACCGTAGATAAGTCTTAAGATAGTAATCTATCTGTCTCAAAAAATTTTGTTTATAATTTTATCAGTTTTTTTACGAGAGTTATTTATTCTTGTATTTAGACTCTAGAGCCACATTAAGTTTTAATTTAAAATTTTTTTTATACTGAATGCTAGAACTATGCTATATACGTATATTTCATGTATGTTTCTATTTTAAAGTCTAGTACATACATTTAATCTATATATTTTGGGTTGTTAACATAAAAAGTTATTTAATTGAAATGAGGAAAAATATAAAAACAAAATGATAAAACACACTAAATCTTAAATCTAATCTATATTTGTTTAGTAAAATGAAAGATGAAAGAATAATAATAAAATTTGTATAAATTTTATTTTTCTTTCCGAAGTTGAGAATAATTTTTGAAGTTAATTATTATAATATATTCTAAAGATTTATTGTAATTACTCATGCTTCTCATTTTTAGAATAATTATTTTGACATTTTACTTTATTTTCGTTAGTTGATTGTAAGTCATTAAAAGTGATTTCTATTAATTTTTTCACATTTAGTTTTGTTTATGTACTTATTGAAGCTATTAAATTAGTACTTTCTATGTTCTACAGATACTACATACGTATTCCTTAATTTTTTAAAATATTCTACATACGATAATGAAAGTTGCTTTATTTTATATCATCCAACACTTAATAATATGCATTACCACCACCCACAAAGACTTTTATCTGTGAAAAAGTATAAATCAATCTATAATAAAATCGAAGTTTGATGTGATGCTTTTCATAATTAAAAACGAGACACTCATTACCCTTCCGTTAATTAATAAATTTATCAAATTGTTTATGTAAATACTTAGTCTTCACACTAAATTAATCTTTTAAATTATTTTATATTATATTCCTTGACTAGTCAATGAATTTAATATAACAATAATATCTAGTTTGACATTTGGATGAATTGTCAATTTCATCTTAAATATTTATTGTACTAAAAATTTCATTCAAAAATGAAAGAAAATTCAATATTATTCTTAAAAGGAGGAAAAATTGCTGATAACTTTAACTCCATATTTAGTAAGCTTCTAAAAAAAAAAGAAGTTATTGTGACAACTTTTTCATTCTTAACCATAATTTTGGTGTAGCACCTTTTTTGTTGAAGTTTGCTATTGTTTTCTTTCTTATTAATATTATGTTGTTCCATTTTTAACTGCACATCTAAGTACAAAATGGTTAGGACTTCTTATAACATTGAAGAGTGAGATTGATAGTCGTAATGCAAAACTTATCATTTTTAAAATTTTCTAAACTTGAGTCCTCTCTTATTTTGTACAATTACAAATTAATATATTAGAATAAGAAATAATGGAGAAACTAATTATGTCATTTTCAGTTAATTTTTTCTTATTTGATTTTGTTGCTTTTGGATGGCTTTTATTATTATTTTTATCGTTATTTTGGTTGTTATTACCATTTTTTCCTTTTTCATCTTGTCATCTTATTTTTATTAATCTCTAATTAATTTATATAAAAAAAATTCATTATTTCTAACAATTTTTTTTCCTATTTCATCGATGAATTTTTTAATGAAATTATTAATATTGACGAAATTACTAAAAAAATTTAAAAATATTCAACTATCAACGAATTTTAAAAATATTTAATTATTAATAAATTTATTAATGAATTCAATTATCAAGAAATTTAAAATATATTCAATTATTGATGGATTTTAAAAAATTCATTACTAACGGATTTAGTTATGGATTATAAAAATTCAACTATTAACCGATTTAACATTAAAATTTATAATAAAATGGTTAAAGCCTAAAACAAAGATTTTGAAATCCATTTTATTAACAAAATTTACTAATACAAAATATTTGTTGATAATAAAAATTCTATATTATTGAGAAATATATTATCGATAAATATTTTTTATGATAATAACAATTTAATTTACCAACAAATTTTACTAAGTATATTTTTATTATGATTAAAATTTTAAAATTCATTAATAAATTCAATTTTATCAACAATTTTTACTTTTATCAATTTTACTAAGTTTGACTTTTATCAAAAGAGAAGAAAATAATCTTTGAAAATAAAAATCTCTTATATTTATACTTTAAATAGTTATGTTTCTTTAAATATAGAATACTATTTAAGAGAGTTTTAAGCATTTGAGACATTGTGTTAAAAATTAGCAAAATGATATTTCAACACCGAAATTTGATACCAATTTGACACTGGCGACGTGTCAAATTCTAATTGGACGAATTGAAATTAAAAAAAAAACCTGATGGATGGCATTTTGAAGGGCATAGTTGAAAAAGAAAATATCAAAAAATTGGTTTTGCGGTTTCTTTTCATTCGTTGGAGAGGCGTTCTCTGTTTCCATAATCTCACTTTCGTTCTCTCTCGGTTGCCTTCTTCGTTGGCTGTATGGGTCATTGTCCGGTGAACACATTGGATTTGTGCTTTCAGGTAAAGGCATCACACTCATCCTCTTTGTTTTGAAGCATTGGTAGTCGTTCATCGTTTTTGTCTGTCTCGAAGTGGTAAAGTCACCGTTCTCTGTTGGGTGTGTCGGTCATTCTCCGGTAAACTCATTGCATTTGTGCTCTCAGGTAAAGCCATCGTTCTCTCTCTTTGTCTCTGTTTTGAAGCTTTTGGTGGGTGGTTGATGACTTTGTTCTCTGTCAATCTTTCATCTATTTTCTCTATGTCGAAGTGGTAAAGCCACCGTCCTCTCTCTGTGTTTTGAAGCATTGGTCTATCATTGATCGTTGTGCGCCGTTTGCATTGTGTCGTTGTGTTGGTTATTTTGGTAAGTTGAAGTGGCCGAACAATTCTGTAATGTCTAGTATAGAGGTTTTGTTCTTGTTTGGCGAAACCTAACGATTTTGTGCACATTTGCCCTTATGACTGCAGGTCGAATGACACCCCGAAAACCAAGTGTAAGGCTTATTGCAAAATCCTTATTCGTATTTGCAATGTTTTTAGTTTTAGTTTTTATTTGATTTTTGTTCATGTTTTGTAGAGGCGGTTGCGTGTGTCCATGGAATCGGCAACCCTTCTTGAAATGAATAGTTTACTACGAAAGGATCACATAGAGCGAATTAGGATGATCCCATTTCGTTGGTGTGTACAAATTTTAAATCCTATTGAGGTTAATTAGCATGCCAGCATACACGAATGTAAGTATGAATTTCATTGTTAGCACTATTTGATGATTTTTTTAATTATATCTAAAGTTATATATATTTTTTGGTTTCAGGAGTTGAGTCAAATTAGAAATAACTATGTAAAGTACTGGATCCTAGACAACGAGAACACTAGAATATTCGAAGCGCTAGATGAATATGGGTTCTTTAGGATTGGATGGACATGTACAAATTTGATATGTATTTAGACCAAGATTGATATATGTATTCATCTTATATTGTAATAAGTAATGATTGTTACAGACAATGATAAATGTATACCAATTGTTATTTGAATACCATATGATTTATATCCAATTAATTCTATCTCCAATGTGTATTTATTTATTTTGTTTGTGTATTGATCATAGGTTATAGGTCCATATTAATAATTCCTTTTAATAAATGCAATAGTTGTCCAATTGAAATGAATGTCTGAGAATTCTGCATCATAAAAGTCACTGGTAATTGCTTACAGTGATTGGTAATTGTTTAGAGTTGAGGACTTTGTCATTTGTGTATGAAAAAAGTGAGTGGAAATTGTTTACAGGCCCTTGTAAATGATTACGCGAATGAGTTTCAGGATTTGTACAGAAAGTTCTTCTGAAGGGGCCAATTCTGGTAACGTAGGGGACCACCCTTTATATCTGTGATTCTTTTCATTAACTACAATGATTCTTGGTAGATCTTGTTGGTAGACTGTGTTAGGAGTGTTGGAGATGATTTTTGGGCATGCCACATGCAAAGATATGACCCATGTTTGGGTTTTGGGTAAGTTAAGTGTTGGAGGTCATCTTTGGCCACCCAAGGATCAAGGATTTGAGCCATGTTAGTGCTTTGAGCAACCAAAGTGGAGTGTTTAAACTTGTGGTTGAAAAAAGGCCCTGATAATCGTTTACAGGCCACTGTAAACGTTTACGCCAATGAAATGGACAATTTGTACAGAAAGTTCTTCTGAAGGGACCAGATCTGGTAATGTAGGGGATCACCCTTTATATCTGTGATTTTTCTCATTAAGTGCAATTATTCTTGGTAGATCTTGTTGGTAGACTGTGTTAGGAGTGTTGGAGATGATTTTTGGGCAGGCCACGTGCAAAGATATGAGTCATGTTTGGGTTTTGGACAAGTTAAGTGTTGGAGGTCATCTTTGGCCACCCAAGGATCAAGGATTTAAGCCATGTTAGTGTTTTGAGCAACGTAAGTGGAGTGTTTAGACTTGTGGTTGAAAAAAGGCCCTGGTAATCGTTTACAGGCCACTGTAAACGTTTATGCGAATGAAATGGACAATTTGTACAAAAAGTTCTTCTGAAGGGGCCAGTTCTGGTAACGTAGGGGACCACCCTTTATATCTGTTATTTTTTCATTAAGTGCAATGATTCTTGGTATATCTTGTTGGTAGACTGTGTTAGGAGTGTTGGAGATGATTTTTGGGCAGGCCACATGCAAAGATATGACTCATGTTTGGGTTTTGGGCAAGTTAAGTGTTGGAGGTCATCTTTGGCCACTCAAGGATCAAGGATTTGAGCCATGTTAGTGCTTTGAGCAACCCAAGTGGAGTGTTTAGACTTTTCGTTGAAAAAAGGCCCTGGTAATCGTTTACAGGCCACTGTAAACGTTTACGCGAATGAAATGGACAATTTGTACAGAAAGTTCTTCTGAAGGGGCCAGTTCTGGTAACGTAGGGGACCACCCTTTATATTTGTGATTTTTTTCATTAAGTGCAATGATTCTTGGTAGATCTTGTTGGTAGACTGTGTTAGGAGTGTTGGAGATTATTTTTGGGCAGACCACGTGCAAAGATATGACCAATGTTTGGGTTTTAGGCAAGTTAAGTGTTGGAGGTCATCTTTGGCCACCCAAGGATCAAGGATTTGAGCCATGTTAGTGTTTTGAGCAACCAAAGTGGAGTGTTTAGACTTGTGGTTGAAAAAAGGTCCTGGTAATCGTTTACAGGCCACTGTAAACGTTTACGCGAATGAAATGGACAATTTGTACAGAAAGTTCAACTGAAGGGGCCACTTTTTATAACACAGGGGACCAAGCACTATATTTGTCATTCTTTCCCATGACTTCCAATGCATGTTCATGGAAATAGTTGGTAAACTGAGTTGAGAGTGTTGGATGTCATCTTTGGCCACCCAAGGATCAAGGAATTGATCCACGTTAGAGATTTGACCAACCTAAGTGGAGTGGTTAGAACGAGGTTTGTCTATTCAACGTTAAATGTTTCCTATGTCCAATAAAACAATCTGTCAAGTTTAATATGTAACAACTAAATGCTAACATTATTTCCCAATTTCAATAACATTACTCATTCATTTAACTGTAATACAATGTGAAACAAGGATAGTTCAATGTAACATCTGTCAACAATAACATTACAATTGAAATTACAAAACACATCTGTCCACAACAAAACATTTGTCAAAAATAAGACTTCTACTAATTAAAGTAAATAATCTCTAAACAAACGTATAATAATGTAACACATGTTTTATTCTTAGAGTTCCAGTAAAAAGAGTTTTAAGAGCTCTGCTCTTGAATCGCCTTCGTGACCCTATCCTCACAAAAGTCTTCATTGGAGTTGGATCAGTGGACATCCCTCCTGTGTCAATTGCTTGTTCAAAGTTGAAATAAAGTTCGTGGCAAAGGAGTGCCAAACCGTTAACTGCAACAACCACAAACGAAAATACAAAAATTTCAAAACCCTAAAACAAAAACAACTACAAACTTAACAAAAAATTACCCAAAAACAGAATGGCTATTGTTCCCTTTCGACAAACGGGGTACGAAGAAAATTTTTACCTTATTACTTCAAGGAAACCAAAACAAATAAGGAAAAACAAAAAAAAAATAAATGGACTAAGAAAGGAAAAAACCACCAAATACCCACAAACAAATCGTACGAAACCAACAATAAACTTACCTTCCTCGTCGAAGAACTGTGCTTAGTGGAAGCATCCATGGCTCCTCGAAGACACACACAACACCGCCAACACAAGACCGCCAACACAACAATGATGAGGATAGCGTCAGCGATGGCAAGAACGAAGGCAACAACCACACCGGAAAGAGACAACGATGGTGACATGGAGAAATGAGATGGAGAAAATGTTTCCCTCTAATGAAACAGGTCAAGGGCAAAAATGGAAATTAGAATTTCAAATCTGATCCTAAGTGCTGACGTCACATTTTTTGTTTTTGAAAAAAAAATTATTAAACCAATCGCAGGCCGCCACGTGGCAATGTCAAAGTGGTGTTAAAATTGTGATGTCAAAATATCGGGACGCTAAAAATTAATGATGTCTTGCATTAAAAAAACACCGTACAAATATAAAGAAAAAAAATATTAATTTTTTTCTCCAATTCTTAAACAATACGAAGCTATTCTACCAATCCAAATACCACTATAAAAATCACTTAAATAAATTAACAATAATATAATACATAAAAAAAAGTTAGTCGATCTAATTAGAGATTAAAAAAGTCAATGATTTGTGAATTAAAGATGCAGGAAGTTGATCAAGTGTGCATCATATTTTCCTTGTCCAACTTCTAATTAATTACACAATACGAAATCTGAACTTTCATGTTTGCCAAAAGAAATAATAATAAAATATAAGGTCCTAATAAATAATTGCAATGATTCATGACTAAAGATGTAAGACTAGTATATTTTAGAGGATAGGCCAAAGCACTATGATTCAGAGGTGGAAGGTAGCACATGAAGCCTTAAAGCTACAAAATAAAGATAAGAAAAAGATGTAAAAAGAGAATCCATTGAACACATTTATAAAAGATGAGATGGCCACAATCAAAAAGCCATCCATCCATTCAACAAGTTATATTGACTTCTATCATAAAATTACTCTCCAAATCATATTCAAATATCACAATAATTTTCATTTTCTTTTCTTTCAAGAGGATAATGATCAAGGGTTAAATAAACCTTTTTTCTCTCTTTTTATCCTATACATTGAAAGTACAACATTAATATAAAATAAATCAACAACTACCTAATTTTGCCTCAAATAATGTTCTCTTCATTAAAGCATAAAAGATAAAAATTACCAAACTTTTAATTACATACCACTATGTATGTTGGCAATTTAAAATACTTTGTACTACCATGTAATTTATAAATCATAGAAATAAAGTTATTAACACTTGTATCTAAAGGTGTTAAAAATTTTTGGTATGATAAAAGTAAATTGATTCAAGACTAAAAGTAAATTGATTCAAACAAAATAATGATATTATAAATTATAAAATGAATATTTTTTATTTTTATTTAACCACCAGCCCAAATGAACTTACACTTACAATCAAACCATTTTTTAAACAATAGTTATAATTTAAGAAAAAATTAAAGTAAAATTATTCTTAATTTATAATATATAATTGAGTATTAACCTTTCTTTATAAGTCAGTTTATGTGGGATTGAGTTAGACTTAAGTTCATTTTTTAACATAATATCAAATTTATGATTAGAACATATCTTAACAGTATTTGTTGTTTGTTAGACATATTTTTCTACCTGTTATAAGATCGTTATCGAATTATCCATTAATATCTAATCTCACGTTTAATATGATATTTATATCTCGACGTGAGTTAACATATTGAAAGTTTCACATCAATTAAAAATAAAATTAATTTATAATATAAGTGGACAAAATAATTTATAAAGTTGAGTCGCTGAAAATCCTTAAAAGATGGTTTTTGTATTTGTACTTGTACGTTGTTAACCGTTGCAGTTCCTACGGATTACTTTTCCTTTTTGGTCCAGTTCTCAGAACCTATATAAGATAGGTTCTTCCTTGTATCAAAAGAGATTATTCAATGAAACCCCCCTTTTTCTTTTACGTCCTACATTGCAGAAAGCTTCCTTCCATTAACACTTACTCTGCATCTCGTTTCTTGGGGTGCCTTCGCTTTTGTCTCATTTGAGTAAATATATATGTATTCAATAAATATATGTGAAAAATAAAAATTAATTTCATTAATGCAATTTAAAATTTAAAATAGCATACTTTTAAATTTTACATTTAAAATTATCTTTATTTTTCTTAAATTATATATTTTTAAATAACCCAATGATAATGGTGGCAGAAATAAAATGAAAATTGGTTCTAGATATGCAATTAATAATGGCTTCCGACAACTTTTTTTTGCCACCTTTACATTTTGTTTTCCTTGTTTTAAGCAAGCTGTTGGTCTTAGAAGAAGAAACTACACAGAACCTCAAGTGATGACGTGGCGTTGTTTGATTGGAAGTGCATTACCCGCTAAAGAGCATTGACTTTAAACAAACATGCAGATGAAGCCACCAATCCTCGGTTACCATTGTTTTATCTCTCTCTGTTCACTCATTTGTGAGTTGTTGATTGCACTCACTCACTCATTCATTCATTCCCAACAACTACTGCTGCACTTTCACTTTCTCTGTTTCTCACACTATCTAATAACCATGTAAGCTTCATCACTGCTTTCTCCTTTTTACTTTCTTGTAAAGGCCTTCTTTTATTTATTTTATTGTCACTTGGACCAGTCCTGATTGCAGACACTCCTGTTTTATCTTTTGAAAAATATTACCTTGACAATTAAGGAGTTGAATTTGATCTTCCCAGTCACACTCCCTCCCACGTGCTTAGTTTTTCACATCATGATTCGTGTAAAAGTTTATCCTTTTTGCTGTCCTGCATGATGGGTTGCTCAGAGACAGTAGGGGACTGAAACAAAGTTTCTTGCTTGATTTGTGTGTCTTGAAGAAACAAAGATATCGCTGCTTCTGTGGCAGAGTTTCATCCATGGCCTTTTGAGGTCTGCTTATTGCCGCTTTCTTGCAATTGGGATTTTGGTTTTTCTTTCGAGTTTTCAATTCGAAAGCTGGTTTCTATTCTGTTTATTACCAATCATAGCAATCGTGGTTTTGGGGAATTTTCCTTCCCCGGTAATTCTCTCTTGTAATTCTTCTGCATGTAGCTTGTATGGGGTTTCATGGATATTCAACTTTTCAGGGCATATAGAATAGAATTTTCACTTTGTGATGGATCATAAGAATGGTATAATCACATCCATCTTTACCTTTTATGCTCCTTCCAAATCTTCATATCTCACACACAGAGGGGCAGTGACAAATAACCAAACTTCATGTGTTTGCGTTTCCGATCATTGAAAAGTGATTTAATTTAATGGTAGAGTTATGAAGGGTCAGTTTTCTGATTTGGTTTGCCATCATTTCATCCAATTGTCACCAATTCTTTTCCCTGAAGGTATTTGCTATGTACTTCAATTGTAAGAAAGATAAAACAAGAAGAGATGTATATAGAGGAATGATACAACAGAAACCAGAACTGATAAATCTTATATCAGTTATGTCAGTTATCTAACATCAATGATTCACTTCTTTCCAAATAAGAATTTTGTCCTCTTAGCTATGCAATGATTCACTTCTTTACTTGTTACAGGAGTGATAACATCTAAAAGTGATATAGATTGATAAATTGAGGTGTGAAGATGTCTTATAGAAGGGGGTCTGATCAGCCCCCGCAAATGCGTATACTACGAACTCAGACTGCTGGGAATTTAGGAGCGGACCCAATCTTGGACAGTGAAGTGGTGCCTTCTTCACTTGTTGAGATAGCTCCCATCCTCCGTGTTGCTAATGAAGTAGAGGCTAGCAATAAAAGAGTTGCTTATCTCTGTAAGTTTCTGTCAAAGTTGAGTATATGAACCATGTAAGATGTATGTTATTTGACAAGTTTGGTTAGATAACTACAGTATAAGTTCTTGTTCTGTAAGGGTGTGCAAAAAGTTGAAGTCTAATATTGCTTAGAACCTTAGGTTTAATAAAAAGAAGAGATACCATGATGCTAGTATTCATTGAAAAGGAAAACAAATAGGGTTGTAAGCTCTCATTGATGAATTTGACTAAACAGATTCCTAGTTTGGTGGGAAATGTTTGAGGGTTGTTTTAAAAAATGTTGCAGCCTTTTCTTCTTTAGTTACTTTTTACTTGTTGCCCTTCTCTTTTGATTCTTCTATTTGGATATATATATGCTAATCTCATAGAATGACACAGCCATGAGATGGTTTCTGAAATTTGATGTGAATGTTCTTTATCTAATGCTCATGTCTTTATTATCATTAGGTCGGTTTTATGCTTTTGAACTAGCTCACAGATTAGATCCTCAATCTAGTGGACGTGGTGTTCGCCAATTCAAAACTGCTCTTCTTCAGCGTCTAGAGAAGGTGGATTTCTGAATTTATTTGTTAAGAATTTGTAGATTCTTTTCTTTGCTTAATAATTTCAATCCGTTTAGGATCATTCCTACCTTGACTAATTGATGCCACAATTAGGAGATTTGAAAAGGCTTGTTTAATGATTTCTAATTTGAGTAATACTAATGAATCAGTGAAAAACCAAAAAACAAAATGCTTCCAATGTGAGAGTAGAATGTATTGATATTTCAGTTCTTTGGAAATTTGAAGATATGAAAGTACTTTTCCATTAAACAACAGGAAAATGTCACAACATATGAGGTAAGAAAAAAGAGTGATGCTCGTGAAATGCAGACTTTTTATAGGCAGTACTACGAAAAGTATATTGATGCGTTACAAAAAGCTGCTGATAAGGACCGGTGAGTTTAAATTATCATTGAATCATTAATTTTGGTCATTCACCTGATTTTTTCTGTCTTATATTGCACAATTATCTGTGACTTACTAATATCGCTTAATCTAATTTCTTTTTATTTTTGAAAGAAAAATACTGTAATTAACTTCATTTGATTCCCCAGTGCTCAGCTCACAAAAGCATATCAAACGGCTGCTGTTTTATTTGAGGTATTGAAGGCAGTTAATCGAACGGAAGATGTTCCAGTATCTGAAGAGGTAAAACTACTTTGTAAACTAAGTTTACATACAAAGAGAACAATGTGTTGATTCTTCATTGATTTTTTTATTTTGATATTTAATTGCAGATTATGCAAGCTCATACCAAGGTTGAGGAACAGAAGCAATTATATTCCCCTTATAATATTTTGCCACTTGATCCAGAGAGTGGAAAAGAGGCTATAATGAAATATCATGAGGTTTGTTCTCTATAGCTATGTTTTAATCAACTTTTCATGAATTAATGCTTGATACATAAGGTTAAAAGAGGTAAAGTAGAACTTGGAATCTCCTCTTTAAGCTAATGAAAAAAAAAAAAAACTGTAGAAAGCCTGTAGATCACTGATACAAAGGCTGATTGCCTAGAAACATCAATTCTTTCAGTGGGTTAGCATTGCCTGTGATACAAACACATACAGAAAAGATTAAAGAATCTTCAATATTGGGTAATTAAACGATATATGGTGAACAGTTTTCTCATTCTTTTTCATGTCTGAACCTACTTATTATTACTACTTTTAGCTGCTGAATAACCTCTACCAGCATTTGTTCTTGAAGTGTTGATTAGGTTGCATGTGCTTATTTGCTTTTACAGATTCAAGCTGCGGTTTTGGCACTCCGTAATATAAGGGGTTTGCCTTGGACAAAGGGTCATGCTAACAAAGTAAATGAAGACATTCTGGACTGGCTTCAGCTGATGTTTGGTTTTCAGGTAGTGACTGAACTCATCTATGTATACCATTTGGTGTTTAATGTTTTATTCACTTAAGGGTTATCTTTCTTGTATTTGTGCAGAAGGACAATGTGGAAAATCAAAGGGAGCACTTGATTCTTTTGCTGGCGAATGTACATATACGACAAGTTCCAAAACCTGATCAACAACCTAAGGTTTGATTTTATCTGTTACTATGGCTTTTGTCTTTCTTATCTGATATAAACATACTTTTCCCCCTTTGTTTTTTACATACTTAACTTTCTTATTTAGTTGGACGATCGTGCTTTAAATGAAGTGATGAAGAAACTCTTCAGAAACTACAAAAAGTGGTGCAAGTATTTGGGTCGCAAAAGTAGCCTCTGGTGAGACTTGCATTTCTAAATTGGTAGTTACTTCATATGCTAGTTTATTTGAGTGTCAAATTGAAATTTATGGTCTTATAAGTACCTAGTGAGGGTAGAGATCAATCACTCAAGTCTGTTGGTATTGTTAGAATCATCATATTGAATTTATTGTTCACTTTGGTATTTAGGCTTCCTTATTATTTTGTCATTAAAAGGCATTTCAATTTGTTAAAGGAGAGTGTTTGTAAATTACCATCGGATAAGGGGCAAGAACAGCTAATGCTATCCTTCTAGCGCCCATATTTTGACTTCAAGTTTGTTGGCATTGTCAAGGTCAGACAATACCTCTAATAGGGGGACCCTAATGATGCTAGCGAACTTGAGGTCAGAACATTGTTACTCAAAGAAGAGCTCTAGGCCACTCTTGCTCCTTAGCCTTGACTAGGGTGTTTGTTTCAATAGCTGTAAAGTCTTATCATTTAGGAGTTGAGACCAAATCTAGCTCATAAACACATTCCCCTCTTAACCCTCTGTGCCTTTCCAACACAAAGAAGGATGATGTCATTGAGTTCCAAAACAAGAAATACCTCAGATGCAGTGACCCCAAGGATGCTATCAAACTTGTGGTTGACCTATGTGAGCTGAGTGAGTTAAATGAAACAAAGCAGGTTACATGGATGAATGTGTATATAGAAAGTGCATTTAATCTTGGATACATGATAGTATTGTAAACTTGTATTTATAATATTATAAAATTTTACTTTGGTTATATTACTGTGGGAGAAAGTTGTTGGCCAGGTTCTAGATTTGCTTAAGTACAGACCAACATTTACTTGGTTGTTTAGGCTGATGAAAGTTTTTCCTATCGAGGAGGCCTTTTTGTTTTTTGGTTCTTTCCTTTCTTTGCGTACTAGATGAAGTTAGCTTATTCATTTGATTTGCATAAACAATTAGTCTCGACCTTTACTATATACTCGTTTTTAAAGTTTTAATTTTATTTTCAAATGGTTGCCAGGTTGCCAACTATTCAGCAGGAAATGCAACAGCGCAAATTATTATACATGGGCCTATATCTTCTTATATGGGGAGAAGCTGCAAATTTGAGGTTTATGCCAGAATGCCTTTGTTATATCTACCATCACGTAAGTATTATTTAAAATAAAAAATATTTCTTCAGTCTAAAATGAGAGAAGTAGACCGTTCCCTTCATTAGTGGTAAATATTGAAAAAAATTTATCCCATGTTGACAAGAAATAGTGTCAAAAGACTATATAAATAGGACAATCTTCACCTTACGTGTTAATTTTATAAGGTTAAGTTAGGCCTCAATCTACCTTCTAAGAGTAGACTCATTTTCGCTAGAAACTCTTTTGGCATTCTCTCTACACATGATGTTTTTATCTATTTTCCAAGTATAGTGCACACTATTAGAAATTGGGCTTATGAACCCTACAAAACCTGCATATGCGGTAAGTACTATCCAAAAATTTTAACCTTTATTTAAGTCATATGCTAGGTTGATGTTGGACTAAACCACCACCAACTTTCAAGCACATACTTGCATGAGGTTTTGGTAGTTCAGAAAATAATCTTTCATTTTATGATATAAAATCAACTTTTTGATACTTGATTTGACTGTTAAAATAATTGTGAACGAAGTCTAAGCTTAATTTTTTCTTCATCTGCCTAGATGGCATTTGAGTTGTATGGGATGTTAGCCGGGAATGTTAGTCCACTGACCGGTGAACCAGTAAAGCCTGCCTATGGAGGTGAAAATGAGGCTTTTCTTATGAAAGTGGTAAAACCAATTTATGATGTAATAGCCAAGGTGAGTTCTGCCTTATTATAATCTGATGAAATTTTTTGTTTACTTTCAACATTTGATAGCCTTGTTTTATCTATTTCATGGGAGTTTTGTGTATTGTAGGAAGCTAAGAGGAGTAATATGGGAAAAGCAAAGCATTCTCAGTGGAGAAATTACGATGATTTAAATGAATATTTTTGGTATTATGCTTCTTTTTGATCTGGCTATTTTTCATTGTACTAATTTTATCCTTAAATTGATTATGTTTCCCAAATTGTAGGTCAATTGATTGTTTTCGGTTAGGGTGGCCCATGCGTGTTGACTCTGATTTCTTCTCTGTGCCTTCTCGTTGGGAACAACGTCAAGTTAACAAAGACGAGGTATGTCATACTTCATGTCTGGTATGTGATTAGAATTATGAATTGGATTGTGTAACTAGAACAATTTAGGCTTCTTACTTTGCTGGAACTCAAACGAAACAGTCTATTACCATATAGAAGAAGCTTAATTGGAGACTGTGTCCTGATGAAAACTGATTGTTGTCTAGGTCATTCTGAGCCTTCTGTAATACAAAGTTTCATATATAGGTTATGATCATAACTAGTGCATAACTAGTGCAACCTCTGTCCATGATTTTATGCTAACTGCTTGTTCCTTGTGTTTGATTTTGGAAAGTAGGAAAACAGAGTTCGTGCCACAGACCGGTGGAGTGGAAAAGTTAATTTTGTTGAAATACGCACATTTTGGCATGTATTTAGAAGTTTCGATAGAATGTGGAGCTTTTATATACTCTGTTTACAGGTAATAGTTTCATACATACATATGTATATTTTGATACACAACATTTTATGTCACTCTGCATCCATTCAATCTAATGAGGGCGTTGATCATGCTTTTCAATTAAGGCGATGATAATCATTGCTTGGAATGGTTCTGGCGAATTAAGCTCCGTATTTGAGGGTGATGTTTTCAAGAAAGTTCTTAGCATCTTCATAACTGCTGCAATATTGAAGCTAGCACAAGGTAGACAAAAACATGGAACTTTTGTTTCCATATAATTTTTCTGACTTAATGTATTGGAACAGAGATGGAGAGAAGGCACTATATAACTCAGTTTTTCAGCATAAAATGTGTCTTTCTTTCCACTTTACGTTTTAGTTGTTCCTTTAGCAGATAAATGTTAAAAATTTGTTTCAGAAGATTTCTACCGTCAAACTTTTGAAACTGAAGCCTAGCAGACTCAATGGTGCTGATTATTTCATTTAACTAACACTGGACTAGTAGATTCATTTCATAGCAGTCAAACTCATGCATTCAGAAATTCAGAAATAGTATTCTGAAACTATTGTTCCAAGTGATGCTTATAATAGACATATCAAAGCAAGACCATAAAAGATAACAGAAATCCTTATTCAAAATGTTCACAAGATTTTGAATCTCTTGTTTCTTTGTTTTGTTTAACTTTTATTTCAAAAAGTTAATGAGAATTTTTATCAGGATGACTCTAGCTTATAAATTCCCATATTTAAGTTCAATTCTCAAACAAAAAATGTGTTTATGAAGTTGGAAGTTGATTATACTGTCTTTATACTTTTCCAGCCGTTCTGGACATAGTCCTTAGTTGGAAAGCAAGGAACATCATGTCGCTTCATGTGAAGCTGCGGTATATTTTTAAGGCAGTTTTAGCAGCAGCATGGGTCATAATTTTACCAGTCACTTATGCTTATAGTTGGAAAAATCCATCTGGCTTTGCACAAACCATTAAAAATTGGTTTGGCAATGGTACAGGTTCCCCTTCTTTGTTCATTTTGGCTGTCTTCATTTACTTATCTCCAAACATTCTCTCTGCACTGTTATTTGTGTTCCCATTCATCCGCCGGTATCTGGAGAGGTCTAACAATGGTGTTGTGAAGCTCATGATGTGGTGGTCTCAGGTAAACAGAGGCATATTTGGCTTGTGTATTTATGCTTATATATAAGGATATGTGTACTTTCTTTTAAACCAATGCCTTTTAATCTTCATTAAGAAATACTTCAGACAAATATTACCTGTTTTGTCTAGTTTTTCTTGTAGATGTTAGGGAGAAATACTTCAGACAAATATTACCTGTTTTGTCTAGTTTTTCTTGTAGATGTTAGGGAGACACTGGTTTATGAGAAAGAACATACATTTAGTATTGTTTCTATTAATTTTTTTCAGCATTTATTATTTTGTTTTCTCTTAATTTTCAATTCAACAATTTGCAGCCTCGGCTCTTTGTTGGAAGAGGAATGCAGGAGGGTCCACTTTCATTGTTGAAGTAAGGGAACGAACTTAATTTCTTTAATCCTCATCTATGATTTTCACTTGTAAGATTTGTTGCTTAAACTGTAACTGTCTTAATTTTATAGGTACACTTCTTTCTGGGTTCTCCTAATTCTAGCTAAATTAGCATTCAGTTACTACCTGGAGGTAAAGATTCGATCATGTTTCTATTTGATCTTATTTTCTTCTTTCTCTTCACTTTTCCAGTTACTTTTATCTGAGTTCCATTTTCTAATCGGTTCATTTCTACCCAATTTCATTGTGTACATATCAATATTATCTAAGGAGTTTTTGTCAAAGGTGCAGACTTTTCTGTACCATCTTATATTGACCTTAAAATCATTATCATAATTTTCTTCAAAACTGCAGATAAAGCCTCTTGTGGCTCCAACAAGAGCCATCATGAATGCTCATGTATCAGATTACAAATGGCATGAGTTCTTCCCTCATGGTAACACTTGGAACTAATGAAAAAGTAATTGTAGTTTGTATAATGTTTGTTCTTAATATCATATTCTACTACATGCAGCCAAAAACAATATGGGTGTAGTGATTGCTATATGGTCCCCTATCATACTCGTACGTTTCTATCTTGCTGTCATATGTCTCACTAATTGCATGATTTCTTTGTTTTAAGTTTTTAATAGTAACAATGTTCCCTTTGCAGGTCTACTTTATGGATACACAGATTTGGTATGCTATCTTCTCTACAATAGTAGGAGGCATATATGGTGCATTTCGACGATTGGGAGAGGTTTGTCTATTGTGTGTGTATTAAGCATTCTCTTTTAGGTTTGAAAACATGTTGTCTATTAACACTTGCTTAGATGTGAACATTATTAGAATGCATCGTTTCCATACTTTGAAGATTTTAACATGGTGTAGTTAATGTAGCTATGCCTATACAAACTTTCAATTGAAAAGTAGTGTACTATTTCTGTCTTTTCAAATTAAGTCTTCCTATTTTCCTTTTTGTACAAGGTATCCACCATAATTAGAGTTCAATACCTTATAAACCTCATGCCAGAATACTAATGTTCAACTCAAGTTCCATCTCTTGCAATTGGATCTTAACAAAGTAAAACAAAAAAAAAAAAAAAAACATTGAAAGTTATGAAATGGTCCGGTTTAATGTTCAAATTTGGATTGATTTCTTGTTTTTTTATGTTATTTTTTCTGTACAAACTAAGGTAAAGAAAAGTCATGCATGTTTTTTCTGCTACTTTAACTGTGGATTTATGAGTCTTGAAATACATAATTCATTTTTTTTTTCAATTTAATTTCAGATTCGAACCTTGGAATTACTTAGGTCTCGTTTTGATTCAATTCCGGGTGCTTTTAATGGTTGCTTGATTCCCGCGGAACAGACTGAGACAAAACGAAAGAAGAGCCTAAAGGCCCACTTTTCTCGCAAGTTTGAACAGGTTTTGAAACTTTTTCAGATTATGTCGATAGTTTTTATCTGAATACTCATCACTAACCTGCAATCTTGGATAGTAAGATTTAAAATATACTTCTGAGGAACCTACAAGTAAGGAGCTCTGTGAGGAAGCTTTGGAGAACATGCATTGCTAACTAAATCTATCTATTATTGAGGTTTAGTAGTGTAAAAGAGACTGTCTGTATATCCATTTGGCTTTGTTCTAGAATTTAACATGACAAATTTTTCCAGACACACCTTTTATGAGACAGACTTGTAGCTTTAAACATATCGTTTGAGTTTCAATTATCGATTATTTTTTAAGGAGTTTCCTAGTAAAATATGACACTATTTAGTTGAATTTTTTTGTGTGGATATCATTCCCAATCTACCTGTCTTGTATTTGTTTTCTAAATGTAGTCTTCTTTCATACATATCAATTTGATCTTTAGATAACCTGTTGTTTTCATAAATATCAATTTCACCTGTTGATTTTAAAGGTGGGGACCATGGATATTGTTTCAGCAATGTAATAGGACAAAAAAAATTACTAGAACTGTTGGAAAATTATCATGAAGAGGAGTGAGCTAGCGACTGAGAATTTTGTTGGCCCAAAACATTTTTGGTGATCTCCTATAAAACTTCATCTTGAGCCTTGCTAATTTCTCAACCTGCTGAATTGAGGAAGGTTTATTTAATGGACGGGCTTTTCTAATTCCAGCTTGAGACTTGAAAGAAAGAAACTTAATGCAATTTCTTCAGAAATAGTGACTCTAGCCAATAATTGGCAAAATGTTCTAAATACTCAAGTAAAGATTCTCCCTGTTTCAGGTCTCTTCTAATAAAGAGAAGGAATCTGCACGATTTGCACAGTTATGGAACAAAATAATCACTAGTCTGAGGGAGGAGGACCTAATTGATAACAGGTAGTGCTATGACTTAACATTTTCTCAATAGCTTGATTCTTTGCTTTTGATGAAGCTTGAATTATTAGAGTATTGAGATTTTCACGGTTTCATGTGAGACCTTTATTTTTTGTTGCAAATAAGTCTGACTAAACTGAAATGCTAGGGAGATGGACCTCATGCTCGTACCATATTCGGCCGACCGTTCTTTAAATCTCATCCAGTGGCCACCTTTCTTACTTGCTAGCAAGGTTCATATACGTGTGTTCAATTACTTTGTGTGGGTGTGAGAGAATAATCTGGATCCTTTTTTAATCATTTAAAACTCTATTTGTTGGACAGATCCCTATAGCAGTGTCAATGGCCAAAGACAGTTTTGGAAAAGGACAAGAACTGGAAAAAAGAATGTTAAGAGACAAGTACATGAAATCTGCTGTTGAGGAATGCTATGCTTCTTTTAAAAGCATTATTAACTTCTTGGTTCTTGGAGACCGTGAGAAATTGTAAGTTTCATATCATGTGAATTATGCATGAAAAGAGAAGATTGACAAAGTTTGATACACCGACATGATGTATGGTTTCACAAATGCAGGGTTATACAAAATATTTTTCAAAGAGTTGATGAGCACATCGAAAACAAAGCTCTGCTCACTGAATTGAATCTGAGTGCTGTCCCTAATCTGTATGCTCGATTTGTTCAACTGATTGAACGTTTGGTAATTATTTTGTAAATAGTAATGTTACATTTTCTCTTTGATCAAGAGTGAACTTTAGTCAAATTTTTGGTGTTATATGTTCAGTTGGATAACAAAGGGGAAGACAAGGATTCAATTGTGATACTCTTGCTTGACATGCTAGAGATTGTAACCAGAGACATAATGGAAGGAGACATTGAGGGGTTAGTCATTTGAAATTTTATGTTTCCTTTTCTTATTTCATAAGTTGTGATCATTTTGGATTAATTGTTATTCTCTTGTAGTTTGCTAGATTCAAGCCATGGTGGGTCTTATGGGAAAGATGAAAGGTTTACACCCCTTGATCAACAATATATCTTTAGTAAACTTCAATTTCCTGTTGAAACAGATATTGACGCTTGGATAGAGAAAGTAAGTTTCAGAAGAATAAATGTTATTATTAAGTAAAATAAAAATTATATGTTTGCTCTCAACCTCAATTTTATCAGATTTCAGATGTCTGCATTGTTCTGTTTCTGTGTTTTGTTCATGTTATGGGCTTGCTTGCTTCTTTTTACAGATAAAAAGGCTTCAATTGCTGCTTACTGTCAAGGAGTCTGCTATGGATGTTCCATCCAACTTGGATGCTCGCAGGCGTATAACTTTCTTCTCTAATTCATTGTTTATGGATATGCCACCTGCTCCCAAAGTTCGGAACATGATGTCCTTCTCGTAAGCTCATTCCATGTTCAACTTATAAAGCAGCTTAAAACATTCATTTTATGATTTCTTATTGAGTAAATTTCACTCCATATCTTCTGTTTTTTTTAGAAATGGCAAATCTATAGTAGTGACTTATATGAGTTCTAACGATTAAGGGGCCTTTTGAAGTCCTGGAATCTATAGAAAAAGTATATTAATAGCTGTGTATCTTGATTTTGTAGTCTTTTGACACCATACTTTGATGAAGCTGTTCTTTTCTCCTTAAATCACCTGGAAGAGCCAAATGAAGATGGAGTATCTATCCTCTTTTACCTGCAAAAGATATTTCCAGGTTTCCCATTTTCTCTTGATATTTGTCAAAGAATTGCTTTACCTTTAAGCTTATGTTGATGTATCAAGAGAGCTAACAAAAATGTTGGTGTATATATATGTATGTATATACATATGTGTGTGTGTATATATATATATATATGTGTGTGTATGTATCTATATATATATATATAGAGATAAATACATACATACACACACACACACACACATATATATATATATATATATATGGATGGATGCCTCATTTTAGTAAGCCAATTTTGGGAAATTAAATTAAAATTAAAGTTCACTTTGGAAGATAGTGAAACCGATACTACTTAACTAAGTTTAATTAAAAGATTGATGTCATGGATTTAATTCAACTTGGCTTAATAAAGTCATTTAACATAAAATGTTAAAATATAATGCTATGGATAAACATTTAATTTTGTAATTGTAATAATCAGTACAAAAATTTGGCAGTAGAGGCCAGGATGCACAGTAGACATGGGTTCGCTTCAAATTTTCCTAAAATATACTTGTTGATCACCATTTTATGAAGTGAACCTGAAATTTAATGGAAACAATGACCAAACAATGAAAAATATATAAAATTTAGATGGGACAAAACTCCATTACCTAGAGCTTGGTCCATCCTTGCTAATGATGTACTACTTTTCCTCTCATACCACGGTCTTTACAATTCTCTAGTTTAGTTTTGCTCCTGATCGTGATTTACTGCAGATGAATGGAAAAACTTTGTTCAGCGTTTTGATTATAAAAGTGAAGAAAAACTCAGAGTAGAGAATGAAGAAGATCTTCGTTTATGGGCATCATACAGAGGACAGACATTGACCAAAACTGGTATGAATTACTTCCTATCCCTCCGACATTTATGCATTTCAGATGCACAAAATTTAAAGTTATATTTGTATTGTAGAATTATGAATTTCCTCTAAGCCTTTTCACTTTATTCTCACCAAGTAAAGTCCGAGGAATGATGTATATTCGACAAGCATTGGAGCTACAGGCTTTTCTTGACATGGCGAAGGATGAAGGTACACAGGATTCATTGAAAGAGAAAGACATCATTACTTTATCTATTATACGCTGAGGTTAATATTGGCTTTTCACTTCACAGAATTAATGAAAGGTTACAAGGCTGCAGAACTAGAGAGCAGGGAAAATTCAAGGTTACAAGGTGACAGGTCATTGTGGACACAATGTCAATCATTAGCTGACATGAAATTCACATATGTAGTTTCATGTCAACAATATAGTACTCATAAGCGATCTGGTGATCCCAGGGCAAAAGAAATTTTAAAGCTTATGATCAAGTATGTCTCTCAAACCAACCTCCTCACTTTTGTCATAGCTTATGGAAACATTCAGTGCTAATGTTCCAATTGCAGGTATCCATCTCTTCGAGTTGCTTACATTGATGAGGTTGAAGAGCCTATCAAAGATTCAACCCGAAAAAGAGATAAGGTTTATTATTCAGCTCTAGTGAAAGCTGCATTACCGGCAAAGTCAAATGATTCATCTGAAACAGTTCAGAGTTTAGACCAGGTACTGTTTTGTAGACCATTCGTGAACTAATGATAACCAAAGGCAAAATGGTTTTCCTCTACTTTTGAAATTGTTATTGTGTAAAATAATCTAAAAAATTCTGGACAGATGGATTCTTCTCAAACATATTGATAGGATGTTGAGAGTGTATGTGAGGAGGAAGAAATGTTAGTAAACGATAGTCGATGTTAGTTGGCCTAACTGTTTAGACAGTTAGGAAGGGCGGGACTTACATCTGTATAAATAGCTGGGAGTAATAAGAGAAGACACATTTTGACTATTAGTGTATTCTAAACAGGATTTGTTATCCTTGTTGGGGGAGATTAGGTTACCATATTACCCTGATTTCTTGTATTCTTTCTGGGTGAATAATAAGAGCAGAGGTTATACAGAGTTTTTGAACCGTTTCTTGCGCGTGTTAGTTGGAGATAGATCAGGTTTCTTTAGCAGAAACCTATCACATATCCAGTTCAATGATATATTCTTTAACAGTAGAAATGCTTTTCAATTTGTTAATTGGTTATTTTGGTGTAGGTAATTTACAGGATAAAGCTTCCTGGACCAGCAATATTGGGTGAGGGAAAGCCAGAAAATCAAAACCACGCCATCATTTTCACACGTGGGGAAGGCTTGCAAACAATTGATATGAATCAGGTTTTTTTGCATTATTTATGCATTATGAAAGAGGGGAAGCTAGCTTTTGAAAATAAAATTCAGGTTACTAAATTTGCATGTAACAGGATAATTATATGGAAGAAGCTTTCAAAATGAGGAATTTGCTGCAGGAATTTCTCAAACAACATGATGGTCCAAGAATGCCAACAATACTTGGACTCCGAGAGTATATATTTACTGGCAGGTATGATCTGTTGTAACCATTTTGAATCACTTCATATCGTTTCTGATATAAACTGTAATCTATTAAACTTTTTCCATTTATCTTTATGTACCTTATGTTTCTTGCAGTGTTTCCTCTCTTGCGTGGTTTATGTCAAATCAAGAGCATAGTTTTGTGACAATTGGACAAAGATTGTTGGCTTACCCCTTGAAGTGAGCTTTTCTTGTTGGTTTCAATATTTAAATTGAGGTTTATGATGAGATGTACTGCAGCCGAATACTAACCCTTGTTATAGTTTATGTTTCAGAGCTCATTGTTATATTTTTAACTTCCTATTTATTTCTTTAATTGATTCTACAACCAAAATTATGTCATGTGCAAAAAGCATGCTTGTGTTATGAAAATTTCTGGGTCTAGAAATTAACCGTTTACTTGAAGAACATAGAGAAGAGAGGGAACCTTGTGGAAAAAAAGTCCCAAATGATTTTTATTGAGAATTTTCAGGAATTAAAGAAATGTTTGTTATAAAGGATGAATTGCATGAGGATGAATTAGCTAACTTGCTACTTATATAACTAAGTGCTCTAACCATTTCTACCCAACCAAAAGCATAACTGAATGGCATATGCCCTTCACTTCACTATAGATTTTTTATTTGATATGAATGCTCCTCCCATGGAAACATCAAGCAAACTCCCAAGACTGGGAGCTTTGATACCAACTTGAAAGGATTAATATGAAAGAAACAAGATTTTTATTCAATTGATTAATTTTGAAACAATACTTCAATATAGAGAACTCTAACCCTATAGTAAGAATGACAGAGAGATCTCTATAATATTCTAACAGCTTCTAGTAGTATGGTTAATATCGTACTAACAACATAATATAATTAAAGTTACTGAAATGTAGAAGTAGAAAGAATATAAATATTAGTTATATTTCCCTACTTTTTCTCAGGATATATTCTTTCTTTCTATGTTAAGGTCGGTCAAGTGCTGTGTGACAATTCAGATGTTATTGAGTTAAAATTTTAGTCTATATGTCTCCAATGTTGTCATTTATTGTTTGATTATATCAGTAATGTTTTTATTCCTTTCATTCAGAGTGCGGTTCCATTATGGCCATCCAGATGTGTTTGATAGACTTTTCCACCTAACAAGAGGAGGTGTAAGCAAGGCTTCTAAGGTCATCAACTTGAGTGAGGATATATTTGCAGGCATGTGTCCTAGTTATCTTCCTGTATCATGTATGCAACTTGTTTCTGTTTCCTTCAAAAGGTTATCTAATTGTAAAAGTTTATTTATGATGTGTAGGTTTCAATTCTACTTTACGTGAAGGAAATGTCACTCATCATGAGTACATACAAGTTGGTAAAGGAAGGGATGTGGGACTTAACCAAATATCAATGTTTGAAGCAAAAATTGCTGCTGGTAACGGTGAGCAGACGATGAGTAGAGACATATACAGGCTTGGACACCGTTTTGATTTCTTCCGAATGCTATCTTGTTATTACACTACCATTGGCTTCTATTTCAGTACCCTGGTATGCGTGGAACCTACCCTACTTGTAGCATATATGAATATGATCTGTTGTAAATACTGACTTTGATTTTGACAGATAACTGTCCTCACAGTTTATGTATTCCTTTATGGACGCCTCTATCTTTCCCTTAGTGGACTTGAAGAAAGTTTGAATAAACAGAGAACTATTCGAGAAAACAAAGCTCTTCAAGTAGCTCTTGCTTCTCAGTCAGTTGTGCAAATTGGACTTTTATTAGCGTTGCCTATGTTGATGGAAATTGGCTTGGAGAGGGGGTTCCGTCAGGCATTAAGTGAATTTGTACTCATGCAACTACAGTTAGCACCTGTGTTTTTCACATTTTCTCTTGGAACAAAAACACACTATTATGGAAGGACATTGCTTCATGGAGGTGCACAGTACAGAGGCACAGGCCGTGGTTTTGTGGTGTTTCATGCTAAATTTGCTGATAACTACAGGCTCTATTCTCGCAGCCATTTTGTTAAAGGAATTGAACTGGTGATTCTGCTTGTGGTCTACCATATATTTGGTCATGCATACAGAGGAGTGGTTGCCTATATTTTGATTACTATAACCATGTGGTTCATGGTAGGGACATGGCTTTTTGCTCCCTTCCTTTTCAATCCATCAGGCTTTGAGTGGCAGAAGATAGTTGATGACTGGACAGATTGGCATAAATGGATAAGCAACCGTGGAGGCATTGGTGTATCACCTGATAAAAGTTGGGAATCCTGGTGGGAAAAGGAACATGAGCATCTTCGGCACTCCGGAAAGCGTGGTATTGCTACTGAGATCATATTAGCCTTCCGCTTTTTCATATATCAATATGGCCTTGTATATCACCTGTCAATTACTGATTCGACTCAAAGTGTTCTGGTTAGTTCTTTCTTACCCAGTTCTCCATAGGAATACTCCTCTTTTGGTTGCTTATAAATCCCAATTCCTAGCTGCAAGAACTTCAGTTTAACTGTTGTTACTATTGGCTTACAGGTTTATGGTATTTCATGGATGATAATCTTTGTAATATTGGGTTTAATGAAGGTGAGATTTCACACTATTATATTCTATATCGTTAAGATTTGGTGTATTCATTTTTCAGGAATGCTGCTGAGTGCTTGCATACAAACTACCTGAAAAAATGTTTTATTTATGAACACCATTAGTGAGTGTTAGGTATTATGTTTCTTGAAAAACAGAAAATAGAGAAGGTACATGGTAAAACCATGATTCACCTCGTACAGGTCTTAACACTGCATTACTAAAATAATTGAGACACTTATGTCACCCTGTCCTGTGTTTGGTTTGGTAAAAATTAAAAGCTCATGTCCACATAATATGTTTAACTTTTAGGTACATTCTCTTTGTTTTCTTTTACCCTGGCTAGACATATTGTGTTGCACCTTTTCTCACTACATAATGGCTAATAAACTTGAGATAAAGAGTAATCATGTTCAAAGTCCTATTTTCTCTTACACCCGTCACTCATCCCTTTCTGTGATAATATTGGAATTTTGCAGGGTGTATCTCTGGGCAGGCGACGCCTTAGCGCAGACTACCAGCTTTTATTTCGATTGATCGAGGGTTCAATTTTCTTGACATTTCTCACCATCGTCATAGTCTTAATAGCAGTTGCTGGTTTGACATTTAAGGACATAATAGTCTGCATCCTAGCAGTCATGCCAACAGGCTGGGGGTTGCTGCTGGTCAGTAAACACTCTTTTTTTTCTTTACTCACATGTTCTTTCAAGTCAATGTTTGATCCATGTCAATTTGTGTTGCTTTGATCCCTAAGAAAGAGCACATCTAAGCAAATTGTTCTCCAAAAATGTTTGCATGCTAAGTAGTCTACCCTATGAAATTGTATAGTTGCTAGCAATTATGGGTCCAAGGATTGAAAAAAGAAGTGATCATGATGTAACATAATCTAGTGATTATTTGTTAGAGATTTTTTAAAAATAAAACTTCAGTTAGTTTATGTTTGTTTGCAAACATAAAAGTAGCTATTTATTTTTTGGAAAGCTATTCAAAATGGCTTCTGAATTTGTTTAGATTTTAGATTGTCTAACAGCTTGATTATTTTTTGAAACCTGAAACTGATAGACCTTTATTCTCACAATCTAATTTGCATACACAAAAGCCCTTAGGGATCAAAGCAATGCATGTTGTCACTCTATAAAACCATTGATAAATGTCTTTATATGGTATCTCTCTTTTGTCAAATACTGTGCAAACTAGAAATTTCATTGTCAAAATATAAAAAAGGACACCTTAAGATCTCTTCTCATGATCAGTTTGAGCATATATACGCATTTGATTTTCATTGTCTTTTGTTTTTGTTCTGTTCAAGATTGCCCAAGCTTGTAAGCCTGTCATTGAAAAAACTGGGTTTTGGGGGTCTATTCGGGCACTTGCTCGGGGATATGAAGTGATAATGGGCTTGCTTCTCTTCACACCAGTTGCTTTCTTGGCATGGTTCCCATTTGTTTCAGAGTTTCAAACACGTATGCTCTTCAACCAAGCTTTCAGTAGAGGTTTACAGATTTCTCGTATTCTTGGTGGGCAAAGAAGTGATCGCTCCTCCAACCACAAAGAGTGATAGTCTCATTTTCATCTATTATCTTTTATCAAACGTTTCAGCCACCTTTGGTTACATTATTTTAAGAGTTTTGACTGCATGTCATATTCTTTAAATAATGTGACCAGACATTATTGGATGATAAGAAATGAAAGATAATTTGAGGTTTTTTTGTACATTACTATATTCATACTTGCTATTTTGTAAATGCGGTTTTACAACCTACTCAGATGTCAAACATTGTACATAGATGCTATAGTATGGATTACGTTTGGAAGTTGTATCAGAAAGAACAAGACTCTCTAGTCTGTAAATTGTATTAGGTTTTGTAATTTTTTTATACCCACTTATTAATGACTTATTCTTTCTCTCTTTCTTTTCATTTTATTTATGGGAAAATAATATTTGGATTCTATTAGATATTATTAAATACAATGCCATTTATATTACTTAGGGAATGGGTTTAGTTCATATCTTCTGTATACTTTTTTTTATTATCAATACATTACCTTACTTTTTTTTTCATTATGAATACATTACCTTATGCCTTATGTGTGACTTTTACACAAGCAATTCAGCCTATGTTTTTGTCTTATTTCAACTCGGTATTTAGAGTTAGTGATAGGTATCCAGAAATCACCAAATAGATGTAAAACATATTATACATAAGAACTTAATTAGAAACCACAAATTGTTCTACCAAAGTGGTAAAAACAGAAAACATCAACATACAATTCTCCATGTCTTTTGTTAGGATCAAGGATGATAGAATATTGGGTTTAGGAGTTAAGGGTGTGGGGGTGTCGGTTGTAAAAGGGGGAGCGGGTTAGAGCTGTTATAAATAGACTCCTGTATACTTGATAATGACATATTTTACCATGATTTTAGTAATGAATCAAGAGAAAATGTCAACTATTTCTTAACTTTTTATCTTGTAAATCCTAGTTTTCTTTTAGTTTGTTAAGTGGTTGCACCCTAAGCTTTAATGAGATATTTTGATCACTAATCCTTGATTTTATATGCTTAATGTAATTGGAAGAAGTCTATGTATCAAATGAAGGCACTAAAAACCAAGAAAAGCAAGAAAAACAGCAAAAATGAAGAATCGGAATTCTGTTGAAGTTAGGCTCGGGCCCCCTTTTTCTAGGGGGCTTGAGCCAGTGCACCAATTCCTGAGTTTGACTGACGTGTGCCTAAGCCCCCCTCCTTCTGGGGGGGCTTGAGCGCCAACTTTGCTGATTTGGCAGATTTGTCCTATTTGACTCAGAGGCACGAAGAGCTAGGTATCTTTTGCTACCCAGACGCGTCTTCTCTCTTTTGGAGCTCTTGGAGGCGAGCTAGGAGCTGTAGGAACAGTCCTTCTTCATTCTTGGGTCTTCTTTCTTCATTCATTTCCACAATTGTTGTAAGCTTAAGCTCTCCATTCATGGAGAGCTAATTTCATTATTGTTGGGGGATTGATGTAGCCACTTAACTCTTATGTAAACTACTTTGTTTTGAATGAATATATGTCTCTTTCATTGATTGTTAGTGTTTAATTTCTTCTCTTAATGCTTATTGTGAAGTTGCTACCCATGACATGATTTTAGGGTTTGCTTGATATTGGGAAATGTTGGGTAAATCTTGACTTGGGTTAAACACCTAAAGGAAATAGTATCTAGGGATAGAACTAGGACATTTGGTTTTCTTAAAATCTCATTTCTTAATGCGGAAATAATTGTTAGGTTTTCCAAGGGATTGGAGCCTAATGAGGAAGTCTAGGCTCTTTCTACCAAGGGATTGAGGTTTGAGTAAATTAGTAGATTGACATTGACATATTAATGAAGAGGAAGTGATTTTCTATACATAGGAGTGAAGTAAGTGAAATCATACCCCGAACAATATCATTCCATATCATTTATAATCCTTCCATTTCAAAGTGTTTGAGTACTTAAGATCACTTTTATCATTCATGTTTCATATTTACTTTAATTGCACCACCAAAACTCAATTTATGGAAGCATTCTTTAGTCTAGGTTAGTTAGAAATTATACGATTGTCTAGTGAAACGAGTCTCTTGGGAAACAATATTCGGTCTTATCGGTTTTATTACTTGAATGATTTGGTACGCTTGCCAAAGTCACAACAATACTCTGTATAGGAACCCGGTAGTGTTTGTCTAAAGTCAGGCCTTTAGCCTATAAAGAGAGGTTATGCTCTCGACTGGGGAGGTTATGCTCTCGACTGGGGAGGTTATGCTCTCAACTAGGGAGGTTATGCTCCCAAACCCATTCTTGTACAGAGAATTCTATTACTGTGAATAATAAGAAAACTCATTCTTCCATTATTTTTTCTACCTACTGTTAGTGTTCTTGTTAAGTTCCAAACCCGGGTACTTAACAATTGGTCCGACCTTCCATTTCCAGAAGCTGCCGGAATCATGTAGTCAAGAAACTGTCACATCGAGACGCTGCCAGAATCGTGTGAGGGTGAAGGAAATTGTGGTTGATAAAATGAAGGCGCAGACAGGGACGTTGCGACCAGATTATGCAGCAATATGCCAAGATTATGTAGCAATATGCCAAGATTATGCAGCAAAACGCCAAGATTTGCAAGAAATCATAAGGATTTTGAGTGGTCGAGGCCACAACCAGGACGACCAACAGTGGGACCGGCGAGAGGAAGAGGACGGGGAGAGAGGGGATGAACGCCATGAAGTGCAACCCAGTGGGAAGAAAATGGTAGAACT
Organism: Vigna mungo; assembly: GCA_036885675.1. Taxonomy (NCBI): domain Eukaryota; kingdom Viridiplantae; phylum Streptophyta; class Magnoliopsida; order Fabales; family Fabaceae; genus Vigna; species Vigna mungo. The sequence continues at coordinate 15,954,005 of CP144693.1, read as the reverse complement.
GCCCACTTTCGAAGGGTTTGATCCATTGGGGTGGGTCTCTAAGGCAGAGAAGTTCTTCGAGTTGCAAGGTTTGGTAGAGGAGGAAAGGGTGCGCCTAGCGGACATCAGTATGAAGGGGAGCGTTGGCTATTGGTTTAGAGCCGAGAAGGAGAAAGCCAAGAATCGTTCTTGGGAAGGGGGTAATGGTGGTGCGATTTGGAGAACGCAACGGGGGCACCATCTTTGAAAAGGTGGCGGCCAATAAGCATTCGGGAACAGCGGAAGAATACATCCCAACATCGAAACGTGGGAGAACTGCCATAACAGAGCGGGGGAGGACTACAGGCTGGGAACCTGAGAGGACTTTAGGAATCGAACAGTCGAGGGCTGCACGAACCGAACAGAAGAGGACTGCACGAACCGAACGTGACAGGAAGGCCGGAATCGCATGGGAAAGGACTGGTGGACCCGAACGGGATAGGACTGCACGAACAGAACGTGACAGGACGACCGGAATCGCACGGGCTAGGACTACAGGATGGGAACCCGAGAGGCATTGTTTTTAAATTATTTTTCCAACCATTATTTTTTGCCATCACCAGCATTGTCACATTTTTCGTTGCCATTTGGACTGGAAACACCACGGTTTTACTCTCCCCGACTAAGCATCCATTGAGATGCAAAAATCATGGTGATCGAAGCTAAAACATATTCACGTGCCACCCCAATCCTTACCGTTGTTGCCACTTCTCACTTTGCGTGGTGATATGTCTGGTGTCCTCTCAATGGTGGCCACTATCGTCTGACTCTTCTCGTCGACCTACTATTGGATCTGTGACTTTCGGTAGGTTTAGTAGGAATTTTCTTCATCATTTTATAAGGTTTTTTCCATCTCTCGATAATTATTTTCTCTCTGTGTTGCTCATACTTCATCTTATCCTTTAGGACAACCTATTGTCTTTAATGAATTTCGCAAATGTTATAAGGATTGTCAAAACTTTAGTTCCACTACTTCTGCCACACATATAAATACATCAAGTACATCTTTTGTTGGCCTCAATCCTTCCAACTATCTTGATCATTAGGTTATAGACTCAAGTGTCACATATAACATTATTGATAATAAATCTTTTTTTTCTTCATTGCCTACTTCATGTTATTTACCTTCTGTTACTATGGCCAATGGATGTTAAGACAAGATCGTATAAAGAGAATAGATTGTCTAGCATCTCAGAATTTTGAAGTTTAACAAACAATATTAAACGAAATATCATTTAGAGATGTATAGCGTCTGAACACTGTGCACATTGGAACATTCTTATTAAACGCTTATAAGAGACTATGATGTGTCAAGTATAAAATATAAAACAACATTTGACAAAAATGTGTGTAGTGAACAAAGCCATAAATGTTATATCTTATCAATTGTCACTATCTGAAAAACCTCAAACTTGCATTGGACGCTTATTATATGAAACATGTTTCAACTCTATTTCAACCTAAAGATCATTAAATGCATATACGTAGTGTATCTTGTTTGCTCTGCTTTTTCCTCTTTATATGTGCACATAATGACAACATCAAGATATACTCAAAAGTGTTGCACAAGAATCAGAAATACGTTGTGAGAGAGGAAGACATTCTTGAAATGTTTCCTAATGCTTTATGTCTTACCACAGTCGTATAAGCTCTAACTGCGAAAGCAATAATGCTCTTCCCAAGGCACAAAAAAGTATATATCTTGGTATGAGAAGCCACCTAATCTCAATAAATTCAATTATCTCTAACTAACGGTTATCTCTCGAAGAAAGTTATAAAAGGAGAACTCACGCAAGAGAATACAAGAACTTTTGTTATCATTGTATCTTTACACTATTATTTTCTCATAAGCTTACATCATTTAAGTCTATTCATAAAACAAAAGAAAGAACTTCATAAGTTCTCATATTTCTTTATATTATATTTATCCTTTCACTAAGAATTATCAAAATTTATACTTATAAATTAACACTGATTGTGTTTGAGAATTTTGAAGAAAGTTAAAACATTTGCATGGTTTAACTCAAAAGAGTTAAACTTACTATCCAAGATAAAATTAATACTTGGATATTTCAAGTTTTTAATTTAAAAATAAGATATAGAAACTAATTTTGATGAACTGATAAAATTAATAGGTTGAAGATCTATTCCAATAAAATTAATAGGTTGAAGATCTATTCCAATATATTGAAACAAAGTGAATTCAGTTGGATAAGACATCTTCATCCTTTTAACTAATTAAAATCTTGTTTTAATCGATTGAAATGTTTTCCAACAAGGCTATGAACATTTCAAGAGGTTAAAAATACTTTCCATTGATTGAAATCTCTTTCCTTTCATTTAAACCACAATAAATTGTGTAAACATCTTTTGAAAATAGTTTTATAACATGAAATAACAAGATCTAACATCACACCCATACGCAAACAAACCCTAATCTTAAGAATTACAACCCAATACATGAAAGGAAGATTAAATCAACTCAATCAAACTTGTTTGAATCTTTAATGTCAACAAGATTTGCGTTATAAACATTTTCTTTGGGTTTTCTTCATGAATCATGCAGTGAAGATCAAACCAAATTACAAAGATCATCATTCTTATTTTCTTCTTGGGTTGAGTTGAAATTTGTCTAGATGATCTTGTTCCATAAACTTGTATATCTCTCTTATAATTGGTAAATTGGCTTAATCAAGGTGATTAAACAACTAATTGTATCTCTCTTATAATGGTGAAACAAGATGATTCTTGATGTTGTTATCTTTCTCTTATCTTTTACAATTCATATATAAATTGAATCCATATTGGAAAATTAAAGTATATTGAAAATAATTAAAATCTATTTTATTTAAAGCTTCCATTTATTATAAGATAATCCTTTATTCAGGTTTCTAAATTATTTGTAAAGTAGAACTCAACCTACTTTTCTAATAGGGAACCTATTTTCTAATAGTCATCTTATTAAGTAAGAGACTAATCTCATTTCTTATATTTGTGATTGTTATTTGCTCGACATATTATATTAAAAAATTAAAATAAATCATTTAATTATTTTTGTTTATGAAAAATCTTTAATTTTTAAATTGTAAAACTTTAATTTTTAGTTTTCATATTTTTATTTAAGTTTTAGTATATTTGTTAATTTTAAATAAAATAAGAGAGGTGAATCACTTTATTAAAAACTATGCCAATGTATGTTCTTCTTTTGTGATAATAAAAAATTATAAAATTGTAATGTTACTATTATAATTATGAAATTAAAAATATTTTTGTGTAAGTTATTGTGAATAATTTTTATTTATTTTATAAATAGTTTTATAATTTAAAAGTTATTAAGTTAAAAAAAACAGTCAAATTGAAAAAAAGGATTAAATTTAAAGAAATGGTAAAATTAATAAAATAATTATTTTAATTTTAAAAAAAATATTTAAAAGATAAATTTGGAAAAATAAAAGTAAACACGAAAATGAGAAATCCTCATTATATGTGATACAAGGAAGATGTATGCTAAAATCGGAGAGAATTCGATAATCAATTAACATGTTTCATGATTCGGATATACTTGTTCCTATTAAAGTTATATATGCTTTTAATCATTTAAATTGAAGCTAAATTTATTTTTATCCTTCAAATTTAAAATTAATTTTTAATTTACAACTTGAATAAAAATTGTTTTACCTTCTCATCTAGGTGCCTGTGCATAAAAATTATCTAAATTAATACTTTTAAAGATAAACAAACACATAGTTAAATATTTCATCATAAAAATATAAAATAAAAGTAACTAGTAATTATTAATTAGTTATACAGGATAAATCTTTAACTATACTAGGATAAGAGAGTAAAATATACATACGTTTAAGGAATATAAATAAAAAATATTAATTTCAAATTAAGAGAACAAAACAAAATCATTTGAAAATTTAAAGACTTGAAAACCTATTTAAACCTTATGATTTTTAGAGTAAAATTCATTTTGTTGACTTCCATCTTTATATCAATTTTAATTTTCATAAAATTTTAATATTAATAAACATGACTTGAATTTAGAGAACACTAATTTCAACTTAAAACCTCATAAAATTGGAAACTTTTATCTTTATATAATAATATAAAATTTATATTTATATTTAAATTCTTAAAAATTCCTCATCATTCCTTCACAAATATAAAAAAAAAAAGTAAAGTTATATAAAAATATAAAGATATTTGAAAAAGCTAAAGTATATTCCACCTTACTATAATGAGTACATCAAAAGAATGTTGTTTATGAAGAGCTAGAAAGAGTAGATGTGTGATTGATGGTGAAGAATGAAGATAAATAAATGCACCATACGTTTGAACTACCATGACTATCATGCATTGCTTGCGCCAAATTTAATGGAATGAAACTCACTAGCTTGTTTGAAATGTTTGGTCGCACCCACCAAAACTATGATAAGAAAAAGATATAAACTATAATTATGATTCCTTTGAGTTTAAGAAAATTTCCAATCAATCAATCAATCCCAAGTTTAATTATCCAAAACTTTGTTGCCAAGCATTCCTTGTCATAAAATCTTTAGAAATGAAACAAAGAAAGAAAAATTTGTGAATAGTTATTTTTTTTTAAACAATTTAGTAATTATTTTTTTAAAATTTAAATAATTAATCATAATATGAAAATGTATTTACATAATATTACTTATAATATTTTTTATTTCAATAACAAACATTTATTTTATCTATAGTTACATCTATATTTCTATACATTTCTTTTAATTTTACCTTTTCAATGATTACTTTTAAAATTAAAATATTTTATAGATTTCAAATTTTAAAAAATACATATTTTTTTAAAAAAAACGAACCAAACTATTCATATATCGACGTTGGAGACCCATGGAAGGTACACCAATTTTAAGGATTAAATTATTATCATGTTGTAATAATTTAATACCTATGTAGTAATTTGATGAGTAAATATTTTTGAAATAGGAATAGGAACGTATTGACTACTCCAAAAGGTGTTAGAAGTGTCCAACACAAAGCTGACTTCGTTGAAGTAATCAAGTTCGAAGGCAGGAATTGCCGTCTACGGCCCGCTTCTCCGATGTGGGACATGCCATACAAAAAGAAAACACAAATAATTTATTTAAGCCTAAAAACTGTGAAAAACAAAAGTCCTCCACTTTCACAGCATCTTCCTTCCATTCCATTCAATTCCTTATCTTATTATCACCAAAGACAACAAAATGAAAACAAAAATTCATATTTACTGTATAATAACCCAATAGTGACTCTAAGATTTGTATGTTTATATGAATACTAAGTGCTACATTATTATTTTTGTAGCGTATATCATCTTATTATCACACATCAAGTTAACTGGACGACCTTGAAAAGTGAGAAACAATCATACAAAGATTAAATATATAAATAGTGAGTATTTTATTATTATTTCCTTTTTGTCACATTATTTAAAATATTTCTTTTCTTAATTTTTTAAAATGTTTTTAGAAAATAAAATATATTTTTAATTATCTTATTTTAATGTACATGAAATCATTATTTCAAAAGCATAATGTCTTAAATACCTAAAAGATTATCAATCTCTTCTGTCTATCTGAAAACTTAACTTATACTTATAAGAGAGATAGCTAAAAATCTACATATAGACTACATTGAATAAAATTAAAAAGATGGTATCATGACTCTTATATTAAGAACTCATATTTCTCATATATCCAATCTTTTCAATATACTTGACTAAAAAAATCTCACATTATCTAAAAATTAAAATATTTTAATATGTTTTTTAAGAGAAAAACATGTTTTTTTTAAGTTACTTTGAGATAAGAACAACTATGACTACTTTAGATAGAACAATTATCATTTCAATAGAATTCCAGTCAATTACGAAAGCCCTTTTGGAGTGTATTATTTATTAGTGAAAAAATTGGCACTTCATTGTCATACCCAATGGTGCAATTTGGCCAACCTTGGTTTTGGGTTGAAAGAAGGCATTAGAGTAAACTAAATAATGATAAAGACACGTTACTAGTCAATAAATAAATGATAAATTTGTCCAATTGATTACAACATTCAAAAAAGTAACAGAATAAGTTGCTCATAAAATCTCAAACTTTACTATAACTTTTAAAAAAATAATTAAATTTAGACATTGAGTGTCTTAGGAGACGCTTTCGATATCTTCTCACCAAAGTTGACTTGGTAAGAACAAGGGATGCCAGCCAACTACCTTCACTGTTACTCCATCTTTTAATTTTTAAACACTTTTATTTTTATTTAAGTCTTACTTTTCAAATTTAAGATAATTTTAATTTTTTTATATTTTTATTTTGAAAATTACTATATATATATATATATATATATATAGGATAATGATATTTAAACAACATTTTTTTATAACATTTGAACATTGATTACGTGTCAATCTGTGATTGGTCAAAAATTATTCCACGATAATGGTTATGATTGGTCAAAAGTTATTCCACGATAATGTTTATGATTATTATTATTATTGATTGTGGAGTAATTTTTGACCAATCACAGATTGACACGTAATCACTGTTCAAATGTTGTCAAAAAAAATATTGTCTAAATATTATTATTATATATATATATATAGTAATTTAGAAAAAAGAATAAATAAAATAATTTTACAGAGTATATGTCAAAACTAAATAGTAACATTTTATTTGTTAGGTTATTTTGGAAAGAAAAAAAAAGTTATGCTTTAGTTATTACACGATCACATGTAGTCTTTTAAATTAATATTTAAATAAAAACTACTGAGTATTATTCTTAATGTTGAGAAGAAATTATTTTAGGATGCATAAAATTATTTTATAATATTAGTTAGAGAATTCAAGTTAGTGTTGAACTTATAAAAGTAAGAATGGAAAAGATTAAATGATTTAAGAAAAAAATTATATAAATTTATTATCTTAAATTTTGAATAAGAGGTAATGAAAATATCTTATATTAATCAATTCATAATTTATTGATATCCAATCTATCGTAATTTTAATTAATCATTTAAGTAAAAAGAATTATGCTCATGCATAGGGTATATTTATTTTTACTGTGAAAATTATTACCTTTCTTAATTATTTGAAAAATCTTAATTATTAAGCAAAGTGAATAAATGGTATCCGTACTAAGAACACTAATTACTTTATTTAGCTTCTATCATTGGTATTTTACAGCAGTCATTCGATAGGATGGTGCATGATTGATTGAGTTCCATTCCAGGGAGATTATTTGTTTTAATTAATTTATATTTGAGTTTTAATCTCTGTTAGTAATGTTTTAAAATGTAAAATCCTTGCAAAATAGAAATACAAGATTAGGAAAATCATTGATTTTGATAACAATATCATATTACTTTTTATATATCAACTTATTAACTTTTTTTACTTATATAAAATTTATCATTAATAACAAGTATATTATTTGATTTAATTTACCTTTCTGTAATTATTTTGATATTTTTAGAAAATATTAAATTATCATATATCAGGTCAATATTATACTGCCTTTTAGTAAAAATGTCATGTTTCAATATGAAGTATTATTTTTATTGTCATTTAATAATTATTTATATTCAATTAGTTTTTAATATTTTAAATCTCGACTCAATTAAGTTTTATTATATTTTGAAATTTTAATTCAATTAATTTTTATTCAATTAAGTTTTATATTATATGATTTAATTTACCTTTTTTGCAATTTTTTTTATATTTTTGGAAAAAATTAAATTATCATATATCATGTCAATATTATATTATCTTTTAGTAAAAATGTCATATGTCAATATTAAGTATTATTTTATTGTCATTTAAAATTTAATTTAGTTTTTATATTTTAAATCTCGACTCAATTAAGTTTTATTTATATTTTGAAATTTTAATCAATTAAATTTATATTTTATTTTTAATTTAAATAAAAAAGTAATTTTAAAAATATAAATGTAAAGTGACATTTTAATTTTTAAATTTTAATATTTTTAATTGGATAAGCGTTATTTTACATTTATAATTTAACGTTATTAAAAAATTATGTTTAAAATAGAAACTTTTTATTGAAACTTTAAATGTAAAAAATATAAATAATTTAAATATTTAAGTGGATTGATTTGACATATAAATTTTAAAAATTATTTTAATATTTATATATAAATTATAATTAAGGTTAGATTTTTTTTTCTTTTTGCCTGTTTTAGAATCTCTATCTTAACCTAAAATAATTTGTAATATGATAAGTGTCACTTTACATTTATATTTTTAATATTTTTAAAAAATTATAAATTTAAAATAGAGATTTTTTATATTGAATTTTTTTAATGTAGAAAATATAACTAATTTAAATATTTAAGTGGATTGATTTGATGTATAAATTTTAAAAATTTATTTTAACATGTATATATAAATTATAATTAAGCTTAATTATTAATTAGGGTTAAATGTTTCTAATTTTTTTTTAGGGTTTCTGTCTTAACCTATCTTAAATAATTTTTAATATGACAAGTGTCACTTTACATTTATATTTTTAATATTTTAAAAAAATTATAGCTTAAAATAGGATTTTTTTTATTGAATTTTTTAATGTAGAAAATATAACTAATTTGAATATGTAAAAGTCTATTATGATTGATCTATAATTTAATTGAGTCAAGATTTAAAATATAAGAAGTAACTTGAATATTTAAAATTCTACTAACTCAGTTATGGATCCATTAGTCTATAAGTCAAATGGCCAGTTTACCTATGATGAATTGTAATTATTCTTGTTTAAAGTTACTTAATATGAGAATGTCTTCGGCATGCAAGAGTAGGTATCGTCATGTGTCACCCTACCCTAATGAGAAGCGTGCTTATTAGAGGATGGTGTGGTTTAAGAAACATAGTACTTAATATTCGACCAATCGATATCTATTATGTAACATTGAATTTATTTCTTTAGGAATCCAGCTCTCAATGTCAATAGTCTATCTATTGCAACGTATTCAATAGTTGTTCTATTAATTCTACATGCTATAAAGTATCCGATAATAGGTACCTGATAGGTGGTACCCTACTAGTGTCTTATGTAAGGACCAGAAAATTCTTAGGGTCATTGGGCCCTAGTTAAAGTCAGTCAGGCCCATAACTTAAGGGAGCCTTAGCCTTAGAGAAGGGGACTCCTAAAGGAAAATCTGATTCATTCAAACATTTCCTATAGGATCTATTGTGTCTTTGTTGTGCAAGACATTGTAGAAGTGTTTCCCTAAGCTGAGCAGTCCAACTTCCAGGTAAGGGGAGCTAGACTTTTCTTTTCTTTAAATTGAAATTTCAGAATGAAATTATTGCATAGATTGTGTTGTGGTACTGTGGTATTGGTTGATTTGATTATGTATTTTGTATGATGGATTATATGCTTCCTGTATGTTAAATTATGAAACTGATTTGGGTGTGTTCATGCTTTTGAGATAACTGTAAATTGATGATTATGTACTGAATGTGTTTGATGTCTGTGTTGTATATGTTAGGAGTGATAAAAATTGTGTAAGGAGTGTTGGACAGGAAACTTGGTGGTTTGGTACTGTGTTAGGGCCTTTTAGAGGTAATAGGGTAGTGAATTGGGAAATTTGAGGCTTGAGGTAGAATAAGACTGTCTGTTTAGCATAGGGAGGTCAATTGAAACTTGTTAAGACAATAAAAATTTGTAAAATAAAGTTTTAAATAGTAGAATTGAGTAGGGTCATTTAACTGAACAAATTGGTGCTCTGAGACATGAATTGAACCTTGAATCAACTTAGAACTCCAGTAAAATTGTTTTGGAACACTTAGATAAGTATAAATACGTCTTAATCACAAATTTAGAAGTCCTAGAAGTTGGGGAAGAGGTCTAGAACGAATTTTGGGGTGTTGGATTGTCAAAATCTGCAGAATTTAGCTTCCCCTGTAGATAAATTCGTTGAGCGCACAAGGAAGGGTGCGCTGAGCGAATTTTGCGCGGCAGATTGAGTGTTTTTAATGTTTTTTACGTTTTGGGAGTTTCGGACGTCCGTTTTGGACATTCTTTAGGTCGTTCTGGGGGTTTTTGACCCTTCTGGAGCCATTGGTGAGGGTCTCTAAGCTGTTTGAATTACTTAAGTATTGGTAATTAAAGGTTATAAAGAAATTTGTGTTAATAAGTGATGTTTCTGTGAAGGTATGTAATGTCTGAGTATGTATTAGTTGTTTTTATGATATGACTAAAGATTGTGATATATCGACATGTACAATTATGAATGGAAATGTGGAATGGAGTTCAAGGAGGAACTTCTTGCTGATGTTATGTTAAGTATTATGTGTGTATGAATGTATGTTTATATACTTGAATTGAATTGATGAAATTGTGCTTGAACGGGACATCTCAGGGTGAGATGGTTGTATGTGGTGTTAGGAGAACTTTTGTTGTTGTTTGTATAAGATCGGGAGCTTTGAAATGGTATGTCTATCCTTACACTCAAAGCATTGTTCATACTCATATAGAGGAGAACAGTGTGAGTGGTGAGAGTAGAGGGAGGTCCTCGTCTATAGTCTTGGAGTTTAGACATAGACAGATTGGGGGATTTACCTTGCATAGTGTTAGGGATGGGCCAGCTGAACTATGCAAGCGCACAGACAACCAATAGCTAGACAGTTATACATATTCGGATGAGTCGTGTTGAGTACTTGCATGCATGGTTTGATTAAGTTGCTTTGCTTGTTCTTTATATTTGTAGTTAAGCATGATAATTCTCAATGATTGCACTATGTTATACCTCTTATATGCCTAGCTCACCCTTGCGGTTGTGTGTTGTATGTTGCTTGGGTATGCTTTCTCTTGCGATGATCATCCATTTGGATGAGAGCAGATGTTGTTGAGGAGGTCTCCGTGGAGCAAGTGCTGGAGGACGTTGATGCTGCTGTTTAGTTTTCTTTAGGATTTCGCTTATTTATTTTATGTTATTTTGAATTACTTATTGGATTAATTTGAAATACTTTGCTATGATTAAAGTTTAAACTAGGTCATTCTGGATGACTGTAATATTCTATTTAATCGTACTTCATATTCTGACTGATCTCTTTATTTGAATGATGACGTCTATATTATATGATTGAGGTTATTATATATTTGGGATGTCACATCTTAAGTATGTTTACATAGTATTTAATAAATATTTTTTTTTTCATTATGTAATTGTTGTACCTATATTATATTTAAAGTAAGAAAATAATATAAAAATGTGTTTGAGGTAATATAATAAACTTATTTTAAATTATTATAGATGATTTTGGTTTATGTATTTTTTATTTTTGTTTGCATCAAGTTTGCATTATAACTTTAAAAAAAATATAAATTATATTATATCAACTTATATTATAATACAAATATTTAAAAGATACGGATAGGATTCATGTTTCCGCCTTTCTTTACTTTTTATAAATAAAATATATTAAATTATTAAAAATAAAATCCATTGGTATTTAAATTTATAAAATTAATTTAAAAATTATATTTTAGTTTATCATTTTCTTTTGTTATTAATTATAATTGAATTTTATTTAAAGAAATTCAAAATAGCGGTTACTCTTAAAAAATTAATTATCAACAATTATAGGTAAAATAGGAATATGAATTGTGTACTACTCAAAGGAGGGAAATCCTCTTTATATAGATATGTATAAATTTTTATATGTAATTTTTATTTATATTAATAAATTTAATAGTTTTTATATATTTGATGTATTTTAACCAAATTTGGAATGAAATGATTAATTTAACCTTAATAAAAAAAATTTAAAAATTATTTATTTAAATGGAATTTATTAATACAGTTAAAGTTAGTTTAAAAATATTTTCAAAAATATTTAATAAAAATGTCAATTTTAATAAAAATAATTTATACAAAAATAAATTTGACCTAAATTTTAAAAGAGACAACATTACTTTTGATAAAATTTGAAATTAAATTGAATTAAAAATAAATATAAAAAATAAATTAAAATTATGTTGATACCATGTGATGCAATTTTAAAGTGATAAGTGAAAAAAAATGAAAAAATTTTCAAAAATTCATTTCAGGAGAGATTATTTTTAAGGTGTATTTGTATAATACTAACAGAAATAACCTAATTATAATAGTTTTTCATAGATTAAAATTAATTTGAGACTAAAAAACTTAAAAGGATTAAGTTTACATATGTTTGGGTGAATGCTGAGATAAAAAAAATTAATTAAATAAAGAAATTATAAGAACAAATTAAGTAAGGAGGAGCAAAAAGACATTTAAGTCATTGTTTTATCATCTTATAAATCTTTTAACTTACTTAATTTAATTGGTGATATGAGATCCTTCATCCATTTCTGATTTAAAAAATATTAATAAACTTCCTTTACATTTCATCCTTATCTATGTAAACATTGTGCCGAGGAATCAAATAGACGAACTGACAAAAGAAAAAGAAGAAAACAGAGAGAACAAAAACACAGATTGACTTAGAGAGGGAGATGAATGAAAGAGAGTCAATTCGGTTTTGAATTCCAACCGCTCCACCCACCTTCATTCCTTCACCAAATCCCACGCACATTTTCAGAAAACCCTTTTTTAAAAAGCCGTCGTCTCTTACAGTACAATACAATAACCATACCCACCTATACTTCTCCCAATATCTCATCATTTTCCGGTTGCTTAATCTCTGTCTTCTAATCCTATCAGACATACATACCCTTCTCTTCAATTCCAAGTCTTCAACTCTAATCATTCATTCATCACTCTTTTTAACAAAATAATCTGTATTTATTCCCACCCATCCTCTGCTTTCTCTGCTTTTCTCTGTTCATTCTCCGTCGTCCAATTCAATTCCGCTCAATTCAACCCCGCGGAGGCGTTGAATCGAACACCCATCTCCCTCCCCATCTGGGTTTCTCGAAAGCCACATTCTTGCGAGGAATCGAGACATGGGTGTTCAGAAAGACAGTGTGAAATTCAACGTAGGTGGCAGGGTGATGGAAACAACCGCAACAACCCTTGCCAATGCAGGGCGCAATTCGATGTTCGGTGCAATGTTCGACGACAATTGGAACCTGCTACTATCATCAAACAAGGAGGGCCAGAGGTTCCTGGATCGCAACCCGGATTGCTTCGGGGTTCTCCTCGATCTGCTCCGAACCGGGGAACTCCATATCCCACCCAACATCCCGGAGAAGCTCCTCTACCGGGAGGCCCTCTACTACGGCCTTTTGGACCACGTGCGCGCCGCCAAGTGGGGCCCATTCGACGGCAACAGGTTAAGGTTGTCGCAGTCTGTGCAGGGCCAGGCCCCGGGTGACGGAACAGCCATTCGCGCAGGCCCTGATGGAGGCTGTTGCGTTGCGCATGGCAGCATGGTTCATGTGTATGATTGGATGTTGGATGAACACCCTCCTCTTAGCCTCGATTTCCAGAGGGTCAACGATGTGGGGTGGGTTGACTCGGACAACGTTGTCGTCGGAGTGAGCGAACGCCTTGGGAGGGGTGATGGTGGGATGGGGCTGTTCAGTTCACACAGTGGGGAGCTTAGGTACAAGTTTCAGGTTTCTCATGAGAATCAGGTGAAGAGCTACACTGCTGGGGCTTTGAGTTTCAGTTCAGATTACAAGATATTTTCTAGCTGTAAAGGGAGGAGTAATGAGTATGGGGTAGGGGTTTGGGACCAGGTTACAGGAAAGCAGATAGATTTTTTCTACGAGCCTTTGGGGTGGTCTCTTGGGGATGCTGATAAGCTTCAGTGGTTGGAGGGGAGTAACTGTTTGTTGGTGGCAACCATGTTTCCTAGGAAGGACAACTGTTACATTAGTGTTTTGGATTTCAGGGAGAAGAAGATGGTGTGGTGTTGGTCTGATATGGGGGCTCATTTTACAGCGGATGAGAGACGGGTGAGGGATGCCATTGCCATGGAGGATAATAGTTCGATTTGTGTGGTGAATGAGTTTGAGGATTTGGGATTCATGGATTTGAGAAGTTCTGCTGCCACGAGCATTAGGTGGAGCTCCAGAAGTAGGTTGATGAAGGGGAAGATGCCGGAGGAACCGTGTTATCCAAAACTGGCACAACATGGAGGACAGCTTTTTTCCTCCATGAATGATTGCATTTCTGTGTTCTGTGGCCCCGAATGGGTTTTGACCTCTAGGCTCAAACGAAGCTATGGAGGTTCAATATGTGACTTTTCCATTGGAGGGGACAGACTTTTCGCGCTTCATAGTGAGGAGAATGTGTTTGATATTTGGGAGACTCCACCACCGCCGATTCTATGATTCAGTTTTTAGTTTTAGTTCATCTTGGTTTGCTATAAAAACTAAACACTTTTCTTCTGGTTTTCTAGATACTGTTGAGAGTTTTAAACTTATACGAGGTTGAAGGATAGTTTATAAGTTGTTATAGATGTAGGTTTAGGTGTCATAGTATATGTGAATATCTACAGAGAAAGATGATATGCATATGTGAAACACTTGTTTTCTGTTTCTTCTCTTGCAGATTCTAATTTCGAACCATCCCCTTTTGTCTTTGGTGAAGTGGCTTCACTGACCTTGAAAAAGGTGAAGCTAACAGAATAATGTTAAGATAAGTCCCTTCCCATGTGTGAGCAGTTGTAAGTTGTAACCGCTGCACCTTATTGATTTGCTTTGAATAAGAATCGCTTCAGGAAATGCGGCTTTTGGGTCACTTTTCTCAATAATTTTTATACATAAATATCCCTTCAACTCTTTCAACAGCATCAAATTCCTCATAAACACACATAAATTAGTTAATACTATGATGTCAATGAAGTATAACCATTCAGACACTTAGGTTGTCCAAGTTCCAAAATATTAATAATAAAAATATAAATCTCACCAGTTAATTTTGTAGGATTCATTTATTTTATAAACGTTTTATGAAATTGAATTAAATTTAAAATTTATTTCTTAATTAACATGATATGAGAATTATATTTAGAAACTATCTTAACAATAATTTGCAAAAGACAATTATGTTGAATATGAACTTTTCATTATATCCAAAGAAACAGTGCACTTCTTTTTTTGGTCTGTATAATTAATTTTCAACATATCATATAAATGTAAATAAAGAGCAGTAATGAAAGAAAAACATTGTCAATATGCTGAAGTTACTCTTTAGATTCAAGGAAAAAGTTTCACTCACACACACCCAATACCCCTGAATCACTATAATACTTTCTTTATTATTATTTTTCTATTATAGGTACAGTAAGATTTCATAAACTCATTTATTAATCAAATATTCTTACAAGTTTATATTTTATAGCTTGAAGATGAAGGAAGATCAACCTTCTATATATGCAAACAAAATTAAATGATTATGTTATCAAACATAAATTATAATATATGAAGATTATACAAATAATAATCATATTTTTCAAAGACATATAGAAAGAAAAAAAAACTTCTAGACATTCATTATCAAGATTTTCTAACATAGATGAAATCATATATTTTCTTACATAAAAATATAATGTTGCGCATTATTTATCATTATTAAAATCATTTAAAATAAATCAATTTTTACCATATATATTTGATTTTATGTATAATAGAGATTAATTATATGGCTTAATTACACAGAAGTGTATCATATTAATAGTTTCAAACTACTTAGATTGTCTTGCACTTTAATGTAACTACAAGGAGGTTCAAATGAGATAATTGTATCTCATAGAACATGTAATAGATGGTTCACAAGCAACACAGATATTACTACCTATTCATATTTACTAACATTAATCATTCACTGAAAGATTATCTAAATAAATATCAAGGAGATTGGTTCTTAACTAATTTACCTTACATAATATAAAAAAGGAATGCTAACCAGTATCATAGGTATAATTAATGATCTTGATTAGACTGTATTTATGTTGAAATCTGGAATAATTAATTTTATTAATTAAATAATATAAATTTATATAATTGATTTTCTAAAGACAAGAATATTATTTTTGTTTTTTATTTCTATAATTGTTTTCTAAACACAAAACTTTAGAATTTCTAGTGCTTTTACTGAGAAATAAACAAAACTATATCTCTGACCCTTGAAGATCATCTCTCAATGAACGCTTAAAATGTGAAGGCTTGAAGATGAAGACTTGAAAGGTGTACGATCTTTTATTTTTATTTGGTTTAATGTCTTAATATGTCTCTATTTTCGTCTAGAATTTCAAATAGTTCCCTTACTTTTTCGACGTCTTAATTGAGTCTTTATTTTTGTTAAATTGAATCAAATAGGATCTTTCCGTCAAATTGAGATGACGTCGTTAAGAAGGGTATGTTGATAGTGTAATTTTTTATTACGTGGCATTGAAAATGTGACTGAATTATATTTTTGAATTAAAAAATGAAGTATGTATATTTCATTTTTTAATTTAAAAATTAAAAAAAAATACAATTCAGTCACGTTTTTAATGCCACTTAATAAAAAGCTACACGGTCAAGATACCCTTCTTAACGGCGTCATCTCAATTTGACGGAAATGTCCTATTTGATTCAATTTTAAGAAAATAAAGACTTAATTGAGACGCCGAAAAAGAAAGGGACCTATTTGAGATTCTGGGCGAAAATAGAGACCTACTAAGACATTAAACCTTTTTATTTTTATTTTTAAGAAAAATCTCTGAAATTTCTAGCATTTTCTATATTCTATGATGAAAAGATTGTACTTTTGAATATCCGTGAATGATAAATAGGATGTGTTTACATATTTTATTATTAAAAAGTTATTAAAAAAATTATTAACATTTCATTGTCTATGTAATAGTCTGTGTTTGGTCCATTTCAAATATACGGAACAATAAATAAAATAGTGACACATATTATACTCCTTTTCAGAAATCAATCCAGTGTGTTTCGAAAAGCAAAATCTGAAAATTTACAAACACTATGTGGAATCATATAGCCGGACTGAAAATGTATTCAAAGGCTAATATTATATGAAGATGCTAAAATGGGCCAAGAAAAAATATTATGATTTTCCAAGTTAGAATTGAGGCTATTTTGTTTTTGCACTGAAGGTTTCTTCCTGTACTTCCACGGTTGTTTAAAAGAAAATTGTCCCCCTTTACTATCCACCCTTCCCCATCGTTGCTTCGTCATTGTTGTGTTTCTTCATGGACTTATACAAGAAACCTTTAAATTCTTGAGTTTTTTTTCGTACATCCAAATTTTCTTTCTACACCTCCAAACTTTTCTAAGTGCTTAAATTAGTCTTGTAAAATAATTTTTTTCCTCTCTTGTAATTATCCCACCACCCATTTTTATTGTCACACTTTCTTCTAACCTAGCGCCACCTCCGAACTTTGCTCTTCAATGCTCTACACTTCCTTGCACACCTTGTTATTAAGGGGTTTATCAGATATTAAAATTTGATTAAGAGATTTATCGGATTTCGAAATTCAATTAAGAGGTATATTAAATTTTAAAATTTGATTTAACGAGTTCATTGTATTTTGAAATATAATTAGAGATTCACCAAATTTTAAAATCTGATGAAGTAATTAACTAGATTTTGAAATATGATTAAAGGATAGATCGAAGTTTTTGGTATTTCGAAACAATGAAGCATGTACAGAGAGTTCAATAAAATTGGTAGAGAATTTGATGGAGCATGAGAAAAGCTCGGTGGAGTGTATGGTTAACTTGATGGGCCACGATGTCGATTGGTTAAACTAGTAAGACATATACATAGTTTAAGTTGGTAGAACAATTTAAATGCTTAGATTGGTCGATGAAATAAGTGAAGGTCTCATCATGGTGAAAGAAAAGTCTAGGTAGTTTGGTAGAGCATGTACATAGCTTAAAAAAAATGGTGAAGAAAGTAAGAAACTATGCTAACTCAATGTGTTCTTATTTTCTTTATTTATTCTCTTTAAATTATTTATTCTCTTTATTTATTATCTTTTGAATTATTTATTTTGAAATTCAGCGAATGTTTCTTCTAGATTATTCAATTAAAAAAAATAACTGAATTGAATACACTGTTGACATTGTCACATTAATACTTATACATTGTCATATAACACAACACAATTCACGTAAAAAAAAACTAAAAAAATTGAAAATATTACTGACCCATAATATTTCCAAGACCGTATTATCACTCTTTATACAAAACTAATGCAAATGACGAAATGATATCGACTTGATACAAAATAAAAATTAATTAAATTAAAAATATGAAGAAACCAAACTGAATAAAAATAATAAATATAGAACCCTAACGATTCCATCCATTGGACGCAATGCTGGAGATAACGAGTTCCAATGAATTTTTAAAATCTTGGGTGTATATATTTAAGAAGCTTTTTATATGAACATTTATTATTGCTTCTTAAAGAGGAATCAAAGTAAATTAATAAATTAATAATAAACATTTTTTATTTTACTATTTATAATTTTTAACTGATTATGTATAAAGATGAAGTGTCAAATTTGTTGATTTGAAATTAAAAGTTGAGCATCTTATCCAAACCATTTTTATTTTGATGTCATATTTAAAGTTATTCAAGACCTGTTTGAGTTCTTCTACATAACTTTTTTAAATATATAGTAATGAAGTCTGTGCAATATAATTAAATATTATCATATATCATACTTAAGTTTTAAATAAATAAAGATATATATATATATATATATATATATATATATATATATATATATATATATATATATATATATATATATATATATATATATATATATATAAAAGGAGGTGACAGTTGGCGTAACTTTTAGGAGAAAAGCTAGGTCTCCTCGGCGATGGTGCTTCATGTCTGCACGACTGGGAGTTTTGCATATTGCTTGACGTGGCTTGGGATGTTTTATTGTGTGTTGTGGTTGGTCCTTCTCAAAATTTAGATTGAGGTATATGTATGTCTTTTCCTTTGAGATTTTATATTGTTTGAAATTGCTTATAAAATTATTGGAATTATTTTATTTTCTGTTCATATTTATGTATTTATGTTTATATATTTTTATACTTATATTTCTTTTTTATATTGTTCTGAACAATTATATATATTAATTGTACTGTCTCCTTATCATTCAATAAGAAATACACAATATTTCATTCTTTCTTATTTTGAAACCTGGTATCAGAGTCATGGTTAAAGCCTATCCTAGCGAGTTCTAAGTGGGCATTTATGTTTCTATTCCATCTGTTGTCGGGCCGTTATTGGACCACCTAATTTCTATTATCACACACGAGATGTCTATACCTTGGCATGAAGGGGGTGTGTTGGAAGTCCAACATCGACTAGAGATAAAGCCAAATTATAATATATAAGTGAGGTGCAAACCTCACCTTATAAGCCGGTTTTGTGGGGTTGAGTTAGGCCTAAAAACCCACTTTCTAATATGGTATCAGAGTAGGTTTTCTGATCATTTTCTACTTTTTGTTGTCGCCGGTGGCCTATGGCCGCCGCCATCGGCGACCCCCTAAAAGTCTCTTTTTCATCTGATGTCTTATATCTTCTACTTATTCATGGATGGTTTGGTCATAAACTTTTTGTCATTCATGATACTTCGTTATTTTATTTTATTTTATTTTTATCTTCTTCAACACAGGACGTTGATCCTTCCTTTTCTTTTTGCCTCCCATCGCCAACGACAACTCTTCATCTATTAAGCAACCCTCATAAGCCATCCAAACCATTCACTTGCATCACCCTTAGTAGTGTCACCAAGCTTCTGCCATTAAATTAGTTTAAGCTCTTCTTGATGACTATGATCTTCTCAAATATCCAGATAAATCCTTTCTTATGCCGCCGATGACGATCTCCACCACCGTTGCACCTCCAACTCCGAATCCTACTTATCAAACCTGCGTCGACAGGACCGTCTTATACCTCAAGCAGTTAATGGAGCGTCTTCACACGGTGTCTAAACATGCAGATTGGGCATTCCTCAACTGAAGCAGAACACAAAGCCTCTCTGCTTTATTCTCGGTTTGACTCATTACTGTTCAAGTTGCATCTCTCTTCCAGATCGTCCAACTTGTGGGAGGATATCAATTATAATAATTAGTTTTAAATTGGATTAATTAGCCTTTATTAGCTAATTCTTGTATATTTACTTTCCCTTTATTTAATTTAATTATTAGTGTTAAATATCAATTATTATAATTGATATTAAATTGGTGGAGTTTATTCTCTTTTAACTCTTTCCAATTAGGTTATCAATTTGTATATTTATACTATTGCAATTCAATGATCAAATAAGAAAATTCATCCAAAATACTTTTCTATATGGTATCAAATACTTTTCTTGTTATACCAAATTACGCACATTGTATGCCACTTTACCTTATACAAAATTCACTCCTTGTGATACTTGTCACTGTTCTAAGCAAAGAAAATTGTCTTTTCAATTAAGTATTACTGTTTCAAAAGCTCCTTTCGATTTAATTCATATTGATATTTGGGGGCCATGTTGTACTTCTTCTGTTGATGGTTTCAAATATTTCTTAACTGTAGTGGATGATATGTCTAGATTCACATGGATTAAATTGATGGCAAGTAAGTCTGATACAAGATCACAGCTTATTGGCTTTTTTTCTTATATCAAAACTCAATTTGGCATTGATGTAAAAGCTGTTAGATCAGATAATGATAATGAGTTTGCAATGGCAGATTTTTATAGACAAAAAGGGATACAACATCAATTATATTATGTTGAAACACCTCAACAAAATGGAGTTGTTGAGAGAAAACATTTACACATTCTCAATGTTGCTAGATCTTTAATGTTTGGTTAAAACCACTTAGGCGTCCCTATTTTCGTTCGGTCTTCCCACTTTGGTCCCCTTCTTTTAAATTTTCCCAATTGAGTCCTCAAAACTACTAATTTGAAACAATTCAGTCCCTACCGTTAAAAATCGTTAACAGCCGTTTAAATTTGATGACGTGGCATTAAAAATAAATTTTATATTAAAATTTAATATTAAATATTTATTTAATCAGAAGGGCAAAGTGGGAATAACTTTTAGGTTTGGCCCAGTGGTCTTCCCATTCAGAAACTTAGAAACCCTAAAGTAGGATCTCTCTTAGTGCACTAGCAGCCCCTCATCTCCGCCGGCAGAACCCAAGGCTACCATCTCACCATTCGACTTCTCCGACACAGATCGCCGTCAATGGTGTCGCCGGTGACTTCTCAGGCCCTTCCTCCATTTCGGTTCGCACGCCACCACCCCATCCAACCAGTCACCGTCGTTTGAGCGAGCCCAGCCGCCGCGAGTCGCAGCCAAAGCACCACCAACACCATGGGTCACGGCCAAGGTCGTCGCCGGTTACCCTCGGCCAAGTGTCGAAACGAGGAAGTTGAAGCAGTTCAATTTTGCAGAGCTGAGGATTTTCTCGCGATGCTTTTAAAGTTGCTTTTAAAGTTGTACGGAATAAGGCAGATGATGGAATTGTGAGGCTTATGCAACTTTGAAAGTTTTTGTTGGAGAGGAACTATTTTTCCATGTTTTTAAATCTTTACTTTTGCTGGGGAATACTATTCTTTAGCGCTTCTCATTCCTGCTATACCCATGGTTATGCTAAGGGACTTTTTGTTACTGGTATGCAATAAAAATGGAAAGTTCTGCTGGAATTTTGATCCACTTTAGCAACTAGCTTCTGTTTTGCTATCTTTCTTGTTTACCCAAGTACTTCTGTTGCATTTTGTTCCTGCTCTGTAATTTAAATAATAGTTTATATCTTTCTTTTTTACCCAAGTACTTCATTATTTATGTTTACATTTTGCTTAGAACTTGCCACTGATTGAAATTTTGCAATTGCTTATGTTGTTGTTTCCTATTGTCTTATAATTATATTTTTCTAATTGTTGAGCAGCCGATTTAAATGAGTTGGATGTTTGTGCTAATGAGTTCACTTATGAAATTGTTAAGAAGATGGAGTCTCCCATTGACAAGGTTGAAGCTTTTCGGAGCATATTGAAAAATTGCAACGATGACAAGAAGAAATTGACTGTTTACATCGGAGATTCAGTGGGTGATTTAATCTGCCTACTTGAAGCAGATGTAGGAATTGTCATTGGCATGTCCTGTTTACATCGAAGATTCAGATTTCCCATTCGCATGTCCTGATCCTTTACAGATGAAGAGCCCATCATTCCCATTTTAGGTTGCTGCATTGCCAAAGCAGACTTTTGTTGTGAAGCCTGCAGGGAGTATGCTGCTTGTGCAGGATTTTCTTATTCCCACTTTGCCCTTCTAAAATCCTGTATTCATTAATAATTTTTAATATAAAATTTATTTTTAATGCCACGTCATCAATAGTTAACGGCCGTTAACGATTTTTAACGACAGGGGCTGAATTATTTCAAATTAGTAGTTTTGAGGACTCAATTGGGAAAATTTAAAAGAAGGGGACCAAAGTGGGAAGACCGAACGAAAATAGGGACGTCTAAGTGGTTTTAACCTTAATGTTTCAATCCCATTTGCCAATAGTTTTCTGGTCTTTTGTTGTTCGTTATGCTGTGCAACTCATTAATATTTTACCTTCCACAGTTTTGGCATGTTTTTCTCCATCTCAGCTGTTACACAATGTTAAACCTGACATTACTTACTTGCGAGTTTTTGGCTCACTTTGCTATGCTTCAACTCTTCAAGCACATAGAACAAAATTTCAACCTCGTGCAAGAAAATGTGTTTTACTTAGTTTTAAACAGGAGTGAAAGACTACCTTTTGTTAGATTTCAACTCAAGGGAAATTTTTCTATCAAGGAATGTAGTATTTTATGAAAACATATTTTCTTTTCTTACTAGTGACAAGCACTCACCTATTGATACACAAAATTTAAATTCATTGGATTTGGTCACCAAAATCAATTCATCTCCATCACCTCTTTTCTCAGAAGTTACTGATCAACCCTCTTTACCACCTACATCTCCTCCTTCTATTGTTCCAGACCCTGTTAGTTTTTCTTCTCAACCTGTTTCTGCTGAACCTGTCACTCCTACTCCACAAAGGAAATCAATCAGGCCAACACATAAACCATATTATTTGCAGGACTATCATTGCAACATGTTATGTACTTCTTCCGCCACTCAGTCATCCACATGTACCTTATATCATATCTCTTCATATCTCTCATATGATGCATTATCATCTCTTCATAAATCATATGTCTTTAATCTTTCCCAAGTTAGTGAACCTAAAACCTATAACCAAGCCATCAAACATTATTGTTGGAGAAATGCCATGGATCAAGAAATTGCAGCTTTAGAAAATACCAAAACTTGGGTTTTGACTGATCTACCTTATGGAAAGCAACCTATCGGATGTAAATGGGTATACAAAATAAAGAGGCATGTTGATGGGAGTACTGAACGATATAAAGCAAGGTTAGTAGCCAAAGGCTACACACAACAGGAAGGCTTAGATTACTTTGAGACTTTTTCACCTGTTGTCAAACTCACAACAGTAAGATTGGTTCTGGCTTTAGCAGCTTCCAAACATTGGTATTTACATTAACTAGATGTAAATAATGTCTTTTTACATAGGGATCTAGATGAAGAGGTATACATGTTTGTTCCTCTTGGCTACAAAACAGAAAAACCAGGCCAAGTTTGCAAGCTGTTGAAGTCTTTATATGGACTCAAGCAGGCCTCTAGACAATGGAATTACAAGTTGACAACTACTTTACTTTCTTTGGGCTACATACAATCAAAATCATATCATTCACTTTTTGTCAAAAGTGATTCTGCTTATATCACCATCTTACTTGTTTATGTAGATGATATAGTTTTGGCAGGTGATGACATCTAGGAAATCCAAACTATGAAGGCTCTATTGAATGCAAAGTTCAAAATTAAAGACCTAGGCCAACTCAAGTATTTTCTGGGCTTAGAAATTGCAAGATCTCAATAGGGCATTAATTTGTCACAAAGGAAGTATGCTCTAGAGTTACTAGAAGATGCAGGATTGTTGGGATGTCAACCTGTTTCTACTCCCATACAGCCAGGCACAAAATTCTCCAAGACAGAAGGAAAACCTTATTCAGATGTGCAAGCCTATAGAAGACTTATTGGCAGGTTATTATATCTAACCAACACAAGACCAGATTTATGTTTTGTTGTTAGTACTCTCTGTCAATTTCTTTCTAATCCTTTGGAAGATCACTATGCAGCAACAATAAGGATCCTGAGATATATCAAGAAAAATCCAGGACAAGGATTATTCTTTTCCTTCAACACAGAACATTCTCTCAAGGCTTTTAGTGATTATGATTGGGCTGCTTGCCCTGATACTAGAAGGTATGTGACTGGTTAATGTGTTCTATGGTGCATCCTTAATTAGCTGGAAATCCAAGAAGCAAGGTACTATATATAGATCATCAACTAAAGCAGAATATAGAGCCTTAGCTTCCACAACATGTGAAATTCAATGGCTTTTGTATTTGCTCCATGATTTGAAACAACCTCTGCCACAACCAGTTCCTCTGTTTTGTGACAATCAATTTGCTATACGAATTGCACAGAATCCAGCCATGCATGAGAGGACAAAGCACATTGAAATTGATTGTCATCTCATAAGGGATAAAGTTCAAGCTGGTGTAATTAAGCTCCTGCCTGTTTCTACTTCATCACAACTTGCAGACATTCATACTAAAGCTTTGCATCCAGCACAATTTTAATCTTTGTTGTCCAAGCTGAGCATTAAGGATATATATGCTGCAGCTTGAGGGGGATATTGGAATTATTTTATTCTCTGTTCTTATCTGTGCATTTATGTTCATATATTTTTATACTTATATTCCTTTTTTATATTGCTCTGAACAATTATATATATCAATTCTACTGTCTCCTTATCATTCAATAAGAAATACAATATTTCATTCTTTCTTCTTTTGTAACAAAGATCATGATCCGGAAAAATTATCTTTTTATATCCTTTTTAACTGATAGTACAAAAATATATATTTGCATATATTTTTAATAATGTATATGATATTTCTTTTATCAGAATTACCTTCTCCTTGCATTATGGTCTCAGTATATATTGTGAAAAAAGTTTATTTAATTAATTTGGAAGAGTGAAAAATCATTTGCATGGATTTTGTTAACAAAGAGATAAACTTCTTATATATTTAAATATTTGTAAGAAGTTTTATGACATCTAGAAACATTTGAGTCAATCAAAAGCAATTTCTTTTCTATAAATTTGTTTTTTCTTCACTTCAGGACATGAGAAAGGTTTTGATGAAATTTGTTTTCTGGAATTCTTTATGGTTTTACTTAAACTAAAGATTTTGTTCAATTTTTAGGAAGGTCGCCAAAACTTGTGTATATATGGTTTTTCTTTGAAATATTGACAAAGGTGATTTTTTTAATCGTGTGTGGCATTGACATACCTTTATTAATTGTGAGAACATCAAATGATCATAACCAAACATGTTGGGTTCCTGGGGCGTTTCGAGAAAACCCTAGAACCAGAGAATAATAAAAGAGAGAGAGCGGAGCGAGAGAATGAATACTGAATATTATTGAATGAAAAGTTGTAATTGAAAGAGCGGGGTTGGTTACTATTTATAACCAACGTAAACACGCAACAGGCAAAACCCGCAAACAAAACAAGCCCAAAACAAAACAAGCCCAAAGTAAACAACCAGACCGACCGGACTGACCGGTCCACAGACAAAGGAAGCCAAGTCTAAATAACAATTCTCCACCTAGACTTGCTTCAAAAACAAAAACAAAAGTAAAACACGGACACGGCCGGTCAAACAATTAGTGACCGACCGGTAGACACCCAATCCTGGACAACAGCAAGAGAAACCTCTCCTTAGCGAGCGGCTTTGTTAACATATCTGCAGGATTCTCTTCGGATGCAATTTTGCAGATTTGAACGTCACCGGATTCAACAATGCTTCTGACAAAGTGCAGCTTGACGTCAATATGCTTGGTTCAAGAATGATAAATCTGATGATTGGCCAGATGAATAGCACTCTGGCTGTCGCAATGAACACATACAGACTTCTGATCAAAACCAAGTTCCCGAACCAAACCTTTCAACCACAGTGCCTCCTTAACTCCTTCAGCAAGAGCATAGTACTCAGCTTCCGTAGTTGACAAAGCCACAACCGACTGTAGTGTAGACCTCCAGCTAACAGCAGTCCCAAACAGTGTAAACACATATCCCGACCGGGATTTCCTAGTGTCCATGCATCCGGCAAAGTCAGAATCAACAAAACCTTCAATATAACCTCCACCTTGAAAGTTATTCTGGAAAGACAATCCAGTACCGAGAGACCCCCGTATATATCTGAGCATCCACTTCAACGCTTCCCAGTGTGTTGGTCCAGGATTAACCATGAACTGACTGAGAACACTAACACCGTGCGCCACGTCCGGTCTTGTGCAGACCATGCCGTACATAATGCTCCCAATCCCATTTGAAAATGGAACAGATTCCATCTTCTTTCTTTCTTCCTCGGTCTTTGGGCATTGCTCCTTGGTAAGTTTCAAGGGTTGACCGACCGGCGTGCTGGCCATTTTAGATTCAGCCATCCGATACCTTGAAATTACCTTCTGCAAATAGCACTCCTGAGACAGAAAAAGGTTACCGCCCGGTCTATCCCTTTTAATGTCTATGCCCAAAATCCGCCTTGGTTCCCCTAGCTCTTTCATTTCGAAAGCATCCGCCAACCTTGCTTTCGTCTCACCGATCATGCCCCTGTCACTGCTAGCAATTAGGATATCATCCACATAAAGCAGGAGATATAACATTTCACCGTCATGATTCAGAGTGTAAACACAGTCATCATAATTGCACCGCTTGAAGTTCAGCTTTATCAGAAAGTCATCAAATTTCCTATACCACTGCCTTGGGCTTTGCTTCAAGCCATAAAGTGACTTCTGCAACAGACACACCCTATCATCCACAGCGAAACCGTCCGGTTGCTTCATATAGATGGTTTCCTCCAAATCGCCGTGCAGAAAAGCTGTCCGAACGTCCAACTGTTCAAGATGCAAATTGCAATGCGCAACTATTGCCATCAGAACTCTGACCGAACAATGCTTAACCACTGGAGCAAAGATCTCATGATAGTCTACGCCTTCAATCTGAGTAAAGCCTTTGGCAACAAGCCTAGCTTTGTACCTCGCTTTCTCACCGCCCGGTGTAGCTTCCTTTTTCTTGAAAATCCATTTCGAACCTATGACCTTCTTACCCTTCGGCAGATCCACCAATCTCCAGGTGCTATTCTTTTTCAAAGCCTCCAACTCTTCTTCCATAGCACCCTGCCAAAGATGCCGGTCGCTGCTGTCAAGAGCCTCCTTATAACTTCTCGGTTCATCCGATCGGTTAAGGTCTTCAGCAGCATTCAGGGCGTAGCAGATTAGATCCGCCTCTCCAAACCGTTTGGTTGGCTTGGAGATCCTTCTTTCTTTGTCACGAACAAGCTGATAGTTTCTCAAATCAACACCAGCAGCTTTTCCATGACTTCCCTCGCCAGACATACCATCTGTATCATCACCAAGGTCTGTTCGAAATTCATCCGATCGGTTCTCCTCTATCGTCCGACCGTTTTCAACTTGCCCTTCACCCGTTTGGTTTTCCTCAGTCCCACCGGGCGTGCCAGCTCCATTAGTAGTATGCTCCACCTCCACGAGAATCTTCTTCTGACTTCCAGAGTTTTCAGGGTGCATCGCCATCCTTGTTTCATCAAAAATGACATCCCTACTAATGATTAGTTTTGAAGGTGAATCTAACCTCCATAACCTGTATCCCTTAACTCCTTCGGCGTATCCAAGAAAGATACATTTCGCCGCCCGGGAATCCAGCTTATCACCCCTGACATGAGCAAACGCCAAAGAACCAAACACTCTCAAGTGTGAGTAATCAGCCGGTCGTCCACTCCACACTTCCATTGGCGTTTTAAAATTGAGAGCTGAAGACAGACTCCTGTTAATCAAATAGACGGCCGTATTTGCACCCTCTCCCCAGAAAGCCTTTGACAACCCTGATCCCAGCAACATGCACCGGACCCTTTCCAGAATGGTTCTATTCATCCGTTCGGCCAACCCATTCTGTTGCGGAGTTCCAACGACCGTTCTGTGCCTCCTGATCCCTTTCTCTTTGCAAAAACCATTAAACTCCTCTGAAACGAACTCCAACCCATTATCGGTTCTTAGGCATTTCAGTCTACACCCCAATTGGTTCTCAATCTGTGTGTGCCACTCTTTGAACTTCTGAAACGTTTCAGACTTATTTTTTAAAACGTAAATCCACACTCTCCTTGAGAAATCATCAATTATACTTAAGAAATACGCTCCTCCACCATGAGTTAAGGTTCTTGCCGGTCCCCATAAGTCAGCATGGACATATTCAAAAGGGCGTTCGGTTGAGTGTTTCCCTTTTCCGAACGGTATCCTGTGTGATTTCCCTAAGACACAATGGTCACAGAAATCCAGCTTCTGCAGTTTGTCTCCCAGAAGCAAGTCTTGCTTTTCCAATTCTTCAAGACCCTTCTCACTGATGTGTCCCATCCTCAAGTGCTATAACCGGGCGGTATTCTAGGTCCCACTTGCTACTGAGACATGACCAATGACAGTTGATCCCTCCAGAATGTACAAGTCGTTCCTCCTTCTGCCTTTGGCAACCACAGAATCTCCAGAACAAACCCTCATCACTCCATCTTCAACTTTAATGGTGTAACCTCCAAGATCAAATGCACTAATAGAAATCAAATTTCTCTTTAGTTCGGGCACATACCTAACAGCCTGCAACACTATCTCACGATTGTCAAACATCTTCAGCCTCACCGACCCTACACCTTGCACTTGGCAAGCTTTGTTATTTCCGAGCAGTACATTACCATGCTCTTTCTGATCAAGATTCTCAAAAAACTCCTTCACCGGGCACATGTGATAGGAGCAGCCGGAATCCATGACCCAGCTCCTTTGAGGATCTTCAGACGAAGTCACCAGCACTCCAGCCGACTCATATCCCTCAGACGCCTCTGCCACATCAGCGGTTTCTTGTGGCCGACCGGCCTTTCCTTTCTCCGGGCAGAACTTCTTGATATGACCCATCTTCTGGCACTTGAAGCAACGCACCTGCTTCGTACCGTCCGGATTCAGCTTCTTCTCTTTTCCAGACTGCTTCTTCCCTTTCCCTTTCACCGAGATCAATTCGGACGCTCCTTCCTCGGTTGTCTTCGAATCTTGGAGTTTTTGGAACTCCTTGGTTCGAATTGATGTCAAAACCTCCTCTAACGTGATCACTTGATCTTTCCCGTAGAGTAACGCATCCCTGAAATGCTCGAAGGTTTTTGGAAGCGCATTCAACAAGATGACAGCTTTATCTTCATCCTCCAACTTCACTTCAATATTCTCCAGATCATCAACTATCTTGCTGAATTCTGCAATCTGCTCCTCTATCGTTCTTAATTCTGACATTTTGAACGAAAGGAGTTGCTGCTTCAGGCACAACCTATGAGCCAACGATCTCGTCACGTACAGAGACTCCAGTTTTGCCCAGATTTCAGCGGCAGTCTTCTCCTTCGCAACCTCCCTCAGTACCTTATCACCAAGGCACAAGATGATTGCACTCCTTGCCTTATCTCCCATCTTCTTCTTCTCTTCTTGAGTCATGGCACCACTCATCCTCGACTCACCCTTCAACGCTTCATCACATCCCTGCTGTATCAAGATTGCCTCCATCTTGATCTTCCACAGCCCGAAGTCATTAGCGCCGTTGAATTTCTCCACGTCGAACTTGGTTGCCATTGTTTCTTGGGAATTCTTGAATCCTTGCCCCACGGTGGGCGCCAATTGTTGGGTTCCTGGGGCGTTTCGAGAAAACTCTAGAACCAGAGAATAATAAAAGAGAGAGAGCGGAGCGAGAGAATGAATACTGAATATTATTGAATGAAAAGTTGTAATTGAAAGAGCGGGGTTGGTTACTATTTATAACCAACGTAAACACGCAACAGGCAAAACCCGCAAACAAAACAAGCCCAAAACAAAACAAGCCCAAAGTAAACAACCAGACCGACCGGACTGACCGGTCCACAGACAAAGGAAGCCAAGTCTAAATAACAAAACATGTTAAATGTGTAGGCCTGAAATAAAGTTTGCATAGTGCAACCGCAGTTGAAAGTGTGACCCCTTTAAACTGAAGTTCAAAGTGTGGTTGGGGACCGTCGAAATTCGAAGTTCGACTGTATTTATACAAACGATGTTTAAACAAGACCGCAACTCTAATACCAGTTAAAATTGTTTACTTGAAATATTAAACTAATCTCGATGAGCTCTCTCTCTCACCACCTTCTTCCTCCTCCAATATCCATGATATCACCACCACGGATCACAACCACCATTGTATAAAGGCACAACTCTCAATTCAAAAAACAATTTAACAATAAAAATGAAGAAAATGCTTATTAAAGTGAAAAAAATGAGAAGAGAGAAAAGAATTCATATATGGAAAGGTTTATACAATCACAGAAAAAAATGTAGAATTTATACAATCGGACAAAATTTAAAATTATTGATCGTTAAAAAAGTTTGTTGATTGTTAGAAAATCATTAACTCATTATTAATTTTTATTTAACTTTAACAAATGAAAAGCAAATATGTAAAATAGGAAATACAGAAGTATAGGTAAGGTTGAGGAAGCATCACTCCTAAAAAAACCTTAAAATCAATCTGATTCCCAAGTGGTACCCACGTCATCCATTCCAGGGTTTCAGAGAAATTTGTCAAAACCTACGTGCTTCGAAAAACCATCCCACAAAATGATCGACCAAAAATAATCATTAACCAAGCAAAACATGTATACAATTATTATGTTTTAAATACTGCTAAAGAAAACATAAAAACCCTTAAAGAGAGAATCCGACCGCTATTCTTTAAAAATTATTTTTAAGATTTAATTACCATTATAATTTAAATTTAATTGGAATATCATATTAAAAAATAATTTATCTTACTTTTCTCTGTTTCATCCCCATGTTTTCTATTTTTGCAATAATTTTTCACGTCAATTAAAATATAACATAATCATAAAATATATTTTTTTATAAGAGAAACCAACCACTGTCTCTTACTCCACACACAATCCCTTGATTCTCTCTCTCTTTGAGGTTGCTTTACAAGGAGATCCCAATGTGGCACCCCACCAACCGCCATTTCTTCAGCTGAAAGCTTGGTATCCATCAAACACTCATGTCCCATTACAGTACAGTTTATTAGGGAGAGAGAGAAGGAAAAGAAAATCTAAAGGGTATAATATAATTGAGATGAATATGAGTAGAAGAGTTGGGGCTAGATGCAGTGTGGTTGCAGGGTCAGTGTGGGAGAGCAGAATGAAGAGTGATGAAGTTGGTGGTGGAGTTAAGGTCTTCAGTGCAGAACAAGGTTCTGAAGAAGGAGGCAATGGTGGCACAAGACTGAAGAGCAGCCAAACTGCGGGTATAGTTGCTACTGGAAAGAGAAAACCTTGGAAATTGGAAAGGTCTGAGGGGTTGGAGAATAAAAATATTCAAATAGGCAGAGGAAAAGTAGAACAGTGTAAGAACCTAAATGTATCTTCTGATTCAATAAAAAAGAGTCCAAAGCAAGTTAGGAAGGAGAAGAATGAAGGAATTGGTGCTTCTGTTTGTACTGATAAATTAGAACGAGGTCCAATTCTCACCAGAAAGAAAAGATCTGAAGTGGGTGAATCTGGTGAAAAGAATATTGGGCAGCTCAGAAAGAACAATGGCAAGAATGACAGTGATGAAAATTGCAAGGATTTTGGTGTGTGTCAAGAGAAGATAATTTCTAGCAGTTCAGATGTTGCCAGCATGGTCAATGTTGATGGTGATTATCATGATGATGAAGAAGAAGAAGATGAGGAGAAGGTAGAGATGGATGATGAGGAGTTTGATACTGAGTTGGAGATACAGAGCTTTGATATTAAGGAAATCAATGCACCAGAATCCAAGGTTGTGAATAAGCCAGAAAAGGAGCTTATGAGTGTACCAGAGAAACAGAAGACTGAAAAGGCTGTGAGAACCGACAGACATTTTCATCAGAAACATGAAAGATTAATGTCTGTCCCTCTAACTGTGAAGCCATCTCCTCCAATAAAAAAGCTCTCCACAATTCACCAAAAATTCTCCAAGGCTGATTCAAGTAAGGTCTTGTTAATTTCATTCAACGTTCTCCCTTCAATATGATTTTTGAGTTTTGGGCCTTTTCCAAGTCTAATTGAACTTTACCATTCAGTTCCAAAGGCAGAAGAGTGCTATAGCTTTCCACAATCACAGAACAAACTGCATAGTTTAGGTGATTTATCTACATTTCAGAACTATGCAAGAGTCAAAGTAGTCGACAAAATTTGTATAATTTCTACCACTCATTCTTTGATATTTTTATATATGCAACTCTTCAGTGGATTTAATCATGTGGAAAGATATCTCAAGATCAGCATTTATCTTTGGGATTGGAACATTCACTATAGTTTCATCTTCTTATGCAAAGGACATCAATCTGAGGTTAGAAATCCTCAACACAGTTCAAATCCATCTGAACATACACTTTTGCTACTTAAAACATAACCCATAATTGAACTTCTTGATCCTTGGTTCTGCAGTCTCATTTCTGCAATGTCCTATCTTGGCCTTATCTATCTAGCTGTTATATTTCTGCACAGATCACTAATATGCAGGTAATCACAATTAATAATCGCAACATAGTGTTGAAAAATAAATGACAGAAATTTACTACTGGATACTAAACTCTATGATTTTTCCTTACAAATCAGGGGGGTCATAGATGTAGAAAGCACAAACTATGTAGTAGGAGAAGAAGAAGCAATTTGGGTGCTAAAGTTGATACTTCCTTACTTGAATGAATTTCTGTCACAACTCAGAACCATGTTTTCTGGAGATCCTGGTACCACCATAAAGGTATATTTCTTTTGTCACAGATAGCATGATTTGTTTCCATTATTTCTTCCCCCTTCTTATATAACCTGATAATAGATTTGGCAAGGTTTTCATGAATTGTAGTTGGCAATATCGTTCTTTGTTCTTGCTAGATGTGGCAGCTCCATAACCATTTGGAATATGGCCAAATTCTGTGAGTTGCTAATGCCTAGGTCTATTCATTCCTACACAAAAAATGAGCACAACCAATATTTGCATGCCAGTGCAGAAGCTTCTCACTCTTTGCACCATTCCATATGCAATGAAAATTCCTTCATTTTTTTCTTATTTTGTCTTTTGTTCTTAATTACTAATCTTGTTCTCATACTGCCTCAGGCTTCTTTGGATCTTTTACCTTGCCAAGAATCTGCTCCTCATATTCTGCACAGTTAACTACATTTGGTAAAATTCTAAATTAAACGTCACATTGATCTTGGCTTCCTCATTTTTAATACTTAAGGATGATTGTAGTAAGTGGCTACTGCTAGGGTGCGAAGTAGGTAGGGTAATGGTAATATTTGATGCTCTGTTGCCAAATATTAACGTTGCAGAATTTGTGTAGGCCCACATAGTTTGGTGGTGCATGTATTAATTATGGTCATGGAAGAAGACATACTTTTACATTCATTTGACACATAGTACAGAGTAAAATAGTTATATATAAAACTTTGTATTTTTTCAAAAAAGAAGTAAGTAGAAAGTAAAGAAGAATAATGTGAAATGAATGTAAAAAAGTTAGGTTTGTCAAATAATATTTTTGTTGAGATTATGGAACACAATTATGAGATAATAATGCTCATCACATCACATCACATACATACATCATACATCCTTCCTTAATGGTCCCCACCCACAAAGTTTTCTTGTGTTTACTTGGCCCAAAAATGGCCTTCAGTGGCTTTAGGGAGATGAACTTTTTCTCTTTAGCCTCAATCTAATAGTTTGAGTGTTCTTATCTTAATGTGATGAATGATGACTTGTGTTGTTTTAATTTATATGAAGCAAACTTTTGGATTGGTCGACTTCGTGATGCTTGGGATTCTTGTTCTCACAAAAAGGTTGTGGCTCTTGCCATTTTTTGTCTTGCTTGGAATCTGTCATCAGTTGTTGCTCGCATTTGGTCAGGTAACTAAGATCATCCCCTTTGGGTTGTAAAAACTACAGTTATTAGTTTCTTAGAGTCACGCCTAAGATGTAGAAATAAACTAGTCATTGATTTAGCACCAATCTTTTAGTGTAATGTAACATTTTGGTAAAAGAAACATAGTTTTGTGCCTTACACTTCAGTACCCGACTAAACTAATGAATTGTGTAATTGCAGTGTTTGTGCTATTTGTGGGCTTTAAATATTATCAACAACATTATCTGGTAAGAGATGAACAGGTGGAAGATGAAGCAGGGTTTGGTGAAACATGGCAAGAACCTGTTGGGGTTAAAGCTAGAACGCAGAGACAACTACATGCACCAAATTTATTCGATACACAAAATGTAAAGAAAGGATTTTGAAGAGTGTCAAAGACTTTAGTTTGAAAAATATTCTTTTTGACACACCTAAACCTTTTATATTTATTTGATACTATTTTTATTTATTTTTTATTTCTGAAAAAATATAAAAGTTTATATTTTTATAATCATTTTACTCGTATATACGAATATAAAAATATGTTGTAATATTATTATTTTTTAGTTTTGGCTCTAGACAGTATTTTTTCGATTGTAAAAAAAATGATATCATTATAAAGACTATTCTAGGGTTTTTCTTAATAAATCAGCATTGTTAAAGAGGAAAAAGAAACAACTTTATGATTAATTTGTAATTAGAATTCGTTGAATTTCTTGTTTCAAAATTATGGTGGCTTGCTGGTAACTTGATTCAAATATGATGGCTTGATTGAGTTCTTCTTTTTTAAAATGTATGTTAAGAACTGTTTTTCTTTTTTTGTATCTTTTATAAAATATTTAGTTATTTATTTATTTAGTTATAAAAATGTGATTGATATGAATGATTCTTTATTATTATTTTTCACTAAAAGAAAATATGGTTTTGTTGGATGTGTGATGTTATGACGGTGAGATGCTATATATAAGAGTTCGGAGAAAATCAGGGTTGACAAGAGAAGAGCGAAGAAATAAAGAAATAGAGGAAAATAAAAATATCATTTTTAAAATTATGATTTTTTAATCATTGGTTTATAAAAAATTTGAAATTTATTTAACTATATATAATATTGATATTTAAAATAAATCTGAAATATTTTCCTAAAGTTTTGAAATAAATCTTTAAAACTTAATCGAAGTTGAGAAAACTTTTGTAAAGGTCTGAAAAATTATAAGTCTTTAGGCCTATATTGAGGCAGTTCAGCCCATAAAGCTAAGGACCCATGACCATAGGAAGGGGTTTTCTTAAAATTAGAGCTCCTTCATTTTGCCAGCTTTCTTTCTCTCTCTAGAAAACCCTTTCTCCTAAATTTCTCTGCCTTCTCTCTAAAATCTCAGTTTACTGAACCGATCAAATTTTAAATTGAAGGTGTTTCCGCGCTCACTGCACCGAGGGCTTCCATTTGAACCGAACACTTCTCAGTTTCAGTTGGTAAGTAAGTTCCCTGAATTTTTAGTTGTGAGCTTTCCAGGTAAGGATAGCTAACTATATAAATATTTTGTTGTTTTGATTAATTCCTGAATTTATGAGAAAATATGTTGAATTGCGTTTGTACAATGGTTAACTCCTCTGTTTTAATGCTCTATGCATGTTAAATTTAACTGTTATATATTGTTTGATATTTAATTGTCTCTGTTTTAAGTATTTGGTCTTGGAATGTTCTGAACCTTTGGTTCATTCTCTATGTTTGATTGCGATGGTTATAATCTGCTTGGAATTGTGTTGCTGAACTGAATTTCATTGAATTGATGATCCTGAGAATGATTCCTGTTTGTATATTGATTATGATGTGCTCTGAAGGAATTTGATGAATCTTGGAATAAGTTGGGGGTGATACTAATTTGATGGAAAATATGAGTTGAGCGTAGCCTCAGGTTTTGTGAGAGGGATGTATAACTTTGGGAATTAGGGAACTAAAAATAATAATAGGATAGTTGATTAAATCAAATAAAAATACTTGAGACTTGTTGGGAACCTTCTCTATTGGTAGGATAGAGAGAACCTAAAAACCAGAGCCGCACATCCCTGATCATAGAGTAGCTCTGGCCTGGTCTAGTCAGTTGTGACTAGTCATATGTGTTGGTGTCGAAGGTGAGTCTGATGCGTTAGACATCTGTTCTCTCCGGTGACCAATTGGGGTACGAGAAGGATTGGGAAAAATATAGAGTTCTTAGGCTAGTTATATATCCAGCAAGGAAATTGGGTAGTGAGGTGAGATTAAGAACAAGTATCTTGTGGTAATGAAAAATTTAACAGAGCAACTCATTTTTACTCTAAGAACAAATTAAAATGAACAAATTAGTTTAAATAAACACACACACACACACACACACACATATATATATATATATATATATATATATATATATATATAATTTAGTTAATGTACGTGATTTTTATCTTTTGATATATATTACTGTTTGCTAATAACATGACAATATTATCTATTTGAGATGATTGGAAGTGGTTGTGGAGCATGTTTCTGTTATATATGATTTGATATTTAAGGCTTAAAAATGTGGTTTGGTTATAATTCAAAGGTGTGTGAATTGGGAAAGACTGAAACATGATTTCATGGTTGCTTGTGGTAGTTTCAAATGTAGAATCTCTTGGTGAGATTCTTAGTGTTTTAAAATGAAAGTAGGGGCTCAGCCTTGGGAGTCATTCTGACGCATCAATGGTCAATCAAACTCACTTAGAGAGGTTGAACCATGTGGTGAGAAGTAGCAGGAGGTCCTTAGTCTTGGGGGCTCCCAGTATGCCTCAAGGCCCGGAACGGACTAACCTCGTGAGTGTGGCAGGGTGGGGAACCCAAGTTTCATAAGTCACCACGGGTGCAAGACTCGTCATAGCCCGACTATCATTTTAAAGTCCGGACGAGTCAGGTCTAGAAACTAACATGCTTAGGTTGTGTGTTTTAATCCTGTTTTGTTTTCAGTTCACTTTTGTATGGTCACATGAGTAATCTGATGTATGTTGTCTTATTTATATAATTAGCTCACCCTTGTTTTCTTGTCGTGTGTTGCTTGGGTATGTTTTCCTTTGCGATGATCATCCACTTGGATGTGAGCAGATGTCGCTGAAGAGGTTCCCTTAGAGCAAGTGTTGGAGGCGAGGACGACGTTGCAGCTTAGTTTCCTCTAGGATCCCTTAGCTAGGCTATATTATTTTGAAATACTCTAGTACTCAGCTTGAGTCATTTTGATGGATTCCTTTGTTTTGAAATTTATTTATGGTTATTTTAGGATAACTGTAAGTTAACTTTATTCCCTATAACTGGTCTATTGTATTGTAAATGTAAGGACTCTAAAATATAGCGTTCAGTTATATATTTGGGATGTTACAACTTCCGTTACTTAAATCAATTCCCGAAGGTTTAATTAATCTTTGGTAAATAACATTAACTAAATACCAATTATTAGTAAGAAAAAGTGTAAAGACAACGAATATTTTGATTTGCTAGAATATTTAGGTTTATCTATGCAAGTCAATGAAAAGGTGGGTGGACTAATTTACATGTGGATTTGTCTAACAATGTATTCATAGTTTATAATGTGTCCAAGGATAGAAGTAATGTAGATTTGCCATGAATTAAGATTATTTTGAGAAGACACTTTCTTCAATTCTCAATTCTATTGGACAACTTTAAATACTTAAAATGTAGTTTTTCTTATTGTTTTAGTTATAGACATTTTTTTTTATGAAATTTCTAACATGCTTATACCTAAAAATTAAAAATTATAAAATTATAAATATCACTTATTTTAAGGAATTGACTTATAGAATTCAATATTTCTACTAATTTAATAAAATAAAAATAAGATTATTAAAATTGTACATTTTGATATTTTAAATAAGAAAGAAAATTACAAAATAAATCATTAATTATACTACTTAATCCTACATGTTAAATGTTATATGGGACAGATAAAAAAAAAAATTAATCATTGTTTCTCATGTGAGACTAATGAACTTGATCTACTTTTTTTCTAGACCAAATAAAAGATGAATTCATTCTAGCATCCATAACTGGTTAAGATTATCCTCACTCTTAAAAGGTAATCAATGTGATAGTTTTGTAACTCAGTGGATTTATTGTACTCCAAATTAACAAAGGTCAAATTAATGAATCAATTGCTACTATAACCATTAATAGTCGTCATTTATTCTTGATGACAGTTACCATGTTAGTCAAAAGCACTAAAATTGTGCACTTTTTTTCAAAATTACTGAAATGGACAAGTTTAAAAAAAGTTACCAAAATAGACAAGTTATGTTAGATTGGTATGACTTCATTGGAAAGAAATATGTCAACTTGACACGAATTTTGACTTAGTTTATATTATTAATAAAATCATGTCAAGCTAATACAACTTGTTTTTTTTTTCATAATTTCTTTGTCTTTCATGTTTTATTAGTGATTAATTGCATTCTAAAATTACACTCAAATACAAATTAATAAATAAAAATAACATAATTAACATAGGGACTATGTTTCCCTAATTAAAATAAAATGCAATGTATCTAAATTCCTATTCAAGCTTATGCATATAACTATCATCCCACTATGTAACTCTTACTTGAAAATCTTAACCTCTTAAATACAAAACTTAACGCTTAAGCTTCTCTCTCAAACCATTCATCTTTTAAACCTTTCTACAACCACCCTAATCTACGGTTTTTGTTGAACAAGTTGTTGTTTCGCTCAAAGAAGTGTACTCTTATGCCAAGAGAGTGAACATCATGATCAACTCCACCTTGGACCAGCCTATCAAATTGTTCAACTGGGTGAATCTGAAGGAACTATGTACTTACAGGTTTGACATGCTTATTAATATCTATCACTACGACTTGCTGAAGTACTTTGAGTGGGACACACTCATTCTTCCAGAATTTGTGAGGCAGTTTTGGACCTGTATAGAAACTACATAGCGAAGGACTCACCTCCAAAATGATTGGCAAGGAGGTGAAGGTGAATATAGCAACCATTGCTGCTAGCATTGGTTATGAAAGATACAACAACTCCTTCGGCAAAGGGTGAGACCATCTCTATGCCCACAAATGAACCATGGAACGAGTGTTGCATGACACCAACTTTTCTAGAGATCTTTTGGGGAAGGAAGTCGTCTATTGATAAATGACGCCCTATGTCAAGGTGCTTCAAACTTTTGCTCAAAGACGTTTCTCCACAAGAACAACTCAAGGGATCATCTTACTAAGCTTGGTAGATATCCCATACTGGTGTCTAGTACTTTCTCCAGGCTCTATTGAGTAAACTCAACCCTAATATCTATAATATGAACAATATCATAAAAAATATAACAAAAACAACTAAATAAAAAATAATATGAATTACATCTCATTGATTTTTCTTAACATCTTCATTGAATGAAATTTTGTTGAACATGTACAAAAAAGCCTTTTGTTGCTACCCACTTATTTGTTCACAACATTACAATTTTATTTCATGTTTGGGTTTACAATTTTTTTTTTTGGAAAACAATTATCATATTTAACCACTTTGTATTCTTGTATGATCACTATGATGACTTTCGTGGTATATATGAATTATATCGCATTGGTTATTCTTAAAAGTTTTATTGAATGAAATTTTGTTAAATATATACAAAAAATTTAGTGATACTCCTACTTATTTGTGTGGTGCTCCCCACTTATGTATCATACCAGATCTAGTTTAATTTTTTTTGTAAAGAAGAAACTTAATGAAAGTACTTAGTGTTGATATTGTGAATTATGATAACTTACATCATGGTAAAGAACAAAAAAACTATTTGATCCAACTTTCCTTTGGAATGAACTTTTAAGAAATGTTTAAGCTATATTTTTACTAATTAAAAGAGTAAGAATTTAAAAAGATGCTAAACAAATAATCTTAGAAAGTTCCTTTTGATTATGAGTTAATGATGGTGGAAAAAAAAATTAAGAAGACCTGCTTCACAATTTTTTTTATCGAGGACTCCTAAATTTTTTCCTTTGTTTTGTTCAATTGAAGACACAACAAAATAATAGATAAACAAGACTGTGATAGATTCTAATGCAACAAACACAAGAAAACAAACATTGACAATTTGAGAAAAACCCATTTTTATTTTGTTTTTCAAACTTATGGATTCCAGGTCAATAACTTAAAAAAATTCTAAATAAAAAATAAAATGTCATGTCAACCGTGTCAAACGTATATCAAAATCACGTGGTAATTTGTCAGTTTTTAATTTTTAAATAAAAAATTATATAATATAAAAGTAAATAAAAGAATTGAATAAGTATTTCTTATAATTGATTTCTATTTATAAAATTTTTGAAGTCTGAAGTGAATATTAAAAAGACTTTCAAAAATAAATAATAGATATGATTAGTTATTGACTATTTACTTTTGTTATGTTATTATTATTATTATGTTATAAATGCTTAATGATAAATACACTTATAAAAGAAAGCATGTATAAATTATTAAGACATGCTAGAAATGTAATTTTGTTGATGTACAAAATTTAGATATAACGAAGCAATAGTAAAAAATAAAGCATTATAGACTTAAGTACTTTTAATTAATAATTGAAGTGAATTTTAGACGGTAACAATTTAGTTTTTTTTGAGAAAAATTAAAAAAGTATTTAGCAAAAATGAGAAATACAGTATACCATAGATCACAACCGTATCTATTTTTCCTTAGGGTTCAGGCAATCCCATTTGCATCACCCTTCGTCTTCTTCTTAGCTAGGGTCCTACGCCACCACCGTCCCCTAGCCACCAATCATCAGTTCGAAACACTAACCGTCTTGCCGCCGAAGACTTGTTCGGGGGATTTGGTGAGTTTAAGCGCGTGAATTATTTGAATGCTGTCTTTCGACTATATACTTGTGCGTCACAGCACATTATAGGTTGAATGGATGCCGCATACTGTGATATGTCTGTTATTTTGAGATTTGAAATTTGAGACTGAGAAAGGAATTTCAGCGTTTGGCCACCGTTGTTGGAAACCCCATAGCGGTAGGGTCTGAGAGACTATGAAATCATATTACTCCGCAGAGTACTCTTTTTTTCCGCTGCAATAGTTAGTTAGCCTTTCTTAACCAATTTCAAGGGTTTCTTTGAGGTAAGGAAATAAAAAAATATGATTGGAAATCGAGGTGTGTACTTTTTGACCATACTGTAGAAGATTCATGAGCTTCTAGTGAATGCTGTCATTGAAATTGTTGTTTTAAAAATTAAGATTTTGTTTATCTAACTGATCACAGCGTTAATTCTGATAGACTATTTTTCATTTGTTAGTTTCAGTGAAGAGAATTATGGTAGCTGTGAGGCTACATCTGGTTTGACGTCCAGTCTTGCATTCACACACCAGTGCAGGTTAGCGTCGTCTTCAACTTGTTTTGCAATTCCGTACTAAATTAACCTATAACTTTAAATTGTTCAAATCCCTTTATCCGTTTCGTTTCAATCCAGACACAAAGGTACTTTCAAACTTCAATTCATGTTCTGTGTTATCTTATTACGTTATTTCATGCTATTTTTTGAGTGAATGAGAGTTTCACTTTCTAGATAGGGACTAACGTTGTGTGTTGGTTTTCTATATGATACTCTCTTTTGTTCTGGACACTGTTTTTTCTTGGCTTTCTTTATGACACCCCTTGCTTTGTTTCTAATTTGTAGTGGTTTGTGTTGTGATCCCTTTGTTTCTGGATTTTTGTTTTGTTGCATGTGTGATGCAGATGAGTGTTGTTACCGATTCTCCTGTGCATTCGTCCAACAGTGATGACTTCATTGCATTTCTTGATGCTGAACTTGGTGCTAGTTCACCCGAATCATCGCCAGATAAAGAGGCTGAAAACGAAGATGAGCTTGAGAGTGTCAGGTGCTCTTCATA
This sequence comes from Vigna mungo, assembly GCA_036885675.1. Taxonomy (NCBI): domain Eukaryota; kingdom Viridiplantae; phylum Streptophyta; class Magnoliopsida; order Fabales; family Fabaceae; genus Vigna; species Vigna mungo. Next base: position 15,911,957 of record CP144693.1, on the reverse strand, counting down.
ATCTTTTATTTATTTTTTATTTTTTTTCATGTTATTGTATGTGCTCTGGTATGCGTTAAACAACTGTTGTCAAATTTGGTTTCTCAAATTTCAAATAAGTGGAGTTTGTTATATGTGAGTGTTTTATATATCAGATTGTGATCTTTTAGAGAACTTAACATTATTTAGATAGAGTACTGTGGTGCCTAAATATGATTTTAAGGAAAATTTAGTTTTTGGAGTGTAATAGGATACAGTTGATCCATGCTGAACTCGTCTAGTTGAACAAGGCTTTGTTCATATTGCTTTTAAGTGTAATATATTGTGGTTCGGACTTCAGAGTTCAAACAAATTGTCATAGTTGTTAATTGTACATTGTGTTGTCGTGCTTGGCTGCTTGCTACCCATTTCCAGATCGGGGTCTCATCTTCATGATGTAGCTATTATATGATTTTGCAGAACTACTACTAGTGGGGTGCAAATTTTATTAATTGCTGAAAGACCCTCTTTACTCCCCACAGTAACGTGTTCTATTATGTTTATTTTAGTAACAATTTGTGATTTCACTCCCTTCTTCGGGGTTGAAAATTGAAACCCTATTCGAAAATTGTGTGCCCTGTGCCTCTGAAACATATGCTGTCTCTGTCCATTTCTGGCATTTTTGTGGTATCTTCAAGGTGTTTCTGGCTTTGCTCTGTTCTCGTGCACTTTCTATCTCCTACGTTCTGGTCTGTTGTTTCGGTGTTTCTGTTCAGTTCACCATGTCACTGTTCCTTGCTATTGTTCAGATGGATCTGGAACTGTCACTTTGAGGGAAAGTTTCTCAGGCTTTCCCTTGTCTTTGGATAAGTATACAGAAACTTAAATAATGTCTTATACAATAAGTCACCAGCAGCCTAATGGTGAAAAAGGGGAAGTGTATGACTTTCCCCCAAAGTCCCTTAATCCCTTTTCCTCTTCGACATTATTACGCCTTTTCTCTCTGTTGATGTAAGCATTTTCTCTCACAGGTCTTTCACTATTTCACGACTTCCTAGGATTGATTGTTTTTTTTTTTGGAAAAATAATAAAAGATCATAACGGGTGGTTTTAATTACATCAGGATATTGCTTATATGATAGTTAGTGGCACGTTGAAATAAGAGTTGGGATCTTTACTGAACCCTTCTTTCATCATTCCTCATCAACTATATCATTGAGTTACATTGCATTTTAAGGGGGTCTAACTTAGTTGATTGAGCAGGGTGTGTGAGTTGTAATATGTTCAATTCCTTCAATAAAAAGGTATTACCACTTGTTAGGCCTTTTTAAGAACTGACAGTAAGTGTGCTTTATCTGAGTCTGGCTTTGAATATCTTGAGCATTGTATGAAATTTTGCTTTTTGTCCATGGAACTGTGAACCAATTTTGCATTAACCCAAAAGGGTGAGACTGATAATTTAGAGTTCACGCTTTTTGGTGCATTTATGTTGCAGATATCATTCTGAGAGACGATGCTACAATTTTGTTCTTTGGCTTCATTTTTTGGTAACATTTCATTGATTTATACTCCAACTTGTGAATTGAAGCAGAATTAAAAGACGTAAAATTGAAAGCACTGAAGAAACGGAGGGGTCTACTTCAGAAGGAATCATCAAACAGAATTTAGGTAATTTTAATTGCTATAGTTCTTTCTTTTGTAATCTTTGGGAAACAGAATCTTCCCACGACATGTGAGACTGAGCATAATTAAAAAATTTATTAATCCACAGCAAAAAAATCAATTTATAACTAAGTCTGCGGTATATTTCCCTGTCTTATCTGTATGTATAAATCTCTCTTAAACTAGTTAACGGGTTGAACCTAAGCTTGGCATAGCATTTGCATCCGTAACTTGCTTCAGTCAAATGATTTTTCACCCTATTCACTAAGAAACATTAATAATTGTTTTTTACTGACCTTGTCATGTCTTAGAGTAATGATACTAAGCAAACAGGTTCCTTGTCCAGTCCTCACTAGTTTTTCTGTGGGCCCATGTATAACAATAACTAGACTTCTAAATTAGTTGTGATGCTTCAAATTACACATGTTTGTGCAACTATTATTATGGTTCTTATAGAACTATCATTTTGTTTTGGAAAGTTACATAACTTTTTTTTTTTGTTGCAGAGACATCTATCAAGGTAGATGTATGTACACATCCTGGCTCGTTTGGAAGTATGTGTATACGTTGTGGGCAACAGTTGGATGGGAGATCTGGTGTGACATTTGGGTACATACATAAGGTATCTATTGTTTTCAGATGGTCATCTAGTGGAATTAAAATTTTAGTTTTAAATTGTGGTTAGGTTGCTGCATCATGGCACATTTTATGCAATTTTGGTAGCTTGGATTAAACTGAAATAAGTTGTACAATGTTAAATAGTGATTTCCTTGTTTAATGGTTGTCGCCTATTTTTAATAAAATAAAAAGTGTAATTGTGAACCTGTTGCACCACTAATTTGTGGTCTATTTTATTATTGAAGTTCCTATAAGAATTAAAATATGTTGTGCTGGGGCATTCATCCAAAAGTATACAGTTAAACCTAAGGATCATATGTGTCCCAGAGTTTGATGGTGTTGGTTCTATAAACGTTATAAATATCCTCTAATCTTTAATATAAAAATCCAATTTTCTTTTTCATGATTTTGTTAGCATGATGGTTGGCTAGTGAAATAATAGACGTAACCAAGCTAGTTACTTAATTTAGCTGAATTAAGTTCATTAAACATATGGTCTATTTTCAGGGACTGAGACTTCATGATGAGGAAATTTCTAGATTGCGTAATACAGACATGAAGAGTTTGTTGTGTCGTAAAAAGCTCTATTTGGTTCTTGACCTAGATCACACACTGCTAAATTCCACTCTCCTTGCTCATTTGAGTTCAGAAGAGTCACATTTGTTTAATCAGACAGATTCTCTACGAGGTATGTGTAAACACATGTGTTTTTCCTTCTGGTAATTGTTATCAGTATTCTAAATCAGCAGTTTTTCTTAACAGTGTTTTTTGTTTTAGTCACATTGATATCTATTTTGCTGGTGCTATGTTATCATATTATAAAACAGACTGTTACATCAATTCTAGATGTCTACTATAATTGTACTGTCTTGTTATTAGATTTCATAATCTGTTACTGAAATGTTGCATTATGTACCTTTGATGTTCTGGGTTCTTATTGCTTATTAAGGATGTTGCCTTTCTGAACTTTTATGTAATGAAATCATAGATGTCTCCAAAGGTAGCCTATTCAAATTGGAGCACATGCATATGATGACCAAGTTAAGGCCCTTTGTCCGCTCATTTCTGAAAGAAGCTACTGAAATGTTTGAGATGTACATATACACCATGGGTGACCGGCCATATGCATTGGAGATGGCTAAGCTACTTGATCCTCAAGGAGAGTACTTCAATGCTAAGGTTATTTCTCGAGATGATGGGACTCAGAAGCATCAGAAGGGTCTTGATGTTGTGTTAGGGCAAGAAAGTGCTGTTCTAATTCTTGATGATACAGAACACGTAAGTGCATTACTGGTTTCTGACATGTACTACTGAGTTACTTCATAGAAATGTTTGTTGGATAATAGTTATTTCATGTGGATGATAATCCTAGAATGTTTTCCTTTAAGTCTATATGAATAGCATAATGATTTGCATACACTGGTCAATATCTTTTTGTTTATGATTAGTTTATTCACAATAGAAAAATAATTGTCTTTCAATTACTAAATAGCATTGAAAGGCATGTCTTCCATTCATCCGTTATATGTAGTCTTTAGGGACTCAACTATGGTCAGACTACTTCTAAAATAAAAATATTATAATTTGAATGAAATAATGAAATAGATTCTATATTATAAATAGAAAAGCTATGCCCTATACGCGGTTGTTATATAGGAACATAATAAATTAGCTTTACATGCATTTACATTTTTTGGTGCTAGAATGTCTTAGTGTGCATAAAAAATAATAGCATAGCGTTTCCCTGTGTCTAAAGGTCTTTCAGAAATCATTTTATAGAGTTGATTAGTGACTGCATTTTTTATATAGCCTATCATTGGTACAAAGTATCTGCTTGCACTATAGATAACTAATTTCTGGTGAATAACTTGATTGGTTTCCTACCTTTAGTGGGTACCGTGTGTTTTCCATTCACAAGACTTAACCAAAACCTTACTTTAGGATTCTAGAGCATTTTAAACTTTTTTGTTTGTTTATACATTTTAGAAAAAAGTGGTTTCTTTTTAGATGTCTTCAGTCAGTTTTACTTTCAATGTTCCTTTCTGGAACTTAACGAAGATTATTAAATATGGCTCTGCTGATTTCCAGTTGGTGGTTTCTATGGAACTATATATTTATTTCAGAAAATAAAATAAATCTGTTTTCATTTACTTAGATGTGTTAGTATTTTAATGTATTTATAGGTGTACATGTTTTAAATTTCATTATGGTTGAACTTTTTGTTCTCTCTATCTTTATATCAGCATATGGTTGAATGTTTGATACCTGAAGATGTTGCTATTTTGGCCCTCTCAAAAGGCTTTGAAATTTCTTAAATGGCAATTTTAGCAGCGCACAATTGATCTTATGTCACTGTCATGGCTTTATATCTTTCTCTTGTGATGGTTTTAATATAATGGTTTACCTGGCTATTTGTAAACTGAATTTGTAAAGTTCATTTTATAGAAATCTCAGTTTAAGATGTTCTAAGACTAAGATCTACCCATTTAACGTTTCAGGTGGCATTTATCATTTTGAATTTATGAACTAAAATTGTTTCCTTTTAATGGGATGAATAAAAATGTTGCTACTAAATGTTGCAGGCATGGTTGAAACATAAAGATAATCTTATACTGATGGAAAGATACCATTTTTTTGCTTCAAGTTGTCGACAGTTTGGTTTCAATTGTAAATCCCTCGCTGAACTGAGGAATGATGAAGATGAAACTGATGGAGCGCTTGCAAAAATCCTCAAAGTGCTAAAGCAAGTCCACTGCACATTCTTTGATGTATGTCGCTCATATGCCATCCTGATTAAATGTTTGTTATTTCTGATATAATACTAAAATTGTGTGGTGGGGAACCCTTTGTAGAAACATGAAGATGATCTTGTTAACCGAGATGTGAGGCAGGTAGTTATGTTAACAATATTTTTATTTAATTTTAGAATCTTAAATGTGAGATTCCCTTGCTAAGTCCTCAATCAAAATTAATGTTTTGAAGGTTTTGTCATCAGTTCGAAATGAAGTCTTGAGCGGATGTGTGATTGTTTTCAGCCGTATTTTTCATGGTGCATTGCCATCTCTGCGGAAGATGGCAGAGCAGATGGGAGCTACGTGTTTGGCAGAAGTTGACCCATCTGTGACACACGTAGTTGCTACTGATGCTGGAACAGAAAAGTCCTGGTGGGCAGTGAAAGAAAAAAAGTTTTTGGTTCATCCCCGATGGATAGAGGCCGCAAACTATTTTTGGGAAAAGCAGCCTGAAGAGAACTTCATCATTAAGAAGAAGCAGTAGGCATTTTCCTCGTAGTATCAAACAGTGCTGTGTTCATAATTGTTTGCTTACCATAGTGACCCAAGTATCTGAAAGTATATGTAATACCCAACCAACACCCGTCTAACTAAGAATCATGAACCACTGACTTACAATTTGAATAGAAAACAACCATTTTTTTATCTCTAACTCGTATGCTTCTGGACAACTTGTGTCATGGTTGTCTTAGTGCATGCTTACAATGAAGTTTTATGACAAGGAATCTGCGAAAATGAAGCTTTAGATCTGCTGCTGCTTATTAGTAAGTAGTTACTTACAGTTAGTGCTGTGAAGAGCATTTTCTTTCATTTGAGCACACACGGTTGTAGCACGCCAATGATAAAATGTTTTGCTGGTCTGCTCAAGAGTTCTACGACAAGTATTTCAAGGAATTACTTGAATCCTGGAATGAAATTTCAACGTTAATGCTTTTGATAGAATTTCATCCGACCTTCTTCCTCTGCAGTAAAGATTGGAGGTGGGATGTTTATATTGAAAAATATGTAGATTTTAAAAATCTCATCTTGTCATTTTTGTATATAACAACTTATCGTCGTTTAAGCCATTGATCTCTTCAGTATTTAATTAACTTCAACTGTATAAGTGTCTTTTATTATCCCTCAGTTTTCTTAATCACCTCTACCTAATGAAACCCAAACAAAGAAAAAAAGAAAAGATGTTTAGCCCGTGGGATTGTGCCCATAAACGTGGCGAATCGTTTTTTGTACAAATATTAAAACTAACAAAAGATAAGGTAATGAATTTTGTATATTAGTTTAAGCAAAAAAGGGACAATGTTATATACACGTTTGCTAACAAATTAGAACTCATTATTTTATATTATCTACTATAATATCATTACAGAAAAGGTTTACTTGAAATATTTACTAGAATTAAATTGAGCTGAGAACTATTGGGCTGTACAGATTTGGGCATTGTTCTGTATGTTGGAAGCCATGAAACTGTGAGTACCGTAGGTGAAATCAGAGTAGTTAAAACTGGTAGCGGCTATGTGAAGGTTTAATGGAGTTTTTGGGTGAGGGAGGTGCTTCTATGGTGTGGCTCTAGCATATTCTCTAGAGGGGTGATGGAGGAACAAATCAAAAGACATCACTATTTCTCAACCCGATGCACATCATGAAATTTGTGCTACACTCCTAACATTAGTGTTCATGCATGCATGCATGCATTGGTATTTACCTTTTCCACAATTTAAATGAACAAATCAACGTGCATAACAATTCATATGCATCCTTGTATAAAATCTTTCACATCTTTATTTCTACCATTTCACACAACAATTTTGTAACCTAATATTCTATCTAGTTTGAAACAAGGATTTCAATTTTAGATTTAAATTTGAAACCGTAAATGGTGATCTGCTGTGCCTTATGTTATGTGCTCCATTATATATGTGTGTTTAGGGTTCGATCATGTTTTTATTACTCTATTTTACATCTTTATTTCTCTTCAAGTATAAATCAAGGTTTGAGTAATAGATGAAACAGATTCAACTGATATGAATGCATTTATAACACTGAATAAGTTCTATGCTAAGGTTTTTGAATGTCATGATAATTAAGGTGCATTTTTCAATATATTTTTTCAAATTGTTCTTTATTTCACACTAGGATATTTGAACATCTTACATAATGGTTTTGGTTTCAGAATGGATATTTTGGAAATATTCCAGAAGAGTTTCAACTCCTCATGGATAAGACTTTTCTGTTTAAAGTTGAGTGCAAGCTTGATCCAACCTTCTGATTTGAACAACCTTTTAGCTTGATATGTTACAATTGTTACTATGCTTTGGTTAGTCTATTATTTAATTACTAAGTTCTTAAATTGCTTTTGACATTATTGTCTATTGTTAACACTGAATTCATCCTATAGAAAGCAGACAGTTTTTATGCATCATAGATTTTCATATTTCATATTTGTTATTTGGTATTTTTTATTTAATATTCACTATTGATATTAATTATGCTCATGTTAATAAGTTATACAACTCCATGTTATTTAAATATTTCTATAGGTTAATGTTTTTGTTTTCATTATTAATTTCAATCTTCTGGCTCCCATGTACTAAGTTTTGACATTCTATTATGTTTTCAATAATAAATCTATACTAGCTAGATTTATATTTTTTTAACCGATATTTCATATTTTTAATGTTGAAGGTAACTTTATATGTTACATTGTGAACTATACTTTTATTATATGGCAGTTACATTTTTATTTTTTAAATAAAAATACTTCACCACATCTCACATAAGGAGCATCACACAATTCAAGCTCCATTCCTACTTGGTTTGCATGCAAAGCTATTTAATTTTTTTCTCAAATTACATGAACAAATCATAATTTTTTTTATAAAAAGATCTAAAATTGATTATATTTATAACCAACTTACTAAATACGATTTATATGTATCTATTTGAAGGAAAATATAATATATTAATATATTATTACTTATAATATTACGTGTATACGAGCTTAACTCATATTTTCTTCATTATATATGTATTATCCTATATGTAATTTTTATACACATACGACGTAAAAAGACGATGTCCTAAACACTAGACAAAAGAGACCAAAAAATCGTTCTTTATATACATTAGCTTTGAGAATATAGAAGTAACTCATTTCGTTTTTATATGCAATTCAAGATTTTGTTTATGTTTTGATAATTTCTTATGTGAATTCGATAAGTTGTTTCCTATTTCTACATGTTCTCCTAATAAAGCCATTTACAACACCCAGATAATACATGATCATAACCTTTATCTTAACCTTATACTTATTTTTACTACTTTAACAACATTCTTCCTATTTTTGTTTTCTTTTTTATAGAAGTTAAACATTATTAGTATAACTAATTTCAACTCACTTGCATTATAATTTATTTAATTATTATAATAGTGTAATAGCGAATTTTATTCAATTTTTTTATTATTTTAAAACATGTATTATATTTGAATATAAAAGATTTAAACCATAAATTAATGATTAATGGTAAAATAATTTTGAAAATATTTAGTAACTAAAAGGGCAATATGCTTCTTTTTTCTAATTTAATTTCAACAATCACAGTTGAAATAACACCCAGTAGTCTATATTTATTATTTTCATTTAACATGTTTCGTATATCGTTGGACTATCAAATGAACAATAATATTATTAGAGACTTCTAACAAAACAAATCTTAAAAGATTATTTATCTTGTATATTATATTTTATCCAAATTTTAAATTTAATATTTCTTTTATGAACACGTGCTATTTCTTTTTCCAAATATTCATTTATTTTTCTAACATACATTTTCGAATATAAAAAAATGTTAAAATTATGTTAAAATACATACTAGTATATATATATATATATATATATATATATATATATATATATTTGTGTGTAAATGATAACTTACCTTACACGACTTGTTACATTAATTAGTTCACGTATGAATGTACTTTTTATATAAAAACATAAAAGGAAAGAGTCATCCTCTTTTAATTCAATGTACAACATGGCAACACTCTAAACAAAAATAGAAAATTTTGCTGCCATTTACATAAATGGCATACTCGAAAACAATAAATACAAATTAATCACAAGTCTATACTTATAGAAAAAAAAACTTTTAATAAAATTAACCAATAAACACTGTACAATTCATCTTTTACCCCCACATATATGCAAAAAGGTATTTAATAAATAATGGAGGTAGTTCAGTGGATCTATAATACTTTACATTTTACCGGATACTAATTACGTTTTTAATTTTTAAAATCCTTTTTAATATGTAAAAATCAGTAAATTCTAAAAACATAATAGCCAAACATCATAACAAATCCAGAAAATAAAATTCATAGCTCTGTAATAAAATTTGCATGATGGTGGCGTTATCGAAAATTTAAGAGATAAAAGTCATAAACAATGAGCATTATTATGTAGTGACAAACCACATTATCCATGAAAAATCTGTGTTTGATTCAAATCATAGGTGATAAATCCTTAAATCAAACACAATCGTGTACGATATCAAGAACATATTAATATTTGGTTTAAAAAATAGAGAAATTCTTGTTATTAGATAAATCGCTCACTACTTTGATTTCACTTTTCCCAAACCTTTAGAACCTGATTCTTCTTATCTGAACAACACAGTCAAATCTCTACCGTTACTTTCAACTAAACTATAATCTAACCGTTGATCTATATTCTCTCTTCTTCCTTCATCATCACAACACAGATGATGTAAGTAATGGGCAAAGCAATTAGTTTTTCTCTTACTGTGCGTATTCTCAGACACCATTTTCCCATTCACTCCAAGCAAACGAGAATTAACCTAAAAATACTCAGCCTTTTTATTTTATTTTATCATCGTCATTTTTTTGGGTAAGCTTTATCCCGTCTAATTTTCTTTATTTTGATTTTTTCTAATTTTAATGAAATTTTTTTCAGGGACTTCTTTTCATGAACGACCAAATCATGATGCATCACCCTCATCAGATCTTTCAGAATAACCAAAACTACGGGGTTTGGCCGCATCCCCGGCCGCTCTACCCGCCAGAAAACGCGGCCGTGTTCCCTCATCCGCCGGCGTTCACTTCCCATCAGGGTCGGGTCAATTGGAATAAAAGAAGAGACTTTCCCAGAACCGGGTCAGGCCCGGGTCATGCCTTCAAACCGGTTAACCCAAACGAGTTAAAACCACTAACGGCAAACCGTTCCGCCGCAAAGAGTCGCCGGATTCACTACCCGAAACGAACGTTCGGCCGCGGCGGGGTCGGAAACCGACTCACGCCGCCGTTTGCGCCGCTCAACACGACGTCGTTCATAATCCGAGCGAAGAATTCCGGCGGCATCGCGCCGCTGATTTCACCGGCAGGATCGCTGTCGCCGGCGAAGTTCGAAGAGAGGGCGGAGGAGGAGCAGTGGGGCTTCAACGGATACGGCTCCATGAAGGGCCTGATCCGGCTCCGGCCCGGAAAATTCGACTCCAGCGAAAACTCCGGCGCTGGCAGGTTCGAGATGGTGAACGCTAGTTCCGGCGAGGAACAGAACTTGGATAAAAGGGTTGATGAACAGGACTCGCATCTTGCTCACCTCGAAGAAGAGAATTTGACACTGAAAGAGAAGCTTTTGTTGATGGAAAAGCAATTGGGTGACTTGAGGAGGAGGGTTCAGTTCTTGGAGACCGACGGAACCACCAGCCACGGCCACCGTGAGGGCGGCGCGGAGAATTTTTTACCAGAGATGTTTCTCAGTGAAAAAAAAGTTGATGGTGATAAGAACGACAAAGTTTAGTTATTTCCTTAGATAATAAGTTTTTTCCTTTTTCCTTTTTGGTAGATAAATAAAAGCATGTGAAATATATAATTTAGAAGTTTTAGTTAATTTGAATTATGTTTTATAACCTAACTCTTGAATGTACAAACTTTGGCTGTCTTGTGAGCTTACACATGAATGAATAAGAATTTGACTATGTAGTTCAGAAAGTTTGTATATTAAGGATCCCTTTCATGCAATGTGGTCAAATATATGTGAAAGGAGTCCGACATATCCATTTGGTAGTAGGACATGATGCTTTTTATGATTACGGGGACAAGAAAGAGCTTGTTTTTCAAGAAGCCAAAAGGGTTATTTGATATTTTCAAACATGGAAAACCAATTGTCTGCACACACACGACAACAGGGAAATATCAAGAGTGGGAGGAACGTATCCAGTAGATTTTGTCAGGTTAAATATGTTTAGAATATGTTCTTTTTTTATATTTAAAATTTTAAAAGTAAATAGATATAATTTTTAATTTAATTATATTAAATATTTTATTTGTTAAATAGGTTAATTTTTAATTTGTTAAATACGTCAATTTTTTTATATTTATTTATTATTAAAATTTGAAATCAAAATACATTAATGTTTTTAATAAAGATAAATTTTAATTTATATTATAAAAAATTGTTATTTATTTTGTGGGTTTATAAAATCTTCCACAAATTAACATTATTTAAATTGGTTAAAAGAAATTATCTAAATACTAAAAATAGTGTGAGTTTTAATTTGTTTTATAAAGAGGTTTTTGACTTCCACATGTTAAAATATATTTTTCATCCTTCCAACTTTTCTTTTATGCTGAAATTTTTTTCAAACCTATCACCCCTTCATACGCTCACATTTGTCCCTTCTTCTAAACCTCTTACACTAAATTTTCATTTTTTTTCTCAGATTTCACTTATTTCCCAAATCTCCTACATGAAACTTTCCTAAATTTTGTGACTTCTCATTCTTACCCACAACACAACTTGTCATCGTTCATTCTCAAGTTAGCATCTTTCTCAGGTCATCATTGTCTGTGGTCAGTTCATTTGTGGTTTCCGTAACCAGTCGTTGATTAAGATTCAATTGTGTCGTTGTTGCGGTCACTAACATTCTGTATTTGTGTTCATCGTTGTTGCGCTCATCGTTGCATCCTTAGTAGTGATAGTCGTTGAGTTCTTTGTTGCAATTGCCGTTGTGTCCTCAATTGTGGTCGCCACTCAGTTGCGGTTGCTGTCATTGCTCGTCATCGCATTGCATCGTCTCTTACTCCAACATTCTTTAGGGCCTTTAGGCTATTTCTTTATTTTGAGTATTTCCTAAAAAACTTCTTTATTTTGAGTATTTCTTGAAGATTTTCTCTATCTGTGAGGTTTATTGTTTGTATGTATTGTATAAATCACCAAGGGAAAATATCATACAAAGGGTACGTATTATTCCTTATCTCTGTTTTCATCGAGAAATTCTTATAAGTTTAAGGTTGATGAAGGTAGGCATTGGCTGATGCTATACTTTTGTTGGATTAAAAAGTCACGTTGAAAATTATTGAGTTGAGTGTTTGGGTTCTTTTTTCCTTGGTTTATAAATTGGAATTAAATTTGTTTTCATGCTGGAATGTTTAGTTAGTTAAAAAATAGTTTAGTTTGACTATTAAAATTGATTAGATGCAACATTTTATGTGTTGAAAATGCTAATCCAGAATGGTAGTTTAATAGTTAAGTGTATGATATGTTTTTGAGAATTTTGGTTGATCACATTGACATCTCAAATCCATTTATGATACTTCATAAATAAATGGTGTATGGATTGTTTTGAAGACTGGTTTTGGGGTGATAGAACATGGAGTGAAGGTGACTTAGAGCCTTTATCTTGGTGTAATGATAAAATGGGTTGGAAGGGCACTGCATTTGGGGTTGATGCAACTGCTATTTGGAGTGAATTTGGTGCTAAAAAGTATTAGGAGTGGTAAAGAATATACTACACTACCATGAGTAGGTGAAACTCAGTTTTAGTTTGAGTAACTAGAGTTACTTGGGTTGACTAGGTGATACCAAGAGTGGCGAAAATACTCAATTGTAATCTTGTTGAATATTATAGTGAAACTCTCTAAGAGGTCTTAGAGGAGAACTTAGCGTTGCTCGGTAGAGTGAACCAATATAAAAGTAAATGTGTTTACTGTTTTAATCTTACAAAAGTTTCTCTTATAAATCTTGCATTTGTGCATTATCTTAACCGTTATAAAAGCTCTTGTCACCAAACTATTTTTTATTAATAACTAACTTTATCAAAATGCTCTATCAAATTTGTTTAAACGATTGGAAAATATTTGTTTGAGAATTTATAGTTTGAACAGAACTTTCAAGTCAAGCGTTTAACAACTTATATAAATCTTTCAATCCTTGACAAAGTTGTTAAACTATCTCCTTTGCGAAAAGTTTTCCTATAACATTATTCAACCATCCCTTCTAATGTTTTTTGTGTTCTTTGGGGTGTACACCTCCGAAGAAGTCTATGTCAGCATAGTATCCATATAATTGAGAATAGAGTTTGTTAGTTGTATGATTATATGTTTATGGAATTTTTTAAATTGTTGATTTAAGTTTGTTATATTAAGTATTGTGTTTAAATATTTGGCAATGATCATAATTTGGTATGAACAAAAAATGTTATAGGTGATAACTTATCTTTGATATATATATATATATATACATATACATATATATATATATATATGTATATATATACATATATATATATATATATACATATATATATATATATATATATACATATATATACATATATATGTACATATATGTATATATATATGTATACATATATGTATATATATGTATATATACATATATATATATATATATACATGTATATATACATATATGTATACATATATGTATATATACATGTATATATATATATGTATATATACATATATATACATATATATATATATATATGTATATATACATATATGTATACATATATGTATATATATATGTATATATATATATATACATGTATATACATGTATATATATATATATATATATATATATATATATACATATATATACATATATATATATGTATATATACATATATATACATATATGTATACATATATATATACATATATGTACATATATATGTATATATATATGTATACATATACATGTATATGTATACATATACATGTATATGTATATGTATACATATACATGTATATGTATACATATACATGTATATGTATACATATACATATATATGTATATATATATATATACATATATGTATACATATATATATATATACGATAGTATATCTCTAACGTTCGGTTATGATGTACGATAGTATATCTCTAACGTTCGGTTACACCGAACGGCCACACTTACCAAACAGCTTGGGCCCTTCATCAAACTGGATCAAATCTTATTGGGTTCAAGGCCTAGCACGTGAGAGATATATCAAACTTATCAAATAATATCCAAACAGAGATATATCAAACGTATCAAATAATATCCAAACGGAGTTATGTCAAGTAAGTTCCCTTGTATTTTATTCTGTTTATATTTTATTAATCCTATATCAATCCAAAACCTATAAATAAAGGCCTGAGGACTCCAAACAATGTACGCTTCACCCACACTCATATTCATCATACAACAACACCACTATAAAATTATCTCACTCTGAGCATTGCTTTGCTGAGAGTTGAGAACATCCTACTACAGACGCCTAACTTGAGCGTCAGAGTGCCTTTGCAGGTACCTCCCCCTCGGTAAGAGATTGGAGTGCAACGGACGGTTGAAGGGACGTGCGGCGTGGAACAGAGAAAGACAGCGATCCAGCAGAATTCAGGTCAGTGTCTCAGTCCCAAAATTATCTACCGAAACAATATATATGTGTGTGTTTTCTTTTTTTTTTTTACATAACAATTTAACTCTATTAGATAATTTGTGTTTAGGAAATTATGTAAATATGTTTTTTTTATTGATATAGTTATATATATTTTCTTATTTATCTATCTTGTTTAATCAAAATATATGATATTTTGTTTAACTAATACGACATGTATATACACATTTCTAAAATATTTATAAATTACTTAAATTTTAAAAATAGTAATTAAAAAGTAAAATTAGAAAAATAAAAAATATATTATTACAAATATATTTATAGATAAAAAAAATTCCAAGTAATATTGTTTAAATAATATTATGTGTAATTAATTAAATTTGAAAATATAGTTACTAAAATAATAAAAGAATAAATAATGAATAATTATTCGAATTAAACAATTAATTATTCTTATGATAAATCTGAAAATAATATTTTATTATAAAAAATTATTCAAATTTAAAAAGTATAAATTCAGAGGATCAATTGAAAAAATTAAAAAAAGTACAAAAAAATATATTCTCTTTGTATATAAATATAAATAAATAAATATTATATTTAGATTTTAAAATGAAAGTAAAAATAATTAAATCTCCTTTTATATACATTGTTGATGCAAAAGGTCACATTTTTCAACAAATACTGGTCATACCTAATGCTAACTATATTTTTCAATCATCCAATTTAAAAAATATAACAAAAGATTATCATTATCCGATTTTAAAAAATTAAGATTCAATTCAGTAAAGATTATTAAATATTTTTCTCAAATGTAAAAAAAAAAAACAATTAAACCATATATAAAAATATCTAGAGAGTGTTTATATATAAGATGTTTTAGATAAGTCTATATAATGTCTACAATCATGGGAATATTTTAGAAACTTTTAGATAATGAATTATAGTCCTTGGATTAATCTTGTAGTAGCAAGATCCTAATCATTGGTTGAGTAGGTGCCTCGGGTGATTGGATCATACCTAATTAAGTCAAAAAATTATAAGCACTCAATATTACTACAAGTCTTTCCCTTTCTCAAAATTATCTAACCTCTCTCACTTTTTAAACACTTCCTTCAAGTGTCCTCCTAACAAAGTGGTATCAAGAGTCAGGTTAGCCTTCATAGAAATGGCAAATACCGAAGTTTCCTTTCAAGTCTCAATGCTTGCCAAGAGCAACACTATGACAATTGGAGCTTAAGCATGATAACTCTCCTTGGTGCACATGATGTGTGGGAGGTGGTTGAGAAGGGGCACACCAAGCTGATAATATAGACAATCTTTCTCAAGCTCAAAAGGAGAGTTTGAGAGACTAAAGGAAGAAAGACAGGAAACCTCTCTGTCCAATTTATCAAGGATTAGACGAAGATACTTTTGAGAAGATTTTTGGAGTCAAGTCAACCAAGGAAGCATGGGAGAAGCTTAAGATCTCTTACAAGGGATCCAATCAAGTAAAAAAGGTACATCTTCAAACTTTAAGATGACAGTTTGAAGCTTTGCATATGAAGGAAGGTAAACTTGTCTTTGATTGCTTTTCAAGAGTTTTGACGATTACTAATCAATTAAAAAGAAGCTAGATGATGTAAGAATAATGGAGAAAATCCTTAGATCATTAGATCCAAAGTTCGAACGTATTGTCACCATTACCAAAGAAACCAATGACTTGAAGGCCATGTAAATAGAGGAACTTCTTTTTTTGCTGTTAGCTTATGAATAAAAGAAAAGGAAGAAGGAAGATATTGTGGAACAAGTCCTCAAGGCACAAGTTGATTCAAGAAAAGAAGAAAACACACAAATAACTAAGACTATGTTGTAGTTAAGAACAAGGACAAGGTTGTGGATATGGACATGGACAAGGACAGAGGCCTAACAACAATGACCAAAGATGAGAAAGCTCTATAAAAGGTTGTGGGAGAGGAAATCCGAATTCAAGGTATGACAAGTTACACTTCAAGTGTTACAATTGTGATAAATTTGAACATTATGCTTTCGAATGTAGAACCCCTGATAGAAATAATGTCGAAGAGAAAACCAACTATGCTGAAGAAGATGTTAAGAAAATGGTATCTTGCTACTAGCTTTCAAGGGCTAAGATAGAGGCGAGGATAATCAATGGTACCTATAGTGGAGCAAGTAATCATATATGTGGAAAAAGAAGCATGTTTGTGGAGCTTGATGATCAGTAAAGGAAAACGTGACATTTAGAGATGAATCAAAAGTGGTAGTGTAAGGTAAAGGTAATATCCTCATCTGACTAAAGAATGAAGACCATCAATTTATTTTTAACGTATATTATATGCCAAGCATGAAGACCAGCAGGTTGAGCTTAGGACAACTCTTACATAAAGGTTATGATATTCAACTTAAGAATAATAACATTTTTACAAGAGATAATCTACAAGAGACAATACAAGTAAATTCACTACAAAGGTGTCAATGACAAGAAATAGAAAATGATGGCCTAGAATGTCTCAAAACGTGCTACAAAGATGATTAGACATCTAACTGTCTCATCTTTATTCATATCAAAGCTTAAAATATAAAAGTATAATAAATTAGACATGATTAAACCATTCATTCAGTGCTTTTAATGTTGTTCTCATAATTTTAGAATTACATTATAACTTCTTATATAAACTATATTGAAACCTGTACCGTACGGTACCCTGGGACCGTACGGTCTCTTACGCAGGGGCAGACTGTCCGGCCACACCCAGCCTGGCCAAATCCGCCATACCGATCGGTACCTGTTCAGATGACCACCAGGACGACCCCGTCCAACTAAGTGGGTAAATTATAAGTGACAATGACTCATTAAAGCCCCTAATGGAGGTTAAGATGTGATTGGGCTGTCATCAAGCCCACGAAAGGTAAAAGCCCATTACAACTAGTATAAGTAAAGGTCTCAGGTATGACTTCCACCAGATTTAATTTAATTCTTCGCATATCATGCATCCCTTTCTAATACCGTTCGGTCACTTAACTGAGTTGAGCGTCGGAGTGCCTTTGACAGGTACCCGCCCGTTCGGCTTGGAGAACTAGGAAGGAGAACGTTCGGTCCCAACAGGTAAAACACCCAGTCTTCATCAGTCCATCCGGTCTCCATCAGTTCACGGTAATCACAAGCTCGTTCGATCCCAACAACCTGCCCAATCTTCCTCAACCGTCCGGTTCTCCACACCATCATGAACGCTCCGACTTTGTCCGTCCCACCTTCGACTCTCGGCACCACATTACACCGAAACAAAACCTTTATTACAAAACTTACTAAGGTAAAACTCCAATTCTGATTAAAAGCATCCTAGAAAACTCTTTAGAATATGTTTTAAGAAAAGAAAAATGACATGGAAAAACTGAAATGATCAATTTTGTTTGACATGTCCATCACACCCCATCAACAATGTGTAGAAACATAATTGCTTTTATAATCCTTTGGACACATCAAGATAACATCCCGTATAACCTACCATGGATTAATGACTAGCACTCCACGCTTGCTGTGTGCAGGGATAGTAGTTTGCTTGCTAAACATAGATTTTTGCCAACTTGAGCTTTAGTAGTTAAGACCTAGTGGTAACGAAAAACCTAGATATGTTAAAGATAGTCTTTCACAACTCAGTCATAAACTAGGATGATATTCACCACAATGCTCCCTAACTTAGAATGAAAAATAGAGTCCTATCTTGGGATGCTTTCCTATAAATTAAGAATAGGATGGATCGATCTATGCCCACTAACTCATTATTTTTTGTTTGAAATGAGCCTGCAACATGCCTTCTATGTGTTATACCCACTTGATTGAATGACTTTGTCCTTTTCCTGGGCTTAAATATTTGTTCTAACAGAAGAAGAATAAGGTGTTTAGCCGAAAAGTTGAAGGTGTTGTTGGGGAAGGTGGTGAAGGAGGAGAAGCCTTATACAAGAATAAGAATGGATAATGCTCATCGAAGGAAAAAGACAGTTGCCAGAGAAGAATATAAAGGAGTTTTTGTTTCGGGAATTGGGCTTCGCCAAGGGATAATTGTTGCTAATGTATTGGTGTTGGTGATGATTAAAGGGTTTAGATGTTATCATTTTAATGATTCATTATATATTTTAGCTCATTAAGACGTGTATTTCATTATATATTCTAATTCATCAAGATTTCATGTTGTTTGAGTCAAATTATTGGAAATAGTTTATTTGTTATAAATTTTTTTAAAAAAATATCCTAATTGATAGTACTTAAAATCTAATGAGTGGATTGAGATTTCAAAGGATTATTTAAGAGTTTTAAACTTTTTAATTTTTCTTTGATTCATAATCTTAGGAGAAGAGCATGGGCAATTCTAGTTAGTATAATTTGGGCTTACCAAGACATTAATATTTTAAAATGGGTAGTTTCTTTCTTTATCTCCATAAATTCTTCCACATGATGGATAAAAGAAATATTTTTCTTTTTTTTATTGTATAATTTAAGTTATTTTTAGAACCTAAAAATATTTTTTAAAAACAAAAAGGGTTAAATATGCTATAATGTGTCAAACACGTTTATCAGTTAACATTGAAGCAAAAATGTGTCAAACAGTGTAAACAATCCAAATGCTATAATGAAATGTGCTTGAAACAGCAAATAAAGTTAAAAAAATTTGGTAAAAAGGACTAAAACCAGAGTTTTCTAAAGTTGAAGGACTAAATTGTACCTTAGTTGTTTGAAAGAGAGACTAAAACCAAAATCAGCCCAAAATATAAGGACTAAAAACATATTTAACCCAAACAAAAATAATTTTCGAATTGTGTAATCCAAAAATTAAATGAGTTTTGGATTATGCTATTAAAAACATATGTTTTTAAGATTTTTTCACTTTTTTGAAAATTATTTTTAATTTCTAGATTATACAATTTAAAAATAAATTTTTAAGAAGAAATAATTTTTAATTTATAAATCTGTAAGTAACAAATTATTTTCAAATTATATAATTTAAAAATCATTTTTTTATTTTTAGATTGTACAATAAAAAAGTTAAAATGAAAATTTGATATGTGGTGAGAGAAAAATTTATGTTAGAGAAAGAAGATGTCCCTCAAGATGTCTTTACAGAAGGATTTCGTTGACAGGATAACATTTCAAAACTAAATTAAGTTTAATGTGCTTTTTATAATAAGTTTAAATATTAAAAGGGTTCGAGGTGGACAATCAAATTAAGATTATATACTTATATTAAAATTAAGTACTTGGGAAAGAAAAATAAAAATAGAAAAAGATAAAATTAAATATAAAATTGATCATATGTAAATTAATTTACAAAATTATAGAATTTTCCCAACCTTTTAATTTAATGTGTGTAAATTGATTTTAGGTTATAAAAATGTTAATCCTAATTTCTTTTCCTGGTCTCCCTTCTTCTTGCTCCCACTCAGTGAGAAATCCCATTTCAATCTCAGAAAGCAAGAAATTTCAAGTTCCACCACAATCCCTATTCTTGGTTCGATATACAAAAATCTGAACTGAACCTCAATGAGGTATGGAGAGAAACGTTTGCAAGGAGTGAAAATAATAATTTTGCACTGATTGTTCACAGTGTATTCTCCTCATGAGAATATGAGAAGCATGACAGCGACGAGTTTGGGCAGACGAGTTGGCACAGTGTTAAAGGAAGAGCTGAGAAGTAAGGGAGAATGGCGCGATTCTTTTATGGCCGCCGCTTTTCGTGCTATTGCAGAAAGAATCCCGTTGGCGAATCTCGTCGTCGAAGTTAGAGATGCAAGGGTCTGTTTCTCGCTCATTTTAATCAATCATTATTCGTTTCTTTAACTTGTTCACACTCTCTCCTATTCTTTTCGTTTTTCAGATTCCCTTGTCCTCCGAATGCGAGATACTCAGAAACTACCCACTTCCCCATAAACAAATCATAGCGCTCAATAAAATGGATCTTGCGGGTGCATCGAATGTGAAGGTACGGCTTCTTTTTGGGGGAACATATGTTTTTAGTCTTTGCATTTTGGTCTAATGTGTTCAAGATTTCTAAATTTTAATATCCATGTTACATGTTGAAATTAAAGCGAACATGTATGGTTAAAAATTGAAACATTAATTTATAAAATAAATAAATAACAGGGCTGTTAGAGTACCTTAGCGTTTTTCTTCTGGAATATTTTGTTGCAGAACATGGTTGCAGAGAAAATTGAAAGTGGTGATAAAAGAAAATTAAATTAAATGAGAAAAGTTGTGTGCGAACAAATTATTAATGTGCTTCTACGTAGAAGCTCTCGATGGAGAGCTAAGATAAGTAGAGTAATCAATAATGCCATGTAGGCTAACTTGCTAACCAAATTTGTAGTTAAACCAGTAAACTATTCTAACAAATTGATTAGCGGAGTTTAACCAAAACTCAATGAGATACTTATTTCGAGAGATTAGTGAAATTATATTACTTTTACATTTACTAGTTAATGATTAGTTTGTGTTAATAAATATTTTTGTGAATAGGCATGGGTGGAATATTTTAGGGAAAGGAACTGCATATCTTGTGGAGTCAATGCTCATAACAAGGAGAACATCAGACAGGTAAACTATTTGTTCCCTTTTTGTGCATTCTACCAAAGAGCCTCAGGAATGAATGGTCTTATTTATCATGGTTTTGGCATTGTTTATAAAATGTTAAAGCACATGGAACCAAGTTTCTAATTTTGAATCTTACTGCTGTTTACAACCATGTTTAAATTGGTTTGAATAAATTTCTGTAAGATGCACCTGTAGTTTAGTCTGTAGCACACATGAATAGTACTGAGAAACTGTTTAACTCTTTAATCAGTAAGCACAACATATCAATGAATCGTTTGTACTGTATTGCTGCTGGTCCTCTTGTCCTTTGTTCTCCTTTAAACTGTCTATCAATTTGTTAGGTATTCAAGAGAGAATCCCTAACGAACTCTCTAACTCTCACTCACTTTTGTAAACACAGAGCCGAATAGAATGAAAAAGAATAGAATTGTATTCACACCAAGAATCCAGAATACAATGTACAGAGGAGCTTAAACCGGTCAACTAACATACAAGTCACTAACTAACTCTCCCCGCAGTACTAAATGGTCCTTATATAGGCCCTCTCCCCTTCCCACTTAACTGTTTAGCAGTTAAGTGTTCTGTTTCCCCTTTCTCCTCTCATATACCCGCCAAGTTCTAACACAATTAGAGGTTTCTTTTGGAGCTTTCTATTTGACTTAGTGACTTTTTATATTTGGTATTGAAGCTCCCATTTCCTACGCTTCTATTGGTAAAATGCGACAAATTTTGTCCCAGTTTCTAAAAGCTTTTCCATGGAATGATGAGCGCAATTATTTGTATTGTTATATATTGGACTTTTTTTTAATTTATTATTATCATTTTGTAATAACTGCTGACTTTATATTTGTTCATGAACTAAATTACTAATAAGGATATTTGCTTTTAGTTAGCTTCTAAGCCTTATACAATGCCAAGTGAGAGAACTCAAGAAACATGATCAATGTGACAATAATTATACCGCTACAGTAATGTTGATTGGGATTCCAAATGTTGGTAAGTCGGCACTTACCAATGCTTTGCATCAAGTGGGGAGAATCAGTGCAGCAGGTATTCAAATTATTATTACAATTCTAATAGAGTAGAGCAAGCTAAATGACATGCTTAACTCGTGAGAAACACTGGTGGATATATATATCACAAATTAGCTGTTTTATCTTATAGATTTTTTTTCTTCACTGTTTATTTTATAGAAAAAGGAAAGCTAAAGCATGCAACTGTGAGTCCAGAACCAAGAGTGACTAAAGATATTCGAAGTTTTAAGGTTAGCCATTTGGTTTTCTTTATATATTATATTATTTTCCATAATGTGAACTATCAGTGTATAACTTTTCTGTTCTGCTGTCTCATTCTACCTGTGGTAATTTTTTTTTTAAGAATTTGATTTTCATCATGTTAGCAGAACAATAAGTGATGAATGATAATTTTAACTCTTGGTAGGTTTTTCTTGCACAGACTTGCTCCATCTAGGCATCTTAGGTTACCAGATATCTAATATGCTTGTCAAAGATGCTTATGTTAGGTAAGCTGGTAAGGTTCTTTAATGAAGAGAAGAAATTTAACCACTTAAACCACCTAAAACAAGGTCTAGAGTAACACATTTGTAGTAACACTTGAACCACTGATATAACACTTTTACAATAAAACATATAAATAAAAATAATGCAGTATAATAAATTTATAAACAAGTTAAAATTGAAATTATATTATATTTTTTTCTTTATTTTATATAACTATTGATTCTAAATGAAAGATAAATAATTGTATTCATTTTTAATGCAATAGCAACATGTATTGATTCTTAACTAATAATAAAAATTATACTTTTTTATGTAGATCATAAATGGAGAAAAATAAATATACATTTTATTACAAGATTTTTTTAAATATATTAATTTGTTAATTTTTTCATAAATAATTAGAGTAAAAAATCATTTAATTATATTTGTTGGAAGTCCTACATCGATTAGAAATAAGGTCAATTTAGGGTATATATGTGGGTGCAAACCAATTTAGCTAATTGGTTGTCATAAAATATGTTAGTGTTTCAAGATAGTGTGAACAGTGGAATTAAATTGTATTCTAGTTGTATTTTTAGTTAAGTTTAAACAACATATATTTGGTGTTAACTGATCTTATCTCATATATATATATATATGTGTGTGTGTGTGTATGTGTGTATTAACGTACAAAAATTCAAAATGACTTAAATATATTGAAAACAGCATAATCATTAACTAGAATTCAAGAAAATCTCACAAATCTCAAATGAACAATGTCATAACATTCACCTAATTTTCATAATCAACTCACATATTGGACTTGACAATTCAACAAAATGGTAACAAAAAGAAGTCATCCACTAAGTTACGACACAATGACACATTAAATTGAGAAAATTTCCTTTCATTTCTTCTCTCAACAGATATCTTCCAAATCTTCAATTTAAACCACTTTTTCTTTCCTGCTCAAAGAATTCCCTTCTTTGCCTCTTTCCAAGTCTCTTTGAGAGATGTGCCCTCTCCATTGGAATGTTGCTTCCTTTTGTTATGCCTAGTATACATTCTAGGGTCTTCAATCCTTGAAGCTCTATAAACATTTCTCCAAGTATGTGTATCATCTCCCTCAAAACTCTACTCATTTTCAAATTCGTCATCTATCACGCCAACCAGCCATTAATTACATTTATTGATATCATTGGGGCTAATTGGATCAACTTTATTCTCTTAAGGCTGAATCTTCACTTGAGTACTTGATTATACTTAACATAGACCAAGTCAGGCAATCTTTTATGCTCTAGCCTATTCCTTCTCTTAGTATGAATTTGCAGCACTGAGATAAAAATTTAAGGAATAACTATAGGAAAGATAAATTGATTATGGACTTTTAAAGTTAAATTGATTACATGTTCAAAGACACTTGAATTACATCCTCAACTAGATGTATCATGTATTGCCAGTCAAACTTAAGATCTTTATAGCTAGTGCTGTAAATTGAGAGTTGATGTCCGTTCCATAGAGTTGCCATTGTGTAAGTTTAAAAGTTTCCCATGCCGGTTTTTTCGTATTGGAAGTTTTTCCTCATTGATATGTCAATGTTAACCCCATACATATTGCCCACTACTTTTGCGTAAGTCCATTACGATCTTCTGCTCCATCTCTAGATACCAACTTATTGATGCATGAAAACAACTCCTTTATAACCTCATTAACAAATTTCGTGTGGGTTATAACCTAAGAGGTTTGGATTCAAACTGTGGTCGGTTACATGTAATAACGATGAAGTTGAATATTCCATTTATCAATGATTTCAAATACCTCCCTTATATTTACTAGCTTTATTATTAAAGGACTTAATCACTTTCTTTGCTTTGTCTTTTGCTTTGTGTAAATAATATCACACATAATTGGTTCTCCTCCCATCAACAAGATGAAGTATTTTCACAAGGAGTCCTATTATATACATCATTGGAAAATCTAGTTGTGATTATAATTGGAGCATATTTGAGCAAGTATTCAATTTCATATCTGGTAATTATGATCACAATTTTGCAAATTCATACTAAAAAACAGAATAGGATTGAGTATAAAGATTTCACGACTTTGTCTGTGTCAAGTATAATCAAAGACTTGAGATGATGAGATTGGTGAATTTAATTAGTGGAGAGGTGAATGAGTAGGGTCGAATATTAAAAGATTGCAGGAATTTGTGTATGTCCAGTATAATCAAACACTCAAGATGATATTGGTGAATGTAATGAGTGACTAGTTGGAGAGATGAATGATGATGAAGTTGGAGATGAGTGGGCTTCTGAGGGAGATTATGTGGAGAGAGCATGTCATCGTCATGAGGCTAAGAGGGACTTCTTCAACCAGTAAACAAAAAGTTGTTTGAGCTGAAAAAGATTTAGAAGATGTTAGTCAGGATGTTAGGGGCTGGAAAGTTTATGAAAGGAAAAGATATAAGAGGGACCAAACGGCAGAGGGACCGAACGGTTCAAGCGGGAACCGAGCGGTGGAAGCGGGAGCCTAGCAGGACAAGAGGAAGCCGGACGGTGGAGGCGGGAATCTAATTAGAGTAACAAAGGAGATACGCAGAGAGAAGATATTCCGCGGGAGATAATTAGAGTAACTAGATCGTATCGTAATATTTTATTCGGTAGATCGTAATATTTTATTCGGTAGATCGTAATATTTTGCAGAATAAGTTAAATATAGTAAATAGGAATATTTTCTGTTATTCAGTACATTTTGGGAAGGGGATTGATTAGTATAAATAAAGGGGGAGGCCTAGGGGTAAAGGCACGCTTTAGATTGTGAGTTTTGTAGAGAGGTTATACTCTCAGGGTAACTGACGGAGGTTATGCTCCCAGTTATTGGTTACTTTCTTTAATTCAGTATCTTTCATTCAATAAAAGAGGTCTTTATTCATTTGTCTTGCCATTATTTCTCTGTGAGGGTGTGTGAGGGAAGCATTCTAGTTACGTTCCCATCTCGGATACGTAACAATTGGTCCGACCTGCCGGATCGAAGGGAGGAGCAAGCGGCCAGCGGGTACTGATTGATGGAAGGCAGTGCGGGATTTTGGTTCAGGTTCTGGAGGGAGCAGACAGGAAACCGAACGTGGACTGGGCTAAAGGAGGCGATGGTGTTGCGATTCGGAGGAAGGAGCCAGGGCCCAATCTATGAAAGATTGGCAGCCATCAAACAAACCGGATCAGTGGAGGACTACGTTCAGGAATTCGAAGTCTTGGTGGGTCAGACCAAAGGGATTGCCAAGGAACCTCTGATGGGGTATTTTATGGCCGGGTTGAGGAATGAGATTCGGAATCAAGTCCGACTCCTTGATCCACAGGAACTAATGATTGCCATAAGGATGGCAAGGGATGTGGAGGAAATCCAAGGCGGTATGAAGACGGGCAGTGGGAGTACGAGCCGAACACAGTCCTGGAGCAGACCGAGCGGCACAGTAGCGCGGATAGAAAGCGGCCGTTCCAGCCAAACCCGTACGGGAATTACCACGGGGAACCGAACGGGGCCCACGGAGAATGGAGGGACTGGAGGGAGAGAAGGAGCGCCCAGGAACGACCGAACCGTCGGCAACAGGGAAAGAAACGTACGGAATTTACCGCACGCAGAATATTTAAAGAGAAGGGAAGAGGGAAGATGCTTCAAGTGTGGGGGACCGTTCGGACCAGGCCATCAATGCCCCGAACGCAGTCTGCGGATGACCATATTAGCCGAGGATGAGGAAGACGAGGATGAAGAAGAAGAGGCGACCGAACTCGACCATATACAGATGGAGTTGTCAGCTTTCTCAGCTGGGGGCCTAACCCAACCCCGAACGATGAAGTTACATGGCCAGATAGGAGGGAAACAAGTGCTGATCTTAATTGATAGTGGTGCCAGCCACAATTTCATAAGCCACGAGTTGGTGAAGGCGCTCGGCCTAGCCATAGAAGACACTCCTCCTTATTCGGTGAGTTTAGGAGACGGGCAGAAGAAGAAGACTCGAGGACGCTGTGAAGGGGTGATCATAGAGGTGGGGGAAACGAAAATTACCGAACGGTTCCATCTGTTCGAACTGGGAGGGGTGGATGTGATATTAGGAGTGGAATGGCTTGCCAAGCTGGGAGAAGTAACGTTAAACTGGAGGGATTTGACAATGGTGTTTGGGCAAGAAGGAAAGAAGACGACCATAAAAGGAGACCCCACTTTAGATCGGAGGGTGGTTGAGCCAGAAACGTTGTTCAAAATGAAGGAAGTGGAAGCATGGATGATAGTATGGGAGCTCGGTTGGACAAGGAAGAGTGAGGAAGAAAAACCGTCCGGTCATGAACCGACCGAGTGGCAGAAGCAGGCCATGGACCAGATCCTTAAACAGTACGAAGGGGTTTTTCAAGAAGTCAGAGGGTTGCCACCGGACAGAGGCATGGTTCATCAAATACCATTGAAGGAGGGAACGGATCCCGTGAATGTGAGACCATACCGTTATTCGCATTTGATGAAAGGCGAAATAGAAAAACAGGTCTCGGAGATGTTGAAGACCGGAGTCATAAGGCCAAGCACGAGTCCCTACTCTAGTCCTGTGATACTAGTAAAAAAGAAAGATGGCAGCTGGAGATTCTGTGTAGATTATAGAGCACTTAACCGAGCAACAGTACCTGACAAGTTTCCCATCCCACTGATAGAAGAGTTGTTGGATGAATTAAAGGGGGCCACATATTTTTCAAAGGTGGATTTGAAGTCCGGCTATCACCAGATTCGGATGGGAGAAAGAGACATAGAAAAGACGGCCTTTCGGACACACCAGGGCCATTATGAGTTCATGGTGATGCCGTTCGGACTCACCAACGCACCAGCCACATTCCAGAGTGCGATGAACAATCTAATGCAGTCTTACCTGAGGAAATTCGTGCTCGTATTTTTTGATGATATTCTGGTATATAGCAGGACGTGGGAGGAACACTTGGGGCATGTCGCGCTGGTACTAAGAAGACTCAAAGAGAACCACTGGGTGGCCAATAGGAAGAAGTGTGAGTTTGGCAAGGTCCAAATAGGATACTTGGGTCATCAGATATCGGAGAAGGGAGTTGAGATGGACCCGGACAAGGTGAGGGCGGTGATGGAGTGGGAGAAGCCCAAGACGGTGAAGGCTTTGAGGGGGTTCCTGGGTCTGACCGGTTACTATAGACGGTTTGTAAAAGACTATGGGAAAATTGCCAGACCACTGACCGACCTTTTAAAGAAAGGGCAATTCACGTGGACGAAACAGGCGGAGGAGGTTATGGCTCGGTTAAAGACGGTCGTCACCACTGCCCCAGTACTGGTTCTGCCAGATTTTAACCAACCCTTCCATATCGAGTGCGATGCGTCCGGGAAAGGAATAGGGGCGGTTCTCACACAAGGAAGGAGACCCATTGCTTTTTTCAGCAAGGCTTTGTCGGAGAGATCATTGTGTAAGTCGGTTTATGAGAAAGAACTGATGGCTTTGGTCCTAGCCATACAACACTGGCGACATTATTTGTTAGGACAAAAGTTTGTGGTTCACACGGATCAGAGGAGCCTGAGATACCTCTTGGAGCAACGCATCACCACCCAGAACCAGCAGAACTGGATTGCGAAACTCCTAGGGTATGATTTTGAGATTGTTTATAAGTCGGGAATCACCAATAGGGTAGCAGACGCCCTATCCCGGAAAGGGGAAGAAGAGACGGGGGAGACAAGGGAATTGGGAATGGTGGCCCGACCGTTCTGGCAGGATTTTGGGGAGATCCTAGAGGAAGTTGAGAAGGATGAGGCACTAAAAAAGGTGATAGAAGACCTAAGAAAGGACCCCGACTCACATCCCTCGTTTACTATGGAGAACGATCGTCTACACTATAAATGGAGGCTCGTGATTTCAGCGCACTCAACCTGGGTGCCCAAGCTGATAGCAGAGTTTCACACGACTCAGACCGGAGGACATTCAGGGGTGTACCGGACGTATCGCAAGGTAGCACAATCACTGTATTGGGTCGGGATGAAGAAAGCAGTGACCGACTTCGTAGCAAGCTGCCTGGTATGCCAACAGCATAAATATCTGGCCTCATCTCCACAAGGGTTGTTGCAGCCGTTGCCCATACCGAACGCCATTTGGGAAGAAATAAGTATGGACTTTATAGTAAAGTTGCCTAAGTCCCATGGGTATGACGCTGTTTTGGTAGTCGTAGACCGACTCAGTAAATATGGCCATTTCATACCACTGAAACACCCATACTCTGCTCGTACCATAGCGGAAGTATTTGTGAAAGAGGTTGTCCGACTGCACGGGGTACCAATATCGATTGTCAGTGACCGGGATCCACTGTTTCTGAGTATTTTTTGGAAGGAGCTTTTTAAATTGCAGTGTACTCAGCTGAAAATGAGCACGGCCTATCATCCTGAATCAGATGGGCAGACCGAGGTCGTAAACCGAGTTTTGGAGGGGTATTTGAGGTGTTTCTGCTCAGAACAACCAAAGGGATGGAGTGTCGTCCTACCATGGGCAGAATACTGGTACAATACCAGCTACCAAGAGGCAGCAAGGTGCACCCCGTTTGAAGCAGTATACGGACGGTCCCCCCCTTCTCTGCATAGGTTTATACCGGGGGAGACCTTAGTGGAAGCGGTCGGTCAGGAGTTGCAGACAAGGGATGAAGCATTAAAACAGCTGAAGTTTCATCTGGCAAGGGCCCAGGAATTAATGGTGAAATAGGCCGACAAAAGAAGGAGACCGGCAGACGTGGAAGTGGGTGATTGGGTGTACCTGAAGATCAGACCGCACAAGCAGTCGTCAATGCCGACCAGATTGCATCCTAAACTAGCCGCACGGTATTTTGGACCGTACCAAGTCCTACAGAAGATTGGGGAAGTGGCCTTTAAGCTCCAACTACCAGAGACCGCCCGGATTCATCCGGTTTTCCATGTGTCTCAACTAAAGAAGGCGGTGGGAGAACGGAGTGTGGAGAAGGAGCTGCCGGGAGATTTGCAAATGGAGGGACCCTCTTTTTGGCCGATCAGAATTCTGGATAGGAGACAGATACAGCAAGGGGAGGACGTGGTACACCAAGTGTTAATAGAGTGGCAGGAGGGAGGGACGGACGGTGCGACCTGGGAAGACGCCCTGACTATTAGAGACCAATATCCAGACTTCAACCTTGAGGACAAGGTTGATCATCAGGCGGTGGGTAATGTTAGGGGCTGGAAAGTTTATGAAAGGAAAAGATATAAGAGGGACCAAACGGCAGAGGGACCGAACGGTTCAAGCGGGAACCGAGCGGTGGAAGCGGGAGCCTAGCAGGACAAGAGGAAGCCGGACGGTGGAGGCGGGAATCTAATTAGAGTAACAAAGGAGATACGCAGAGAGAAGATATTCCGCGGGGGATAATTAGAGTAACTAGATCGTATCGTAATATTTTATTCGGTAGATCGTAATATTTTGCAGAATAAGTTAAATATAGTAAATAGGAATATTTTCTGTTATTCAGTACATTTTGGGAAGGGGATTGATTAGTATAAATAAAGGGGGAGGCCTAGGGGTAAAGGCACGCTTTAGATTGTGAGTTTTGTAGAGAGGTTATACTCTCAGGGTAACTGACGGAGGTTATGCTCCCAGTTATTGATTACTTTCTTTAATTCAATATCTTTCATTCAATAAAAGAGGTCTTTATTCATTTGTCTTGCCATTATTTCTCTATGAGGGTGTGTGAGGGAAGCATTCTAGTTACGTTCCCATCTCGGATACGTAACACAGGAGGAATCAGACGAAAATTTGCCAAATGTTAATTTGAAAATTCCAGAAGAAAAAACTAAAGGATATGCCTCATGGTCAAACAAGGAAAATGATTATATTGGGAAGCATGATGATTAGTTTTTTAAGGTGTCTTTTGTTGTCACTTTGTTGGGCGACTTTTATCCTTTTTTGTCAAAAGTGCACATTCATGAAACTATGAATACCAAAAGTGGATTTAAGTCCATCTTTTTTTCTACCACGCCATCTACCATATTGGTATGGCAGGTTTTGTGGCTCACTGCCATAGGCTGTTATTGATATCCATGGTGCTTGATTTAAAAAATAATTGAGAATGTAATTTCCTGTGTTCTTCCTAGGTATTTCAACATGCAAATTATTTATAGCCAAATACTGTATACTTTTAAGAATATACTTAGAAAATAAAGGAATCAACTTTTTGGCATGGATGCTGTTATATTTAATAAGATGACTTGCATCTCAGAAAACAGTTTAGAAGTGATAACTTTCTAGTTGAAGAAAATAGTCGTGTAAATGTTTAGAGAAGGTTGATGTCTATTGTGCACTTTGTTGGCCTATCTATGCTACTATGATCTTCATACTTGTTTCCCTGTTTTGCTTCTTGTTCACTCATTCGTGAATTAGTACATCTTGTGTATTTCTCACTTTTGAAACTTCTGCTTTCAGTTCAGATTGGTAGCCATCCCAATATTTATGTGTTAGACACTCCAGCTATTTTATCTCCAAAGGTTCCTAATGCTGCTGTTTTATCTAAATTAATTTTAACAGGTATATTTAATTGATTTTCCTTTTTCTCCATTTTTTGGCTTAAATGAATATTATTAAATCTCTGCATAAATTTCTTGATTAGAACAGAAGACAAAATTAGTTGGCAATCAACAATATACCATTAGTTTTTGCTTCCTTAGGTGGCGCTGCAAGTATCTTGCATCCATCGTATAAAATGAGGAGGAAATAGCGGGTGGTGTAAGTGGTAAGATTCACACCAAGGAAAACGTCTACTGCAGAAAAATATAAGACGAATCAGAATGTTGGGTGGTTCAGAGCCAACCAGAAAATAAACTTAGTATCACAGATGAAAATATTAGTATATTACTATGGACGTGGAGACCCACAAGAAAATATTATGAATAGAATCAAACGAGAGAAAATTAGGATTCTCTAAATAAGAGTTAAGATAAATAAAGTAGACTATATTTGAGAGTAATTTAGAGAGCTTGAAAACTCCCCTCATGTTCTCATATTTATATTGACAGGATTCTAATACAATGTGTACAGGGAAAATCAAAGATCAATCATGTATACGTAAGTACAAACAGTGATAGGTTTCGGATAAAGAAACCTTATCTTTCACCCACACTCTCAACTTCCTATCACATAGGCTAATAGGTACAAAATATAGCATTTTTCCAATACAACTACTTCCTTACCATATTTTGTGTCTATTCTAACACTCTCCTTCAAGTTGGAACATACAAATTTGTATGTACCAAGTTTGGAATGAAGAAAATCAATTCGAGGTTTCCATAACGATTTTGTTAACACATTTACAAGTTGATCATTGAATCTAACAAACTAAATACAAATTTCTTTGGATAACAACTTTTCCTGTATTAAGTGATAGTCAATCTCAATCCCAATGTATTTAGTTCTCTCACAGAACACGGGATAGGAAGTAATCTTGTTATCACAATATGTCATCTTTTGCTGAATCTCACAAAAGTTAAGTTCTCGAAAGAATTGCTTTATCCATATAAGTTCCCCATATAAGTTCACAAGTAAGAGACATCATTGTCCTATGTTCAACTTTAGTCATTGATCGAACAACTATATCTTGTTTCTTACTTTTTCTAGAAATAATATTTTCTCAAAGGAAAACACTATCTCCTAATAGAGCGACTGTATGTGGGGATCTTGCACATTCAGCATCACAATCCCTAGAGATTTGAGTATTTCCTTTATCTTCATATGACAAACCTTGTCTTTGGAGCCTTTTTGAGGTATCTTAGGATATGCATGACAAGATTGCAATGGCCAATGCAAGGAGTTTGCATAAACTGACTAGTCACACCAACTTCAAAAGACATATCAGGTGTAATGATAATGAGATAAATAAGCTTTCCAATTCCAAACAATCTTTTATATCTTTTCAGATCAAAAAAAGATTCTCCTTTTTCTGTCTTTAATTTTTGATTGAGGTCCATAAGACTCCACTAGTCTACTGAAAAACATACTTTTCTTTAGGATCTCTAGAGCGTACATACTTTAAGAGATTACAACACCTTCTTTTGATAAGCACATCAGAACTTCCAACTAAATAACAAGGAATTTCAATAAAGAGAAATGTGTTATATTGTTAGGTTAACTTTTGTAACTTTTAGATAATCTGTTGTTCTCGCTCATACCTTCATTTCAATCTTTATCCAGGAGCAGTTGAGGATTGTTTAGTCAGGAGAAAAGAAGTAGCCCAATATTTTCTAGCTATACACAACTCCAGTGACCAATACAAGAAATGGGCAAAACTATATACGAAGGATAATGATAGATCATTCGTTAACGGCATAACAGAACAGTTGACTAGCTCCGAGTTGCTAATGAAGCACAAAAGCCAAACCCCGACAGATCACACACAGGTATCTGTAATTTATTGTGTATTATGTTAATGACCATATGATGTTTTCTACTGTATGATTAAAATAATAGTAATTTTAATCTCTCCATGTTTACGTGCATTTTAACTTTTGGTTTGCCAGGACTGCATAGTGCAGGATGTTCGACGGATACTTTTTGAAACAATTTCATATTTGGAAGGCGATATAAAATGTGAAGATGAAATGCTTGCTCTCATTGATAGACAGTTTAGTGCCTTGCGGGGAGCTTTCCATATTTCAGTTGAATGTGAAGAAGATGCTCATGACAAGGTTGCTGTGAAGTTGCTTAATCTTTTCCGTACTGGCCGTATTGGACATTATATTTTAGATCATCTTCCTGGAAAGATTCAATGAATACCTATACTTCATGGAGGAGCTGGTCATTTTGTCTCTTTCTTTTAATTTGTTGTAACTACTTTTGGTTACAAGTTAGGAATACCTTAAGTGTATGTATGGGTGTTAAACTATTGGATAATTCCGTTAAGATCTTTTTCTTTCTTCTTTAGCAGAGAACTTGCTTGAAAATTATATAAATATAATATATAAATTTATTTTACGAATTTAAATATATAAATGAAGACACAAATAGAAAAAAGGAGAAAAACTTACAAATGATATAAATTGAAAGAGAATAAAGATTGAATCTTACATACTAGTATTTTACTAGGACAATGCACGGGAGTATTTTAAAAATGTTATTTATTATATAAAATTAATAAAATATAATTAATTCAAATAAAGAAACTAAATTCAAACTAATTTTAATAATTATTAAAAAAATTTATATTATATTTATAAGTAATGTTTTATAATTAATACTTCTTCTAAATAGTTTTTTATAAACTACTTCGTATAATGAAGATTATTAAATGTGTTCTGAAATTTAAATTTATTAAATATTTAACTCACTATTTTAGGAAGAAAAATACTGCAATAAAATTAGAAAATAAATATCAATATTATTTAAATCAATTTCTAACACACACACACACTTTATTTTATGTATAATTTTATAAAATAGTTAATAACTTTAATTATAAAGTAAGCTATCATAAAAAAGAAATATCATATTGAAGTAATTTAAACAATTTTCTTGATAGACTTTCTCGAGAGGCTTATGACAACGTTGTAAAATTGATGCAGTTATAGAAGTGAGGTATATTTAAGAGAGGTAAAAAGTGAATGATTGTTTATCCGGTTCAGGAACCGAAGCAAAAAGGTTATGATTTTGCTTTGGTTTAAAAAATCTAAAGCAATAAACCAAAAATAAAATTGGGTCTATTATCTCGGTTCTGGTTCCAACCGAGATCGTAAACTCTTAAAATTAATTAATTAAAGGGTCTATGAACTCGGTTGGATCCAGAACCGAGACAATAGACTTGTTTTTGTATTGGTTTTTACCATAACCATTGTCAAAAGTGTTTTTTTTTTTAAAAGATCGTTTCTGTAAACATTCCATAGCACATATACCAAAAAACACAAACTCAGAAATAGAAAAATAGACTTGCACAAAAAAAAAACCTGCACATAAGAATAACTATTTAATGTGATTTTTGGTTTTCATAACTGTGGTCATTATCTTTGAACAAAATTTTTTTTAGCACTCTTTTAAACTCATATTTGAGGAGAAAAATCCCAAAAGCCCTTAATTTGGATCAATTTGAAGTTTAAAAAATATTTGCATTGCAAATCTTAAATATGCATTTGGGGTAGAAAAAAATTTATGATACTATGGTAGCTCGCGAAGCCAGTTAATCCTTCCAGATCTCCCAGAAAACAATGTTTTCTCCTAGAAAAACGTTGTTTTCTGTTTTTCGGAAATTTATTATTTTTTTTGAAAATTTTGCAAAAATATTTAAAGGCTTAATTCCACTTTTGGTCCCATGTTTGGGAGGTTGTGTTCAATGTGGTCCTATCTTTTTTTTTTACATAACAATAGATCCCACTTTTTGAAAAAACTGTTTAATTGACTCCTTTTTGCTAACGGCGTCAATTTTTTAACGGTGATGATGCCCCGTGGATAAACATTAGCAACGTGGCAAGCTAATGTGATTGCGTGGCACTCTGAAAGTATGGAAAAACTGAAGAAACCCTAATTTTCAAATCCAAACCCTAGCCACCCATGGCCGCCACCACCATCCTCGCCAGAACCCAAAATCCGGCCACCACAACGCCTCAACCAGTCACCACCACCATGCCGCAAGTTCGTCGTCGCCATTAGCCACCACAAATCCTTCATCATCGCGCACCATCGTTTTTGCCGTGACTACCGTGCCGCCGTCGCACTGCACCGTGAATCAGAGAAATCGCGCCGCTAGCAGCCACCTCTCCACAAGCACCGCGACACCGTCACCACCATTGCGAACCCTTCACCCCACCGTCCAACCTTCTGTGAGCAAGCAACAGTTTCACCGTCCCGGAGAATCCAAAATCGTGTCGCCGTTAAGCTTCGAGCGTCATCCCCTTCGAATCGCAACCACGCTGCAACATCCATGGCCGTTTTCCTCCACCAATCTTCCTCCGTTTTCGCAACCTGCATCAAAGCCAGATTTGCAAGCACAATTCCGAATTGCAGAAACCCAATTCGTCTTCCACCACCGTGCAGCTATCCGCGCAACCATGGCCATCATTCATCATCATCACCGCATCAGAACCTGCAACCAAAACCAGAAACAACCACAAAAATTGGAATCATGGCCATCATTCTTCCTTCTTTCTTTCGTCTTAAGTAAAATTCACTGAACAGTTCCAACATCAAATTACCCAAATCCACATCAAAACCCTGTTTTCTCACACCCAGAATCTTTCTTGGCCTTTTTCTTGAATTCAAGCACAAAGATTGAGTCTTTTTCAACTCTGGTTGAATCCCCATTGAAGGGTTGGCATCTGGGTGTTAGTCTGCATGCCAGTTTACGCCCAAGTTTGAAGATTTTCCCCATTCTGCTGCGACCCAATTGATGGGACTCTAATGGACTCCTTGGAATCTAGGATCCCATTGAAGAAGGGGAGCTTGTTTGGTACTCAGTTCACTAAAAAAGAGAAGAATCCTTTTTCTCACAGGTTCAGATCGAGCTTTTTGAGGTTGCCCTTTAAGAAGCTCGATTACTTGCAATGGATTTGTACGGTGGTGGTGTTTCTGTGCTTGGTCGTTGTGTTCCAAATGTTTCTGCCAGGGTCGGTTGTGGAAAACTCCGATGATGAGTGATGGCTGATGGCATTCACGGTT
Source organism: Vigna mungo (assembly GCA_036885675.1). NCBI lineage: Eukaryota > Viridiplantae > Streptophyta > Magnoliopsida > Fabales > Fabaceae > Vigna > Vigna mungo. The sequence goes on along the minus strand of CP144693.1, from coordinate 15,875,473 downwards.
ACTGGAGGTGGAAGATGGCTGATCTGTGATGAATTTTTTTTTTAAAATTCAAAATTCACATAAGTGCCACATAGAGACAGCTCAGTATGTTTTGTCCAGGGTGTAGCTTCTACTGTTAAATATTTGACGCCGTAACAAAAAATGATTAATTTGACCCGTTTTTTCAAAAATTGGGATCAATTGTTACATAAAAAAAAGGTAGGACCACATTAAACACAACCCCCCAAACATGGGACCAAAAGTGGAATTAAGCCATATTCAAAATAGTTAAACTTTGAGTTTTGAGCTGAAATTTTTTGAGTGGTTTTCATGATTTTTTGGACCCTGATACAAATTTTCAAGCCATTTGGAATTTATTTGAGTATACTCTCAGTTTTACCTATACATATGAATAACTAACTAACACCCAAACGAAAACATAAAAAACCTAAAATGAAACTAACATTGAAGGTGATTTGGTGCTACTGGAACGAAATGAAAAAAAAAATCTAAAGAGCACTTGTGCATAAAATCAATCGATCAAAACGAAAGAAAATGGTAGAGAAAGCAATTAATCAACGAAAGATGAAAGAAAAAAAATGGAAGATGATGGTCTGGAAGACGTGGAGAGAGCAACAGCGCGTAGCAGCAGAGAAGGCTTTGTTTCAAAAGTGCAAGAGACTCTCTATTCGTGAAATTTAACTTAGAAACATATTATTACCTCTATTACTTTATTAATCGAGACAATAGAGGCTATATGGTCTCAGTTCTATTAAGAACCGCTGCCTAAAGCCTCTAAAAAAGAATAAAAAATATTTTTAGTTATTTTATGCCTCGGTTAGTGGTATAATCGAGGTATAAGTACTCTATGGCCTCGGTTCTCTAAACAATCGAGGTCATAGACCCCTTTATGCTTCGGTTCTTTGTGAATCGAGACATATATGTTTGCAATAACTGCAAAAATGTCATCATGCCATTTTATTCTTTAGTTGCAACAAAACCGATGGCAAATGCACAAATTAAAATCCATACTTTTTACTATTGAGTAAATCCAAATCAATCATCAATAATGAATTAAAGTGTAAATTTAAAATTGCATACGACAATCTCAATAGCCAAATTCAGATATGAAACATCATAATATTAGTTCTACCCAATATGTGTCATCTCAAGATTTTGATTTTAATCATTTAAGCAAGATGAATAAAGGAGGTAATCACTTGTAAATTAAAGAACAAAGACAATAGTAGTAGTAGAGTAATTAAAATGAAGGTGAATACTGAATAGACAATTTCAAATAAAGTAAAATGAGAGAGACCATGAAAGAAAATGGGTACAAAAGGGCATCAGGTTTAGCTAGAGTGTGTTTGCATTTTATAGGACCTCATCAAGTGAAGGAATCAACAACAATGATCCATGATTTGATTTCCTACTATCATTCGTCACTACAAGGTTCTAGAAAGCAATAACACCATTGAAGTAAAATTAAAAAATTATGAATTCTCTTACCATATCCTTATCATCTAATTTTCTTTTAAATTTATTATTTCGATGAAAGTTGTTTGTGGCTTCCCATGGACAATTCCTACTGTTCTTCCTAGCAATCTAACTTACAAATTCAAAGTAAAATTAAAACGCTTCTTTTTCATACTCTTCACTAATACGACGTCCATTTATCCATCTTCGATCCATACTACTCTTAAAAATTTTATAAATAATAAGAAGGCAAAAAACCACATCAAAAAATAAATCTAACTTACGAATCACAAAATGAATAAAAAAACACAAACAAAACCATAATCACGACTTAAAAAACAAACACATTTAAGGTAAATAACATAAAACTGGCCTCGGTTGTTCCTTGACTTCGTGAACGAAGCAGATGGTGCTCACTTGGATGGAGGTTGAACTCGCGTAACCACGTAAAAAACTCAAGAAAAACGAAAATTAATCGGTCAAAACATACAAAATACGCAACAAAAGTACATGGAACCACTCCTGCAATTGTTAACTGAGTAGAAACTAACCTTTGTTGTTGTTCACACTCGTCTTCGGAAACGAAAGTTCAAGCATAATGAAAGCGCGAAGATACAATAAGAGTGGGTTAAGTATTTACAAATTTTTATAGGATATATGATGTCAGAAACCCAGTAAGTCTGACGTCTTATATCTATATTATGTTGAAATCTAGGGAACAATATTTAAACTTGCCCACGAAAATTTTAATGTTTTTGAGACGATAAGACGTTGGCCTAGCCATTGGTCTGACGTCTAATTGGTGAATGAGAAGCCAAAAGGTCATCCTCACAACATCAAAAGGCATATAAGCTCTAGAATAGAAAACACAAACGTCATATATCCCTCGAACTATGCAGTACCCATTATGAATATTAATTTCATTGGTGAGTCCAATGAAGGGTTTGACGTTGACTTGGCCACTGGTCCGACGTGTAATTGGTCAGGAGAAGAAGGCAGTTGTGAACATTAATTTTGTTGTTGTTTCCAACGAAGGGTTTGACGTCAGCCTGACCACTGGTCCGACATCTAATTGATCAGGTGAATAAGGCAGTTAGGAACATTAATTTCATTATTGTTTCCAACAAATGGTTTAACTTTGGTCTAACCCCTGATCTAACGTCTAATTGGTCAAGAGAAGAGGGCAGTTGTAAACATTAATTTCATTGTTGTTTTCCAACGAAGGGTTTGACGTTGGCCTAGCCACTGGTCCGACATCTAATTGGTCAAGTGAAGAGGACAATTGTGAACATTAATTTCATTGCTTTTTCGAACGAAGGGTTTAACATCGGCCTGGCCCCTAGTCCGACGTCTAATTGGTCAGGATAAGAGGGAAATTGTGAACATTAATTTCACTGTTCTTTCCAATGAAGGGTTTGATATCAGTCTGGTAACTGGTTCGATGTCTAAATGGTTAGGTGAAGAATGTAACGCCCCCAATTCGGGGTATCATGGGTTATTGCAAAAACCGTGTACTTTAAAATTTCTTATAGTGCAAAAACATATTTTTCAAAAACCTCAATATTTAAACTTGCAAAAACAAACCAATTTGCATTATTCCAAAAGCCTTGTTAAATTACATTAAAAAATAATGAAAATAGCAAAGGAATAAAGATAACTTCAAATTACATTGTCTTAAAAGTCTATACCAAAAGAACTTTTAAAGAAACTCAAATCTTTCCCACGTTATCTATCGCATCTATCATGCTTCTGAAACATCTACAATATCATCTGCTCACGTATAATATATTATACGATCATCGCTAATAATTTCATTTTCACAAACACATACACGTATGGGGTAAGCTATTGATAAAAAAAATCATAAAAACAAGATATACATATTGATTATATCTACAATAATCAAACACTCCATACATAGAAGTAATGAGAACAAGATTCCTAATCCTCTAAACATAATAAATTAATCATAATCGATTGCTCACTCCCCGAGCCTTGCTCATCCATCCTCGACCCTCGACCCTTGATCTCTAACCTTTGATGTCATTACTAACATCTCAAACATAGTCCCTTGGTTTATCCACTCATTTACACCTAAGCTAACTACTTACTATAACCATTATAATAACATCATTATCAACATAGCATAACATGAAGCATCTTCAATACCATGATCATCATCATATATACACCACCACCATGACTTCCTAGTCATGAACAAGACCATGAACATCACCATATCATAAACACCATAATGGATAAAGTCCATCTCACTCTTGTATACTTCACCGATTGTAGCCGCTCCTATAGTCCACTTATTGCTTCCCCTATAGGACATTTGTAGCCTCCCTTACAGATATGCTCAAGTAGTCCCACAATCAGCTAAGAAACATTTAATCTTGCCACACAAGGACAAGGACCACACCTTCACCCCCACGCAAGGAAGGCTCAATCCCCAAAAAACCCTTTCAATGCACACAAGGCAAAAGGAAACACATATCCGCATATAGCATCGAGACTTACTAGGTATAACAAGTAGACTTATCCTCCACTTTCATGCTCATCAATCACATACTTAGGTACATCCCAACACACTCATGCTCCAATCTCAACCACAAGTCAAACCTGACCCTAAACATATATATTAATCTCATACTCTGAGTATCGTTACATTCCACAGCTCCCTAAGCTTCGACCACGTTCCTTATTAATCAAATTTGCCATTATTCACAAAAATGTACTGTGATAATCGATTATCACTTAAGATAATCGATTATCTTAGTGAAATTTATCTAGAAACATCATACAGGAAGGGATAATCGATTATCTTCCCAAATTATCGATTATTCCCGAAACCAAACTCAAAATAATTGCACAAATAAATTGACGTCAGAATTTAGGATTATCTGACGTCAATTTGCTTCGAGGTTTTCAAAAGCACTATATTATTACAAAACGTATGCAGAAATGTGAGAATCGTACAAGCAAGACAAGCATAAATTATGTAAACATGAAGAGACATTTTCAGGAAACTTAAATCGTGGGTCAAAATATGTCTAGTGGTGAACTTTTAAACAAATTGACATCGATGTTAAGGGTGGTTCGACATCAATTTGCTTTGAGGATTTCAAAATCACCTCCATTATTACAAAATCTATGCAGAAATGTGAAAATACTACAAGCAAAACAAGCATATGTTATGTAAAAGGAAGAAATTGTTTGATATCCAGATCTTTTAACTTTTGGCCTCTAGAATTCAATCATAACTTTAAGGTTCACAAAAACTACGCATAAAGATGATGAATCAATGAACAAGAAGAGCCTTACTTTTGTGAACATGAAGGAATTAATTGAAATCCAGATACAAAAAATTCGCAAGTTCGATGTTGCCATATTCCCGAAAGCTCTTAAGGGAAGTGAAATTCTGGTGAATGGATGTAGAGGTTACAAAGGATCCGAAAACTCTTTTGGAAAGGGAAACTATAGGAATGAGGTATGTTTCAAAGATATTTATTTTTGTAGTGGACGTCTACATTTGCCTACACAGAAGTTATATTTCTAATCAGGCCATAAATAACGTCGCAATTGGGTTAAACCAATGTTTAGGGATGTCGGTTTTACATATTTTAGATGTTATTAATTAAATGGTTAAATATGTTTTTGGTCCCTTAACTTTCAGTGAAAATTGGAATTAGTCCCTCTTCAAAACTTTGGCCTAATTTAGTCCTTCAACTTTAAAAATGTATGAATTTAGTCCTTTTAACTAAATTTTGTTACGTTTATTTGATGTTTTAAGCACGTTTCAAATAGCATTTGAGTTGTTTATACTGTTTGACACATATTTGCTTCAATGTTAACAAAATTTGGTTAAAAGGACTAAATTCCTATATTTCTAAAGTTAGAGGGACTAAATTAGGCCAAAGAGGAACTAATTCCAATTTTCACTGTTAAATGACCAAAAACATATTTAACCTTTAATTAAATAACGTCTAACAATTTATACGTCTAAGTTATTGCATTTATTTACACTATTGGTCAATTTTAATATTAACTTTTTCGCTTTATAAAAAACGTGGAAGTGCACTAAAGTAAACCCCTTGAATATATAAGGAAGTTTATTCATATTTATAATATATTTATATTTATCTTTTTAAATTTGCAAGTCAAAAACTAGTTCAATATGGTTCATATATATATATATATATATATATATATATATATATATATATATATATATATATATATATATATATATATATATATATATATCTTTCTAAAAGAAAACTTGCTATTAAATTATATGCCAACTTGTATACACAAAAGAATAAACACTTAATTTCATTTCATATCCTATTTTTATTTTACTTTGATATTATCTCTAAATCTTTACTACTCAGACTAATAGTTCACATCCTCAAATGAAGCTTGGTAGATAGTTCTCCTCTAAAATCAGGTTTTTCTCCATTATTTTAGTGTTTTTTAATCTGTAGGGATGTTTTACTCCAATGGGTCATAAATCAATCATGGATTTTTTGCATCTTTTATTTTTTTTTCTTGGATGTTTAAATTTTGTGGTATTGTCTAAAGAATATCAGACACCGATTTTAATTAGACTTAAAGAATGGAAGGAACGGTTATTTAATTAATCACTTTTTAAAGGTGGAATACTAAGAATATCGGCCCTTCAATTTGTTTTCCACATATATAAATTAATTTGTAAATATATATTATAAAATATTACTGTTCATGTTAGTTTTCTAGCACTAGTATCATGAGGTAGATTACGATGAAATCCAAATAAGTATAAAGATTACTACTGGTGTCAATTTTAATATATTTGTTTTTATGATAATAGTAATAAAAAAAAAAAAAATCTCTCTGAATTCGATTGTATTGGGATAAGTATAAAAATTGTAATTTGTGTCCATTACACTTTTATTACCATAAATAAAGTATAAAACCTTGTCTGGTGGACACATCCGATCCCCAAACCCTATTTCTCGATCGTACTCCCATCGCAACACGACCTTTTACTTTTTCAGCATCACGCACTTCAACTTTATGTTCCCATTCATTTATCATTTTATTCATATTACCTTACCCTAATTTTCATCTCACAAACTTAGATCAATCACAACCATCTCAATTCTTCATGGCATATTAACGTTTATCAACAATACATTGGTAATCTCTCTACTCTTTTATTGTCGAATTCTTTTTACGTGCATGGTTTACTTTAATAGGGGTTTTAATCTACTATGCTTTCTGTAGATTTTTTTTTTTTTTGTTTTTCATTCGTTCGAATTTTAGGGTTTTATTACAAGAGGGGGAAAAAAGAACGAGTGTCTGTTCAAAAGTACACGAGTGGAAGCAAGAGTGAATCGTACAGAAACTAAAATATATAAAAGAAGGAGTGATAGATCTTATCAGTGGTGTCATTGAACGTTATGAATTTTATCTTTGAAATTATTTGATGCTGTTTGCGTTCTTGATTATCATTCGGAATTGTTTGTGTTCTTGATTATCATTCATTGTATATTGGTTTAGATTGTGTTATAGGAGATTGATGCATTTGAAATGATTAAGGTGAGTGCATAGGATTGAAGTTTGCAATGGAGGTTGATCTGAATGAAGATTTGGATGGAATAAAAGAGCGACTGAGAAGGCTAGAAGGTGCAGCTTTTAGGGCAAGGCAACGTCAGAGGCGACGACTGAGTCATGCTCCGATTCAGATAGTTAACCAGGATGGAGAAGTGGTGACAGTTGCTCATCTTCAAGATGAAGAAACGGTGCCTGATGGTGATTTTGAAGGAGAAATTATACAAGAGACAGAGGGTAAAAGAAAGGCTAGTTATTTGGTTGCTGATGCACTGGGATTGAGAAACAATGAAGGTGATGGTTTTCCTGCAAAGTTTTTTCACTGTAATGTGTGCCTTGAGAGGGCAAAGGATCCTGTTTTGACTTGTTGTGGTCACTTGTTTTGTTGGCCTTGTTTTCACAAGTTGCCATTGATATTTACTTATCCAAAGGCAAAGGAATGTCCAGTTTGTGAAGGAGAGGTCACAGATGAAACTCTTACAACAATATATGGCAATTCTGATTTCCATGACAGTGGCAACTTGAAAGTTGATGAACCAAGTCATGAAATTCCTCCCAGACCTTGTTCAAGGAGAGTTGAGAGCATTAGGCAGCAACTCAGAAATTGAGCAATGTTGTTGTTTTCTAACTTCTTTGGTATATTAGTTTAGCTTTGCTTAGTTAGAATTTATAATCTCCCTCTATTTTTCAGTTCAATATAGAGTTTAATCTTTCTATTGTAAAGTTTAGAGGCTTGGAGAAACATTTTCACATCCTTTGATGGGTTATCAATTGACAATATATGCATTTTATTTCAATATGATTTGTATGTTGTAGATGTGATGCATTTCTATTTTTTATGTTTCTTGAATAGTCATGGCATTATATGAAAACATCTACCTTTCATTTTTTTTATTATAACTGGTTTTGTTTTTAAAAGAGTTTACTGTAATGAGAAATGGTCTGCATGATGTTTCCCATATTGAGACTGTAATGAGGATGGTTTACACACTACTTGTAGTGTGGTCATTATATTTAAGACAAACATGAAGATGTTCACAACATCTAAAAAGTCTTCTTTTGTTCATTATTTACATTTTGTAATCTGCATTTGCATGACTTTCTCCTTCTTGAGTTTGTTCTATATATGCAACCCCAGTAGCTAAGTTTGATCAATTTTTCACAGGTCATCTTAGTCGGATAGATGAGTATATCTAAAATGCACATGTTTTTGCATTCCAAATATAATTCTATTCAATAATTTTTCCTTATTTTTTTTTACTTTCCTTTTCTGTAAAAGAAAAATTATAATTTTATATTGTTTTAATCCATGTGAAATATTCACACCAGCGAAAAAAGACTTTCCATGACAAATAAAACTAACATATTATATTATGACAAGTGAATTAACATCATAGTTAGTCATACTAAGTATGCACATTCTATGACATGGTGAAAAATTATAGCGAAAAATTATATCATAATAGATACTTTCTGTTATTTATCATAATATATTTAGTCTATTATCACAATTTTTAGTTATCAATCATAATTTCTCCAATTTATTATATCGTAATTTGGTTTATGGTTATAATATGTTGACTTTCATTATGTAGTTATTTTTACCTATAATAATATTTTCATGTATTATGATAGATATTCATTCACTTGTCATAATAAAACTTGTTTTTTTAAAGATTGCGTGTTTATATTTGACATCAAATCAATTTTTCTATTTTATTATTTCATCCAAACAATTTATTTATCTAGATAAAACAGATTCAATTGAGCAAATAAAATTAAATTCATTTCCTACATTAAATTATCTAATAATATTTAATGCATTATTTGTACATAAAACTATATATTCCATCAAAACATTTTTTATTTTTTTATGTAAATTACTTATTCTCATAAATATAACAGGAATTAAACTAAAAGATATATTTATTGAAAAGACTAAAATAAATTAAGGATAAAATAAAATAAAAATTTCAGGAAACAAAAGTCAAACAAAAATTTGTAATGACTAAAACCAAGATATTTAAAAGACTAAAACCATATTTACACGTACTTAATGTAACTGTTTTCATGAATATTTTATTATTATTATTATTAGTGAAAATATACGTATGTCCTTTTCTTAATATATATATATATATATATATATATATATATATATATATATATATATATATATATATATAAAATTTGGTTTTAAAAAATTAATAATTCAAGTAAAACGATGAATTTAATTTAAAAAACAGTTAAATTTATATTAATATCTAAAATAAAAGACAATAAAATAATTATTTTAATTTTAAAAAAAGAATAATGAAATTGAAAAAAAAAATTATTTACATAGAATAAAAATTCTTCTACACAATGATATAGATTAATAATGGTATAAATTAGTAGTAAAATGAAAAAACAAAATCCTATTTTACTAAAATAACGTTTTTAACTATATTTATAATTATTATACCTTTTCAAACTATTACTTACAAATCAATATCTACGTATTAAACTAATCTTATAAAAGATTATAAGTTCAACTTTCTCACTAACCTTGGAAAGATATAAAATTGATTTGAAATATTTTAAAAATAGAATAAAAAAAAATTATGAGTTCAACTCTTCTACGTACTGTCAAAATAGTTAGTAACATTTCTACCCAAAAAAATTAAAAAAATATGATATTTCAATTAATTACGTGAAACAAAATACAATTCTTTATTCTCCAATACATACAATCCTAGTTTAAAAATTAATAAGAATTATATCATCTACTATCTAATATATACGGTCTGAATAACATATATATTTCTTAAAGTAATTAATTTTAAGTTTCTCAACTCATAGCGTAAGACAATAATACTTTTTGCTCACCCTTTCTTCCTATGATGAGTTGGCATGAACCGTTTAAGGTTCGTTCCTCAATATTTTAAAAAGATTAGCAAAACCGACCTTTTAAATAAATGAAAATTTATTATAACTGTATATCCAACTAACTTATAAAAGCCTAATGATAAGCAGGCCGATCTGCGAACTCATCAAATGTTTTCCAACTTTTTATAAGTTTATATCCGACTTAACAAAGTGTTTGTCATCAAGTATATACAAATATTTACACGTTGCATCTTTCGTTAATTAATGTTTTTTAAATGTCAAAATTTAACTAATGGTTAATGGGCTAATCTTAATTTATTTTAAATTAGTCTTCATTTTATTTCTCCATCAAACTAGAGATCTCAAAAAAAAATTAAGTTCTTAAAACTTTCTCTCTTAAAGTTAGTTAAGACTAAAATTAAAGTAAGTTTGATTTTATTACAAAAAACCTTAATTAACTTTTAAAACTTTTTGTCTATATTAAAGATGAAAACCATTTAACATGTATAGAAGATTAAGATGAGTCTATTCAAATCAAAGGTTAAATAAGTCAACTCAAGTTGAAGGTCAAATGAGTTGACTCAAACTAAAGGTCGAATCGAGTCAGTCCAAAGGTTAAGTCTTTGAACTGAGATGACTCTCAACTTTGCTCAACTTCAATCCAAACTGACATGGGTCAACCTCCGACCCAAGTTGAGTTGTGTCAACCTTCGTCAAACATTAACTTAGGTCAACTTTTGGCTTAAAGCGACTCTTTTCAACCTTCGACTTTAACCAAATCAATTCAACTTTCAACTTTAACCGACTAAACTAAATTCTTTAATCCAATCTACTCGACCTCTAATCTCGATAATAAAATTCTTCATATTTCTAACTTATTTCTTGATTCTTGATGAGCCAAAATTAGAAATTATATTTTTCAATTAAAATAAACAAATATGAGAATTAAATATTATGATTTACATAAGTTTTTCTTTTGTTAGATTTTAATATTATGAAGTTTAATAGTATTTTCTTTTGCCTAAACTTTATTTTGTAATGGCCTCTCACTTTCTACCAGTGCACACAAATCTCTTTTCGTGTGGCATGCATGCATTCTAAAGTGTCGATTGGTTTTGGTAAAAGAGACATAAAAAAGTGGATATTCATTTATTCTTCAATCCTTACTAATAATTAATAACCAGTCATGTGAAAATGTCCCCTTTTTTCTTATCAACTACAAGATAACTTGATAAGTTGACCTTGTTATTGAGTTACATGATTTTGTGCATTCAGAATGTGGTGACACACTAGCTAACATTATTGCCTATATTTAATTGAAATTCCACCAACTCAACCAAACTTTTCGTTTAATTTAGACGAAGAATGTTATTTTCACAATAATGTCAATTAACAAAAAGAGGGAACAGGAAAAAGAAATATAAGATAAAATAAATGACACGATAGAGACAACTGAAAAGGATAAAACGATAACAAAAGTTTTAAAATTTGTAAATAAGAATATATCTGATTGTTTCTTATTACTATAATTTGAAATAAATTTGTTTTTTGCTTACTAACTTTTAAAAAGAAATTGTTAGTCTCTACAATTTAAAAAAAAAAAATCCATTGTAATCTCTAAAGACAAGTGACGTTAACAAAGACATATAATAATTTGCTAAAGATTTTTGTTAGACATGTTTCCACTTCAATAGGCTTTGTCAATCTCCACTGTGGTGATATTTCTTTTTCCATTGGAGAGATCAAATCTCAATATAGATAGATGCTAAAAACATATTGTCTAACACACTATATTATTTTGAGTAAACTCTTTTCTTTATTATTAGAAATATTACAAAAAAAATAATTGAATAAAATGACAAATTTTAGTTATCAAATATTTAGTGACCAATTTAGATAAAAATTATTAATAATTAAATTAGTTTTAAAATATTATAGTTGATTTTAAATGGCTGGCTAAAATAATTTTTATTATAAATTAATATCTAAATTAGTCATTAATATTAAATAATATTAAATATTAAAGTTTTGATTAACAAAAAATTATCTATAAATTAGTTTTTAATTAAGAAATTAGTCTCTAAATATATTTGTTTTCATTAAAATTGGTCTTCATTTAAAAGTTTTCTTGTAATGAAATTGATTAAAAATCATAAAAGTTGGAGACTAGCATTTTGTTTAGAGATTCTTCCTTCAGAGTTGAGTTTTCATTAAATCTCCACCAACAAAACAGAGTTTCTTTTGAATTTCAGAGCTTAAACAACATTAAACCCTAAAAATAACATTATCCACTTTAGGTTAAAATTTGTGATGGATTTCTTAGTGGAGAATGTGACGTGCCACTTGAAGCACCATTTGAAACCCTAAATATAACATTATTCCACTAGCCATTCTTTAAGTTTCTATTGGCTTGCCGGAAATCCTAAAGACCCAAATATTATTATTTTGGAAAATGTTTCTTTGACACTTTCTTTTGACACAAATTTGACACCGTTCCACGTGTCAAATTTGTATTGGATGTCTGGATTTCATTAAAAAAAGCCCTTTGAAAAAGCTGAGGAGGGTAATTTAGGAAATCTGATTTTATGAAATTTGAATTTGGTGGTTTCATATTTCATCTTCTTCAGTTTCGTTCTAAACATTTTTTGTCTCTCCCATTCGGCCTCTCTCCATTCGCTTCATCCGTCGTCCTTGGTCTCTCAATTCGGGTGATTTTGCTCATCGAAAGGCGTCATCTCAACCAAAAGAGGTCTTTCGTAGTGACTCTGTACCGGTAAGTTCTCTTACGCGTTTTGGGTGTGTTTGGCGTTGTGGATCTGTTTCGGGTTTTGGCTGTCTTTTGCATTGTGTTGTTTCTGGAACAGTACTTCAGTGACTCTGTACCCTTATACGTTCTCTTTCGCATTTCGCGTTTTGGGTGTGTTTTGCGTTGTGGCTCTGTTTTAGGTTTTGGGTGTCTTTTGCATTGTGTGGCTTGTGGAACCGTAGTTTATTTTTGTTTGATTTATTCTTTTTGTGTGTTGTGAACCCTAATTTACCATTGATTTATTCTTTTTGTGTATTGTGTTCGTGGAGGTCATGAAGAAGATATGGGTGGAGTTGCTGAAGATGTGTTCAATGAAGAAGGTGTTGGTGGTGGAGGTGATGAAGAAGCTATGGGTGGAGATGCTAAAGAAGTGTTGAGCGAAGAAGGTGTTGGTGGAGGTCATGAAGAAGTTATGGGTGGAGCTGCTGAAGAAGTGTTCAATGAAGAAGGTGTTGGTGGAGGTCATGAAGAATCTCTTGGTGGAGCTGCTGAAGAAGTGTTGAATGAAAAAGGTGTTGGTGGAGGAGTTGAGGAAGACCGTGCAGGTGGCTTGAATGAAGGAGTTGTAGGGGATGAAGAATCTGGAAATCAAAAGTAATGGACTATCAAAAGGTGGGATATGACAAAATAGCCTCCTTTGGTTATGTGCAATACTCGAATGTAAGGAAGAATATGATTTTCATTATTGTTTGATGATTGGATTGATTTGACAAGTGGAATATTTTCATTTCAGGAGGAATTGCTTGCAATTAGAAAGCAATATGTACGTGATTGGATCCTGGACGACGAGAACATAACGCTACTGGATGCGCTAGAGGTGTATGGTGAAAAATAATGAAGAAATGATGGCCTTGAATGTAGTGTAGTTGAGTTTGTTTTGACAGTGTACTTTGTATATGAAAACAATTTAGTTTTAGTTTTATATATATGAAGACATTGTACATCTTCTTATTGGAATAAGATTGTTTTATATATTTCAAGACATTGTACAAATTTTTATTTCAATAAGATGATTGATTTAAAGAATGCTTATGTTCAATGTAGAGATGATTGTTGAATGATGATTGATGTCCAGGTTTTTGTTATTTGCAATGTATGAAAGTTCCACAGCAATTAAGGCCAAGTACTGCAATTTGTGCAGCAAAAAACACTCTTGTAATCGTTTACAAGAGCCTTGTAATCGTTTACGCGAGCCTTTTGTCCATTTTGGACATCCTGTTGCACTAACGGAACCACCTGTGGTCACGTGGGGGACCACAGGTGATTTTGGATGTTTTTGAAGACAAGTTGACTGGTTTTTGGTATAAGTGTGAGTCTAAGGTTGGATGTGATGCTTGGGAAACCCCATGATGTATAGGGGGTCCACCTAGGGTGATGACATGAACCTTGGTGAGTTTTAGTGTAATCTGCCACAAAAAACACTCCTATAATCGTTTACAAAAGTCTTGTAATCGATTACGCGAGCCATAATGCAGTTTTGGACATCCTGTTTCACTGAAGGAGCCACCTGTGCCAACGTGGGGGACCACTGGTCATTTTGGGTGTTTTTTGAAGGAAACTTGACTTGTTTTTGTTGCAAGTGTGAGTGTAGGGTTTTATGTGATGGTTAGGACATCCCATGATGTAGAGGGGTCCCACCCAGGGTGATGACATGAACCTTGATGAGTTTTAGTGTAATCTGCCACAAAAAGCACTCTTGTAATCGTTTACAATAGCCTTGTAATCGATTACGCGAGCCATAATGCAGTTTTGGACATCCTTTTTAACTGAAGGAGCCACCTCTGCCAACGTGGGGGACCACTGGTCATTTTGGGTGTTTTTTGAAGGAAACTTGACTTGTTTTTGTTTCAAGTGTGAGTGTAGGGTTTGATGTGATGGTTGGGACACCCCATGATGTAGAGGGGTCCCACCCAGGGTGATGACATGAACCTTGGTGAGTTTTAGTGTAATCTGCCACAAAAAACACTCTTGTAATCGTTTACAAAAGCCTTGTAATCGATTACGCGAGCCATAATGCAGTTTTGGACATCCTGTTTAACTGAAGGAGCCACATGTGCCAACGTGGGGGACCACTGGTCATTTTGGGTGTTTTTTGAAGGAAACTTGACTTGTTTTTATTTCAAGTGTGAGTGTAGGGTTTGATGTGATGGTTGGGACACCCCATGATGTAGAGGGGTCCCACCCAGGGTGATGACATGAACCTTGGTGAGTTTTAGTGTAATCTGCCACAAAAAACACTCTTGTAATCGTTTACAAAAGCCTTGTAATCAATTACGCGAGCCATAATGCAGTTTTGGACATCCTGTTTAACTGAAGGAGCCACATGTGCCAACGTGGGGGACCACTGGTCATTTTAGGTGTTTTTTGAAGGAAACTTGACTTGTTTTTATTTCAAGTGTGAGTGTAGGGTTTGATGTGATGGTTGGGACACCCCATGATGTAGAGGGGTCCCACCCAGGGTGATGACATTAACCTTGGTGAGTTTTTGTGTAATCTGCCACAAAAAACACTCCTGTAATCGTTTACAAAAGCCTTGTAATAGATTACGCGAGCCATAATGCAGTTTTGGACATCCTGTTTAACTGAAGGAGCCACCTGTGCCAACGTGGGGGACCATTGGTCATTTTGGGTGTTTTTTGAAGGAAACTTGACTTGTTTTTGTTTCATTTTAGGTGTTTATTGAAGGAAAGTAGATTGCTTTGACAAATTAAATAGTGCTGAATTCATTCATCTCAAAACAATGATTACAATAAGAACATTACATGACATCTTACTAAATTATAAAAGTGCACAATAACAACATTGAAACTTGAATACAAGTACAGTCATCCAATAACCAGTCTTAGAGCTGATAACATATTATTACAATACTCCATTAAAGTAATTTTCCCCCTTCACTAGAAAACATAAATTAAAGCATCCATAAATTAATCTATTAATTGTCTACTTGTTTGGATGATGATGACTGTTGGTCTGCTTCTGTGGATGATGATGACGGTAAGTCAGTTGGCCGAACAAATTTTAGTATTGAATAAGACTTTACCACGCAACTCTAAAAACCAACCAAATGGAGTCTTCGAGATGACTTCCCGTTGTTCCTCTGTCAACCGTTCGTTGAGAGTGCTAACATACATAGTTGAAATGAATGATGCACGTTCAACTTTCCAAAACAAAATAACACACCAAATCAAATAACAAGAGGATAGAAGGCAAGAAACACACCAAATCAAATAACACACCAAATCAACAAAACCCATAACGGATGCAAGAAAACACAAGAACCCCAATACCCAAACCTAAAACGAAATACCCAAACCTAAAGAGGATAGAAGGCATTTACCTTGATCCAACGAAGGTCCATTTCGGAACTTGCCATTTCAGAGCACTTGAGAGCAATGGAGAGCACGCAAAAGGGGAGACGAGAGGACGTTGGGAGACGACGGGAGAGAGACAATCTGTCACACAAAAACCAATGAAAAAGCCGATGGGGTAGAAATGGAATACAAAGTTTCTGAAAAGCTTTCCATTTTGCAAGCCAAATTTAAAAAAAAAAAGTAAAATATGACTACCCAATAGGACATTGACACGTGGCAGTGTCAAATATGTGTCAAAAATTGGGTGTCAAAATAACGGGACCCATATATATATATATATATATATATATATATATATATATATATATATATATATATATATATATAAATAAAATAATTTTAACGAAAAGCTTTATTTTCTTATAAATTTTTACGGAAAACTTTGTATGATCATATTCAAACAGAGAAAGGAATCCTTTCTTGGATTTTGAAATGTTTTTGTCTTAGGTTTCTCTCATATGTTTCTCTGAAAAATTGACAGACAAAATAACTGAAATAAAATATATTTTGATTTATTTAGTCTGAAAAAAAAATAATTTGTAGGTAAAGTGTGTTAACTAGTCTTTATAGATGTGTCTTCCTAAGTACACTTGGCCGTGTAGATTCTTTTCGCCATATGTCTGTCTACTCGACTTAAGAGATTGTTTATGTTACCAAAAATGGTCCTTATTTTTTATATTATGTTAAAAAAACTATCATCTCTTTTTCAGTTTTAAATTAGGTATTACTTTTTCATAATTTTTAAACAAGCGTATCAATACCTATATAAGGATTTATTTTATGGGTTCATATTTTTCAGTTTTATTCTTTAAATATTATTTCTTAAATTAAAATAACTTTTTTATTAATTTATTTTTAAATAAGTATTTTTAATTTAAATGTCTTTTTTTTAATTTGATTTTTTTCAAACTTAACCATCTTTTAATTATAAAATTACTTACAAAATAAATAAAAAATATTTACAATAAGGTTATAAAAATTATTTATAACATGTTTTCACTAATATACTTCTATGTCTCAATACTCTTATTTTATTAATAAAAAAAAATTGTTTTAATTTTTTCTTATACAAATGCCTTTTCTTTTACTTTTTAATACATTTGAAAACGTCATTAAAGCTAATATACTTATTTGTATTAAGGATGTTAGGCCTCTATATAGAATAAGAAAGAGTAGATTAGGATGATTAGGGATGCAAATATGTATAACTGTCTCATATATGTCTATAATAGATTATCAAACTCAAATTAGTTCATACATTTTTACAAGTAGGCCAGGTATAGAGTTTTATTAAAATTTATTTGATTGAGAATATATACTTTAGGTCAGTTAAAAAATAATTTTAATTTTATCGTATTAGAATGTTTAAACAAATATGAACGATAACTTTTTATTGTGTTTTGTATGTTTTGTTAATATGTCAAACTATTTGACATGGACTCATTACTAAATTCTTGTGCTTTTGCCATTAAAGAAAACACAGATTTAGTTTTTAAATACCAAAGTTAACTAAATTGTGATACTATTAAAGATAATATTACATAAAAGATTATCTATTTTAGAAAAAGTAAAAAAATATAAAATTATTTTTATTTTTTTAATAAATAAATATTTATTCTAGTGTCTAATTAGTATAGACGCTAAGTTATATTTTACTTTTAAAACAGTTAAAACAATACAAATTTATATTCTTTTAAATAAATATGTGTTAATTTCCGTTTAACATACTCTAGCTAAAATAAATATTAAAATTAATTAAGGTTAGTATTTACTTGAATATTAACTGAAATTGTTAAAAATAAATAATTTTAATATTAGCGTAATGGATTTTAACTAAAATAAATATTAAAAGTAAATAAGTTAGTTTTGGTTTAATGTTAATTAAAATAAATAAGTTAGTTTCCGTTTAAAGAATATTAACTAAAATAAATCTTAAAAATAAATAATGTAAATGTTGACTTAATAGACGATAACTTTATTTATTTTAATATTTACATTTATTTGTGTATTTTTAAAATAAAAATGAATTGTAAATTATTTTTAATTAAAAATTTTTGAATTAAAGATGATAAATCTTCTTAATCAATTTTTTCTCTCACTTTTTATATAAATTTCATCGTACTTAACTTATCCATTCACTACACCATTTTTTTCTTTAGAAAACATGTAAAAAATGTAGTTAGAAGTTAAAAATGTGTGGCCTAAAGAGGCTAGAACATCTAAGAACATGGATTTTGAAATTTAACAATAATCATTAAATGAAATATCCTTTCAAGAAAAGAAATGTCTACTTGACCTCTAACGTTTAAATACTTTTCTCAAGTCAAAACCTAAAGCTTTATACGAGTAGTCACACAAATTGTCCAAATGCCAATACAAAATGTCTTCTCAAAGTAAGAACATACACACTAATGTTTCTCTGAAATCCATATCGTCTAACAAACTGTTTACAGGAAACGTCTAATCATTAAGGAAAGTCTACATGAAAGCTTTAGAGATAATATACTTAAGGACTTGTCATGAAGGAACTATTATAAGAATATGCACAAATAGTAGAATATGCTCTCAAAGCTCTCAAATTAAAATATCTTTTATTGAGAACAGTAAACAACACTAAAGCTTAAATGTCTTACATCAAAAGCAAAGTTGTAAGTGAAAGTATTTTATAAAGAACATCATTTAATGAAAAACACGCTAAACTATACATCTAAAACAACTTTTCATAAACTCTAATGCCTTAGGACCATGATATTTTAACAACTTTTTTTGACAACAGATTATGTGTCACTATTTTATTGGTTTGTATATTTGAAACGGACCAATCACATGCTGCACGATTGTAAAAAAATTGTCAAAAAAATTGTTAAAGATACATTTTCTAATGCCTTATGTTATCTATTGTCATAAGTATTATACATCGTTCAAGCATTCTTGAATGATATATTTGAACGATGCATTGATTACTGACAAAAGATATGACAGGATATTTTGCACAAAGAAATACAAATTAACAGCTATAAATATACAGTCTGATGTTTCTTGAAAACTTCCACTCTGACAAAGCCATACAAGCTACAATTAAATGACTACTTTGATAAAGCATTGTACATTTGTTGAAAAGACTAAAGTCTGACCTCACCCCTAAAGGTTGCTTGCTTTCTTGAAAATTAACTCAGCATCCAACGATCGTCTTTCAAAAATGCTTATTAAAAAGATCAATCGAAGAGAATAAAGTTACTACTATTAAGGAAGATGAAGAATAGCTGTTGCAGAATATAGAAGATAGAAAAGGTGAAAAGGAAAGAGTAAATGAAAACATACATTCAAGAATACTCTACTTCACCTTAGTGCATATAAGGTCTGATGCTCTTCCAATTAAAAATTTAATGAAGAGATGAAGAATAATAGAAAAGAAGAGAAGAAAAGAGATAGAAAAAAAAATGAGGTTGAAATGAAATGAGTGCATAATGAAAAGAAGTGATTATCTTTTTTAGCAAAGAAAAAATTGTGATCAGTGATCACAAATCTTTCAATTTCCATTTTTTAGTCAAGAGTGATTGTTGTTTAAAGAATATTTTTTTAAGTTAAAAGTAACTTGTGAAAGAATACTTGTTTAAAAAGTATGTGTGAAAACCATATTTCGTTGAACAAGAAATGACTTGGAAAAAAAATACTTGAACAAAATTAGTTAAGAATGGTTAAGAGAAAACAAAAATTCTTGTTTTATACTATAAATTAGTTAGTCAATAATAGTTTAAAAAATAATATTTCATTGAATTAAATTAAGAGTGAATTGATAAAAAAGTACTTAAAAGAGTTGGTTAAAGTGGCTATGAACTCAAAAAATAATAGTATTGTCCTTTGTAGCGCTAATATGATTAATAAAACTCAATCCTCACTTCTTGTGTTTTTTCTTTTCTCACATTGTTATGAATTGACTATTAAAAACAGAAAGCAACTACTTAATCATACCCGTCATGTTGAATTAGTAAATAATAATAAAAAAGAAAACCTTTCAATGTCAATATCTTTATTTCCATTCTTAACGAACAATCTCGTATTAAAATCTTAAAGTCTTGCATTTCCCCTTTTTCTTTCTTTTGCCGGTTTAGGTTGCATAGGGTTTCCTCCACGCCAATGTCATATTCTACATCTATGACCTATTGTCCCCACAAAATGTCCTCAAATTCTTGAATGAATTACTCACCTTCAACAAAGTAGAAAAGAAAAGTAAATGAAGATCATTCCATCGTGGTCATGTTTATTTTAGTCTCACAATTGGCTACATCGTCATTGAAGAAAAGCCTCTAAAGTGAACAGTAACACCTATTAAAACTACATGTTTTCACTAACCTTTTCATTAAATTCTTGAAGTAATTAGTGGGTGTACAGTGAGAGTTTGAATTTCACTCAGGATTGTGACAATGATTAATTAGATTGTGATGTTTAAGACCAGGTATTAAATGAGATTTTTTTTTTAATTATATAAGTAGAGCTGGGAAAATAGTCAATAGAATTCTAGAAGTTCTATTTACTTACTTAATAAATTTGTTAACCTAATTCAACTTATGGAAAATCTTAAAAATGTTGATTTAGATTGACTCATTACATATTGATGGAATAACTATCAACCTATTAAGTTTAAAAATAAACAAAATTTTCTGAAAAAAAAAACGAACTATTTTTTGTGATTTTTTTAACAAATCTAAATAACAAAATTTATTTTCAACTTCACCCGATTCGAATTATTATTAGAAAATCAAGTGAATAGGTTAGTTTTGACCTAGTTTTTGACACTTCTAATATGGGTTTTAAGAAAGCATCTAATAAAGGGAAAAAAGATAGCACCGGAAAAAATGCTTAAAGGGAAAGTGAGGAGGTTTCATTCAAAGAGCTTGGGTGCAATTCCAAGTAAATAGTAAGACTTTTGGTTTATCTTGTTTGTGAAAAGCTTTTGGGTGTTGGCCTAACTTCTTTTCAAACTCTTCATCTTTCTAATTCATAGAAGAAATTAAGTCAAATATATAGATTTTAATAAAAGTTTTCGAAAAAGCAGCTATAATAGGGGTCCATCTATTATTCCTAAATTAGTGGAAATTACATTGAAATTTTACATGATTAACAATTTTCAATATCGTTCTTCTTTTATATTTATTCTTACCTCCTTAATAGTATATAATTATATTATTATTATTATTATTATTATTATTATTATTATTAAAAATACATATATCTAACATATACGTAGGGGTCATCTTTTTTAAAAAATAACATATTTGTATAATCAATTATAACTTTTAAATTAATTAATAATTGTATTACGGATAACTTCATTAATGTTTAAAAGAGGTCTTATACATAAGATGTTTAGGAATGTTTCTACCAGTCCATTACTCTTAACTCCTTATGGCTTGGTCTTGCAGTTAATTTTGTTTGTTATCGAGTGTGTCATATTCGTCCTAAATTTTTTAGGTAATACCAACAAAATTTATTCCAATTTTTAAATTAGTAGGTATATGAGTATTAAGGTATTAAATGCAATAATCAATGTAAAGAACTATTATTTGTATTGGACTTTTACTTATCATCAACCTAATTACGACCCTTTCATACCTTAATAACATTACTTAGTTGATTTGAGTTAATTTGTTTTTAAGATGGTTAACCGATCGTTCATGCTCGAAATTATCGATCCATATGATCGATACATCAACATGTTGGTCTAGTATTCTTAGTCATCTGACCAATTGAACCATACTATTCAGGGAGCATTTTTGGTAAGTTGGAGAGTGACAGAGAATGTGGGGCTTTATTGTGGCGATAAAATCACTGTCAATAAGATATAAACTCACTTTTTATTATGGGTGAAATTATATTTTATTCATATCGTCTCTTAAAAAATCCATTAAAAAGAATTTTTGAACTGTTTATTGGAAATTTTATATCAATTAGATAAGGTTAATTTATAATATATAAGTGAGTGCAAATCTTATTTTATAAGCCGCTTTTGTAGATTGAATTAGGTTTAAACTCACTTTCTAATGCTTTTGCATAATTGTTATTATATACATTTATTAATATATTATTAAGTACAAGTAAAAAAATTCAATCTTGAATACATAATACTACTATTTAAGTATTGTTTGAGCAGTCACTCTCGTCATTCAAGCAAAGGAAAACCTTAAGAGAGACTGATATCCTCTATTCATCAAATGTTCTTCACTCACAATGAATGTTTTCTCGTTTAGTGGAGCCTTCGAGAATTTTGGGTGAATTTTTAATCTTTGTTTTTCTAAGGTTTTTACAACATATTGTAGCCTAAACAAGAAGAAAATATCAGAGAAAGTAATATTTTATGAGTTTTATTGTTGTAGTATTGGTTAGATTAATGTGATGTACGTATTAAATACATTTAAATGTTCTATAATAGTCATACAAAATTGTAGTATGTCTTATTCAGAATAGTTTCTCTTTTTTTTTTTTCTAACGGTGTTTAAAATTTATTATAATTATATTTAGCACACAGGCAAAATAAGAATGCAACTTGACTTAATAGACTTCAAAGAGGAAGGTACGTATGTAGTTATATTTATAGATAAATGTTTATGTCACGTCCCATTAAATGTTATCCTTAGTGACGTCCACTTGTCAACCGTACAGAGTCCTAGGATTTTTGGTGGGAGACAAGTGCTGCAGTGCATTAAATTCTCCAACCTCGGGAAATGTCCGGCGGCAAGAAGAGTGAAGATCTACGGATAGTGGAAACCAGGTGGCTGAATGCAAATGGCCGACCGTCCGTTTTTGGAGACCATATTTAAGGTAGAAACTCCAAAGTTCTTACCACTTTCTGCATGCAATCTTCTTCTTCTTCCTCAAACCCAAATATCTGAAACCTTGTTTTCTCCTCCTTCTCTCTAAAGCTTAAATCTTCTCTCTAGAATTCCGATCACCCTTCATCTCCGATCATCAACCTTCTTTCTGATTTAATACTTTTGGTGTCAAGACCTTTCATCTTCACCGATCAGTTTTTCAATCGGAGCACTTTGGACGTTCGGTCAGTCTTAAAGTGGAACTTTAGAAGTTTAGCTGGAATAGAGGTAAAGGAAGCTTATAAAGTTTAATTTTGATTTTCTGTATGTTTAAATGTATGTTTGATTTATTGCATGTTTGATATCTAAAGTATGTTGGTTGAATTTTTATGATTGTAATATGGTATGATGTGGTATGAGTTGTATGATAAGTATAAACTTAGAGAAAATGTGAATCTGAGACCGAAGGTCATTAGGACCGTTCGGTTTTTCCCTAAACGATCGCTTTTTGGTATTGTTGTATCGAAACCTTAATGACTTGCTTATTTAGTCATAATATTTTATCTATTACAGAACGCTCGGTCTTATACTGAGTGTTCGGCTTTAACGTATTCGGTCATAGACTGATTACTTAGCCTTATATTGATTATGTTTATTATAGTAACGTTTGTTCCCTCTGAACGTTCGTTTTTATATTGATAATGTTTCTTTGAAAGTACTTAGTCATAAACCGAGGACTTGGTTTCATATTAATTACCTTTATTGAACTTAACGTCCGGTCTTATACTGAACGTTCGACTTGGAGTTGCTTAGTCATACACTAAGTATTCAATCTCATATGAATTGTAAAGAACGATCAGTCATACACTGAGCGTTCGGGTTATATTGATGATGTTTATTAAAAGTGCTAAGTATTATATCAGTACACAAATTTTAAGAACATTCGGTCATAAACTGTACGTTCGGTCATACAAGTGTTCAGTATTAGACTGACACTTAACTTTTGAATTATTCGGCTTCACACTGTTAATATTATTCATCCTGAGGACGTCCGGTATTGTAAAGCACTCGGTCATAGATCTAGTGCTCGATTTTATGAAAAGTTTAGTCAGAAACTATTCGGTATTGAGTATCGGGTATTCTTCTTAACACCTTAACAACTTAGAAGTAATAACGAATAATGAATTTGATTAAGTAAGAGAACTCCACGGGTGGAATATCTCATGAACTTGGAAATGATTGGTAAAGTATGAATGTGGGAATGACTCCGGCGTTGTCCTTGATCCTGATATTCCGTGAGGACGCTTCCTCAGGTAGAGGGAGGTCGCTCATGCGTGGGAATGGTAGGAGGTCCGCGGTTATAAGAGTAAATAACCGTTTGAGGGCTAACCTCGGGTGGCAGCTGGGAAACAGTTACTACACCACTCGGGTGCTAGGGACGACCGAGCTACATGTTCATACAGTCCGGACAGTGTCTTTCAGTCGGTCTTGAGTTTATGAATGATTTGTTGCATGATTGATTTGTTTGTATTGTATGTTTAATTGTATGAGGAATTGATAAATTAAATTTACATAAGCTTACCCTTATCTGTTTTGCCTTGTATATGTTGTCGTTTGGTATCCGACCGTTCGGCTATTCTATTCATTGCAATGATCATCCTTTTGGATGTGAGCAGAGGATACCTTGGAAGCTGCGTTGGAAGAAACTCTGGAGGACGTTATACATGCCGAGGTACCTGTGGAAGCCGTGCTAGAGAGTTATGCAGGACCGTCCGGTCCTTAGTATAGGCATTTCTTTCCCTTTGTAATTTTGTAATGTTTAGCACTCGAATCTTTTAAATTTTGGCCTTTCGGCCATTGCTTTGTATTCTAGACCGTTCGGTCTATTTTGTAAACATCATGTGTATATTTAATCGTTCGGTTTTAATCTACAGTATATTTTGTACTGCTTTATTTATTCATTACTGTTCTCCTTTATTATTATTGTTAACTCCTAAAAATAAATTATGACTTTGGTTATATTTATTGGGATGTTACAGTTTATATATATATATATATATAATTATATATATAGTTAAACTTAATATCTATTTTCTATTGTTAGAGAATACCCTAAATTTATTAAAAAATAACTAAATTCAGCATATTTTTCTTGTGACAGAGAGGTAAACATGGTTATAACTAAATTATTATATAAGTGGAAAGAAATCCTAGTTAACAAAAACTCATTTTACCAAGTTAATTTAAACTTATGATTCATTTAAGACGAAGAATAGTAGTTAGCTTATGTTATTTTTTGTTTGCATGATTACCCCGTGCAAAAGCCATAATTGATGTCCATCACACTAGGGTGCGCAAACAGACACAAATTATTATTAGTATTATTATTATTATTTATTATTATTATTATTATTATTATTATTATTATTATTATAATTATTAATTATTTGCTATTAATATTATGCAGAATTGAGTGTCCGAAACGAACTGACCCGACAGCCTTGAGTTTTGCTAACTGAGAGTGTTCTGAATCTGTCCCTGCTTCTGTCTAAAACACTTGATATGTGTATGGACTCCGTTATTGTAACACACCTTTTTTGACACAGTTTTGACACCAACAGGTGTCAAAATGGCTTTGGTCCTTTTTTTTCTTTTTTTTTTTAGAAAAACTTGGGAGAAGGGTTTAAAATATTTGTCTTTCCAAATATACCCTTTGCCTGTTTTATTACATTTTGTCTCCGATTTGCATCTCTCTCGCATTTGGTTGTCCCTCCTCGTTCTCCCCTTACTTTCTGTCTCTGATGCTTGGTTTGTGGTTGTACTTTTGTCGCCGTTTGGTGAAAATGGGAAGTCCGGGAAAGGATGTTCGTTGGAGCAAGGTAAATGCGTTGTTGTTTTTTTGTTTTGGGTTGTCAGATTCTTGCGTTGTTGTGTTCTTGGTGTTTTGGGTTATTGGGTTGTAGCGTTGTTGCGTTTTTGGTGTTTTGGGTGTTTGAGTTTCCGGTTTGTGTTCTTGCGTTGTTGTGTTTTGGGTTTTTGGTTCGCGTTGTTGCGTTTTTGTGTTTTGGGTTTTTCTTTTGCATTCTTGCGTTCTTATGTTCTTGATGTTGTGGTAAGGGTACTTTGTTTGTGGTTATTGATTTATGGGTTTTTGGTTTCTTTGTGGGTTGTTCGAGCCCTTGTGGGTTTGTTGTTTATTTGTTGTTGTGTTTACATTATATTTGTTTTGGTTAAAGGTGGGTTTTCGAAGACCGATGATGCTCGAATGTCCCAAAACACACTGGATGGCAACAACAACACCGAACCACACATGAAGACATATGTGAGGATGGGAAGAAGACTGCGTCATAAGAGCCAAGCCCTAAGGACACCATACACCAGAAATATAGGACCTAGAAAAAACAATTAGTGATTATTGTATTGTATTTTGAATAGGACCAGAAGTAGATGTTGTAATTAAAACTATTTGTTTGGATATATAGTTAATGCATGTTTGGTTCCATGTATTTGTGTTATTGAAGTGGATTAGATTTTGATTTGGTGTACAATTGGAATTATGACGAGTTTATGTTCTTGGAACCGATAATGTTAGTCAAAGAACAATGAAGTAATGTTTGTCATATCATGAATTGGACTGAGTTGTTGATTTCTGGTGTGAAATGCAGCACTGTAATCGTTTACATTGCCTTGTAAATGATTATGCGTGCCAGAACTTAATTTTGCACATCCTGTTCAACCGTAGGAGCCACCAGCGAACACTCAGGGGATCATATCCTAATATCAGTGTTTTTATGGAACAACTACACTTGTTTTAGCTGTACTTTTATGGTCTTAAGTGAGAAGTGGGTTCAAATACATGTTTTCTGTCCCCCATGAAGGTGGGGGAAGCACCCATGATGAGGTTATTGGGAAAACTCAAGTTATGGCATTTGTGGTGCAAAATGCAGGACTGTAATCGTTTACATTGCCTTGTAAACGATTACGCGTGCCAGAACTTAATTTTGCACATCCTGTTCAACAGTAGGAGCCACCAGTGAACACTCAGGGGACCAGATCCTAATATCCGTGTTTTTTGGAACAACTACACTTGTTTTAGCTGTACTTTTATGGTCTTCAGTGAGAAGTGGGTTCAAATACATGTTTTTGGTCCCCCATGAAGGTGGGGGAAGCACCCATGATGGGGTTATTGGGAAAACTCAAGTTATGGCATTTGTGGTGCAAAATGCAGCACTGTAATCGTTTACATTGCCTTGTAAACGATTACGCGTGCCAGAACTTAATTTTGCACATCCTGTTCAACCGTAGGAGCCACCAGTGAACACTCAGGGGACCAGATCCTAATATCAGTGTTTTTTGGAACAACTACACTTGTTTTAGCTGTACTTTTATGGTCTTGAGTGAGAAGTGGGTTCAAATACATGTTTTTGGTCCCCCATGAAGGTGGGGGAAGCACCCATGATGGGGTTATTGGGAAAACTCAAGTTATGGCATTTGTGGTGCAAAATGCAGCACTGTAATCGTTTACATTGCCTTGTAAACGATTACGCGTGCCAGAACTTAATTTTGCACATCCTGTTCAACCGTAGGAGCCACTAGTGAACACTCAGGGGACCAGATCCTAATATCAGTGTTTTTTGGAACAAATACACTTGTTTTAGCTGTACTTTTATGGTCTTCAGTGAGAAGTGGGTTCAAATACATGTTTTTGGTCCCCCATGAAGGTGAGGGAAACACCCATGATGGGGTTATTGGGAAAACTCAGGTTATGGCATTTGTGGTGCAAAATGCAGCACTGTAATCGTTTACATTGCCTTGTAAACGATTACACATGCCAGAACTTAATTTTGCACATCCTGTTCAACCGTATGAGCCACTAGTGAACACTCAGGGGACCAGATCCTAATATCAGTGTTTTTTGGAACAACTACACTTGTTTTAGCTGTACTTTTATGGTCTTCAGTGAGAAGTGGGTTCAAATACATGTTTTTGGTCCCCCATGAAGGTGGGGGAAGCACCCATGATGGGGTTATTGGGAAAACTCAAGTTATGGCATTTGTGGTGCAAAATGATGCATTGTAATCGTTTACATTGCCTTGTAAACGATTACGTGTGCCAGACCTTGATTTTGCACATCATGTTCAGCTGTAGGAGCCACCAGTGAACACTGAGGGGACCAGTTCCTAATATTAGTGTTTTTTTGAACAACTGCACTTGTTTTAGATGTACTTTTATGCTCTTGAGTGAGAAGTGGGTTCAAATACATGTTTTTGGTCCCCCATGAAGGTGGGGAAGCACCCATGATGAGGTTATTGGGAAAACTCAAGTTATGGCATTTGTGCTGCGAAATGTTGCACTGTAATCGTTTACATTTTTTTGTAAACGATTACACGTGCCAGAACTTGATTTTGCACATCTTGTTCGACTGTAGGAGCCACTAGTGAACATTCAGGGGACCAGATCCTATTATCAGTCTTTTTTGGAACAACTGCACTTGTTTTAGTTGTACTTTTATGGTCTTGAGTCAAGAGTCAGGAGTGGGTTAAACACAAACATTGAACACAATTTTCCATTAAACACTGAAGAAAGACAGTACAATGAGATTGAAGAAAGACATACAATTCCCAAACGCAATACACATATTAAAAACAATACAATATTGAAGAAAGACATAACACTTCTTAATGAAAGGAAATACACCAAATTATAACTACGAGGTAAAATGATAAAAGGGGGTGGGGGAACTGCTGCAGTCGGTTCTCAATGTTACCAACTCTTGAATCAAGGGCATCCAATCTTGTACCGACGTAGGTCTGCATTTGTTCAATGCGTTCTATGACATCATCCAGTGTTGTGGAAGAACTCGGTTGTTCATTAACTTGGTCCAGTGTACGTTCACGCTGTTCATTGCCAGTGTTGTCTTTCGGAACCCATACTCCCTATTCATTCTGCACATAGCCAAAGGAGGACACAGTTTCATAACCTATCCTTTGTTTGTCTTCGACTTCTATAATAGGATCAGTGTCAACAGGGACATGAAAGTGTTCCATGAATATGGTTATCAACTTGGCCTAACTTTGTCTTATGAGCATGGATGGTCACCAACTCCATCAGGGGGTTTGCCACAATAAATGGATTACGGTTCAAAAAACACAAAAATATAAAAAATACTAAAAAACAAAAAACAAAAAACCCTTGCACTAATACAATGCAAAACAGAGCCACAACGCCCAAGACGGGAAACGCACAAACGAGATACCTTACGGCCAATGAAGAAAAAAGGGTGAATGGTTGACACGAATGGAGAGATTTCGGGTTTTCCACACAATGCAAAACAGAGCCACAACGCCCAAGACGGCAAACACACAAACGAGATACCTTACGACCAATGAAGAAAAGAGGGCAAATGGGAGACACGATTGGAGAGATTTCAGGTTTTCCACACATCAACCCAACGGAGAGAGCACGGCCAAGGACAAAACAAAAGTGAAAGATAACCAAAGTGAAAGAGAACGAAAGTAAAAGATATTACCTTCAGAACGAAAACGAAAGTGAAAAAATGAAACCGCGAAACTGAAATTTCATATAATCATAATCCCTAAAGTACCCTCCGCAGCGTTTTTTAAAAGGGTTTCTTCTTTAAACCAAACGACCCAATAAAAAACCGACACGTGTATGGGTGTTAAAATTGTGTCAAAGCATGGTGTCAAAGAAACATTTTCCTATGTGTATTGTGATTCCTGATGGTAAAGGGACCAAACAGTATCGAATCATCATACCTAAATGAATCTGCAGGAGGGACCCACTTTGGCTAACTTCATCCAAATAATAGTTGTAATCATTAGAACGTAGTTGGTATGTATTAGATTCAGGTTACACTTTGTAAAAATAGAAATGTCTGTAACCATTCATTTCTTAAGTTTAGGAATAAAAAATGTATGAAAGTTTGAGACATACATAAATTCTAATTTTGTGTTTAAGTTTATGAATTACAAACATATTTAACCATTCTTTTAAAAAGTTTTACTATTTGAATTTAGAAGTTGGTTTGAAGAAAGATGTTTTAGATAAGAGAAACAACATATGTCTTTACATAGAACCTTATGATAAATGATCTCGATGTAAAGGTGATCTTGTTACAAAAGTATAGTTTCTATGTAGAAATGATGCTTTGTTTGGAAACTATTTAAATGTTTTTAAAGTTGAATGATGTTCGAGTTTTGGTTAAAAATGTTTGTTTCAAAATGTTTTGAACACCACTAAAACATGGAGTTGATTTAGTTGTTGGATAATGCATGTTACGCTATATATTTAAAATAGTTGAATGATATTCGAGTTGATTTATATGGTTTTTTTATGTTTGTGTTAGATTGAAATTGGATTGTTTATGGTTATTTAATAAAGTTACTACCATTCTCCGTATGAACTATCCCCATAAATGCCATAGGGAATTTTATATACCTACTTTTACAAACCAGTATGCATATATTCTATATCGCAAGTGATCCAGTTCAAGCAAATATGACTAAAATCATTCGAATGACTTCCAAAACCAATAACTTCTTTTATATTCAATAGATCATGCAATCAATCCACTTGACCAAACACAAAAGCTAAATTATTATATGTTGTAGGAAAGGGTATATGAGACCATAGATCCTATGCTGATTTTCCTTTGACTTAATTGAAATATTTAATAAATATTTTTGAGGTTTTGGTCTCGGTTTGGCGGAGAACCGAGATAAAAAGTAAAAGAAAAAATTGCAAAATTGTCATTATGAATTAAATTAGAATTTTTTTTAACTGACTTTAGGTCTTGGTTTAGTTAAGTGGACAACCAATACGATAGTCCTCAGTCATTCAATGAACTGAGGTAGTAACGTTTAAGTAGGTTTAAAAAGTTAAACATAGAGAGTGAACAGTTTTGTCTTCTTCGTGAAACGAAACTGTTCAAACTCTTTGTATCCTCCACCGCGCTTTCCTCGCTGTTTTCTTGCATTTCCACTGATCATTTTTTATTTCGATTGTCGTCGTTGCCTTTGTGATAATTGTGGAATCATGTGCACCCATCAAAATCGGTTTTGAAGCATTATTGTGTCATCGTCGTCGCCGTGGTTTCTTCATTTTTTTCGCGTTTTTGGATTTTTTTGATTAATTTATTTCATTTTCTATTGTTTTGGATGATGAGACTTACGTTTTATTATATTTGTGTGTAGGTATTGTGATTTTGTTGTGAAGTTTATTACGTTCCAAAATGCGCTAGTCGTATATTCTCCGTTGTTGTCTCTTTTTTCATGTTCCCATGTATTATTGTGTTTATTAATTTTTTTTTGTTCATTTTTAATTTTTTGTATGTTGAATATATGTAATTATGTACAATTGAATGTTTTAATTGATCATTTGAATGCTTATTAATTGTATGATTGTATGATTGAATTGCTTGTATGTTGAATAATTGTGTAGGTTTGAATTTTGTAGAGTTGAATTTTCTATCGTTTTGATCGCGTTTGTTCATCGTTATTGGCTTTTCACACTATCAGGTTCTTATAATAATGTTTAAAGTTTACTTTTTAATAGGATTATATAATTTTGTATGATTAAATATGTGATTTAATGATCATACAATTTTGTATGATTGAATAATTTTGTATGATTGTATAATTTTGTATGATGGTATGATTATAAAGTTTTTTTTTTTATTTTACAATGTTATTTTTAAAATTTTTTATGTTGAGTATGTGATTATTTTAATGTTTTTTATTGTATGATTAAATTAAATTAACCTTAATTTGTCGTTAAATGATGAATAATTTTTTTTTGCATTGTAATTTTGTAGTATATATAAGTCAAAATATTTATGTATGGATCGAAATTGGATTAATTTACCACACATTAGTGCTGAGTACGAGAGAGGGATAAAAGAATTTATACAAATTTTGCAACGTAATGAGGGTATAAGTGATGATGAAATGAAATTTAGATGTCCTTATGTGAACTGTTTGAATGGGAGAAAGTTGAACGTAACCGAAATTAGGGAACATCTTATCTATGATGGTTTCCTACGATGCTATACAACATGGATATGGCACGGCGAAGAAATACAATTTCCAACTGTCTCCCAAAATGAAAATGTTATTGACTCCTCCATTAAAGAAGATTGATCAGAAGAAGACAAATTAGAGAACATGATTCACAATGTTGGCGCAGAAAATTTTGCCAAAGCTCATGTGTATGAGACGATGTTGACTGTAACGGAAACACCTTTGTATGTTGGTTCAACTAACTTCCTGAGAAGCCACTTACATTCCTAATAAAGGCCCTTGCAAAATATTTAGTTAGATTATATAATAGTTCATAGTTATTAGATTTAAAATACATTAGAACATGTTGATTTATAGTTATTAGACTCCGTACATTATGTGATGTAAATATTGACTATTGTGTTGAATTTGTGTCGTTATGATATTGTTTGATATGCAAGTATATTTTTGTGACAGTGGATATCACAAAAACAAACCTGCTATTAAAAAAATTGCAGGAGAATAAGCCTCGGTTGTGGCCAAAACCGAGATAGAAAGTTTGTCTATGGTCTCGGTTCAGCCACAACCAATGTCATAGGGTACACGAGAATTAAAAGAAAAACACAGGGCTTTGGCAACGATTCACGCTAGAACCACTATCATATCCCATGTTATTACCTTGGTTGAAGCGAGGTAATAATCCCTCCCCCCCCCCCTTTTTTTTCTCTTCTTTACTACTTCGGTTGTTGAAAAACCGATGTAGTAGCCTTTAGGAGATTACATCAGTTGTAACAGAGGCCCAAAGTCCCCTACCTCTTTACCTCGCCCATATATGCCTTGGTTCGGAAACCAAAGCGTATTGTCAAAAACAACTGTGGTCGTTTCCCTTTGCTGGACTAGTGAAGTTCTTACAAACTCTACAATAGAAATTATTCTAATTAGCACATTGATCCTTTCAAAGCTTATATTTTAAGTCAAGCATCTAAGCCTTAAAAGAATACTTGACGCACTTGACTACATGTTATATTAGAAGGGTTGTGAAAAACGTTTTTCATAAAAACTATTCAACCCCCCCTCCCCCATCTTTTAGTGTTTTTCAGGTACTTCAGCATGGACTTTGGTTTTTTATCCATTAAGTGGGTAGTCTTGAAGGTCCTAAGGTGCTTTTTGTGAGTTGGTGACGAGGGTCCACCTCGCCTCGACCCCCCTTTCCCCCAAGATTGTGTTTATGTGGTCGTGGAGCAGTCCTTGCTTTCGCTTCTACGCCTTGATTCCTTATCACGCTTGGTCTGGTATAAGTGGTGGGATTGTTACTCCGAACTTCAAGAGCTCTTCGGTCCTCCTGTTCAGTTTTCACGTATTTTTAGAGATGACCCTCTAAGATCAGCTCCTTAATCTTCTCACGAAAGATGGTGCATTTCTTCGTGGTGTGCCTCATGTTCTAGTGGTACCAACAGACGAGTTGTCTTTACTCATTCCAGTGCTCCCCTCCTGAATCGCCAAGCTCGTGTCTTATCAGGTCCTAGTTGGGTCAGGCTGGTGCAATGGGGTTGGTATATGAGGCATTGATTGTTAAGGACTTTGCTCTCGATGCATGGCTGCATTCTCGGCACTAAGGGTCATAAGCTCCTTTTCATACTTTTGTTGTATCTCATACATTTGTCGTTGCGTGATTCTAATAATTTTAATTTGGTTTGGCTAGTTCTCTGAATCCTCCCATACACAACATTACTTATCATGTTTGTTGTGGTCACCATAGGGTTGCTGATTGTTGAATATTTGAGCCCCACGGTGGGCGCCAAATGTTTCTGGTGTGGAGGTCAAGGTCAGCGATCTGTTGTCTAGTATGTTGAGGAAAGGTCTGAGTGTTATCTTCAGGCCCAAATCTTTGTCTCACCATTTGTAGGTGTCGTTCGTCCGTCTCACTTGGAGGTTACCTGAAGAAGGTACTCTGATGCCAAATTCAGTAAAGATTTAGTAGCTTATGTATTAATAGCGTAGTAAATACAATATCATCTACCCACTTTCCTTAAATCTCTATTTATAGATTTTGGAGTGGGCTTTTGATTAATAACAACCTAATTACAACTAATTATGGACAATCACACTTTACGTTTAAGTAGATTTAGCTATGGTCAATTAACTTGACGAATGATCGATCGACTAAGTTCTTCAACCATCCGATCTTGACAATGGTTCTTCTAAGCTTCCCATTAACGGTTTACCATGCAGCCTATAATTCACTAACCATCCAGTGTTGGTGATGGTTCTTTTAGACTCCCTACTAATAATAGACTGTCTAACCTATAGCTAACCGAACGGTTATACTATACAAAATCTATTAAGTAAAACATAATTCTGGTTTGGAAAAGTTATGAAATATTATATAAAAATAAAAAGCAGATTTAATTAAATGAATCTTAAATGGGTCAGAGAATTGGAAAAGTGGATCAGAGCCCAATAGATTTTTTTCCAGCCTAGCGAATTATTAATTGGAACAATAGAGAATAAAATAAAAACATAAGTTACACCGATGAAGAGCAATAAAATAGACAAAGACAATGCTCCAATTTTGCCGATATTTGTCTCTGTCTAATTTCAAATAATTATTATTAATTTGTTGTCTAAAGCAAAGTAAATGTTTCTATAAACCAACAATAATTCCAATAGTTTCTTCAAATTATTATTTTAAAATTTTGGTGGCTTGCATAAGATAAATGTTTGTTATGTTATTTTGAATGTAAATAACTTTTTGAGATATTTTAGAAATACTATATTTATCCTTTGTAATATGGAATTTCTTTAAACTACTTCTGTACATTATATTTTTCTGTAAATGAGTACCCAAAGTACAATCACATTTATGAATTTTTTTTTGTTGATAAAAAATCTTATAAAAAATGATAAATTATAAAAGCGAATTCTCTTGGAATATGTTTTTAATGTTACATTATTACCTTCGAATTGTTGAATTTCCCAAGTTTTTAAATGAGCTAAATAGAAAATAACAAGTAATAAAAGAAATCATAAGTCATTTATTATCAATAATTTATTTAGCAAATCACTAATAAGTAATAAGTAATATTACACCATCAATTATATTTACCAAAATTACAAAGCTAATTCAAACCACAAATACCAGCATATAGAACAAGATGTAGAAAAGTCAAAAATAAAATTTTTTTGGGTTATATCACAACATTCAACTTTGTACATTTTCCGATTTTAATCAATATTAACTTGGTGGATACAGTGGACTGTGTTCATGTTCATTTGATTATATTATATAAATTATTAATTAAAGTAGTAGTCTTTTAAAACCTATTACACTAACAAATTATTTAATTTGTCACCTACTTCCTGATCTATTGACTTTTACCTGCGCCATCTTGACCGCTGTAAAATTACAACCTGGTAATCAACTATAGTCCATTATTGGATTCATGGTAATGTGATTTTGTATAAGAAATAAAGTTTGACAAAAACTAGGGTTGGAAAATAACCTATTGAGAATCCTTCCCATCTTTGATAAAGAATAGGTAATGGTTTGTTTTCATTTGACTTTTTTTTATAACATTTAGAAATAAGAGTTCATTATTAGTTAAATTATTTAAATTATAAAATAATTAAATAGCAAACCTAAAACTAAAACTATAATAAAATATTTAACTTTTATTTTCAAATATATTTTTCATATTTAAATTAAAATATAATTAATAACTTAATATAACTATTATTTAAAATGTATCTATAAATTAAAAGTACAAAAAATACGATGATTTTGAATCATAGTTTTATGTGAACCAGTAAAATCCAGTGGGATAAGGATGAATATATTAAGGCTTAATATCTCTTTTGGTCCCTACTTTTAGGAATTTGGTTCAAAATAGTCCTATTTTTTAAAAAAATTCAATAAAGCCCTATAATTTGTTAAAAAATGTTTAATTCGATCCTTTTCACTCACGCCGTTAAAAACTTAACGGTGCAAATGCCACCATAGCGCAATCTTATCGAGCTGTGAAGTTTGATGAATACAAGCACATTACACTGTGTAAATATTTTAAAAACTTTTAAATGACGTAATGTTTTGGACTTCGTTTCATTCCCCACCGCCACCTTCTCCAAAATCGTTCCCCGCCGCCTCCATTGCTGCCGCTTGTGCAACCACCAACAACCACCACAGAATTTCCAGACAGCGAGAAACAAAACTTCAATACAAAAATCAAACTCACTAAGAACCTTAACCCCCAAACACGAGATAAAAAATTCTCAAAAACAGAGCCTAGTCTCACACCCAAAACGGAAACGCGAACACCAAATGCAAGATCGAGAACTCCAAGCTCCCACCCCCAATCCTGTAGAGAAGAAACAAATAGAACAAATCGAATAAGGAAACCCCAAATCGCGAGCCTCACACGTGAACAGAAAACCTCTAAACCTCATTCGAAACCCTTGTCGCGAAGACACTGGCGGACGAGATCCTTGGGTTCATTGTCTAAGGTGAGGAAAAATGTTGGGATGCGTGGGTGATGCTGGGATGCGAGAGGACGCTACGGTGGAGACGATGAATGCGTGGATGATGCTATTGTAGAGAGATGATGAAGCTCGTCCTGAGTGGTGATGCACCGTGTGTAATCTCCGACGATGGCAATGGAATGGCTAGCGACCCAAATTTTACAATTTGGGATTAGGGTTTTTGAATTTGGGTTTTTGTTTGATTGAGTTTGGGTTTCTTTGAGAGCTGGAATCTCGATCGTAGAGCTACGACCGTCGAGGCAGGTGGCTACGTGTCGCAATCCGGCATGGGTGAGCTTGCGGTGGTAGAGTGGCAGGATACAGTGGTAGAGGAGAGGTCGTAAGCACCACAACGGGGGACCCAACGACCTTGATGACCAACCACCAAGGGCTTCTCTCAGCTGATGTGGCAAGCAATTTGTTTTTTAAAAATTTAAAATTGACTAGTTATATTCCACGTATGAGGAAAAATATAACAGTTCATTAAGTTTTGGCCAATGTGGCAGTTATACTATTAAAATTTTGACGCCGTAACCAAAAAGGATTAACTTGACCTGATTTTTCACAAGTTGGGATCACTTCGAACTTTTAAAAAAAGGTATGATGATTTTGGACACAACCCCTCTTTCAAGGGACCAAAATAGGTATTAAACCATATATTAAAGTTTAAACGTGTTTCTTATAAACATGATCCTTTACCTCGTTTTTCGCTACCTAAATCCATCTCCAGTGTAACTCATTGTTATACCTAGTAGAAAGAGAATATTTATCTTGAATGTGTTCAAGGTTTTATGTTAGTATTTATCATTGTTTTAAAATAAATAATGTATACACATCTAATAGTTACAAAAAAAATATTAAAAATAGTGTTGTTAAAATGGGTTAAAACCTAATTTGTTAAGAGAAGATTATTTAGGAATCTTTATTTTGAAGTTTAATAAAAGCGTCTAACAAAATAGTGTCTACCAAAATGAACATCTTGAATATCTATATCTAGACAATATCCTAAACTTAACCAATATAGACTATTCTAAACGACTTAATAAACAGATATAAACGTTATAGTACATGGACCATGCTAAACGATATAATTAACGTCTGACATTTTGAATCCAAATGTACGAATAATACTCTTTTGTCTGTTTTCTCTTTATCTATGCAGATTCATAAAGGACAAATACTTTATTCAAATGTTTTGTGTTAATTCAGAAGAATGTTAAGAGATACAGAGACATTCTGAGAATGTTTCATCAATGCTTTCTGTATGTCCAATCCGTATAGGTAGCACATTTGCCTATGCAAAAGCAACATATCATCAGACCTCGTACAAAAAGGCTACACACCTACATCAAAGTCAATGCTTCTAAGTAACGAATATTTTTCAAAGTTGTATATATAAAGAAGACTACATGAGAAGAAGAAAAAGGAGAACATTAATTGCACATACTCTTACACTGCCAATATTCTCTTACTCTTGTGTCGTGTAGCTCTTTGAAAAAGAAATTCTTTGTAACAAGTTTTTTAGATATACTTTGTACTTGTTTTTAAACACTCTTTGTTGTTTTAGGATATTCAGAAGTGATTTAAAACACTTGGTTGTTTGACTTAGGGGGATAGTGGGACCCTTTAAGAGTTCTTAAAGGAGAACTAGACATAACTTAGTTGGAGTGAACCAATATAAAAATAAGTTTTTTCTATGTTATCTTTTTACTGGCTTTCTAAACGCTTTTTAAAAATCCTTACATGTTGAACACTGTCTAGAGACCGTCTAACCCCTGCAAACAACATCTAGCACAAAATTGTGAAAAGACTTTTAAACTCTATTCAAACCTCTCTATATAGAGTTTACCTATTATTTCAGTTAGTATCAAAGCTAACCTCTTAGGGTTAGTTCATAGCTAGACTAAGGGAATGATCCAAATTCGCAATGGAAAATGAAGGATATGTCATCAACCACCCTCATCTATACAAGGAGGAAAAGTACAACTATTGGAAACAAAGAATGATTGCATGATTCGAACCCTACCACATTGACATGTGGAATGTTGTTGAGAATGATCATTATATACCCCTAGATAAAAAGGGAAATCCCCTAGCTAGAAGCCTATGGTCAGACGACTAGACACAAAGGTAATTTTTTAACTCAAAAATCAGAAACTCACTGATATGCACTCTTTCTGAATAAGAGTATACGAAGATACATGCTTACAAAGGTGTCAAGGAGATGTGGGACACGTTAGTGATCACATACAAAGGTACCAACAAAGTCAAAAGGAACAAACTCAGTACACTCACTAAACAATGAGTTATTTACCATGTTGGACAACGAAAGCATTCAAACCATGTTCAGTCCAAATAATTCTAAATGAATTGAAATCTTTAGATAATTCATATTACAATTTCAATCATATTAAAAGAATTTTGTACAACATCCCATGACAATGGAGACCGCTGGTAACTGCATTAAGAACTTCAAAGAATCTTAATAGCTTGAGTCTCAAAGAACTTGTTGGCATTCTAAAATTCCATAACATAGAGCTTTCACAAGATGGGATGTTAATAAAATAGAAAATAATCGCTCTCAAATCTCAATGACCAACAAGAAGGACACCCATCAAATCCTTCAAGGTGAAAGAATCGTTTGACGAGTCAAATGTTGATGATGACTCTATGGAGGAAGAAGAAGATCAATTATCACTCATCTCCAAAAAGATCCAATCTATGATCACTCATCTCCAAAAAGATCCAATCTATGCGGGAAAAAAGTAAAACACATTAAAGAACGACAAACGCAAAAAAAGGCCACTTGTGTGCTTATAGTGCAAAAAGCATGCACACTTCAGGTCTAAATGCCCAGATCTAGGGAAATGTACGAAGAAAGTGGTCTTTCCCAAACGGGATAAAAAAATTTACTTATGAGTTCTTGGTAAGACCTAGACTGGTTTGAGTTTAATGAAGAGGAAAGAGAATAAGCCAACTTGTGTCTATGGCTAACTCAATTGAATATTCGCTAGACGACTCTGACAAAGAGGTAGATTTATCTAACCTTTTCTCTATTATTTAAGCATACAATGAGCTACTATCAAATTTGTTGACAGAGGAAGCTAAACCTCTTTATATCTTAGTTTTTGATCATGAACAATTAAATGATTATAAATGGTTTCTTTCACAACAAATGGTATAACAAATTTTTTATTTGTATCTTGTTTGTGCTAGATATGTGAATCAATTATTGTTGAATGAATCATGCTTAAAACATTTTGATAATCTCATTTCTGATATAAATAATCGATTAAACCTAGTGTATAATCTGTTAGATTTAACTAGATCACTTAGGATGTTAACAGGGACAAATTACTCTGTTACAATTGATTATACAGGGTATATAACCGATTAAAATAAAGAATATGCCATAATTTATTATATAAGTGATATAATCTGTTAAGGATGAGAATTGGATAGACAATATAGCTAAGTATTTATATAATCGATTAAAACAGAAAGAATAATCTAGTTCATTACATTTGAAAATCATATATATATATATATATATATATATATGTATATATATATATGTATATATATATATGTATATATATATATGTATATATATATATATATATATGTATATACATATATATGTGTGTATATATATATATATATATATATATATATATATATATATATATATATATATATATATATATATATATGTATATATGTATATGCATATATATGTATATATATATATATATGTATATACATATATATGTGTGTGTATATATATATATATATATATATATATATATATATATATATATATATATATATATATATATATATGTATATATGTATATGCATATATATGTATATATATATATATATATATGTATATATGTATATACATACACTACAAAAAAAACTGTTATTTAGCGGAGGTTTTTATTTCAATTTGCAGAGGTTTTTACCCTCCGCAAATCAATTTGCGGGGGTTTTTCAAACCTCCTCAGTTAGAGTCGCCACAATCAATTTGCGGAGGTTTTTTATAACCCCTGGTATCTGATTTGATGACCCCCACTATTCGATTTATATTGCAGAGGTTTTTCTGTGGAGGTTTTTAACCTCTTCTATTAGTGACTTATTTTATGGAAGTTTTGAACCTCTTTTATTTATAATTACCCACCTAGATTCATAATTTCTTAATTTAATTATTTTTTTTTATATTTTATAATAAAAACTAGATAAAATATATAAAATGATAAAATACACAAAAAGTAATCAAATTTAATTTTATTGATAATTTATAATGATACATATTCATTGACAATTACAATAAAAATATAAAAGAAATACATAATATTATTTAAGAAACATTACAAGATTGACTAAAAAATCTAACTACATAATACATAATGTTCTATATCCCGCCCAAAAATAAAAATTCAATCTCCCACCAACGAAGGCCTGATCCATTCCCGCAAAAAATTCCTACATCATGAAAGTGTCTAAATTTAGAATTGTACAGCATCTAAGATGAAATTGTCTTTGCCTCAAGAGAGGATTGCCAACGACGGTGTTTGATGGCATCATCTAGGGCTTCGAGAAGGGCATTTGATTTGTCATCAGAACATGCTGAACATGTTGGAAATTGCTCACCCACCAAATTTGACTTCTTTCGAATGTACCTACCCATATGAAGGTAAAATTCTTTGAGGGACTCGCATAATCACAACTAGCAACTCAACATAATTAATAACCATGAACTTGGCAAAGAAAGGAAATATCTAAAAATTGAAGCTTATCTATGTATTATAAACAAAAGAATAGTTATATCAGTTGAATTGCTGATATTAAATAACACGGGGTTTATAAAACACAAAGGCTGCATTTAGCAACTCATCAACAAATCATAAAACGCCATCTTTAAAAGCAATATGATTATGTAGGACAATCATAAAAATGGAAGATAGGACAAATCACATAATATACAGGTATCAAGTAGCCAAATCTAGATCAACAAAGAAACATGTGTATGAACAGAAACAAAAATAACACAGAATACATAATAATGTATGCTACAGTAAAAGGCATTCACAGGTTTACCCAGATCTAGACTGACTCTTCTCAAGAAGATCATAATTAAGTTAGCAGTTCCAAGTAAATGAAAACTGAATATTCCGTGAGATATTAGCAATGGTACATATACACAGAAGAGTATATATTCAGAGGTGTGTGTGTGTATATATATATATATATATATATATATATATATATATATATATATATATATATATATATGAAGCACAATTCCTAAGAATGAAATATGAGAACTGAAAGAAGAACTTCCTCTTTTTAAGACCAGAGTTGAAAAGAAGTAATGAAGTTACTACAATCTAGGTGTATAAGAAAAATCAACCTGCAAATAGCCATATAAGAAATTAT
This sequence comes from Vigna mungo, assembly GCA_036885675.1. Lineage (NCBI taxonomy): Eukaryota > Viridiplantae > Streptophyta > Magnoliopsida > Fabales > Fabaceae > Vigna > Vigna mungo. Next base: position 15,833,589 of record CP144693.1, on the reverse strand, counting down.
TCTTGAAACAACTGCAATGCACCGGTGCCATCAAGAAGACAATAAAATGTCAACATAAACTAAGAAACAAAAGAAAAAATAAACTAAGAACCAACTCAAGCTAATTTATTGCCAAGTCGATGACTTATTGTTTCAACCAATCACAACGAAAGCCGTAGAATTCACAGTGTACACACATTCTTATTCAGGTTCTTTAAATTCTCTGAATTGGTTTCACTGCCCATGATCTGCCAGAGTATGTACCATTGTCTTAACCAAAGAGATTTTCCAAGGATTTCCGCTTAATTCTTCCAACACTACGATCAAGTTCTTCGTTGGCTTTAGCCAGGACCTTGGAACGTGATACCTGCGAAATTTCAAATAGAAAACTGCTAAAATCTCTCCATTCTTCCATCATTAACACAATAATATTCAGTAGCATTGGATCTGGCACACTACAAAAAAAGGTTGTGGCATTATCATTACTGTATCTGGAGGGTAATGATACTGACACGACCAAACAGTAACAAAATGCTAAAGACTCTATAACAAAGCAAGCTATTAGTTTATATGATATCCTTTACAGAAGAAAAGAAGTACCATCACTGAGTAGGTTGGCCACAACCAAGTTTGCATTTTACAGGGCGAAAGCCTCCGCAATAGGTGCAAGAATTACAATCACCCTTTGCATAGGCCAACCAATATCTCACTATGCTCTGTCTGTTGATCCATACTTGACCTACCCATGCTTTCTAGGTCCAAAGCCAGTGGTTCCTTTCCACCAGGTGCATCAAAATAAGCCTGCAGGTTCCAACTAAATAATAGTAAGCCGCTAGTTGAAGACTATAGCACATATTAACATGACAATGAATAGATTCTTACTATGGTGAGGCCCTGAAAACTCCATCCTTAGTTTACTGGGAGAAATTATTCCAGCCTACATAACAAATGGCATACTTATTTCATCAAATTGTCAGAAGAACTCAAGTAGCAAAATTTCTAACAAAATACACTGCATAATCAATTATACCTAATTCATGACCACTTTCTTTTCTACCAAAAGGCCCACCCCCACCATTTCACTCAGAAGAAAAATGAGGGCAAATGAATTGTACCTCTCAACCTCCTCGCGGCCATACTCACCCTTATTTCCAAAATCATCTTGTAAGTCGTCTAAATCCCTTCTTCCATAATCAACCCTTCTTCCTTCAAGAAGCATCAACCGTGGCCTCCGCCGCTACAATAGCAAGTCTACAAACTTTTCCCACTGCAATAGCAAGTCTACAAACTCTTTCGCTCTTCGCCGGAACCCCTTCCATCGCAATACGAAAACCTCAACATCATTGGCACCCCTCATAACCCTTCCTTATCGAAGGCTTCTCCCCTCCCAGCATCGAGGAAACTATCGGCTTCTCTGGCGACTCTTCCTCCAATTCAATGTCAATCTCTTCTACGAGATGAACTCCTCGTGTTTAGGTTTGATGAATGCATTAGGTGAAAAGAAAAGAAGAAGAGGGAAAACAAGAAGCTGAAAATGTTAAGAGAGCGGGTTAGAGGAAAAGTTGAAAATAAAATGAAAGGGGGGGGAACTGAAAAGTTTCACTTAATATTTTGAGAATTTCGTGAAACCTCTTGAAAACAAGTTTAAAACCCCCACTATGAATAGCCATTAGATAATTCATAATACACGTCTTAAATTAAATTACTTTGCAGTGAGTTTTTATAACCTCCGCTAAATAACCTCCAGTAAAAGTCATTTTTTTGTAGTGATATGTACATATGTATTATATATATATATATATATATATATATATATATATATATATATATATATATATATATATATATATATATATATATATATATATATAAGGTTGTTGAAGGAGGACTAGATGTAGGTTAGTGATAGTCAAACCAGAAAAATTCAAATATTACCAAAGAAACTAAACGTGTTGATCTCCTTGACGCGAAAACGACACCTTGGTCAAGGTGCTAACTAGAACGTTCGGAGGAAACGAGGATTTATGTCTTTTGATAAAAATCTATAAACATCCTTCTAAGAAAATTGGTCTTGGATTTAAGGGTAGACCAACTCATTATATGTCTTCATCTAAATCTATTAAATTTGTTAAATTTGGAGAGAAAGTCTCAAATGATGCGTTTATCTTTTAAAAGAAAATAATACAAAGAAGTAAGAAACACGAGACAATTGCCCTCTCAACCGTTGAAGTAGTATCCATCTCAACTGCTAGTTATTACTCTCAATTTCTTCACTATTTTTTATTTCTCTCGTTTGCACGAAAGTTCATCTACAACCTATTTCCCTCTGTTATTATTGTGGTAGTCGTTTGGATTTAAGCTTTCATCTCTCCTATTGTAGTTCACAAAGGTTTGTATTTTCTCATCTTCTTTATTACTTTTAAAATAGCTAGAGTGTTCCCAAAGTTTCTATTAGTCTTATATTGAGAGTTGTTGTAGTAAAACACTTTAAAAGCACTACAAAAGAAATATTATGTAGTAGAGTTTATTTTGTGGAGGTTTTAAAAAACTCTCACATTCTAACATGATTTAAAAGAATTTTAGTAAATTGTTTAAGTGCTAATAAGAGAGGAAGTTTAAATTCTTTTTAAGAAATATTTATATCTTATATAAATTATAATTATTTTCTCTTTTTATTTTTTTTTCTTTTCTTTAATACTTTTCCCTCCATATCGAAACTCTAAAAAAACTTAAAGATCGTAACTTTTGCTACAAACTATATAGAAATTCCAAAAATATAATTGGAAATGGAGTAGCGAACGCGTTATATGGTTTTTCAATTAAAAGTGTCAACCATAATATATGCTAAAAATGTACAATTAAAGCTTATTATCAGTTCTACCTTAATAAATAATTAACTAGTACAATTATAAGTGATAATGCTTCAATATTTATATTAACAATTTAACCTGCACGGCACTTGTGCAAAACCTTCCTCGAGTAAAACCCTTTCTAAAGCCAAAGAAATATATATCAATTATGGACTCAACAACTTAGCTTTAAAATATTAAAAAACTACAATAATTATTTTTTATAAAAATAGAACACATTTACGAAGAATTTTAAGAATTCAAATATATATTTAAATATCAAATTAACGTATAATGAAAAAAAAATTACAATTAATATTTTTTATTGAAAATTGTGTCAAATTTCAAGTTTGAATATTATTATTATTATTATTATTATTATTATTATTATTACTATTATTATTATTATTATTGAACCTTCCTGTCAACCTTTCTGAAATGATCCATTAAAGGAAAAAATGAAAATTTCTCAGGAAAAATTATAACCTCTCTTCACAACTTTTCTCACTCTTTTCCTTAATATTATCTAAACCATCTTACGCTCCACATTATTATTTTTGTGAAGTAAATCCTTTTGGTCAAGTAGTAATTACTCAACCTTGACCCTGATGGTACAGAAACCTAATATTCATGACGTGAAAATGAAAAAAAAAAAAAGATATAGGTGAATTTAATTTATTAATATAAGCAATATATGTTGTTTTCCATGGAAATGGACATGACTTCAAATTCAATAATGTTATTGCTTAGTCTGAGTCATGTTTTTGAATCTAATGGGAGAAGAAGAGCAGTGGCGGTGGTAACCGTCACCTTTGACACCTTCGTCAACACATGAAAACTTTGCTTCTTCAATTATTGCTGCATCACCCAAAAAGTTCTACAACTACTTTTCTCCTTTCCAACCATTTCCAATCTCAGCAGTGATACCTTGACAACAACAAATCATCAAACCATAGTGTTTTATTTTTCTTTTCAAAAAAATAATTTCATGAGATGTCAGATATTTACGTTATCGAAAAATAAGATAAACTTATTATATATAAATAATTATAAACCTTCTTATATAATTTTTTAAATATATTTATCCTTAAACTTCATTTTCTAATAATATAGTGTTAGAGATATTCAAAACTCATTTTAAGAAAATTTATTATTTATCGTGATATTACAACATCATATTTTATGAGAATAAGTTAGATTTAAAATAAGTAGGATTTGTTTCAATTTTATAATTAACCATACTGGAAAATAAGAAAACTTAAAATTGATTATGTTATATTATTGAAAAAGAAAAGAGTTTAAAGAAATACTTGGATTCTTATCAGACAAATACAGTGAAATTTTACAGTAATCGCAGACGAATAGTTCAATAACCTGGGAACCACATTTTTTCTTCATGTGAGTGGAGAAAACTGTATTTTGACTCTGTACATGTTAAAGACCGTAATTGTATTTCAAGTTTTAATATCTATTAGTATTAGTATTTCGATTATTTCTAATAATTAATTGCCCAAATTAACATGTTATTATATCATTTATATTTCTATCTAAATGTAAATAATATATATATATATATATATATATATATATATATATATATATATATATATATATATATATATATATATATATATATATATATATATATATACTTTTAAAGGGTTTTGTCAAAACACTTTTTCACTTTTCGAGAATTTAACTAAATACTTTTGAATACAGTTTAACTTACGTATTTAGCATAACTCTCTTAGGTACTTTAACTTGTGGGTCGTTTAACGTTGCATTAGATGTTTTAGTAGTTATTTTGTGTTTCCTATAATCCTAAGTGTTTTTCTAAGGCTTTTATATGTTGGGGATTTTAAATCTAATTCTTATGTTTCTACCTATTTTATTCAATGAAGCTCTTACGCGCTCTCAACGTCTTTTGAAATTGTGGATCTGCTCCCTTTTTCATCGTGTGTGGTGGCACGTCTCATCTCCTCTTAGACAACAATTTGGATCATTGAGGTCACTGCCTTGATTAGAGAATCTTAGATTTTTAAGGCTTTTCTCTCTTGTTTATCAATAACTTCTTCCACTGTTGTCTCTTTTGATCTCTTTCCTGTGACCATTGTGTCTGACCCGTCCATATATGTTTTTTCTCTCGTGGCAAAGATGACTTTTGTGGTTGACCTCTTTATCCACTAGATGTCAACAATACATTCCTCAAAGGCGATTTACATGAAGAGATTTACATGGAGTAATCTCCCAGATTTGTTGCTTAGGGGAGTCTATGGGGTTGATATTTCGTCTTCTATGTCGTCTTGGAAAATCATTAACAATTTGGTGTCACTCGAGTGTAAAAACAGATATTTTCACTAAGTCTTTGTTGATTATATTAGTAACAAGCTTGGTACATATGATTTGTTTGGACCTATATTTTATCTTTATCTTTTATTTTTAGTTTGTTTGTTATTATTTGTTATTTGTATTTTGGACTTAATCCATATTTTTTTTATTATAAATAAAGGACTCTATGTGTGTATTTAATCCAAAGAAGATTAATCTCAATTATACTTTATTATATTCAACACATATAAATATCATACTTGATCTCATATAAAAAGAAAATTTTTAATTTGAATATTTTAAAAAAATTAATTTTAATATTTAAGTATGAACATAATTAAGATGTGAAATTTTATTTATATCTAAGATGTACTGGTGATCTATATATCCATTAACTCTATTTTAGATGTTTTTGGTATATAATAACAAATTTTGATGTTTTAATAAAATTAAATAAACATATACAGTTCAATATATTAGGAAGGGAAAGGAATAAATAAAATATTGCTGAAAATCTGTTCATGTGTTGAAACTACCCATTAATCAAACAAAAATTGTTCCAAGTGTAATTGTTGCTAATGTTACGTTAAATTCGAAAACCACGGTGTCGGAAGAAAAATCTAGTCATGGTCCATTTAACTATATTAAAAAATAAATAGTTCCCGTAAAATTAATGTTTTATAAAGTAAATATTTTTATCATCTCCTCAAAACTCTTTACTTACTACTCAGTAGCTAATTTATAATTTTCTTTTAAGGGAGATACTTAAACTATATTTTCCAATTCTTTTATAAGAAAAGGTATATGCCTATTTAAATATAAAGAAGAATTCATTTTATTTTGATTTTAATTTAATGTTATTAAATCACTCAAGGCCAATTTTTGTTTCTTTTATTAACTCCATATAAAAGTTAAATCCCAATTGTCAACTTCTCCGTAAAGGTTTATTAGACAAAAAATAAAAATTTCTATTAATTTATGTTAGAGTTGTCAAAATAGCTTATAATCTACAGGTTAACCTGATTTATTATGAGTGATTGGGTTTGAAACAATTGTATTTTTTATCTAGGTTAATTTTCAACCCGATTTATTTAGGTTGAATCAGTGATAGATCGGGTTGACCCATCAACCAACCTACCTAATTTTATTTTATTAAAATTTAATTTTAATTTTATAAAAAAAATATTTATTATTCTTTTTGCTTGAAAAATTATTTAAGTTTCCTATTTTCAAAATTAATTAAACACTCATGTTGCACATATTCATTTGGGAGTGAAATTTGTTTAGATTTGAATTATAAAAAGTTTATAAATTTTTAATTTAAAAAAAATTGCAATTAAGTGAGTGAGTCAATTTCTTTACCTACGTGGTAGATCAGACTCAGTTCGATTCTTTCTGACTCACTAATAAATGAGTCAAGTTTGATAGTTTCACTAAATGATTAATCCGTGATGGACCGGACTGATCGGGTCGGGTAACCCGTTTTGAGAGCACTAATTTATGTATAACTTTTATTTTTATTTTATATTATAAGGTAATTTTAATTTATTAAAAAAAATCTAAAGGTATTTCGTGGAGTAAAACTTAATTAAACATAAGCTGAGAAAAGTTGGAAATCTATGAATGAACGCGTAAAGAACAGTCAAACATTTTAATCATTGCAACCACAAATTTGGGTTAGGGGACTTGTGGAAACTGATCCTACATTGGAAATATCGGAGTTAGGGCACATTTAGTTTCTAAAATTTTAAATTAAAAAAAATACACCCAAAAATTACGTCATTTTGAAAAGTAGACGTGACCATGCTCATGTGTAAAATCCATCATTTATGACTCGAATTAACAATAAAGTTAATGATCACGATTAAAATGCAGTTTATTTAAAGAGAATTAAAACAAAAATTCTTTTAGAGTAACTTCAAATGATCTCAATTTTATATAAACTAAAAGTACATTTAATTTTTTAACATAACTTAAAATATTTCGAGTAAACGTTTGATTTATTTTAAATTCAATAACTCGTTAAAAAAAACAAATTAAAAATAAATAAAAGAATAGTAAAACACATTTTGATATATTGATGAATGAAAATTCTATGACAAGGTGGGTGGGAAGTTTGTTCTATTCTTACTATTCAAATTTAAAGTAAACATACTAATCAACATCTAATGAATCATTTTATAAATAAACATATGCATAATTCCTATAATGTTAAAAAAAATCTTAAAAAGAAAATTATTGATCTCAAAATTAGTAAAGAATGTGAGGAAAATAAAACCGAATATGACTAAATATATTTGATCTATTATATATATATATATATATATATATATATATATATATATATATATATATATATATATATATATATATATATATATATATATATATATATTTGTGATGTTTGTATATTTATAATCCAAAGACAGAAGAGAACTATTGGGGATTAATATTGTTTGTATGATGTTCAAGTCTTAATAGAGGTGTGTGTAGTAGATAGATTAATATTAGTCTTTGTGTGCATTAATAGAAAAATGACATTTTATGACGTACAAAAATGATATATTATAACGTAGTTATTGGGGACATAGTTTTGAACGTTATAATAAGTCTGCACATTTTGTGACGTAGCAGAAATTTACGTTAAGGGTAAAAGATGCAAGTAAGAGGCTAAGAGGTAAAGAAAAGTGCTTACGGCTTAAATTGTGGTTCAACGAGATGGAGAGGCAACAAGAGCATTCGATGATGGAGAGGCAACGAGAGCCTTCAATGATGGAGACGAGAGAAACGCTCTTATGAGACTATGTGAATGAGAAATGTGGCGGATGAACGGCGGAACAAGAGTGAATGGTTGAGTGAACGGTGGATGATGGAGAGGGAAGGAAAGAGAAAGAGAGGAAGAATGATTTGGTAATGGTGTATTACGGTGAACAAAAGTGAGGAAGAGAGGGAGGGAAGAAAAATTGGGGGCGAAGGTGAGACAACGGGACTGATATGGAAATGGGTAGGGAAATGGAAAAATCAGAAAAAAAATATTATGACTGGTTTTTAAAAATAGTCATAATACATTAAAAAAATTTCAACCTTATGACATGTATTCAAAACTCCATAATAATAGGTTTTGAAGTTATTTACAAGTTTGTCACCGCATGTTTTATATTATGACTGGTTTCCTTAACTACGTAATAATATGTTTTAAACTTATTTACAAATTTGCCACCGTGTTTCATATTATGATAGATATATAAAACTACGTTATAATACATTTAACTTTTATTATAATTCTATCATTGATCAACTTATTATCACAGATGGTTTTCATCACTCATAATAGGTCGTCATAATATATTATTTTTTCACTAGTGTGTGTCTTAGTATATGTATAAAGCTAATAAAAACTTTTTTAATCAATCTTAATCTAATATTAATCAATAGTCTTAATCTAGGCACACTCTTAATCAACAGATAAATGCCAAAAATAAAAAAGATAGTTTAATTGATTAAAGTAAAACATTATTCTAGTAGGTGAAGAGAATTAGAAGATCATTCACTTCACATTGAATCAAACATTATTGATTAATCCAGTTAGCAATATTTAAATAGGTACAAATCGGGCCTTGGACCAAATACGAATAATAAAAACTGACAATAAAATATCAACATACTTAAAAATAAAATCTGCTTATTATATCATAAAATAATATTCTACCTAGATAAATAGAAAATCATAACTACACATCCCTATTTTATCTCTATCAAATTAAACCAAATATTACTATACTCAAAACTAATAAAATAATAAATCTCTAAAATTTAAATTTATCCCAATATTACACATATAATCGATTAAATACTTAATTAAATCAATTATTATCTAATATGTAAACAAGTTCGCTTTCACGTTTAATTGATTAATAAATAATATTAATTGATTAATATATGTCTTTTTTAGTTGTTGAACTTTGTAAAGAGCATTTTAATTGATTAGATTTTTATAATAAATGATTAGTCTTGACAATTACATCAAAATTCGTTAAATATTACACCTTTTCTGATTTTGAGAAAAAAAAACTTTTTGTGAGTCTAAGATCTAAAGAACGAGAGAATGAGAGTGAAAGAGTTTTGAGAGTCCTTACGCTGTTGAAATCAATATTGTGCAAAAAGAAAAAAAAAATTGAGGGTTTTGTTCTTTGCTATAGGTTTTTTCATTATAAAATCAATATCAGATGATATTTTTCTCATTCTTTTTGTTTTGTAATTTCATTGACTATATTTTAATCCACCTATATGGTGAGATTTTAGGTGATTATGTAAAGCATCATTAGTTCTTTATAATTCTTGAAGAATTTCTTTAAGTGTTTGGTTTAGTCTAGAGTGTGTTATATAGGAACACTTGTAATCTAAATCTTTTAATTCTTTACTAAAAATGCACCTTAGCTTGTTGGCTGAGTGGATGTAGATTTGTGTAGAATTAAACCAATATAGAAATCTTAACTAGTTTATAATTGTCTTTAACTTGTTTTTGTGATTGATTTGGTTATTAACACTGCATCTCCTTTCAAATAGTTAAATGATTGGTAAAAACCTTTGTAATATTTTTGAACCATCAAAAAATCAATTTTACTTTAAAATGAATTCACTCCCCTTTTTCTTTGAGTATTAGCTTGATTTCTTTTATAACAATTGGCCTAAAAGTTAGGTTATCTTAAGATAATCTATTAGATCCATTAAAAATGTCTAATATCTCTCAAATCTTTGCTGAAAGGGCTTCTATAAACATACCTCCTTTGTTTGTTGGTGAAAACTATTCCTTTTGAAAAATTAGGATGAAGATTTTTCTCGAGTCAATTGACAAAGGTGTATTGGATGTTGTGGTTAATGGACCTTATCAACCCAATAAGGTTGTAGATGGTAAAATTGTACCTAAGGAGTTTTCTTTATGGACTACAAATGAAAATAACTAAGCACATGATGATATTAGAGCCAAAAATATAATTTCATCTACGCTAACACTTGATGAATTTTACAAGGTATTTATGTGTGCATTTTCTACATAAATGTGGGATGTTTTGGAGGTAACTCATAAAGGTGCATATGAGATTAAAAGAGCAAGGAAGAATAACCTTATCCAAGAATATGAGATGTTAAGGATGAAGACTGGTAAAAGCATATATGATGAAGGTTTATTCACATTGTGAATCATTAAATGGCTCTTGGGAAAACCTTTGAAAAAGAGGAGCTCAACATTAACATATTGTAAACTCTTAATTAGACATGGCAACCTAAAGTAACTAGTATTTCAGAATCTAGAGACCTCACAATAATGAATATGACTACACTCTTCAAAAAGTATAAAGAACATGAGCTAGAGTTAGGGAGACTCAAAGAAGAAGAGGAACGTGATAAGAAACACAATGTTGCACTAAAGACTACCGCGAAGAAGGCTAAATATATAAAAGATAAATTTTGACAATGAAGCTCTAAACTTGATAGTAAAAAGGCTTTCAAAGTTCCTTAAATATAAGAATAGATCTAACCATAAATATTTTTTTTCAAAGAAACCTTATAAGAAGCAAGAATAAGGAACAACTCCCACGTGATATGAATGTGGAAAACAATATCACGTCAAGCTAGTTTGTCCTATGTTCAAATTGAAACAAAAGATGGAAGAGGAGAAAGAAGACAGCAAATACAACAAAAAGAAGACATATATAGCTTGGGAGGAAAATGCTTCAAATACTACTAATGAATCCAATGAAAGCATAGAAGAAGAAAAAAGAAATTGTTTGATGGTAGATGTTGAATCATCTAGCAAAAGAAGTATAAGTAGCTTCGACTCTAATGATGAAAATAAATATTATCAAGAGTTTGATGTATTTAATGAATTGCACGAAGAAGAAAAAAATTATGTTAAACAATAAGTTTAAGGTAGGAAACAGGTGGCTTGAAAACAAATTGAAGCAGCTAGAAGAAGAATAAGAGAACCTTAAAACATAATCTAGAAGCACAATAGATGATCTATAAAAATTCGGCTTACAAATGTTAAAATATTGTGCCTAATTGTAATAATTGTTAAAAAGAAATTGAAAAGGATTAAAATCTAATCAAAACACTTGCTAAGTTCACATTAGGTAGATAGATTATATTCTAAGTTCTAAAAGAAGGAATAGAACACTAGACAAAAAAACTGATTAAATAGGTCTAGAAGTCTCTTTAATCTGAGTAAACCATCATCAATAACATGTTTTTACTATTCTGAATTTAGTCATGCATCAAGTTCACGTTATTTCAAGAATTATGGTAAAATCTTGAATTTTATATCTGTTGTTGTCTTCGTAGGTAACATGACCATTTGCCTTAACGGAGATTTTGTTGAATTTATCCAAGTCACATGCAATACGTCTTGAATAACCGCTATCAAGATACCATATAGACTTCTTGGCTTCAAGACTTAACTACAAAACTATTAAATGGAAGATTTCATGTTAATGGCTCTAAGTGTTCCTTTAGGTACCTATGTGTATTTTCCCTCACACATGACATTTGGGAGAGAAACATAGAGAGAGGACAAACACTTGAAGAAGGAAAAATCAAGACAATTTGCGCATTGCTTTAGTTGTTCCTATATCACGGAATTTTGTGTAATTTGTGGTTTCATTTGATTCGTAATTTGTTTCATTTGCTCCTTGCTTGATGTCTTAGGAAAATGTCATTGGTACAATCTCCTCTCCATAGCTAACTTGTTGTAATAGTATTATTTCCACCATTAGAAGTGAAGGTGTGTCAAGAGGCTTCAAAGTGTCACTTGCATCTTCACATTAGGATCGTTAGTTTCCAGCATCTTTACATACCATTTACATTTCAATTACTTTCCTTTTATGCTCGGCCTATTTTCCTTTTAAGTCTACATAATATATAGGTGTGTTTGAAGCATCTTAGATAAACCTTTCTTTGGTTTAGGAAAATTCTTACATTTGAATTTGACAAAAAAAAAATGTTTTGGAAGATATTTACATAGAAGCTTAAGTAAAGATAATCTAAGAAAACTTTATCTAGGAAGGACTTCGTTTCTAATGTCCATTACAACGCACCTCTCCTTCCTGACAGCTACTTTGAACACCTTTACACATTGTTCTTTTCTAGAAATCCTCTACTAAAAAGAAGAAAATAATTTGTGAAAACCTTTTCCATTCATAATTGTGAGGTTCTTTTGAAAACCTTTGTGAACTACTTTCTACTTCACAACATGAGTGGCTATTCACATCATTCTAGTGTAAATGGTAGTGTGAGAGATGAGCTTCAAATGAGTGAGTTAAAGAATATATGTGCCAAATTCATGATAAGAAAAAATAAGGAAAAATAAAAAGAGGAGTCCTCACAAAGAAGAAGATACACTAGAGAAACATCATCTCTCCTAGTAGAAATTAGCTTTGTAGTGTTAAGATAAAAATCTTCTAGAGAGTAGATTATCTAAGCACTCCATGTTTAGAAGTTTAACAGTCAGCATTAAATGAAATATCATTCTGTAAGAAAAGTAGTTTCAAACAAGTAGCGTCTAACAAAGAAGCATCTTATAACGTCTAATGCTAAGAGTTGAAGTAATGTTTTCTAGACCAAACTGATTGAATAAATTACAAAATCATAAACAGCGTCTAAGATCAAGTGTCTCTCATTTAAATCTCTTAATAGACTCTATGAGCGAAGTAAGCTAGCTTCTTATGGAACCAAACTTTTGTCTCTTATATGACAATAAGATTAAAAGAAACATTCTCATACAATGTTATATCAAGCAAAGCATTCTAGAGAAAATATCATCTGATAAGTGATCACCAGAAGCTTTAGCCTTGATAAAACATTTTATATTCATATCATTTGATGAATACACATTTGTCTCACCAAACGATGCATTTAGTGAAATCACAAATGATAAAATGTTCTGAACCCACCACACTACTTAACGATTATTAATGTTTAAATATTTAATGTGTGTATGAAAAAACACTTTGATACTTGTGTACATTATCTCTTAATATCCATGCAAATCATCAAAACGCAAATATATGATCAGAATCACGACACCCAAGAAAAAGACGTGGTGAAAGAAGAAAAACATTCTAAAACTGTTTCCTTGAAGCTATTTGCTCTGTCGCATCATACAAGTTCAAATTTCACTTAAAGCTATGAGAAAAAGCTTTAGACCCTACTGTCAGAGAGTGGTGCAGCGGAATGGTTAGTGTGAACAATAAACCAAGGGGGGAGTGAATTGGTTACTTAATGAATAGTTAAAATAATAATAAATAGTAAAGGAAGAGAGAAAACTCCACTAGTTTTTGCATGTCACTTTGTATGTTGTCAAACTATTGTTTGTTCTACTTATTAAGATCACCTTTCATCCGCTTTAGTTATTCCTTCAAAATAGAATATCCTAACCTTGTATTTCGTATTTCTCCTAGTTTGTATTTACAAAATCCTTGAAATTAGGATATATATATATATATATATATATATATATATATATATATATATATATATATATATATATATATATATATATATATATATATATATATATAACCAACAAATTAAGCTTTTGAAAAGGTATAGGTCCTTAGTCCTTATTAGAAACCTTTAAACTAATGGGCAATGACCCAACAGACACCTATTTTTAACATATTGTAGACTTTCTTGTCACTTATTTAGTCATTCGTGTGATATCAAGAATTGAGGATTTCTCCATATATCACCCCACATTTCTCTTTACATCACCACACTTTTTAAAAATTCTAAAACTATCTTCTGCATTTCAAAAAATCCTATACCTTACTTCTTTTCTTCAACGGATTTCGAAATCCGTTGAAAAAAAAATCTTTTAACGGATTTCAAAATCTATTGAAGGATTTTTTAAGCTTTCAATTAATTTTGAAATTTCATTGAAATTTCGAAAAATCTTTCAACAAATTTTAAAATCCGTTGAAATATTTTTTCTTCAATAAATTTCAAAATCCATTGAAAGATTTTTTTTTTTCTTCATCAAATTTCTAAATTTGTTGAAAGATTTAAAGAATTTCAAAATCCGTTAAAAAAATTACTTTTATAATGTGGAGATACAAAAACAAATATGGAATGGTGTAGAAAACATATTCTCAAGAATTTTGTCAATCCTAATTTAAATCATCCGTCGATTCTATATCAACAAAATTTTAAAGAAGTTCCATCTCCTTTATGAAATGATTAAACTCTTATGTTTCTTCACCTCTTCCAACATTTCTATCTTTCCTCTCTTCTTCTTATTGCGTTTAAATCTCCTAGTAGACACCATATACTATTTGCATAATATGTGTTTCCTTTTCAGTTATATCAATTCCTTTCTTATGCTCTTTCACATGGTAAAAAAATATTCATAGTGATTAATGGTATATGACAACTCCTCCATATACCTACTACACATAAATATTCATCCCGACTAATTATGATGTATAGGTGAACATGTCCTATCTTCACAATGATGATAAAAATACCTCCTACTTTATATTTATTACTAGACAAAAAAACCTACTATACTTCCTTAATACGTACCTCCCAATTTATAACATATTTCTCATTTTATCACCTCTAATTTTATTTCTTATAAGCAAACAAAATCAATATTTTTTTTAAATCACTTTCTTCCTCACCTCCCTTTTTACATCCACTATTTATGATCTAATTGTTCTATTTCTATTTGTTTTTTTCGATCTCTCCTCCTTTGCTCCTTTAAATCTCATCTGATTCCTTTCCCATGTCACACATTTTTCTTACCTTAATATAGTTGTCTCTTCAAAAAAATATTGTTATAATATCATCTTTGATTAGATAAATGTGTAAAATATATACTCCTTTGAGAATTTTGAGGTTGATAATAATTCTCCCGTATGAAAGTTGCTTAAGCTTTAACCGAAAAATAACTAATCCAATCGAAAAGAATAAGTTTTTTTATCTTTGTCCCCCAAAAAAGAGTTTTGGAACATTTCCTTTTATTAGATGCTTTTATTCTTTGTTTTAAGGTAACATTAGATGCTTTTACAAGATTGTACACCGAATATACCACGCAAAATATTGCTAAAACCCAAAAAATTATATATATCTTTTACATAAATAGGGTTCTAAAACAACGTTACTATAGAGTTTCTTAAGCTAGATGAATTAAAAGGGTTTTGTACTATTTGTTGTTGAAGTTGTGATTATTAAGAAAGTTATGTTAGCGTGGGGTATGAATACATGATGTTATGATCATGATTCATGATCACTGAACTACTTATTATCTTCCATAAATGTCTTTTTGGTCAATATTGATTGAAGACATGAGCATGATATGTGTCGGAGGAACCAAATGTAGTATAAATAATTCAATATGATGAACTTGTTTGTGCAAAGAATTGAAATGTGGGGCACTTGACATTGAAGCCTAAGAATATATTCATTTGTTATATTATTTTTTCTTGCATTTGGTAGTTGGTAGGCAGTTTTAGACGCAACTCATCATGTTTCCATTTTAAATGTGGCAACATCAAAGTGACCAATAAATACTATTACATCAAAAGAAAAACGTACCATCATTTCAATTCTTTGCAATTATTCCAATCAATAGTGGATTTCAGCGCATGCTCAGAATAATTTTTTTGGATATTGTTCCTCATCCAAAATATGCTTCATTTTAAACATTCTTTTCCATAGTTTTAAATTTTTTTAAACTAATTCTCTCCTATAAATCTGTTTTATTTGTTGTTAATGTGAATCTCCAACTTTTTTTTCTTCACAATATATATTTAAAGTCTTATATTGACTAAATATAAGATCAAATTATAATATATATTTGAAATACAAATTTTATTTTAGAAAGTCGATTTTGTAGAAATGTATTAGGTTTAAAAATTCATTTTTTTAATAGTAAGAAGTTAGAAAATTCTTCCTTGATAAAATAAAGGGAAATAGATAAAACGAAAATGTCATTCAAAAGGAGTTATTGGTGTCCAATGCATAGAAGGTCATTCCAGAAAGTGAAATGTCTGAAGATAACGATAAGAAAATTTTCCCAGAATATCTGCAACTGTTGGAGGAAAATTCTCACTACAAATGTGAAAAAATAAATACGCATCTTGTATTTGAAATTAACAAGTAAAGTTTTCACTTTTTTCTATTTAGCTGCTTTGTATACTATTTACATCATTTTATGTTCACGTATATTTTTCAAATGGAAAATGTCTTTTCAGTAAATTTTTTTAACAATCTTTTTATAACTGTTTAAGTGTTAGTTCGTGACTAAGTCGTTTTAAATATATAAATTAATAAAATAATAATACATAGTTTATTATTAAAAATTTAATAAAAAAAATTATTAACATGTCGTTTTTATATATTATTAAAAATTTATAACTTTTTAAAAAAGAAAATCCATGAACCTGATCAGAATCAGGCCTTTATTTTACATTGTATATATGTAAAACATTCATCAGACTCAAAATAAACTATAGTTAGAGGACTGGTTTCATTTTATGAAAATAAGTATTAGGGTCTGAAAATTAATTTAGACATCACTTGTATATTATAATTTAATTAAATTTAATTATAAAATTATGATAGATTATTAATGATTCATTTTATCATTACAGAAAAAATTGATAAAAAAATAGTAAAAAGAAACTAAATCATTGAAAAATAATCAATATCTAAATTCATAACACTAGAAATAGTTTATCATAAAACATGGCATATGGGACTCATACTTTGCATTATTGTTTCTGACTGGTGCTGAACATTGGGTTCAGGGATGAGTAGTCTCACTGTCAAAGGGCCAATTACCTCTGCTCTCTCATTGAAAGAATAGACATTCACTCACTCCTTTCACTTATTATTATTATTAATAATAATAATAATAATAATAATAATAATAATAATAATAATAATAATAATAATAATGCATATCAGAATCAGATATCAATAATACCATTTCCCTAATATTCTCTCCGACACTCATCAACACACTTTGTCCCCCCTTTCAATTCAACATAAAACAAATATTACTCATTAACTTATTATAAATATACTTTCATTTTTCATCATTAATTAACCTCAAAACATATCTCTCCAATGTTTAATTTAATAGACATAGTAATTTCCATTCATAGTTACTACTCTATTTTTCTTTAATTTAAAAATAGTTTATCTATTTGAAAATAACAATTAGAAACAATAAATGTTCATGAAATGAGAACTACAAACCAAACATTTTATAAAAAAAATTAAAGTTAACTAACTTTATAAGGGTAAAAAACAATGAATTAATTTTAATATAATTAATCAAATTAAATACACTTAAATTTGATTTAGTAATAGAAAGTATATAACTAAGCCCTAACAATATGGGTGGGATTTTAGTGCCCACCACCAACTTATGACGTTACAAATGTTCCCACAATTCATTGCGTGCGTGCCTTTAGAAATTCAAGGAACTTATCTCCTACAAGCATTTTCTTTTTCTTTTTTTTTTCACTCGCATTTTCTTCTATTTATCCTTATTTTTATCACGTTCAATCACAATTCATAATTAAAAAGAAAATATTTTCACACTTGTTTTATTATAATATCTTTACATTTATATTAATTTTTTTAAAGAAAAAAGAGAATATAAATAATTAAAGATGAGTGTGAAAAGACATACATGTTTTTGTTTTTAAATTTTGTTGTTTTCCATTTAACTTAAATGAGTTAAAAGTTTTATATTAAATAAAAATAATGAACATTATACAAATAAAGACAGTACTCTACTTTTTTTACATAATTTACTCACTATTTCTTTAAAAAAAAAGCTTAACAGTAACTTTTCTTTAATCAATAAAATGAGATTTAAAATCTGAGTTTATGTTATGCAGTTCTAGTTAGAAGTACAAAAAAACATTACAATATATTATAAATCGATATTAATTTAAATGAAATATAAGAAGTAAAAGTATATTCATCATTAAACGAAATAAATTTGAGTTTGTGTTAAATGTGTTAACTTATTTAACACACATCATAAGAACAATCCTCAAATCCATAAGAAAATACTTGTTCTAACATATTTTTCTTGAAAAATATTGTTTGATATATTTAAATTTTTTTTCTTTATTTTTCTTTCTTAAAAAATATAAAATTTTACACTTTTATAATTATTTTATCTTCATACTTTATATTAAATAAAAATAAAAATATGTTATGATATCATTTGTCTTTTATTAATCGAAGTTTTAGAATATAGAGAGGAAAAGGTTATATAACAGTAATAATAATTGACATAGCCTAGAGAAAAAAAAAGTAGTACTATTTTAGCAGCAGTCGTAATTGGCAGTGTGAGTGTGATGAATGGTGTAAACTGTAGGATTATTCCCATCCCTCATTGTTAGGAAGAGGTGTATGAAATGGTAATGATGTCCCCATCAAACAACAACGATCGTTATAATGTCATTTTCCGGGAAAAAAATATTTGCTACCAGAGCCACATGGGTTGATCCGTTTCCGAACATATCGTTACGCTGTTCACTTCACTTCACTCTTTGCAAAATATGCAGACACGGTGGGCTCTCCCAAGAGGAGCAGGTGGGTGGTGGGTAGTGGGTGGCCAAGCCTTAATTACAACAATCCCTCTAAAATGCATCATCATCATCATCATCATCATTCATCACTGAATAATATCATTCATGCACACTCATATGTACCCACACAACACAACACCACACAACTTTTCAGACAACAAAAGATTAAACCAGTCTCAAATCCCAACCATCATGCCATACCCCCAACCAACTCTGTCACTGAATGAATGCCACTACCCATGCTCAGACCTAACCTACATCATGCTCACGCGCCAAGCATAATTCTTTCGAGGAATAATGTTGTCGTCTGATTCATTCCTTCAAAATCTACTAACTCACACCACCCATCATGCATCATCTAATGCCCTGCCCTTCTATCTAGCTCCCTAGGACTAGCATACCAGTATCTATTAGGGTTTCACGTGTGTTTGTCAACCTTGGTAACCTTTGTCGGTCAAACACCCTTTTCCTTGCACAAGTTTTTATATTTTTTATTTTTAAATTCTCAATAACTTCAACACAAAAGAAAAAGAGAGAAGACCCACTAAATTTAAATACAATTTTTTTATTTCTTTTTTGAAAGGTGACCATTTGGGTCATCCTATGATCACGTACTATTCTCTCTCTTATCTCTCTTTATTATAAAGACTCTTCTCTTTCAAACTTCTCTTCCTTAATTCTCAGTCCAAACCATACCTTTCTCTCTCTCTCTCTCTCTCTCTCTTTATATCTCTCTTCCCTCTTGGCCTATGCAGAGTAGGAGATCATGGAACTTGGTTTGAGCTTAGGAGAATCTTCAAGGCCTTTGCTTAGTTTCATGGAAAAGCCTCGTGAAGCCTCCAACCAACTGGGGTTAGGCTTCAGCACCACGTTATCAATTGGGCCAGTCATCACTACACGAAAGGATCAGCAAGATGAACAAGAAGAATTTGAAGAAGAAGAAGAAGAAGAAACAAAGCCAAAGAGCAACAACAACATCAACACTCGCACAACAGAAGATCCTTCCGAACCCAATAACAACAACAACAACCCAGTTCTGCATCAGCTCGATCTTCTCCCTCAACTCTATCTCCCATGGCACCCTCCTTCTGAAAATGGTACACCCACTTTTTCACTTTTACCCACCAAGCAATTTTTCTGATTGTTTTTTGCAGTCTCTTACACGATCCTTTCCTTTTAAACAACGTCTCCAAGAGATTCAAATCCTTTCCATTCATTCAATGAAAAAAAAAAGACTTAATACAGTGTCATACATTTATCCGTACAGTTTTTTTTTTAACAGTTTTTACTTCAGCAATGTGTGATAAGGATTTACGTTATTCAGATTATCTGAATGAAACTCTCTAAAACATCAATTTGATTGGAAGATAAACTGCTCCACCGTTGAATATAAGATTTTGTCCTATTATTTGGTATTATTTGAGTTTCGTTGATGGCTTATGGGTCTGGTGTGGTCACGTGCAGGGAGTTTATCATCTGAGTTGGGAGGTTCTTCCAGGGGCTTGGACGTGAACGCGCAGCCGCCGCAGGCGGAGGATGAGGCAGAGGAGGTGGCGGCGCTGTCATCATCTCCGAACAGCGCAGCCTCGTCGTTTCAAATGGATCTCTGCATATACAACAGAGGAGGAAGTTTCTATAAAAGGAACTATGAGGGTGAAGCTTATGATCAAAGGGCCTCTTCAAGAGCCAGTGATGAGGATGATAACAACGGCAGCGGTGGCAACGGCAGAAAGAAACTCAGACTCTCCAAGGAACAATCTGCGTTCCTTGAAGAGAGTTTCAAAGAACACAACACTCTTAATCCTGTGAGTTTCAGAAAGTGTTGAGATTCAATCATGCCTTTTTTTTTCTAATTTAAGAAACATGTCATATGAAAATTGGTCCGGATAATAAAACCATATGATAATTTGTAGAAAGCCTTTGTCCTTTAATGATTTTTGCTTTGGTGTTTAATACTAATAATGTTGAACACGTAATTTTGCGATGCAGAAACAAAAGCTTGCTCTTGCTAAACAACTCAATCTACGACCTCGCCAAGTAGAAGTGTGGTTTCAAAACCGAAGGGCAAGGTACGACATCATAAGTACATGTTCTAGTCCACTGTTTGTGTTCTATGCAGATTTTAATACTTTTTCTTAGTAAATAGAAGGGTATGTATTGTTTTGTTTTTTTAATGTTACAACTTCGTATCAGTTTCAATTTTGTTATGCTGTTATTGGTTAGAAATATGATGTGTTTTTGTGTGTGTTGCATGCAGGACGAAGTTGAAGCAAACAGAAGTGGATTGTGAGTACTTGAAAAGGTGTTGTGAAACACTAACGGAAGAGAATAGGAGACTTCACAAGGAGCTTCAAGAATTGAGGGCTTTGAAGAGTTCAAACCCTTTCTATATGCAATTACCAGCGACAACTTTGACCATGTGCCCTTCTTGTGAACGTGTGGCCACAAATTCCACATCCACTTCCTCCTCTCAGAGTGCTCCTAATGCCACCATCAATGCTAATTCAGGAGCAATGACCATTGTCAAAAGCAGTGCCACCAACAATGACTCACCCTCCAAAGCCATTGGATTCCCATTTGGTAAACCCAGGTTTCATCCATTTGTCCACACTACCCAACAACCCCATCAACACCAATCTCCATCATCTTGAAAATATGCAGTTCAAGACTAGTATTACTGAGTCCAGGCTTGCAAAATTTTATTTCAATTTTGTATATAGGGAAGTTAATTTAGTTCTGAGAGGCTCATAGTTTTTACCTTTATTTTGTTTTCTTGGTGGGTCATACAGAATTTGGATAATTGGGTTTTGTTTTTTTTTTTCTTGTTTGGATCTCCATGTATTATTCCTTCTTTCTCGGGTTTTATCCATAGTGAAATCAGAAAGAAGAGAGATGAAAAATTTAGACAGTGAAGAAGAAGATAGATATCAATCAATCAAAGAGAAAAGGAAATGATACTATCCTTACCCTTTTTTTTTCTATGTTCTACTTGTTAAAAACAAATGAGAAAAATAAATTGAATATATGTATGTATTGGTGGTAATAGTAGAATTATCTTTGCACATAGTAGTATTACTTACAGCAGTAGAAGAAAGTTGAAAATGGTTACCTTAATTAATTGAAAGTTTCAAATGTGGGTGCAAAATTAAATAGGTGATTAATTAGAGTTAGGTAGGTATGGGTAATGGTGATGATAAGGTGTGCTTTAGAGAAAGAAGAAGAGACTTTGAAATGTGTGGATTGGTCTAAGTTTTAATGATTTAATTTCTTGAAGACTTCAAAGCTCAGCAGTGAGTGATGATGAAGAAGAGTTGAGAGGTCAAAGAAAATGGTGTGGTGGTCATTAAATTCATTTATTTATGGGTATGTGAGTGTTGATATGGCACAGTGATAGGGGGCAAATGCATGCCTTTTGGTTCCGATGTGGGACTTTGGAGGGCAACAAATGGGACTGAGAGCTAAAAGGGACAGGACAGGAATGCCACATTGATAAACACTGTCCCCTAAAGTGGGGTACCCCAATTATGAGTATGCACGAGGGAAGTACACTTTTCATTATTATAATTAATAAATGAGAGTACGAGAGTCGTGAAGTTTTTTCCAAAACAAACCCTTTCTTTTCAATTCCAACAACCAAACTCTTGCTATTTTATTTACCAAACAACACCTGTTCATATTACATGTCAGCAGATTCGGTTTCGGACAATTCAATTAAAACAATAACAAATTCTATTTTCTTTATATATCAAATTATGTCTTTCTAAATACATAAAAATATATATATATATATATATCATATTACAACATTAAAAATTAAATTTTGTGTATGCATAATATTATATTCTAATTAACAAGAATTTATAATTTGAAAATATATCGTTAATGTTTTATAAGTAAAATATAAGCTGAAATTTAATTTGTGTTTTTCATTTTTTTTTTAAATTTAATTCGTAAAAATAAAATAATATTCATTTTAATGTGTTATAAAATAAAAGGAGAGACGGAATAAAAAACTACAATAAAAAATATATTATTACTAATAGGAAAAGTTTTATTTTTGTAAACAAGAAAACATATAAATTAAATAAATTTTATTTATGTCATCCAAGAAACATATAAACTAAATAATTAAATATTTAATCTCATAAGTAATTAATAATATAATTCGTTGTAACAAATCAATCATATTAATACACGTAACAAATTAATGAATAAGTATTAATTTATAATAAAATGTGAATATTGTAAAGACCTACAAAATATATTTTAGAAGAAGTATTGGGTTAAAAATAATGAGATTCAAATATTTTAATACTAAATGATTTTAATATAAATAATTTTGTTATAAATGAGTTTCATTATTTTTAAAACACATAATCTATCTAGAAATCACTTTTCTAGAGTCATTTGTCTTCTTTCTAAGGATTTCTGCACATTGTTCATATGTTTGAAAATCAGAGACGACTAGTGTGATCCTCATAATGAGATCTTCAAATCTATTTGATCAGTTTCTCAAAATGAGTAAGTTTTTTAATCTTTTTCTTTGGTCTCATGTTTTCAAATGCATGTAAGGTTTCGCTCTATCGCATATATGGTTGGAGTTTTCTTTTAGATTCTTTAGTGGTTCTAATGGCGTACCTTGATCATGATTATGTTGTCTGTAGGTATGGATAGAGCTCTTTGAACTATGAAAGAAGTATAGAGTCTCCTAAAATAGTTTGGTAAAGAGGTAAGGGAAGCTAGTGTTATCTTATAATTAAATTTTTTAGTATGAAATGATATATGGTATTATATGAATCAAATGTGTGTTGATGATTGTATTGGAATGATTGTTATTATGTTTGGGTTTTGAAAATTATGATTCTTGGTTGGTTGTTGTTCGTATATCTTGTTGATTTTGTTTGGAATTGATTTTTATCATGAATGTTGTTGTTAAGTGGTTAGTGGTGTCAATTTGGTTGTGATGTTAAGAAGAGATGGTGTAGTTTAAGTTACAAGTCATTATCTTTAGTAAAAAAAAATGAGGTTTTTATAGGTGAATTTTATAAATAGGAGTTTAAGGGAATAAATAATCATTTATGATGTTTTTCAGTGTCATTTGAAACTTGTTGGCACCTTAAGTTGATAAAAATCTGGTATGGAAATAGATATGAGTCAATATGGTGGTTTTAGGAAGTTTTATGTTCAATTTTAGGGGTTTTGACTACTAAGAATTTAAATTAGGAAGTTTGTGCATAAGGGGAGGGTTTGAGATCTCTTGTTGAGTCACGCGTTTAGCGTCGAACCACTAAATAGCCAACGTTAAAAATGATATGTGACATTTTTGTAAATAAATGCAATTATTAGACGTCGTTTATAATTGTAATTCAACGTAAAAGGATATAAAACGTCGAATGTCCTAGCGTTAGACGTTAAAAGGTTAGTGAATTCAATAAAAATTTAAGAGGGAGATTGAAAATTCATTCACTTTATCTTAGCGCGCGAGACCCTCTTCTCTTCTCAAACTTTTCTTGAATGAAGTTTGACAACCATCACATGTAATCTTTCTTTCATTTGATACAAATGCATGTTAATTAACTACTTTATGTATGATTTTCGTTTGTTTTGACCGATTATTTTCGTGTTCTTGTCCTTCATAGACGCATTTTGCTTTCTCTCTTACGGGTGACGACACTTTATTCCGATGAACCCACCTTTTGAAGGTTAGTTTTCGTTTTGGTTTTTGAATAACTTATTTGTTGAACTTGTTTATTGTTTTTTTTTTAACTTGTTTATGGTTGTTGTTTGGTTGAACTTGTTTGTTGTTGTTTGATTGAACTTGTTTGTTGTTGGTTATTGTTGTTTGTTGTTGATCAAAGTTTATGCTTTATAAAATACCAAAAACTGAAATTTGTTGTTTTTCTGCTTTTCATATCTCGTAGAGTTGTTAAAAAGGATCACAATTAATTAAAAAAAAATTATTAACGTCGAATATTCACAAAATTCGATGTTAAGTTAACGTCGTATATTGACAAAATTCGACGTTAATTTAACGTTGAATTTTTTAAAATTCGACGTCAATTTAACATCTCCTGATATAACGTCGTTCGCGAATTCACTGTTAAAAGCCCAAAATATTCGATGTTGTACACGATTTTTGTACTAGTATAGGACCCTTAGTTGGTAGAAGTTTGAGTTAGAAGGTATTATTTGGAGTTTAGGTACTTTTGGAGTGTCAAAAAGTATGTTTGAAAATTCCAAAACATTTTTAAAAAAAATCTTAAATAATGGCTAGCGCGTTCATCACCTAATTTCCAACAACTTTCACTTTTGGAGTATATCCCTATTCATAGTCCATACCAAAATTTATGACCATTTGAAGTTTACAAAATTCAAAGTTAATCTAAAACTGCAAAAAGACAATCTTTAGGGCATACAATAATGGCTAGTTATTGAAAAAACCAACCTTAATGAGGAATCGAGGATATGAAAGTTTCATCCCAAACGAGCACCACAATGGAAAAATGAAGCGAAATGGATTGAAGAACTTGTTCCTACGAGTTTAACATTGTTGCTGCACTTTTATGGGAAGTTTTGCACAAACGTTAAAAGAGAAAGATGAGTACACTCGCTTTGTTTCTGAAATTTTAAAATGGGCATTATGGTTGATGCAAGGAAGAGATTGTCCAATGGTGACAAAGAGATCGAAGCAATGATAGTGTTACTTTGGGAATGTGTTTTTCATACCTTTGAAGGTAAACTGGTTGAGTAGTTGATGAAGGATTCATTAAGGTATGTGGTGGAGGTTGTTCACTAGATTTTGTCTGCGGCCACCATGAAGGAGCACTTGTGTATGAGTTGTTGGGAAGAAATTAGAATTGAAAGAAAAGTTTAGGTCTTGATGAGGTTGATTTAGTCAAAGAAGGTGATCTTTTGGAATTTTGGAATGATTTGGACGAATTTTTTTTATATCAGTTGTAGCTTTAACCTGTATAAAAAGAGACACTTTCTATATCGGTTCTAGAACCAGTATAAAAAATCAATACCTTATATGATGGTACAATTGGAAGTAGTAGACAATAATTAGATTGTTAAAGGGCTAATGGAAATTGTGTTTGCCATTGTTTATATAGTTATATTTTGTATAATCCTCTAAATGTTGGATTATTTTTATATTGTGAAAGATATTTATAAAATATTATAAAAAACTTGGAGGACTTTAAATGTGAACTATATTTAAGTCCTTAACGCTTTGTTCGCTTGAACAGATTGTACTGTTCAAGCGAATTTGCGAGCGACGAAAGTTTTAAATTTTGCGTTCCTCTGCACTGATTTCAAGCGATGGATTTGCAAGGATTTGCGATGATTTTCAGTTCAATATATTTTCCTCACCATCTCGCAAAAATGAGACGATTTGCGATGATTTATTGTCAAAAGACTAATATACCCTCTGTTACTCTGAAAATTCCAAGTGAATAAGACGGCGGATGAAGATGTTGGGGCAGGTATTCGGATACACTGTTGTTGTATCCGGATACAGTTTTCTTCAGAAATTGCAAAAGAAGAGTATCCGGATAGACCCTGTGCGTATCCGGTTCCAGGCGTTCTTGTTGTTTGCAGTTTATTGCATGGCTGCTATGGGAGCATTCCGGTAGCAATCACCAGTTGGCCAGAGCTTCCTTCCTTGGTCCGTCGCCACAGCTAGCAAGGTGAAGTGTGTTTAGGGTCGTGCATGGGTGATGGTACCAACCATCTTCTTCACGGTGGCGGCTTGGTGATTCTTTTGGTTGCCGTTTGCGACGCGATGGTGGTTCTAGGTTCTCCGTGACGGCGAAGTTGGCGGTGGCCTGCTGAAGTGATGATGATGGTTGCACGATGGTGGATGGTGGTCTGCGAGGAAGAAGACTCGCGACGGCAATTTGGACTGGTGCTTGCTCACGAAAGATTGGGTGGTGGCGTGAAGCTTCGTGATGGTCAGCGAGCACGCCGACGACGGTGGCTGGCAGCGGCTTAAAGGTTGACGGTGGTGGCTTTAGGGTGGCTGACGGCTATGGGTGTTGAACGGCGGCATGGTGGTGAGAAACATGGTCGCAGATGATGGAGGCGCTGTGCGACGGCTTGCTGGTGGTGCGTGATGTGGCTGCCATGGAGGAGGCGGCGGCTAGGGTTTGGCAAGAGAATTAGGGTTTTTGTTGGGCTTTAGTATTGGCCTGGTTCAGAACTGAGGGGTGCATGTAGGGAGATCTGGGGTGCAAGAGTAAAAATTGTCTATTTGGACATTATTTTTCAAACAAATACTATATTTAAAAATAAAATTAATTTACAACATTATAAATTTTTAATATTTTAAAAATTAATTTTACTTACTATTTCAATTATTATTAATTAATTTCCTCTCATTATTAACATTTATACATTCAAATATAACATTACAAAAATCACATTTTATATTACTTTAATACCTAGAGGCATTTTGGTAATCTATAATTTTTATCAATTAAACTAATTTTTTAAATCTGTCACATCAATCAAATCCTACACTAATTCTCACAAACTTTACTCTCAAATCCACTCTCAATTACCCACAAATCCACTCAAAAAAACAACAATAAAATTACCCTCAAATCCACTCAAATCCATTCAAATCATCTCCCCCAAATCATCTCCCACAAATCCTCCCAAAAGAACACAGCCTAAAGCTTAATACTCAAAATTGTAATACTCTATTTAGTCGTGTAATCATGCTAAAATAAGGTGTTATTCACACTATGTTTGTTTGTACTAGAAGCAATTTTATGTTGATTTACACTTGATAAACTTGTTAGATATATGAAAACTTAATATTATTTGTTATCATCAAAGCTTATAGTTACTTGTTGGAACGTGTTTTTCATACCTTTGAAGGTAAACTGGTTGAGTAATTGTTGAAGGAGTCATTAAGGTATGTTGTGGAGGTTGTTCACGAGATTTTATCGGCGGCCGCCATGGAGGAGTACTTGTGTATGAGTTGTTGTGAAGAAATTAGAATTGGAAGAAAAGTTTAAGTTTTGATGAAGTTGATTTAGTCAAAGAAGGTAATCTTTTGAAATTTTGGGATGATTTAGACGAACTTTTTTGTACTGGATGTAACTTTAACTTGTATACAAAGAGACACTTTCTATATCGGTTCTGGAGCCAGTATAAAATGCCAATACATTGTATGATAGTACAAGTAGAAGTAGTAGACAATAGTGAGATTGTTGAAGGACTAATGAAAATTATGTTTACCTTTGTTTATATAGTTATATTTTGTACAATCCACTAAACGTAGGATTACTTTTATATTGTGAAAGATGTTTTATAAAATATTATGATATACTCTGAGGACTTTAAATGTGAACTATATAAAAGTCCTTTATGTTAATTGTTGTAATACTCTATTTAGTTGTATAATCATGTTAATATATAGGGTGTTAGTCAGATTATGATTGTTTGTACTAGAAACAATCTTATGTTGATTTTAATTGTTATCATCAAAACTTATAATTAATTGTTGGAAAATATGTAGGCTTGTATATAATCATTAATACCTTAATATTTCTTTCTTCCTAAAATGTTTAATATATCGATTAACCTTTTCCACAATTTGAGTTTTGACTTTATTATGCAATTCTTTACTAATCTGTGACTTAAATCCATCATTATAAACGTTTTCAATCAAATTTTGGAAATGGTATAAGGTTAAGAAGTGTTAAGGGATTGAATTCATCGAAAATCTCAAAGGAATAATGGAAAATTGTAATGTACTCTATGTGAAGTAAGAGTTTTTTCCACTCTCTTAAATTTCTATCATACATCTTAAGACAAAGTCCTATTGATTATTTTTTTGAGAATTAGTCTAGGGATGACAACTTATAGAAAAAAAATGGTTTCATGGTTTTCCCATGAGATATTCTCCAAAGTGATTTAAAAGTTTTGAATCTCTATGAAAAACTATGCTTGTAGGAAGTTTTGAGAGACCTTTGATGGTGCTAATCCACATGTGAGATCATATGATTTTTCATCTTTGGTGCTCTTTCTAACTCAGCTTTTGTTGGTGATGAATCGAACACTATATAATTCAAAGTACCCCTATTATGTTGGAGAACAAACATTTATTATTTCTTTTGTTTATCTTTACCAATTTTCAGATTACTTTTTCTAAAGCATATTCCCCCACTCGTATGAGATAATGATCTTACACTTGACACCGCAACTTCGTAATATTCGTCTCATCAAGTTTCTCAGTTTCTTCAAAAGTAGCCCTTTAAATCGTTTCACATTTACTTGGTGAGGATAGTATAAGCACTATGTAAAGAGAAATATAAAAAAAAAATCAATTCTTTTTCTTTTCAATTCAGACATTCATTAACAATGACGTATCAGGTTACTTAACCTAATTTAGGAGCATACTTTTTGTGCAATGGATCATGACATGTATATAAATTCTTATCCTTATTTGTTTTTTTTAATTAAAAAGAAGACTTTAAACTTAATTTAATTCTACATAATCGACTTATAAGGTTTACACTTCATTTATATATTATAATTTGATCTTATTTCTAGTCGATGTAGGACATCTAACACATTCTCTTTATGTATGAGGTATAAATATTTTAAGTGTGAAAGTATAATTAATGGATGATCCGATAGCAGATGAAACAAAATGACCACATAAATTTCGCTAGGATTTTCAATGATAAAATACCATATTTTATGTACACAATAAATATGCATTCCTTATCTTTTCCAAATTCTTCTGTCACATATGGTTGAGAAAAAAAAAAAACTGGAAGTGAATTTTTATAAAGGGTAAAAGACAAGGACATCATTTTGTATGATTAAGGTAGCAGCAATAACATGAAAGATGATAAGTCATGCAAGGCATGTGTTGGCTCTCAAATATTAATGCTCATAGTTGAGGTCTGCAGATGGACACATAAATGAAGAGACAAAGCACATCTCATGCAAAAGCAAAGCTTATGATTAAAATATGCAACCGACCATGGACCCATTTGTTTCACATCTCCATTGGAAAATCAAAGGGAAAATGAAAAATTAAAGACATGACCTAATCACCTTAGTAGAATGTTCAACTGCCATTATTATATATCATCCAATCATTTGTGTTATGCTTTTCTGTCATATTTCACAAACCTTTTTTTCTTTAATACAAAAAATTATTAAAGGTCATAATTTTATTTATTTTCCTTCTGTAAGGAGCTTCAATGCCAGCAGTATACATCAAAATAGCTTGCATATATTTTCAATACTATTATAAAAATATTAACCATAAAATAATTTTAGAAAAATAAGAAAAAAAAGAAACACTTATTAAACTTATTAAATAATTTTTAAAAAATAAGAAAATATTACATTGTATATCTATTTATCTATTTTTATTTAATATTGTTTGGAGTCCGGTTAAAATTAATTTATAATATATAAGTTGATATGATTTTATAAGATTAAATTGGATTTAAAGTTTATTATTAATATAATATGGGAGTTATGAGTTTTAGAATTTCTTAATAAAATTTATTATGTATTAAATTTATAATTTTATTCAATTATTTATTAATGTTTAATCTTATACTTAAATATATTTTAATTTAAAAGAAAATTTGAAAATTTTAAATAAAATTAAAATTCAGTTTAATAAGTAATTTTATAAGATTGAATTAGATTTATAATATTTTTAATAAAAAGATATTCATATTTCATATATTTAAATATTTATACGGTGAAAAAGTTGTAAATTGAGTTAACTATGATTACCTAGGAGAGAAAAAATGTCTAGTAAAAATTTAAAAGGTCTGAAAGATAGAAAAGTGAAGGAACCTAAGATTAAGAGTTATGAATGTAATTTATCCTAAAGTATAAGTAATATTTTTTAGGTTTCATGGAGTCTAATGGACATGATGTGGGTTGGTAAATGTTGGATATGATTTGTGAAGAATAAGGTAGTATGTTCAAAAGTTCAATCTAAGCAACTTTCAGATAGATTTTATTGCTATTTGTTTTCAATTTGGTGAAATGGATTTGGCAGACTAATATTCAAAATATCCTACAATTCATTAAATAATTTTTAATTAAGTTTTTAAATTTCTTTAATATTAGATTTTTGAAATTTTATATTTTTCAATCCAATCTCTTGTTTATTTTGTTAGCTAGATAACATGGCTGTTATAGTATTTTGTTACCATGATTTCTTATCTTTATATGTTTAAAAATGTGATGTTTTGTAATTAATAAAACAATATTGTAATTACTATAAAATAATAAGTATTTTTTATTATTTTAGTATTTCATATTTATTAATAAGTGAAACAAATAAATAAGACAACAGATAAAATATCACTCAATTAACAAAACAAAAAAATAATGACAAATTGAAAAATATAAAATTTTTTGAGTATCTAATAAATATAAAAAAATTAATAAATTTAATAGGTAGTAAAATTTATGAAGAAGAACTTCAAACTTAAATCTTACAAAAAAATACATAATAATAAAATAGTAATATTTATTTTTCATCCATTATTGTGATTTTGCTAAAGTTTAGTTAATGGGCACCATTGACATAAGTGGGAGATCTAACTTAAATTCTAAGCCAATCCTTATATTGTAATATCCTTAGATTACCTATCCCATGTGAAAGTGCTTCCCACTTAGTGCACCATTATCAAAGAAAATTAAGCTATATTTTGGTGGCCATTGCAATTAGTCAAACCACGAGTGCCAACTTTTTTATTTAATCCAAATCTTGTTAAGGACGAAACATATAAACCAATACCTATATACTCCGGTAAAAAAACAGTTGACCTATTGTTTAGGAATACCTAATCATAATATTCAAAACCATCAAAATGTAAATGCTTAAGTCTTAGTTTAGGAAAAGTTTTTCTCTTCTTCCCAAAATTTAAATATATATAATATTCATGATATTTTATTGTCTTTAATTATATCTTAATCGATTTTTATATGAAGTTTTAATTTTTATATTATATTATTTCAGTAATTATACTGTGTGATCACTCGGTCAGCCATGGACCAAGTGGTCCATCATTTAGGAAAAATGACTAACTAGTTCGGAACAGTCACTAATTGATAATTAATCTGAGTAATAACAATTAGTGATGGACGGTTAATGAAAATAATAGTTATTGATTGATAATTAATAAGAATTTAATGTTATTTATTGATAATAAATGGGTCAGATCTAAGTTTAATATATAATATTTATAAATATATGTAGAAATCAGGTAATTAATTCTCATTAATTATCTTTATTATAATATTATTACACAAACTCACTTACTTGAGGGTCCGAATATCTTCTGTAGGCATCTCCCACACGGCCTGGGCAAAAAAAAGAGAAAGAGCACAACATAACTCGAATGATGGAGGACCATCAAGAAGCTCATCTAGTCTTTAGGACAACTTTTGAGTGCTTTGAATAAGATACCTCAATGTCTTACCCAAAATAATATTTTCTCTAAATTTTTTAAATAATTACTTCTAAAATAAAAAATTATATTTTTATTCTTCTAATTTCTGATTCTTAAATTTTATGGCTTATAAACATATTCATGAGGGTTTATAAATTTTCGTGATTTAAATTTTATAAAATCTCATATATGACTCTCTCTACATCTATCTATCTTTCTTATATAAATAAGTATAAACATTGCCCTAAAGATGATAAAAACTTATGAATATATTGTTGAAAATTTCATATCGACTAGAGATAAGGTCAATTTAATATATATATATATATATATATATATATATATATATATATATATAAGTGGAGTGCAGACCTCAGCTTATAAACCGGTTTTGTCAGAAATGAGTTTTAGGCCTAACTCAACCCCACAAAACCGGTTTATAAGCTGAAGTCTGCACTCCACTTTTATATATATATATATATATATATATATATATATATATTTAATAACAAATTAAATAGCAGTGATGAGTAGGAGTTATAATGATTGATTGAAGATGATAAGATGCACTTATCAATTTATAATAAGCACTCTTTAATTTTGTAACATATGGCTTTGTTTTTCCATTTTTAGTTTTCTTCAACCTTTTCAAATTTCCCACAAAAGGCAAAAAGCTAAAGAGATTCATTTGTAATGCTTCTTGATATTGGATAAGCATTAAGGTTTCATGAAATGTTAAATCATAAGAGGTGGCTGGCCTCTAATCATCCATTGCCAAACCCAGTTCTGTGTGGAATATTTCACACATTGTAAACAACAGTGCAAAACCACTAAGCAGAATTGCCATAATAAAGCTATCTTTCAGTAATCTATTAGTGGGAAATAAAAAACACAGTGTCAAGTTTTGGAAAAAAAAAATTATCCTTTTTTTTTATCTTATAAAAAAATTAATTTTTTTTTTCTTTTTAATTTTTTTTAGTCAACTAATATACACAACACAACAAAGCACTTCCCGAGATAGATTAATGCTTAATTAAATTCTGATTTTTTATTTATTTCATAATTATATTTCATTTCAAATATTTTCAATATATAAATCTTTTAAAACACAATTTTGACGAATTTATGTGCATATGTTAAGTTGACACATGTTAGAGATTAAAATAATATTTTTTTTACTTATTTTATTTATACTAATATTAAAGAGATCATATTTTGGTGTCTAAATTTATTTTTCAATTTTATTCTTCAAATAAATATTTAATAAAATAATTATTTTATTAATTTTATTTTTTAGGTGTTCGTTTTTTTTTCAATTTTAACATTTTTTTAAACTTAACTTACTTTTTAATTAAAAAAATTATCTACAAAATAAAAACTACTTATAATAAAATTATAAAAACTATTTATATTTAATTTTATAATTATAATAATTACAACAATAATAATTTTATTATTTTTTATTACCTTTAAAAAAAAGTAAATACACAACTTATGTGTTTTCACTAATATATTTAAAGAAAATTTAAATGTGTAAGAATTTTTTTAATACATTAAACATTGTCGTTTTGTTAACTACTAGTAAGAGAATGTGTCTACATAGCTAGGAATGGCAACGGGTCGGGTCAAGCATGAATAGTGTGATACCCGAACCCGACTCGCATGAAAAAAACGTACTCGTTACCCGCTCTGCTACCCGTCGGATATCTGCATAAAAAGAACTCGCGAACTTTTTTTAATTCACGGATACTCGTTGGATACCCGCAAATATTTAAAAAAAAGTATGAAGTATCAAACCCTAAGTTTTTTTACTTTCTAGAACCAAAGAAGTTCTCCATGGCAACTTCCTTCTCTCACTTGTGTTGGTCTTTGGAGTACCATCTTCACTTAAGCAGATATGGAGATGACAACCTTCTCTTTCACCTCTAACCGCTTCGTCGCCGTCTCGCAAACCAACGAGTCACAAGGTCTGATCTCCTCCTCCTGCATCAATCATCGCCCTAGTGATTTTACACCAGTGCAGAATGGGCTTTAGACGTCGATTATTTTAGCCTTTTAACGTCACCTAACGAACTGACATCTTTACGGGTGACGTTAATGGGACGTCGGGCTTCTGCAGGAGCGACGTCACTATAGACGTCGGCTAGGCCAAAACGCGACGTTTATAAAGACATCAGATATTAATGTCCTAACCAGATTTTCAAGATTGTCAAATCTGGCTAGAAGTGAATCATAAGCATCTTTACTAACGACATTGTTGTGGTCAAATGTGTTGAAGGTAGATGGTTGATGTCTCAATATGTCTCCTCTTCCAACACTGTAATTGGAGGCAAGTTGTCCTACCTCATACAATCGTTCTTTCTTCTTCCCCCTGACGACCTCAACCCAGCATTAGGTCTTGATCATTTCATCATCAACATCTACTCTAGAGTTAGGATCAGGAGCAGATCCCCTCTTTGATCACGCCTGTGTCAATCTCGTAGAAAAATCTTCCTGTTAAATAAGATAGAAAACGTTAGTAACATGAATTTGAAAGTGTGAAACAAAAAAGAAAAATAGTACAAAATTGAATGTTGTTAAAAAGTTTACTTACAATGGTCTTGTGAGACATTTTATCTACATATTCGTCAGTCCCCTTACGAATATGATTTTGTGTAAACATCTCATCAACAGGAACAACCCATCCAAGCTCTGTTGCCTGTAATATTTTAAATAAAACATACGAATGGCATATATATTAATTTCAAAGTACATGATGTTATAGAGTTATTGATAAGAAATGAATGGAGAAAGCTCTAAAATGGATTAAGAAAGCAAAGAAAACAAAATATGTAAAGGAATGAAAAGTCAAAATTACGCTTTCACGTTAAAAATTGGTTGCCATATGTCAGTGCCATAACATTTTTTCTTAAACTCAATTTAATGCACAATTGGCTCATGAAAATCATTCAAACAAGTGAAAATCATTCAAAAAAGTTGTAATTAGGCTTGTTACACGAGCTTATTGGCTTTTAGAGCAAAATTTCTTATATTTTTCTCTTATCCTTTCAAAATTCTTACATTGGTCATTTTTAACGTTGGTTATTCAGTGATTGGACGTTAAACGTGTGACGTTATATGCTGTTTTTGCACTAGTGATATTAACAATTATAATTTTATATTACTTTAATAACTATGAGCATTTTGATAATCTTTAATTTCTACCAATTAAACAAAATTTTTAAATCTATCACATCAATCAAATCCTACACTAATTCTCACATATTTTACCTCCAAATACATTCAAATAACCAACAAAAAATTTACCATTAAATATTTTCAAATTCATTTAACCACTCTCTCCCAAATATTTTTTTCAAATTCTCTCAAGGAAACACAGCATAAAGTTGCTACTCACTCACATATACAACTTTATTTAACAATGATAATTAATTAAATTTAAATCTAAATACTAACTTCAGAAATTATACTTTCATTTCACCATTTTTTTTTTCACGATAACTTACCTTTCGATAAGAGAAAAAATAAAATGTATCTCCAGATGTATAAATTATAGAAAAAATTAAGTCAGATACATAATAAAACCTCAAATGTCCATCATTATATATTTGTCGTTTTCAATCATGATACATAGTTTTTATTTATTACGATGTAGTACTTGAAATCAACTTTCATTTATTTCTGTCAACTTTCTATGACTACCTTAGTTTGAACAATGATATTGAGATCTTAAAAGATCTGATAAATCTTTTAATATATTTCATTTATTTAAAACAACAATACCTTAAATCACTTAAATGCCTCAAAATTAATTGCACCTAATATATTTGGGAATAGTAAGTCTTATGTATGTTATACTCAATAAGCATAATATTCTCAACTTCTTATTGCTAACTTAATCCATTTGTGAAGTGCTTAATTAATAAGTATAATGAATGCGTTCTACTTTTCATTTTTTCTATTTCAACTAAATAAGTTCTGGTTTGCCAACTACTTCATTTGTACTTATCTTCAAAAGAAATTCAAAATATTTATTGTTTATACGAATCAATTTATAATGTATAAGAGTTTTTTTTATTTATTTATCGGCAAAGTACAGGTATTTTTATATATATAATGGACTCCTTGGGATAATGTGTGATTAAAAGTATTAATAAGAAGAGTAATTTTGTGAAAAGAAATGTATATAAATTTAAGCTAGATTTACGTTGTGAAGTAAAATTGATAGTTTTCTTTAATTTAATAAACAGGAGCAAGTGTTATAAATGAAAAACATTTATTATGAACGCAAAATACAACTTTTTTACCGATTTCTATCCTTTACATTCATCTTGTATCTAAAATGGAGACTAATATTTAACCATTTTGCTTAAACTTAACCTCAATGTTTTCATAAATAATAATTTTGAATATTCATTTATTTAAAAATAGATACATGTTTCTTAAAAAAAATGAAATAACTTACTTTTAAAACAAAACATAGTATAGAATAACATTAAAAAAAAGTAAAAAATTGCTTATTTTATTAAAAAATATGTTAAAACAAAGTAAGCCAATACCAACAATTACATCCTACAGTATTCCCTTCCAATAATTTAGAAATTCTTTATGTCAAAGCATTAAATTCAAAGTTATAACTTTTGGGTAGAGGAACATCTACCTCCAATGTCCAATCACCATGCATTTATGACATAACATACACCCAATGAAAAATTTATTCTTTTACACATTTTGTAGAAATAATATATACATACATACATATATATATATATATATATATATATATATATATATATATATATATATATATATATATATATATATATATATATATATATATATATATATATATATATATAAAAGCCCACCACCATAATTATGTCTTTAGCTTCCTACTTAAGCAATCATCAATAGTGGAGCTGAATATATTTTTGTCTGTGTTAAAATCAATGGAACAGTTTCTGATATGTTCTGATCAATTGCTTGATTTATTTATGTGTATCTAATCTGAAAAACACTGTTTTATTCAATTAATCACGACTTGGTGAAACAGTGAGGCTGGAATTCTGAATGATTTTCTACAGTTTCAATGACAAATAGTGTAATTATTAATTAATAGTAGTAGCATTAGTACATAGAACAGAAACCCTAGATAGAACCAAAACCAGATGACGTGGCATGATGTAGCTGCCATCTTCCACACGCAACTGATATATATTTGGAGGCTATATAATGAGACAACATTTGGGTACCTTAGAGTTACCATATCCTAAAATGATGTGATGTAAAATATGATTGATTTCAATATAAAATGGCTATAATGTATTACTATTATTATTATTATATAGTGTGAATTAAATTAATCAACTTGACATGGTTCAATTTTCTACGAATAATTAAAAAGAAAAGTAAGCATGTTGATATTACATTATTTGAAATATAATTTAAGGGTATTGTAGAGGAAAAAAAATATGTAGATGGAGCCAAACATATATTGAGATGTGGAATTTTTAAATAATAAAAAAGCTTTTTGACTTTTAGACACCTTTCAATTCAAATCTCATTCTTATCTGCTGAAATCTCACAGTGAACAATCCAAAAGAAAAAGACAACATTGAGAAAGTAAAATGGTTGAAGCAGACAGAATTAAACAGGAGATAATCAAATTCAAATGGTAGTGGTTATATGGTGACGGTGTCATTGTGTACATCATTAGTATAATAATTATATCTATCATGAAAAAGACAAGAAAATTTTATTTTGTTATAATGTTACATAAAAATGGTTTTTTTGAAAAACAAATTCCCTTTATATTGTCTAACTAGCCTTTTGTTTACATAATGAAATAACCTTAAATATTTGTGAGTTTATAAGATATTAAATATGCTTAATCTGTAATTTTGTATAAAATATTTCAAGATTAATAAGGAAATTTATAAACCAAAAAGATATAGCATTATCATTTATAGAATTAGATGAAACTTATCCTAAACCTCACCAATTTTCCTTTTGTAAGATCTTCATCCAATCTTTCTTTTCTAAGATATTAATTTTTGGGTTCTTCTCACTTCAAAATTGATCCATTCAAAATATGATTTTTGAAGGGAAAGTCCTCAATTCATCATCACAAAAGATCATATTTCTTGTACCAAAAATTTTTCTTACGTCACCTTTGATATACGTTGTTGGAAAATTGAACCCAAAATTATTAGAGGGTGACATAATTTTGGAGGGAAAAAAGAAACAGCATACCACAAAAGATTGTTGACTAAGCATGCTAAAAGGTGGAGAAATTGGTGAATCTTAGTCATTGATTTGAGGTAAACATGAGGAGATAAGTGGGCTTTTGTTTTGTTTGTGTCCATTCCACAAGTTGACCCTTTTATGGCTGCAAAAAGGAAGCCCAATTCAAACTCCACATTCGAAACGACAATGACTTCAACATGTAAAAGGGAGACGTTTGACCCACGAAAAGTTTGAGGTTGAGACGTGTTTGGTTTGTGTAACTCATTGTATTTGCAAATACTCCAAACAAACACAAAAAAGTCAATTCACTTTTACGAGCACGAATGAAGACATATGAGTGGAGGAACAGCCGAGTTCATGATTTCAGTAGTTAAAATTTATTAGGATACAAAGTATTGTATTAAATAAAACAAGAGATGAACATAGATTTCTATATGGTATATAGTATGGGTCGAACGGTTAAAGCACAAAGCAACAATGGTCAATTAGGTCAAATAATTTTATTGATGTTGGATCGTAATTGGACCAACGTTTAAATTGTTATTGGGCTAATAGTTCCGTGTTTAATCAAAGATATCTAATTAAAGATATTGATAAGTTGTTTATGAGTAATTAATTGAATCTAAAGGTAAGTTTGTTTTTATTTTATTGGATCTGTGTTAATCTATGATCCATGAGATGACTTATAAATATAAGGTCAGGACCAAAAGCCATATAGGTTGGATTAGATACCAAATACTCAATTATAATTTATTGAACATTTAATTATGAGCCGAAGTTCTTCTAATATACGTCTAACTTGAGCGTCAGAGTGTCTTTTGCAGGTATCTCTCACAATCAAGAATGCAAGAAAGTGAAGTTTTATTAATAAATAAAAAAATAAGTTTTCTTTAGACTTTCGAATCTTGAGCATTGAGAAGGAGGTATTGTTGGATAGAATGAAAGGAGTTTAGGATGAATGTGTGTGTTAAGAAGATGAAGAAAGTTTTGGTTTGAATATTGTGGAGAAAAGAAAATGGGTTTTGTTAATATTGCATTTACTTGAAAGAGAGAAGTTGATTACGGTTCTACAAAAGATGGCAATAAGATTAGCAGCTTTACTTTCCTATCAATTATTCATTATTGCTTACACACTTTTCACCGACCAACATTTTCTTTTCTTTTCCCCAAATTAATTAATTCATTGTGTTTGTATTAGCTGGCAAATGAAATTAGTTTTCATATTTCGTATGAAAGTACTTTTAAGTGAGAAAAATAAATTATCAAATTAATTTATAAATAAACTAAAAAAAATCCCTAAATGGTTTTTAATTTTTTATTTTATAATTTGTATGAAAATTAATTTTAATTTATGAATAAATTTATTTACTTTGGTGAACCTAAATAAAATGTTAAATCACATAATAATGTCTAATAACTAATATTAATTTATTATAAAATTTATCTATTGTTTTCTCTTTCTTTTCCATTAATTTATTTAGCCTTCTTGATTATAAGAAAGATGTTATTTACTTTTTGAATTATTTTTTAAAATAATAAATTTTTCATATGTTTTATTAAAAGTTGAATTCATAATTTTGATACGAATTGAACACTCATCACTAATAAAAAACTATAATTAATAATTAGGATGTAACTTTTTTTATTTTAAAACATAATAATTCAAACATCACAATTCGATCGTAACTTAACCTATTCGACATATCATAAGATTTGATGCAAGTTACAAAAAATGTATATTCAATATAAATGTTTGATGTGATATTAAATGTTACAAATATACTTTTGAATATATTCTTATTTAGTTAATAATCCTTTATATATACTAATTGTTTTTGTTCATAGGGTTTAGGTCAACTATTTTCCTTCCTTTCGTCTTATTTCAAGCATGAGTAATTGTTTTCCTTTTTTCACTCTCCTTACTGTTCAATCAAGTTTGGAGGTTATCTATAAAAGGTATTTCGATATCAAAGTCAGTAAAGATTGGATAATTCTAACAGAAAATGCGTATTAAATGTAGCCAACTTACCACAATACCTCAAACTTGTATTTAAAGATTTTTTAACGAGTTTCATATTAACATCGACCTAATTACAACCCAATTAATCATGATCGTAGTTAGGGTTAATATGATTATCTGTAATCTTAATTCTTATTTATGGTTGACGACTCAGTTCATCTTTTTCATCAACTGACTCAACAAATTGATAGCACCGTCCAACCTTAGATTGATTGAACAATCATACGATATATCTATAGTCATTACAAAAGCATGTGTACGAATCTTGAAAACAATAAATAAATTCATTATAAATAATAACTTACCGCAAATTAATTTTGTTGTTGTAACATTAGTCTCCTAAACATCTAACTATAATGTTGTTGACACCGATGTATGAGATTATGTTGGTCTTCCTTGAATCCCTAAACTATATTTGGATGTGATATGGAGCAATAGCACTCCATACATTCATCCTCACATGCAACAGGATGTGAATCCTTTGCTACTTGGACATTGCCGTGGTCCATACCAAGCATCTTTACCAACATTCTTGTACTTGCATCTATAATTATGTACCAAATGCAATGGTCATCTTGTTCCACAAATACAAACATTAACCCTTCTATGTTATACCTCATAACTAATGTGGCAAATAACGAAACGAGAGATGCAATGTTAGATTGCAGCTACTAAGAGAGATAGTAACGAATGCAACTTATGGATTGTATGGGGTGATGTACATAATGTAATGGCGACGGTTCAATAATGAAAACAAACATATATTAACACATGGGTATTTTTGTCCTTTAAAAAATTTCCTTAATGCTTGCTGGAGTTTGGTTTGAGTTATTTAATTTAGGATAATGATACTTTGACAATATTTTAATATCATCTTATCCTGTGATTGATCTAAAATTACAATCAATGATAATAATATAAAATGTTGTAAAAAAAATGTCAAATATCACTCTCCTTTAATTTAAGAACATCACACTAATACCTTATATTTTGGGAAGTTTCTTTTAGCACTCCCTTACGTTCTTCTTGCACCTCCATAGGCATAAAAAAAAGTTAAACATGAGGCAAAAACATATTCAACTGCATAATTTGAAAATTGATCTTGGATTGTGCAATCCAAAATAAAATTGTGTTCCAGATTGCAGAGTTTAAAAACATTCAATATAAAATTCAAAATACATTTTTAAATTATATAATTTAAAAATATATCTCAGATTATTTAATTGGAAATATAATTTTGAATTCTATAATCCAAAAGTATATTCTAATTCATACAATTCAAGATACATTTTCAAATTAAGCAATATAAAAATGTATTATAGATTGTATAATTCAAAAATGTAAAAAATACATTTTTTTTTAATTTGTATATGTACTTTAGATTATTGATAAATTCGATTTGACTACATATTTGAAATTTATTTGTAAAAATAATATTTTTTAACAGGGTGCACGGAGAAATTGATGAAAGTGGAGGAAGAAACTGCTCTAAGGACGATATAACCAAAAAAATCACTGCAAATACCAATTCATCGAAGGCCCAACATTACGAAGCTCAATTTCTGTTTGTGCCATTTCAATAAATAAATAAATAAAAAGACTCGAGCGAGGCACTAAATGCTTATATTACACATATCTGACAA
This sequence comes from Vigna mungo, assembly GCA_036885675.1. Taxonomy (NCBI): domain Eukaryota; kingdom Viridiplantae; phylum Streptophyta; class Magnoliopsida; order Fabales; family Fabaceae; genus Vigna; species Vigna mungo. The sequence continues at coordinate 15,791,466 of CP144693.1, read as the reverse complement.
CCGATTAATTTCAAGACGACTGTTTTTCTAATTAAAAAATCTCAAGTATGCTATTAAAACTATTTTTCTTCAAAAACAAGTTAATCCAAATGCATGATCCCCGAAAAAATTATATTATAATCTTCGTAGCAGATACGGATAAGTCATACCTACCCTTACTAAGTTGATCATCCTAGCAGCCCACAAGAATAAACAGTGGTTTAAGCAGACAGTGACTTCTGAGTCATCACTATTCATTCAACCTCTAACTATTGCAAATTTCCTGGTCAAAGACCAACCAATGTAGAAATTGTGTAGAAAAGCTGAAAAATCTGTCCAGTTTCAATTAGTTTTATACATTTGCTACTGTAAGGAATAAGTTTTCAGTGAACCACAAATACAATATAGAATCAAGTTCGGCCTGTTAGAGTCCTGCAATAGCCTTGATGTCTATATAGTCAGCAAGATCAGTTCCCAGCAGCCGTGTCACTTCTACACTGTTCAGTTGCAGGAAGCAAAAGCCTAAGCCTACTTCTGTACTTTGTGATACGGTGTAACCGTTCTTCCCTTAATCTATGTGCCGAAAAAGGAAAGTAATAACATTGTTAATATGTTTATTTCATCCTAAATTATATGGTATATCGCAAAAAAGAAAAATACATGTATTATTGGTTGACCCGTATAACCAGTGTATTTTAATGAAGTCGATTATAACATACGTATTAAAAGTATACATTGGTGTCGAGGTTAACATTATTTAAGAAATCTAGGTTCAACACTATCCAATGGGCAAAATAGTTATTAGATTTCATCTTCCAAAGTTTCCCACTTTGTTTCACTGTTTCTACATAGTTCAAATGGGGCAGGCCATTGGAATGAGTGGTAGAGTCTTTGGACTATGGTTAAACAGCTGATTGGATAAGATCAAAAGATCATTGACAGTGTAGTTGAATGCGTTTGTCATGTAAAGTGAGTAAATGACTGGTCAGTTCTAGACTGGCCGAGCTAGTTATTATGTCAATTTATAGAGTCATAAGCAATTTCAATCTAAAGAACTGAGAGGACAGGATATATCTTTAGTACTGTTTTCACTATTCTGAAGAGTACGCGTTTCACGAATCATAGCTTTCCTCTGGCTAGGATGGACTAAAGCATCACCTACAATTTTAGGAATTGACATTGAAGAAATAGAAGAAAGCAAAGTGAAGTCTATAGGGATGGAGGCAATCCATGATAGCTATTAGCAATATAACGAGGTGAAGGATTATGAGTGAAGTGTGTACCTTAACAAAAAATGGGAAGATCAGACTCAAAAATTGGGAGCCAAGGAGACAAAGAAGTTGGCACTGGGGAAGAGTTAGTAGGTGACCCAGCTGGAGGGTGAAGATGTTACATTCGAAGCCGCGATGGTGTATCTAGTGGTACCTCGGACACAGCTGTTGTATCAAAGGCAAGAAAGATGGTGATGGTGGTAGTTGCACTCGCACAGCAAAGAAAAGTAGGCATAAAATAGAGAGAAGACTCAAATGTAATATCAGTTGAGATCACATTGCGACAAAAGGAAGGTGAGAGACACTTATACCCTTCCTAAGACCGAGAGAAACCTAAAAGGACACATTTGAGAAACCAAGTATGGATTTGAACATAGCATGAAGACCCAAACACTTAAGGGTATAAGAGGTGGAGTGACTAGGAAATAAAATAGAAAGAGAAATTTTGTTATCCTATGCTAAGTAAAGCATTGGAAGCCACCCTGGACTCATACGATCCAACAATCTTACGAGTAATATCACAATTTTACAACCTTGTGGTCAACTTAGTCTTTCAATGTTCGACCACGAGTCATAGATTCAACAAATCACAAAAAGCATATTACCACAAATCATTCATTTGTATGCTACAGTCTATAATGCATTATCAACTAGACATGTCATGTTCTTACCACAACACACATAGATGATGAAAGCAAAAACCAAAAGGTGAAAGGAAGGCTACAAGTTAAGCATACCGCAATTTAACCTTTTTGGCCCGTTTAATGTGTCTCTTTAATAAATCTTGTGGTGATAAGTTCTCAACAGATTGTTCATTCTGAAAGCAACAAGGAGAAAAACATGATATGATTAATGGGGTGGAAATCTTGAACTAAAAGAACAAAAATGTCAATAGAAACATGTGCTTGAGAACAATATTATTCTACAAAGCTTATTCATCAACACAACTAGTTTCTAACAAAATAACTATTTTGTATGAAAATAAGGATTTCAGTTTCATAAGTGGTTGCTTTAAAATAGGAAGTTAACTAGAAGAAAATCTAACCTCTTCCTGCTCATCTTCGTTTTTTTCATCTTCTTTCGTGTTTGAAATATAACCAGCCACCATATATGCAGGCAATGGTTTAGGAAGTGCCTTAATTACATCTTTTTGTTGCGGCTGCCAATACAATGAAAAATGTGATAAATAAATAACACATTGAAATACATAGATGCATAAAATATTCATCCTCCAAAAGTAAGTCATTGATAGTAAATTCTTGCACATTTGTAACCAATTTTAAAACCACAGGGTTAGCATATAAGTCATCCCCCTGTTAGAATCTTGTGAATATGTTAGAATCTTATAGTTTTAGTAATTGATGATATTAGAATCAATTGAAGATATAGGATCAATTAGATTAATTCCATATTCATGTTATTACACTAAACTATGATAATTGAATAGTCTGTACTTATGTTCTCTCCCCAATAAATTAATTAGTTTTGTTGTAATCTAAACACAACGATATGCATTCTCGGTTTCTCTTCTTCTCAATATGGTATCAAGAGTGCAACACGAAACATAGCCTAATTTTTGCTTTCCCTATGGGCCCATCGCCCATAAAAGTTAAAATGAAGCCAAAAATATCAACCATGATTTTTTGCTTTCTCCTTGTCTAATTTCATTGTTATCTACCAACAATGTAATTGTTCATAACCACTAGCTTGTTGTTCACCGCAACAACTTTTCAATGAGTCTTTTCTTGTCAACAACCACCAACAAGATCATCACCTTGTGTTAGGACACAATTCTTGGCAACTTCTTCTCCATTCTACTATCCTCATTTTCTGTTCGATGGCCCTCCTCTCCAAGGTATTGTCTCTTCCTTCCATGCTTCCACCACTTCTTGATCATTTCTTGACCCGGCAAGTCAGACCAATTTGATAGATTTCTTTGGTAAAGAAATCAATCTATCATCCAAAAGAAGTATACTCTTAATATATTACAGGAAACAGGCATGATTGATTGCAAACTAGTAGACAGTCCCATGGATCCAAACCAGAAATTAAGGACAGAAGAAGGTGAATTATTCTTCGATCCAGAGAGGTATAGGAGGCTGGTTAGAAAACTGATTTATCTCACTGTTACAAGGCCGAATCTATCCTTTGTAGTTGGAGTGGTTAGTCAATTTATGCAGGTTCCATGTGTTGACCATTGGAACACTCTCATTCACATTCTAAGGTATGTCAAAAAGGCTCCCGGGAAAGGATTACTATATGAAGATAAAGGAAGCATTAGGTCTCTAGGTATTGTGATGCAGATTGGGCAGGTTCGCCTATTGATAGACAGTCTACTACAGGATATTGTGTTTTTCTGGGAGGAAACATTATTTCATGGAAAAGTAAGAAACAAAATGTAGTAGCTCGATCAACAACTGAAGCCGAGTATAAGGCAATGGTGTCACTAACATGTGAACTTATATGGGTGAAACAATTCTTTCAAGAACTTAACTTCTATGACATCCATACTAAGAAGATGTATTGTGATAATCAAGTTGCTCTCGACATTGCATCAAATCCAGTGTTTCACGAGAAGACTAAACATATAGAAATTGATTGTCATTTTGTTCGTGAAAAGTTGTTGACTAAAGAAATGTGTACTGAGTTTGTTGGGTCAAACGATCAACTCGCAGATGTGTTGACCAAGTCATTAAGGGGTCCTCGAATTAAGTTTATTTGTTACAAGCTTGGTACATACGATTTGTATGTTCCAGCTTGAGGAGGAGTGTTAGGATATTTACCCTATTTATCACGATTATATTGTGTCAAGGGTTACCCTATTTATCATGATTATATTGTGTCGAGGGTTACCCATTTATCATTTATTCTTGTATCAATTTATTCATATAAATAGAAGATTATGATAGGAATCAATCAAGCCCTCTAGATTTACTTTTAAAGTTTAATTCTCAAGTCTTATGCAATTAGTGTAGTGAGCCAATTTATGCATGATCCAAGAGAGAGACACATGCAAGCAGTTGCAAAATTCTCCAGTACTTAAAGTCAAGTCCAAGAAAGAGCTATTATTCAAAAGGGAAGACACATTGACTATGAAAATAGTAGAAAATAATATTGAAATTTATTATTTAGAATTGATTGAAAATACATTCTCATATCCTCTATTTGTAACAATCTAATTCTCCTAGAAAGGAAATAGAGAAACTAGGAAACAAAATAAAATAAAAGATTGTATATCTACTTTCTCTAATTAGGAAGATTCTAAATAAATCTTCTCTAATTACAACACTCCCCCTCAAGTTGGTAAATGAATATCAATCATTCCCAATTTGCCTACAAGATCTTGAAATCTACCCGGAGGAAGCCCTTTTGTAAAAGTATCTGCTATTTGAAGTTCTGTAAGAACATGAGTTGTAATCACAAAGCCTCTGTCAAGATTATCTTTGATGAAATGTCTGTCAATCTCAATGTGCTTGGTTCTATCATGTTGTACTGGATTATGGGCTATACTCATGGCAGACTTATTGTCACAATGTAGTTGTATCGGTTTCTCCACTTAGACTTTAAGATCATCCAAAATGATTCTCATCCAGAGTCCTTCACACATTCCTTGAGCAAGCGCTCGAAATTCAGCTTCTGCAGTAGAACGAGAAACTCTATCTTGCTTTTTGCTTCTCCATGTTACCAGACTATCTCCAAGAAACACACAATACCCAGAAGTAGATTTTCTGTCAGTAATAGAACCTGCATAGTCAGCATCAGTATATATCTTCATGGTCAATGTGTCTTCCCTTTTGAATAATAGCCCATTTCCTGGACTTGACTTCAAGTATTGAAGAATTTTGTCAACTGCTTGCATGTGTCTCTCTCTTGGATCATGCATAAATTGGCTCACAACACTAACTGCATAAGCAATGTCTGGTCTTGTGTGTGATAGATAAATTAATTTTCCTACCAATCTCTGATATTGGGCCTTCTCTACAGGAGCACTTTCTTCATATCCCATTTTGTGATTCTGTTCTATAGGAACTGTTGAAGTTCTACATCCCAGCTTTCCTGTTTCTTTGAGGAGATCAAGTACATATTTTCTTTGGGAGATGAAAATTCCTTTCTTGGAGTAGGCAACCTCTATTCCAAGAAAATATTTGAGTTTTCCTAGGTCTTTCATTTCAAATTGAGTTGCCAATTTATCTTTTAATGCCAATTTTTCTGTTTCATCATCTCCTGCAATAATCATATCATCCACATAGACAAGTAATAGAGTGAGTTTACCTGTAGAAGAGTGCTTTATGAATAGAGTATGATCTCCTTGGCTTTGTTTGTATCCCAAGGAAACCATTGCTTTTGTAAACCTTCCAAACCATGCTCTAGGGGATTGCTTAAGACCATACAATGCTTTCTTCAGGAGGCATACCTTGTTTCTTTCATTTTTCACTTCAAAACCTGGGGGAATCTCCATGTACACTTCCTCATCTAGATTTCCATGAAGAAAGGCATTCTTCACATCCAGTTGGTGTAAGTCCCATCCAAAATGGGCAGCCAAAGCGAGAATAACTCGAACTGTATTCATCTTTGCCACTGGGGCAAATGTCTCCTCATAGTCAATCCCATATGTTTGGGTATATCCTTTTGCCACCAATCTAGCTTTATATCTTTCTATTGTCCCACCTGCCTTATGTTTCACTGTGAATATCCATCTACATCCCACTGTCTTCTTGTCTCTTGGCTTATCAACAATCTCCCAAGTTGAATTTCTTTCTAATGCATTCATCTCTTCTTTCATGGCTTGATTCCAATGTTCAATTTTCATGGCCTTTTGTATTGAGGTAGGAATTTCTGTGGCATCAATGGCAGCAATAAAACTTTTGTGCTTATCAGAGAGATTGTTAGTGCAAACATATTGAGAAATAGGATATTTAGCACATGATCTTCTTCCCTTTCTCAATGCAATGGGTAAATCCTCGGTAATACTTACCTCCTCCTCATTGATATCTTTAGGGATCCTCACCTCGGGATTAGACAATTTTTCTTGCTCGAGAGTTGAAGTGGGTTGTTCTCTTCTTTCATATTTTTTGCCAAAAAATTTGTCTTCTTCCTCTTTTTCCTCACTGTGGACTATGATACCTTCATTGCTCAGGTCTTGAGCATCCTGCAAAGACAAACATGGTAATGACAAGAAGGAGAGTTCATCCACTTCAAGTGTTTTCTCCCCCTGAAGTGGTGGACTGACATAAAAAGATTGTGTTTCATGAAAGGTGACATCCATGGTGATAAAGACGCGACGACTCTGAGGATGATAACATTTGTACCCTTTTTTATTAGAAGGATACCCAATAAAGACACATTTAAGAGCTCTGGGATCTAATTTACCACGGTTAGGATGATGAGAGTGAACAAAAACAACACATCCAAAGACTCGACTAGGTAGACTAGTTAGTAGGGAAGAAGAAGGAACAAAAGACAATAGAGACTCTATAGGACTAATGCCATTTAAGATACGAGTGGGTAACCTGTTGATGAGATATGTGGCAGTTAACACAGCTTCTCCCCAGTAATTTTTTGGAACAGACATTTGAAAAAGAAGAGCTCTGGTTACTTCAAGAAGATGACGATTCTTTCTTTCTGCAACCCCATTTTGTTGAGGGGTATTAACACAGGTCAGTTCATGAACAATACCATTATGAGACAAAAAATTGAGAAATTCATGATTCACATATTCAGTACCATTATCAGACCTAATTCTTTTGATATTTTTTCCAAATTGATTTTGGACAAGATGGAAAAAATTAACAAAAATTTGAAAAACTTCGGATTTATTTTTCATAAGGTATGTCCATGTGACACGGGTACAATCGTCAATAAAGGTAACAAACCATCTGGCTCCAGAAATAGAATCTATGACAGGACCCCAAACATCAGAATGAATTAAATCAAATGGAGAAATACTCTTTTTATGACTAATAGGATAAGATGAACGATGGTGTTTTGAAAATTGACAAATATTACAATTAAAAGACTCAACAGATTCTTTGGTAAACAAGTGGGGAAATAAGGACTTGATAAGACTGAATGAAGGATGCCCAAACCTTTGATGATGTAACCATATTTGGGATTTTGCCCACGTCTCAGATGTTGCTTGTTGACTCATGATTTTCGTATTGCCTTGGTCATCACACTTCAAAAAATACAACCCACTATGCTCCTTAACAGTTAAAATTGTCTTCCCCGTGACAAGGTCCTGAAAAACACAATAAGTTGGAAAAAATGTTACTGAGCAATTTAAATCCTTTGTGAGTTTTTGCACCGAGATAAGATTGTTGGCTAATTGAGGAACATGTAAAACATCCTTCAATACAATAGATGAGTCCAAAATTATATTCCCAGATCCGCATATAGGTATACCCTGACCATTTGCAACTGTAATAAGTTGTTCTTTATTTCTTTTACTATATGAGTCGAAGGACACACTAACAGGTGTCATATGATCAGTTGCACCCGAATCAAGAATCCAAATGCCTTGAGACACATGATCAACAGTATTGAGGCAAATCTTACCTTTTATGGACAAAGTGCATGATCCAGAGGACTTACTCATTGATTCATCCATTGCTTTCAAAGGAATAATTTTTACTTCAGATATCCCGTAGAATGCAACGAGGGAGTCTCCAAGACGATGACGGTGTATGGGTCACACCGAGAAAAAAAGGAGTAGAACTTAAACAACCAGATCTACTCAAGAAAAGGTCAAATGGTTTGTCACAAACCCTAGAAACATTCTCAGGAGTCTCCGGCGACTCTTCTGTGGCAGTGACGGCGAGTGGGTCTCGCCGGAAAAAAAGGAGCAAAACTTAAAACTCAGATCTGCTCAAATACAGCCCAAACGAGTCGTCACCGACCCTAGGAATGGACTCAGGGCACTCCGGCGACGCTGTCTGTGGTGGCGCCGGCGAATGGGTCTCGCCGGAGGTAGGCGCGTGGGCTACACGCGCCGGTGACTGTGGCGGCGCGTGGCGGCTCCTCTGACGGAGCAACTTCCAACGTTGTGGTCGTCGGAGTTGGGCGCACCTTTCTGCCCTATCAACGACCCCAATCGGCGACGGCGACGGCGGCGGTGGTCGGACAACGGCGGTGGTCGGACAGCGGCGGCGACGACTGTGCAGCGGAATGAAGTTCCAAGATCGGAAGCTCTTGATACCAAGTAGAAAATAATATTGAAATTTATTATTTAGAATTGATTGAAAATACATTCTCATATCCTCTACTTGTAACAATCTAATTCTCCTAGAAAGGAAATAGAGAAACTAGGAAACAAAATAAAATAAAAGATTGTATATCTAGTTTCTCTAATTAGGAAGATTCTAAATAAATCTTCTCTAATTACAACAAAAATATATATTGATGTTGATTATGCAGGTTCTATTACTGATAGAAAATCTACTTCTGAGTATTGTGTGTTTCTTAGAGATAGTCTAGTAACGTGAAGGAGCAAAAAACAAGATAGAATATCTCATTCTAGTGCAAAAGTTGAATTTCGAGCTCTTGCTCAAGGAATGTGTGAAGGACTCTGGATGAAAATCATTTTGGATGACCTTAAAGTCAAGGTGGACAACCCTATGCAACTATACTGGACAATAAGTCTTCCATGAGCATTGCCCATGATCCAATACAGCATGACAGGACCAAACACATTGAGATTGACAGACATTTCATCAAAGATAATCTTGACAAAGGCTTTGTGATTACAGCTCATGTTTCCACAGAATTTCAGATAGCATATATTTTTACAAAAGGGTTTCATTCGAATAGATTTCAATATCTTGTAGGCAAGTTGGGAATGATTGATATTCATTTACCAACTTGAGGGGAGGTGTTATAATTAGAGGAAAATCTTTCTAATTAAAGAAAATATCGGTAGAATCTTCCTAATTAGAGAAAGTATCTATAGAATCTTCCTAATTAGAGAAAGTATCTATAGAATCTTCTAGTTTATTTTTCAGTATATTGTTTTCTTATTTTCCTTTTTCGGAAGATTAGATTGTTACAAATAAGGGTAAGGAAAATGTAATGGACATGAATGATAATAATAAAATTCATTCTCTTCTCAAGTATTACATTAGTTAAATTCAATTCAATTCTCACTCTCTTACTCTTTGATATTCAACCATGCACAACCCAAAGGAAAATCATTAAAAAGTCAAAAGAAACTACAAACTTCTACTTAAAGATTTCAACCATTTATCATTCCAAAGATGCTAAATGATAGAAGATACATGCATCCTCATACAATTAATATTGTTAGAATAATTGCACCTATGCACCATCATTAAGCCTACTTAAGGGTAGTGAGCTAGTCTTTATGTAGTAGTACCTAGGTCTGCACCTAGGTGTCTAGGGCAAACCCTTAATCTTCTATGTACTTTTGTATCAAAACTTTATTATAAATAGATGAAAGTGAGAGGGATCATTAAGTCCTCTAGAAATATATTTTATAGTTTCAATCTCAAGTAATATCAATTAATTATTTTGTTCAGCTTTTAAAAATCAATATAGTTCATTCAAATTCAACAAAAGAGCATAACTTTAGCGAGAGTCACTTATATTCAGTTGCAAAGTAAACATTTGCTATATATACAATAAGTTACAACCAAAAATATTCATCTTCAAGTCAAACTTATATAAAATGGAAGTTGACTCAAAGTAAAAGTCCAGCAATACTTGATGTGGAATATGCAAATTATCAAAGTACACATAAAATGCAATTAGCCTCATTTCTTTAACATCAAAACAGAATTAAAATAGAATAATTTCCAGTCATCATCACAAGCTTAAAATCAGAAGCAGATTACAAATTGTAAAAAGCGGAAGAACAAATATATTACTCAAACCTGGCTTTCTTCAATTACACCATTTCGCAACCATGATCTACAAAGTGCATATAGAGAAGCATCCTCCGTTATTCTTACCTATAAAAATTAAATATAAGATAATTATCACATCTTAAAAAAGTTGCAGGAATAAAGCCAAGATATTAACTCAAGGTACTAACTCGTTGGCATAATCAACACTACATTTTTATGCATCGTAACCTCCATAGTCAACACCTATGTTGGCTTCTAAGGTCATCTCTGATACGTATCCAGGAGATAATAAAAATAGGTGGGGCAGAGTTTATAAGAGGAGAGAAAAGGGTGACGTGGCTTTGTGCATTCTGCCACCACCTCATCTTCGTCATCTCTCTCCTCATTTTCATCTTCATCCCCTTCGCATTCAACTTGGATTTCCTCATTCACCATGACCACCCTTAGCCCCTTTGTTTTCGGTCGAGAAGTTCTTGATAAGAAAGATTATTTGCTCCTCTATCACGTGACCCTTCTTTATTCTTTGCAACCCAATCTTTCTGAACACTTGGGCCAGGCCCATTTCCACCCCAACTTCCCCCATGCTGTTTTGGACCCGTTTTTCCCACCACAGTCAAAATGGGTCAGTGCCCTACTTGAGATCTGTCCCCTCGAAACTCTCCCCTTCCCTGCCATATTTTATTTCTCCTTAATATCTCCACATCGATGGCACGAGCTACATTCATCATGCGTCCCCTGGACAAAGGATGTGCCATGTGCAAGCTTCTTATTCTCGCACGTATTTTGTTCTTCAGCCCTTGTGTAAAATACGAAAAATACTGTTCACGGGCATTCGTGGCACCTGAGTAATGAGACACTCAAAACTTGTAATATAATCTTCGATACTTCCTATTTGTTTTATGGCAGCCAATTGATCATAAATACTCCCTTCTCCCCTGCCTCCGTATCGCTCCAACATCTCTCGTTTCAAGTCTTCCCAAGTTAACTCATCATATTCATTCAATAAAGCATGGAAAAAATGAATCGTGTTCCCTTCCATACACAGTTGAGCAAGATTCACCCGGACTGCCTCTCGTGTCTCATTTACATTAAAATAAACTTCAACTTTCGCTATCCACCCCACTGGGTCTTCTCCATAGAACGGTGGTAATAATATCTTCTTCATCGATTGCCAAAATTCGGCTAAATCGTCCCCCTCGAGTTGTCTCATACTTTTCGTTCTCTACGTATTCACCGATCCTAACCCCAACTCTTCGTTCTCCCCCTCATTCACATTGGTGAACTTCGACATTAAGTGAAGGAGCTTTGATTGATTCTCAGCGGCTTCTCGGCGTAAGGTTACAATCTGTTCTGCTGAATCCTTACGCAACTTTTCCAAATTGGTTTGGCTTTGCAACGATTGCGCCACGAGCTCCTCGATCACCGCTTTGAGTTTAGCGACCTCACCCACAATCAGCTCCGTCTCATTCTCCTCACTTGCTGGCTTTCCTTGAACATTGTTCTTTCTTGATGGCATGGTCTCCGATCGGGAAATATTGATCCGGCAGGTCGGACCAATTGTAACAAACCAGAGTTTACTAATCAACGAAATGAACAATAAAAATAGAAATGATGCAAATCCAGTATTATTAACCAGAAAACTCAGAAGGTTCTAGGACCCTCTGCCCAGAGCCAAGCTCCTGAGAAGAATCGTATAATTCTTCTCCTTCCAATCCCACCGAAAAATAACCAAAACATGTCCCCCCTCACCTCCTACACCTCATCATATATAACAACCCATACTCTTTTCTTTTTCTCTCTCTTCTAACTAACACCATTCCCTCACAAAGCCACGTCACCCTTTTCTCTCCTCTTATAAACTCTGCCCCACCTATTTTTATTATCTCTTGGGTACGTATCAATCTCACACCCCTTTGTAAATAGAATTCCTTTTCCAAGAGCTCCTTTCAAGTACTATAGAATTCGATAAACAGTTATGACAAGAGTCACTTTTGGATTATGCATGAACTGACTTACAACCCCAAAAACATAGGACATGTCAGGCCTAGTGTGAGACAAGTAGATCAATTTCCCGACCAGCCTTTGATAAGTATCCACAGCTACATCTTCAATTAATTCACCAAGTTTGTGATTTTGTTCAATAGGTGTCTATTAGTTTACACCCTGATTTACCCGTTTCAGCTAATAAATCCAGCGCATACTTTTGTTCAGAGACGAAATACCATCATATCAATGAGTCATTTCAATTCCCACGAAAACTTTTAATCTTTCAAACTCCTTAATTTCAAATTTTGTTAACCAACATTTATTTAAGGCTTCCATTCTTACCTGATTATTTCCTATTACAATTATATCATCTTCATAGACAATTAGTACAGTAACACATAACACTCCCTCTAAAGTTGAATGCTAAATAAACAGTGTAAGGTCACCTTGGCTTTGCATGAACCCCATGGTCTTCATTACAATAGTAAACCTGTTAAACCATGCTCTAGCAGACTATTTCAATCCATAGAGTGCCTTCTTTAATTTACACACCTTTCCCTCCTTGGCTTTAAACCCAGGCAGGACCTCCATGTAAATTTCTTCCTCTAGATTCTCGTGCAAAAAGGCATTTGTGACATTGACAAGAATGATTGCTATGTTACAATGTTCTTCCTTGATGGTAAGGTTACATTGTTTCCAGAGTAGGAAATTATTATTCCAGAATAATCAATCTGTAACTAATTCACGAAAGGTCCAAAAATGAATTTTGTAATGGAGGATATACAGCCAAAGACTCAAGGAACAAGATGATTTTTTGCCCTATAGTCCAAGAAAAATTTGGAGTAGTTGAATAGGAGTTTTATTGTTTAGTGTTATGGAGGGTAAACAATTGACCAAATAGATAATAGTAAGAACAGCTTCTCCCCAATACTATTTGGGTATACATTTACGGAGAAGAGGGGCTCAAGTTACATTTTTGAGATGCCCAAATTTTCGTAGTTTTCCTATCTCCTACCATCCTATACTAGACGTTTAAATAATGTTTGTATATTTCATCATCTAAGGATTTCCTCAAATGATCTGAATGTCTTCTCTTCCATTTCAAGTTGTCACCAAGCTTGCACATTCTACACTGGAACCCTAAATTCATGTTCTTCCTGCATCCATCCTTCCAACCACTGTCAAGGTTAGATCTCCTTCCTAATCAAAATGACAGTTTGAAGTGTCTTAGAATGTCTCATATAGCATCCTTGATCATCACCAAAATCACAACCTCAAGTCTACACACATGATTTCCCTTTTCAAGTATAGTTCATTCATCATGCTCCTAAGATCCATTCAACTCACCATCAATGGCATTTTGTTCACCTTTGACATGTTCGGATGATTACAAAGCCTAATCATGTTAACAAACTCTCACTGCCAAAGATAGATCATGAGACCTACCCAACTTTTGTCATTTCACTTTCCCAATCTATTTGCTCCCCCATCCACTCTAATTATCAAAAGCCCCATTCCCATCCTAAGTAATTGTTTTGTTGATCAGAGTCACAACTTTAAGTTTTTGGTCCTCTAAAATTTACCCAACCTATACTTTTGACAAAAAATGGTTGCAAGCACAACTTAATCTTTATAATCCCAAATGGAAGACAAGTCCTCTTCCATCTAGTGCAAAACACTTATTTCAAAGCATTCCAATTACTTATGTCTACTTGGAGAAGTTGAATGATAATCTTAGAGAGTAGATTTTAAGTCTAATTCACATCACAAAATCACCTTAAAAAATGAGGTTTGCACTCACTTATATTATAATTTAGTCATATCTCTAGTCGATGTAGGATATTAGACACAAACCCTCACTTTGAGAACTAAACATCCCGAGCTTTGAACTAGATATTTAAGCATGGAACTTTAACACAAACTTTAAATCTAATTCAACCCCATAAACTTTACTATGATAGCCTTTGATACTATCTTAGAAAATGGACTTTAAGTCTAATTCAACCTCACAAAATTGGCTTAAAATGTGAGGTTTGTACCCATTTATATATATTATAATTTCACTATTATTTTAGTCAATAGCAGATCTTGACCAATAATTTTGAAAGGACCAAAATAATATTTTCAAAATAAGTGTAGTTTTAATATCTAATCTCCCTGCAAAACCAGTAAAGTTCATTCTGCATATGTCGCAAGGTAACATAGGTGAGCTTCTTTTCATCCCACATGCATTTTGCACCACCCTCACCATGCACATTGTTAGATATATTAGATAGATATCTTATGTTTATCTTATCTTTATCTTTAGTTAGTTTGTTATTATTGTTTATTTGATTATTATTCCTTATTTGTATTTTGGGCTTAGCCCATATCTCTTCTATTATAAATACAATACCTTATGTGTATATTCAACACAAGGGAGATTAATTTCATACATAGTTTTCACTATATTCAACATGGTATCAGAGCAGGTTGTCTGAGTTTCTTCTACACTATCGTTGCTATCGACCACCAACCGCCCTAAGAATTTTGTCTTTCAACACTTGTGTCTAAGTACCTCAATCATGCTCTCCTAATTTCAATTCTTTATAGTGTTTTTTTCACTGTCGCCCACTGTCCGCTACCTCTGTCCACCGCCGTTCTCGTGAGGTGGAGTCTATTTCTAGGTGCTTTGATGAATAAAGGAGTAAAGAGTCAGATCTTCCACCTTCATTGTCTATCATCAGTGCACCGTCATTTCCACGGTTCGTCGTGAGGGGGAGTTTGTTTCTATGTGGTCCAATCTAGTCCCTGCACTCTATCATTGTCCACCACTACAAGCCCCATCCGTTATTGATGGCAATCCAGTCTTTGCAGTCTATCATTGTCCACCATCATAGGCCAATATTTGTTGTCCACCGCTGTCCAATATTATTCTCCATAGTTTTTAGAATTTCTCTCTCATGTTCATCCATGGTTTCATCCATTATTGTCTCTTCTGACCTCTCTTCTGTCACTGATACATTTGTCCCGTCCATATATGTTTTTTCTCCTGTGGCAAAGATGGCTTTTTGTTAGTTTATTTATAGCTATGGTGGCTCTTTAACAATGGCCTCTTTATCAATTGGATGTCAAGAATGCATTCATTAACAATGATTTGCAAGATGAGATTTATATGGAGTAACCTCTTAATTTGTTGTTCAGGGAGAGTCTTCTGGGTTGGTATTTCGCTTTCTATGTTGTCTTCACAATCATTAACAATTTGGTGTCACTCGAATGCAGAAACAAATATTTCAGTAAGTCTTTATTGATTATATTAGTAACAAGCTTGGTACATACGATTTGTATGAACCAGATTGAGGGGCAATGTTAGATATATTATATCTTGGATAGATATCTTATGTTTATCTTATCTCTATCTTTTATCTTTAGTTACTTTGTTATTATTCCTTATTTATATTTTGGGCTTAGCCCATATCTCTTCTATTATAAATACTAATAAAATAAAGCCAACCAAAGGACCTCTTACAAGGAATATGGCCAATAAGATCCAAGAAGAGTTGGAAGCAACAAAGGCTAGAGCTTCTTTTCTCAACATTTTCTCATGGGAAGCATCAAGTTTCGCCCAACAGCCTCATTAGCTCGCGCAGCAAGTGGAAGCTCAGCACTATAGAGTCGAGTCCGGCAAGGACAAGACAAAGAGCTTCCCATGCCCAGTGATTCTTGCTTCGCCCAGCTAGCTTCAGCTCGCCCAGCGACATCAGTCCTTTGCCCAACTCCAATGTCATTTCTAGAAGAATCATCCTTCCGTTGTTTTGTTGTATACGTGTAATACACTAGAAAAACATGCAGCCATGTGGCTTATGATTGTGAGGCATGGTTGATGATAAGCCAGAGCTGATGCACGCTTAGGGGGGGCTGAATCACTATAAATTCAACACCCCACCCTTTGTATTTTCACTTTTGATGCATAGTAAAGTCACGATGTTGAGATCACTCCAACCTTGCCTTGCTTATTCTCATCTCCTCTAGCCTCCTTCCTTGGTTAGGAATGCTTAGAGATTCGCCTGCCACACATACACACCACCAATTCCTCTTTTGCTTCAACCAACATCATTTATTTCCGTTGCTTCCTTCACTAACTAAGAGTCTGTTTGGTGCAAGCTTTGGAATGGCAAATCATATGTGCTTTAAGGATTCCATCCAATACAGTACCTTATGTGTATATTCAACACAAGGGAAATCAATCTCATAAACAGTTTTCACTATATTCAAGACACGTGAACAAAGGATACTGAAAAACTAGACCATTCTTAATCACAAACATTACTGACCCTTGTCTCTGTTCTCGAAAGAAGAAGTGTCCAAAGTTGTGGATCTGGTGACGAGATTGGGTGGTCGAAGCTATTCCATGAGATAATTGAAGTTAGTGGGAAAGTGGGAAATTTTGAATACCATTTATGTGTTTCATTGGCTAATTAAAAATGTTAGGTATTTTTGGTTCACTCCAAACTTTGAACATGTTTCACCAATTGGAAAAAGGCTTGCAATTTGCCTGCTTATTATATTCAGTATTTGTTTGACTCAGTTCTACATTGGCCATCTTAGAAAACTAGATGACAACATGACCAATTTCGTTGCTTAAGTAGAGCTATAATACAAGTGTTGAAAATGTTTGTATTGGTTGAGATCAATCAAGATTATTTTAAGTTGAAAAACTTGTATATGGAACTTGTTCTTTGTTAATGCACTACAACTTTGACATGTCCCTAACGAAATTCTAAATACCCAAGAAGTTCCCACATGGACAATCCAATCAGTCTTTTGAGTGCTACTCCACCTAAACCTATGGGCTTCCACTCATATACAATTAAAGCATCGGCAAAGTCCCAGAATTTAGGATACTTGTGGTGGATGCAAGGGTAGACAAGGTTGATGGGATCACAAAGGCTACCTACTGCACTTATTGCGAAATGTCCAAGCCAAATTTATGACTGAGAATTATTATTCCTTTCACAGGTTCCCTAACTAAATTCTTAATGTTAATAAGTCATAATCCCAAACAAAACTTAATAACAAAAAGTGAGTCTGATAGCAAATGCTATCAGATCATGTATTTTCTGTATTGTATAGCTGTAAAATCGTTATATATAAGGAGAAGAAGCTTATAAAAATAGTTAGAATATTAATGGGTTAGTTCGTTAGAGGGGTTACTTGGCTATATATAAAGGATGGATGATAGGAGATATTCATATTTTGGTGATTGTAAATTGAGCATTTTTGTGAAAGGAGAAATCCCTGGGTAAGGGAAAACCTGGGAGGAGAGAATGCTCTCCTATTTCTTGTACTTCTCTCATCCTGTCCAATAAAAATATGTCTTCTCTTTCTCTTTTGTATTTGCTGGTTTCTAACAAAAATACTATAATAAAAAGTGTAAAAGCTTGCAAGCATAGGGACAAGACTGTAGTTCCAAACCATTTGCTTACACATTTTCTTAGCTCCTTCACTTTCGTTCCCTCCACCCTTTATATAACAAAACCACTCTTATTCTCTCTCTACAACTAACTCGCTCTGTTTCTTGTTGCTGCCTATAGTGGAAAAGGGGCCCTAACTCTTTTTGGGCATTCAACTGTAAACCTGTGAAGGCTTAGGGAAGGGGTTTGGGTTCCTATCAGAGTCAGCCCATGATATCAAGTTAACGGACAAAATTGACAGTGAAATGAAAAAGAAAGGAACAAACGGATCAAAGACCAAGGATACTTGCATCACAACCACTAAAAGTTTACAAAGACGACTTTAATTCATATTAATTAAAACAAGAAAATCAGAATAGGCGTAGGACTCGTATAGATATGGTTAGAACTACCAAGCACATTATGTGCTAGAGATGTAATGTAAACGATACTGTTAGTAGGCAAAAGATAAGCCCACTGTGCATATTCCTAAGAAGATTACCAAGCACCTATATTTCTCAATATGTAATTAAACACACACCAACAGAATTTAATTTATCGATAACAAATCAATTAATTCATCATAAATAAAAAATCTAAAAAATTTGGATTGCAAAGGATGTAAAATAAGAGAAAAAGAGACTCACTTTTCGATCTCTAACAACAATGTAGGTATCCTCTCTGATTTTTTCCCTGAGAAACCAATCACATATATCATCAATCCCAGCTCCATAACCAATAAAAAACACACAACAACGTACACACCACGTGTCATTGAAAAGAAATTTACCTGGTACTCGAATCTTTACCGCCATTAATATCAGAAACCGCAGACCGAGACGCAGCCTATAACCAAACGGAAAGCAACAACAAAAATAAAGGAACGATTTGAAATCCACATTAATTTTATTTCTACAAAATTCAATTCAATTCCAAACCAATCGAACCGAAATATTACTATCATTGAACTAGGACAAAATCTAGAAGCTCAAAACAAAAAGGAAAAAACATAATCATCATTCATTAATACATATCACTCATTCACAAAATTCAAAAAAAAAACGCAAATGGGGCATCAGATTTGAAACCTTTTTAACGGGAGGCGAAGCAGTGGGTGTGGCAGCAGCGTTGCCCACGTGGCCAAAAGGCATGTGATGCGGTGGCCTGGCCACGTGCAAGGCGTGACTGAGGTAATCCAAGTGCATACCGCGAACAACGCCGCCGTACACCATAGCCGGAGGCGCGAACGCGCCACCTGAGACGCTGTGGTCGACGGCAGCGAGGCCTCTGACACCTTTTGGCGCGAACGGGTAGGCGAAGTGAGGGTCGTGGGGTTTGGCCAAGAGAGGATTCCCCGGGGCGCGAATTGGAAGGGTTTGTTGCTGCGGAGGCAAGTGCTGGTGGGGCTGAGGAAGAGGCGACACAGGCCGCGATGCAGTGGTTGTAGCGGTGGCGGGGTCGAGAGGCATGGTGGTAGTGATGGTGGTGGTGGTGGCGACTGCAGCGGCGACGGTAACTTTTTTAATTGTGGTGGGAGTGGAGAGGAAAAGAAAGCTGCGAAATTGTTTTGATTGGGTTCTTATTTGGAGAGAGGAAAAAGGGAGGGAAAGGAAATTGCTAATTATTGTCGGGGGGAAGTAAAAAAAAAGGAAAGAAAAATTAATAACAGCTGAGTTTCAGTTTGGTATGTCATGGGATTCCTTATTAGACAAAAAAGTGTGTATATAACCTGACGAGTATTATTATTTGAAAAAGGTTAATGCTTTCTTAAAGTTTGAAGTTAATGCTTTTTAAAAATTAAAAAACATTATAATCTTTAAATTTAGAAGAATTTATTTTAATTACTAAATAAATATATTCAATATATTCTAAACACAAGTAATTTTTTTTAATTGTTTTTATAACCCTTAAATAATTTGAAAGATTGAAACTATAGTGTTTTTCAAATTTAAGATATTAAAATAATAATTTGAATTGGGAGGATAATAAAGGGTTGAAGATACTTATCTTGCATTTATGGTAAGGAATTACTTTTATATATTAGGATTTGAGAATGGACTTAAGTTATGGAAGTATTTACTTGTTTTCTCTTCTTAAATGGTGATTTTGGAATTCATGAAAAATTATTATTCGACTAGTGAAGTCAAGTTTCAATGACTTTTTGATTTAATTATTTGTGTGTGAAGTGTGAGTTAGATAACGTACAAAAGTTGATGAAGTTCTGTAATGAGTGTTTTGATAAATATATGTGAGAACAAACACTTATTTGGTGAGTATTGTTAATTGGGTTAAATATGTTTTTGGTCCCTTAATTTTCAATAAAAATTGGAATTAGTTCCTCTTAAAAACTTTTGCCTAATTTAGTCCCCCAACTTTAGAAATGTATTAATTTAGTCCATTTTCTTATATTTATTTGATGTTTCAAGCATACTTCATGATAGCATTTGGGTTGTTTATACTGTTTGACACATTTTTGCTTCAATATTAACTTATAAACGCGCTTGAAACATCAAATAAAGTTAACAAAATTTGGTTAAAATGACTAAATTCATACATTTCTATAGATGGGGGACTAAATTAGGCCAAAGTTTTGAAGATGGACTAATTCCAATTTTTACTGAAAGTTAAGGGACTAAAAACATATTTAACCATTGTTAATTCTTTGATCTGGTATGCAAATATGACATTTTGAGTTGATGATTGCATTGTGTAAATATGACATTTTGAGTTGATGATTGCACTATGTCACATTTGTTTGAAATTTTTGGAAATGCAAATGAATTTTTTTTGTTTGGTCCGACCTGACTTGACCCACCACGGGTTGGCCACTTAGTGAGCCAACTCAACCCGGCTCATTTATTAGCGAGCCGAAAAAACTCGAACCTGACCCAACCCACCACGGATTGGTGGGTTAAACGGGTTGGCTCATTGGCTCACTTAACTTTTTTTCACTCTCTTCTTCTGAAATTCTTATAATACGTTACTTTGATCGATCAAATTAAAATAGAAATAATTAGACCAATTGATAAAAAAGAAACTAAAAAAAGTAAGAATCTAAATTATTAAGTAGCATGTGTTTATTTTGTATTTATTAATATAAACAAAATTAAAGAATCTTAGTTATTATAAGTAGCATGTGTTTATTTTGAAATAATTAATATAAAGAAACTAAAAAATCTTAGTTACATAAAAGGATGTTTTATATATAGGATATTTTATATGATTTTATATTGATATGATTGTGTATAATACACAATGAAAAGTGTTTGATGAAGTGGTTAAGTGATTGTGAAAATATTGTATATATTTTTTCGTGATATTAATTATTAAAAGTATTGTAAAAATATTGTATATATAGGATGTTTAAATATTGTAAAAATGTCGTATATGTTTAAATATTGTAAAAATATTGTATATATGGATGTTTAAATATTGTAAAAATATCGTATATGTTTAAATATTGCAAAGATATTGTATATATAGGATGATTTATATGATTTTCCCGTGTAAGGGTTTGATTTGCATAGGGGAACGGGGTTTGATTTGTAGAGGGAAACTTTTGGAAAGATAAGAGCAAGAAAGGCTTTATTGCTAAATAAAGGTTGTGTGTTTTGAATAATTAATTTAATTAATTTGATTTTAAAAAAAAGATTTGAATAATTAATTTGATTTAATTAAAAAAAAATAGGTGGGTTGGTGAGCCAATCCGGCCCACCACGGGTTCAACCAGTGTGAGCCGGGTTTTTAGTGAGCCGCATCAAAATTTTTGCATTTTTTCCAACCCAACCCAGCTATAACACGTGGTGAGCCGGGTTGGCTCACGGGTTTCAACCTATTTTGGTGGCACTAATATCAAGAGGTCCTTTGTCTAATGTCTTATTTGGTTTGTGTTTTCACGAGGACATGAAATAATTCAAGTTTGGGAGAGTTTAATAAGTGTGAAAAATACTTATTATTCATGCTTGTTAACAATGTCAAAGTTGTAATTATTCATGAGTTAATTATCCATGAGTTATGTGTTTTTCTTATAGGAAAAATGTAATAGTTGTTAGGTAAGTTGTGTTAAGTCATTATACAGGAAATTGATGCATCATTGAAAAATGTTATTTGAAAGTCTTTAATTCTTGGAAAGTAAGTTTGAATGTTGACATAGATAGAGCAACTAAGAGGATTGGTTCTAGGAATTGTATCAAGTTCTATTGGTCATTCTTATACATTTTATTCTACTACAAATTATATGTTAAATGGACTAAGGAATTAGTAATTTAGCACATATATTTAGAACTCGATCTTAAGAAATTAAAAAGAGATTACATCGATGTGAATGTTTAAATGAAATAGTGATACATTGTACAGAGTTTGACTTCATAAGAGTCATGAATTCCAATTCCAACAAAGTTCCTTCTTAAATTTCAATCGTAATCTTTAAAAATCTTGTTATTACAATCCACTTCCATCAGTATGAATTCAATCACCGTTTTATCTAAGTTGAATTTGATAAATAAACAAGATTAGACAAATAAGACACAAGTCACTTAGGAAAACGATACCTGGAACTTCCATTTACCTGTCTTTAAATCCAAGGACCCAAACAAGTTGTTAGGGAACTAAAAATCTTGTTTTTTTGTGTTGTAGGAATTTTTAAAATCTATAAAGTCTATGTGATATCTTGACAGTGGTTGTTCAAGATACATGACTAGATATAAGAGGAAATTTGTAAATTTCTAGACCAAGGAACAAGGCTTTGTTATTTGTGGAGACAATAATAAAAGAAAGATCTTTGGAACTGGTAATATTGGTGGGGTAGATACCTTCAAGATTAAGGATGTGCTACTTGTTGAATGTTGAAGCACAATCCACTAAGTATTGGTAAACTTTATGACAAAGGGTTCAAAGTATATTTGAAAGTGACTATTGCACCATTCATTAGAATGACTCAAATGAAGTTGCTCTAAAAGGTACAAGGCATAATAATATTTATTGAATTGATCTTGATCATGCATCAACTAGAAATATGACTTGTTTAATTGTTAAAGAAGAAAATACATAGTTATTGCATAAAATAGTTTCTTGTACTCAAATGCCATTTGTTTCGGGTGTGGGGTTGATAATCACAATCACAACACTCTTTCACACTTTTCTTTCAATCCTCTGGCGTCGCCTTGGGCTTTTGTCACAAAATTGTCCTCGGTTCTTCGTCTAAAATTTCCAAGCCGAGCGGGTGGGTACCTGTCAAAGGCACTTCAACGCTTAAGTTATATATATGTATATGATCCGTTATCACAACAAAGTCTTAAATTCACAATAAATGCAATCACCTACCTCTGTCTTTATAGGTTTCAAAACGAACTTTTAATTAGGATTAGCCTAATCATGGCCCAACAATCCAAAAGTCGATAAATATGTTTTACCTGTAAATATGTTCGATTTGTAATGTTGGTGCTTAATAGATGCATGATTAATCGACTTATTGAGAAGTAATCCGATTTGCATAAACTTGGGACTAGAAGCAAACTTCCTCCAATGTTCTTTTGGAAGTGTTGATTGTCAGGTCAGTGAGAAACCGATCGATTATACGGTACAACAACATTTACCTGATAATTGGATTTCCAAAACTAAATTTTGAAAAGATAAACTTTGTGCAACATGCCAAAAGGGTAAACAAATGAAATCTTCTTTTCATTATAAAAATATTATTTCTACATCAAAACCCTTAGAACATTTGCACATGAATTTATTTGGTCCTTCTAAAATAAAATGTTTTGGTGGAAATTATTATGCTTCTGTGAGTGTTGATTGTTATTCAAGATATACATGGACTTTCTTTCTTAGTTTTAAAAGTGAGGCATTCAAAGATGTTAAGAAGAGATTGTCTATAAGACTGAAGTGTCTAAACGTCCTCATATGTTTTGAAGTTTAATAAACAAAAATAAACGAAACGAGCATATGATAGTGTTATCATTAGAAAAACAATACATCTAAAATATAAATGGTTTTGTGAAACTGCTTTATACCTCAAGAAAAGCCTTAGTAAAAGCGCGAATGTATGAACAAAAACACAATTAAACAATTTTCTTATTTAATGCATCAATGAGAGTCTTGCTGAATGGATTAGTGTTATACAATATTAGGTGATGATCAAACGAACTCTCAATATATCTTGATAGATGAAAGTGTCAAAAGATGTTTTTGGAAAGAAATCCAAAAGTCCTAAACGATTATCCAAAAACTTATGTTGAAAGACATTTTGTTAAACGTGTTGTTGAATGAAACAAAAAACAAGTCAAAGAAGTGTTCATAGGCTAAATGATACCATGTGCCGAACGATCTATTTCATCCAAGACGAAGCCTTCATAAACTACCTTCATTAAATGCTCAATGTTTAAAAACAAAAAAGTGATAAGAGAAATAACATATCTGTTGTATGAATGTCTACTATACTTTATGCAAATTTCATATTACATGCATCCACCTGCTTCATCCTATAAAGATAAGAAGTGAATGTTAAAGACAAAGAAAACATTCACAGAATGTTCTCCTTTTGTCAAAGTACTGAAAAAAAATTTGCTCTGACAAATTGACTTTAACCAACAGTTTATACATACAACAAGATTGAGATGACTCAAAGATCAAAGCAAAGCTCTATCTAACGAATATATTTTTGAAAAGCCTTCAAATAGAAGATCATTCAAAAAGAGAATGAAGAAACTATATTTTTTGGGTTATTCTCTTACTAGTACATAACCCTTTATACTTTGCATAACAATAAAAATGCATATTTTTGTTGTGACCACGTCACCTAACCTACACCATAGTATAATTAATGTCACCT
Source organism: Vigna mungo (assembly GCA_036885675.1). Taxonomy (NCBI): domain Eukaryota; kingdom Viridiplantae; phylum Streptophyta; class Magnoliopsida; order Fabales; family Fabaceae; genus Vigna; species Vigna mungo. The sequence continues at coordinate 15,767,108 of CP144693.1, read as the reverse complement.
AGAATAATCTCCCCCTTGACAATTTTCGTAATGGGAACCAAACTTCTAAGATTGACTTGTTCAAAAAAGCTAAATTGATAACTATGGTTTAACTCTTTCAAGTGAAGAGTGTAGTAAGTCAAGCACTATGATTTGATTATAATTTGGCTCACTTAGCTCGCGTCATGGGATAACTGATATCACTTATGATATTTGAGTAGAATTTTTTGTGTGAAGGATATCATCTCAGGTAATGGTACATGATTCGTAGGTAATACAAAATTAACCTATTGATTTTACACATGGATTAGAAAATAATTAATTATTAAAAATTAAAACTCAAAATGTGATAGCTTTAGTCTCACTCTCACTCGTTAAAAAAATTCTCACCTGGGCTTACTCACAAAAAGTAAGAAGTTCGCTCTTCTCATGCTCACTCACCCCAATCTCTATTCACCTCCTTCTTTCATTCTCTGACACCCACACCCATACAAAGAAACATCAATCCACCTTTTTTGACGACATCAAAACCCTTGCATCTACCGCATGTGTCTCCTCTGCATTCCCTAGAACCACCTTCACTCGAGCTTGTTGTAGGTTCCTTGAGATCAAGAGCTCGCACCTTTGCCATTGCGTCACAAAATTGTCATCCTACAACCACCACCATGTATTCTTACCTCTAACGAGGCTTCCCATGATTATGGTAAACAATCCATTTATATCCTAAACTCGATTGGTGTAGTAAGTAGATCACAAATCCATTTGTACTCGACTTTAATTTTGGATATTAAGCGAATTAAAAAGATGTAAATTGGGTTTACTTTCTTCTATGGTTTTGAGTTGGTGGAATGTTGTTCATTTGTTTCTTATCTTTGTATTTTTTTTTATTGAGAATGATAATATCAATGAATTATGAATTTTGATTGTGATGCTCTATTGTAATATCGTGACTGACACTTGATTAAGTGTGTTTTGTTTATTTATGGTTTACTTTTGGATTCATTTTGTTCAAAACTCTTGATATATAAGACCAATTAAGGTATGACCAACAAGGGTGCGAAAGGGGTTTTGTTTGAAACAAGACCATTGCAAATACATCAATCATTATCAAATATAGTAGGGTTAAAACTCAAACGTAAGATGATTATTTAATCTTGACAACTCTGACACACGATACCTCTTTAATAATGTTAGTACGGTCCTAACTAAAAGGACCCAATTGCTTCAAAATTTTCAAAATTGAGACCAAATTGAGACACATAAAAATGGAATCAATTTGAGATTTTCTTATAGAAATGGGAACAAATGACATGATATAACCTAACATTTAATTGAATAAAAAAGTTTGATAAATATCAATTAAAACAATAATAAAAACAATTGCTTATGTACATAAAAATCCAAAGCCTAATACATCAAACAAAAATATACAAACGAGGTCATCCAGATGATACACACTAGACATACCATCAGACGATACGATAACTAAGCTCTTTGAGTATTGTACTCATTACATGAGTCAAACATATATTATTATCTTGAAGATTATAATTTTCAAGCATATTACCCTCAAGCAATTATCACCATCCTTACTAATGTATTGAAATTTCCCAAACACAACATTGACTCCTTAACACATAATTAACGTGACAATTAAATAAGGTTTTTTACTTATTTAACCATCTCATAATCTCCTCACAATATGGTCAACATAACTCACTAAAAGAGAAATATCTACTAATTTTCCTAAAAATCCTTCATTATTAATATGTCCTTTTGTTAGCGCATTCACTGCATCAACAACAACAATATGAGTGATTGGAACATGATTTGTACAAATTAAGGTCATAAGTCTTCGTCTACCATTGATTCAAGAAACTCCACCTCTTATTCTAGTCATATTTATACAAACTAAACTATATATTATTTCATATTGCAATTATAATCTATATAACATATATTGTGGATGGTATAAACAAGGATTTTTCATAAATGGAATATATTATGAATTGTTCAATTTAAAATACATGGTGTATAAATATATTTCAAATTGTAATATATATATATATATTCAAAATAATTTTATATTACACAAAACAACAAAATAAAATGTACTTAATTTTTTAACACATGTATTTTCTTAATTGGTAGAAACGTTCAGTTTTGATATGAATACTTAAGTATCATGTAACAAAGATTATACGAGCATAGGTCGATGAGCTTGCAACATTTACATAAACATTGACTTAATATTGAAGATTGTGTGTTGTTATAATTTTGAAAAATATTTGGATACTAATAGAAAAAATTTGAGACTATATAAAATATCACCCAATTACATTTAAAATACATAAGATAATATTAGGGTTTAAGTGAAGCACCACTTATAACCTTAAGCCTCTTAAAATGATAAAATGTAATTTAAAACATAGATAATTATGTTGTTAAAAGCTTAAAGTTAATTAGTAAATAATAGATAAAATTAGTTTTTTAGTACTCCTTATCTTAATAAATATAAAGAAACATGAAAAGTATCAGAGACTAAACACGAAAAGCATCAGCGGTCCCTGAGGTTATTCCTTATTTCACTGCACACTCCCTTCCGTACGCAGCGACGCCGTTTTGCTACCCTAACCCCGATTCCTTCCTCGAAAAGCTGGTGCTTCCACTTCTCTAATATTGAAAGTATCCACATTCCCAATTTCACTCGCTTCCCCTTTTCTTCCACTGTTCTTAGTTAAATTATGTCGGGCAGAAACCGCGGGCAACCCCTTCCTCCTCCGCATGCCGCGGGGCTATCGCCGCCAATTCACGACCACCCGGTGTTCGGCGCTCGGGCCCATCACCATCTAGTGGGACCCATTGTCCCCGCCCATCCCCACCCCGCGCTTCTGGAAGAATTCCGGGACTCGCAGCTAGGGCTGGGCCCACGCGGGCCCATTCCGCTTCACCCGGCGGCGATCATCGAGGAGCGTCTCGCGGCCCAGCACCAGGACATTCAGGGCCTTCTGGGCGACAACCAGAGGCTCGCCGCCACCCATGTGGCCCTTAAGCAGGAGCTAGAGGCAGCCCAACACGAGCTCCAGCGCGTGGCGCACTTCCGAGACTCGCTCCGGGCAGACACAGAAGCCCGCATGAGGGAGCTCTACGACAAGTCGGCCCAGCTCGAGGCCGAACTCCGGGGCACCGAGGCCACCCGGGCCGAGCTCCTCCAGGTCCACGCCGACATCAAGGAGCTCACAGCCGTCCGTCAGGACCTGTCCGGACAGGTGCAGGCCATGACGCAGGACTTGGCCCGCATGACTGCCGATGCCAAACGGCTGCCGGCGCTCAGGGCCGATGTGGAGGCCATGAAACAGGAGTTGCAATGTGCAAGGTAGTGGCTTTGTCTCAATCTGGTGCAATATTGTGAATTGTGCTTTATTTGTGATCAAGGTTTTAAATTACGCATAGGAAACTTTGGCTGTGGTTATTTTCTAAATAATTGTGTTATTTTTTGCGTAAAATTGTCCAAATATTTTCTTACAGTAGTGATAGAGAATGTGAGAAATGATAAAAACATATAAAAGTAGGAGAGGAGATGAATGATGCGATGGACAGGTGGGGATAAAACAACTAGTTGTTGTTGCATGAATAAAACAACTCTGATTTTGAATTATGTAGCTATTCATTAGAGTTTGCAGTAAAAGCTGAATCCTATGTGGCAGTTGACAATATATCCACCGAAGGAATTTTATGAAATGCATATTTCTTATGACTTTGAATCGTAAATATAGACCTGGTGGCTTTAAAGAGGGGTACTGGAATGCTGAGCAGATGTTAATGTTGTTGGTATTGTTTTAAATTGTCTATTGCCTTTTAGGGCTGCCATTGAGTATGAGAAGAAGGGATTCGCAGAAAATTATGAGCATGGTCAAGTGATGGAGAAGAAGTTGGTTGCAATGGCTCGGGAGATGGAGAAGCTTCGTGCGGAAATTGCGAATGCAGAGAAAAGAGCACGGGCTGCCGCGGCAGCTGGGAATCCGGGTATGCATCCTTTTTGCGTGATGTAGTCTTGATGAGTTAACAAACTGCAATATATGACATAAAATGGTATTGGGTCTAGTTCCATTTTTTTGTGACACTTTTGTTTTCTTGTCTCAAAATATCATTGTTTTGACCTACTAATGCTCTTCATTGTTTGCTGTCCTTTGCTTTGATTTTGTAGGCCCAGGGTATAATGCAAATTATGGCAATGTTGATGCTGGATACGCTGGCAATCCTTACCCTGGAATTTATGGCATGAACCCAGTAAGTTTTGTTACATCTGAAATTTATCTTAACTGAGTGGATCAGTCTGAATTTAAGGGGTTTTCATTTCTCAGTAATATACTTCCATATCTGTGGTTTCTTGAGAAATCTGTATGTTGTTTGTTTGGTACTTAAGTTGGACCGTTTCAATGGACATTCATCAGTGAAACCTCGAATAAGTTGATTCTTACTCACATGTAGAAGTGGTACCCGTTATCATTGAATATTATGATATTTTCATCAGGTCTGTAGTTATCAGTACAGTACAGTGGAGTTGGAGGGGCTAACCTCAAAAATGCTATTGCAGGATGGGATCTTATGATCCTTGTTATGATTACACAATTTATGTTATTTCGTACCCTTTGTGAATTCTGGACCTTGGTGGTATGAGTAGGATCTTCATTTTTACTGCTTTGCCAATCTCAGATCCGGTCACGAACCTAGGTGAATACAAATAGCACCCCGAATTATTCTTATGTCCTGCAACAGCAGTACAACATATTTAAGAATGGTATGACAACACTGATTAACACGGTTAGTTGAATGAAGATAGAAATGATGTACTGGAGAGGAAATATTTTGAGTCATAAATGATTTCGTATAGTGAATTGTAAGATTCATAATAGTTCCAAAGAATGTAACATATACTTAAATAAGGCGTAAAAATCCAATGATACTAGATTTACATTTTACTTATAGTCTATTTGTAGGAGGACCTTCATACTAGTTCCAAGTAATATCAGACTCCTTTTTTTATTTACCCATTTCTATAAAGCAAGAGTCTAGCAGAAAACTCATTCAGCAGTAGCATGTGTGAAGCAAGAGAAGGGAGCAGAAATTCAGCAACACATGTTAAAAAGTAGATGGGAACACCAACATTTATAGTTTATCAAGTAAACATGAGGAAACAACAGATATAAGCGGTGCGGGTGTAGGTGGAGAAGCGAGTTATGGCTTAGAGTCTAGAAGTGAACTAAAGCCAAGATAATGAGTGGACTAGGTCAAAAGGAAAAGAACAACCATTTTGCATCTTCTCTCTCAGATTCACAACAAAAGTATAGCAGATTTAGGGTTTTTTGAAGCCTGGTCGTTCAACCTGATCTGTTTTATAGTGTGACCTGTGCACAATTCCTCCCATGATTCAGTGACTGAATCAAACCAGAATTGTGATTCATGCAGTTCTAAAAGTGGTCTGAACAGTACAAGATTGATTTAGAAACAAGCATAAGTGTTGTAGCGATTTGTATCATGCGATGTGAATCATGGATTGTGTGATATGGATTGTGTTTGTACAATATGTACTACCATATAAGTAGTCAGTTTGTAGCTTTTCAGGGTTATGTTGAAGTTATGGAGGTCAAGTTATACAAACTACTCAGCATGAAGAGTTTTAAATTGGAAGGAGTTGCTAATTTTCCAGAATCTACAATAGTGCCATGAGAACTGTATTTGTCTCTTTTGTATTCTCGTCCTGAGAGAATTGCCTTGAATTTGAAGGGATGGAACTGTTGAGTCAGGAGAGGAGGGAAGGGAGAGTTAGTTGGGACAGGTAGAGCAGTTAGTTAGAGGAATTAGTAATAAATAAATAGGGAGAATAAGACTTTCATAGCACCAAAAGATTTGTAAGGAAGTGGAAACCATTGGAGGAAAAGTCTTTGCCTCTGTTCAAAAAGGTAGTAAATTAAATTTATATTTAAGTAAAATTGTAAGAAATCAAGATATAAAAAGTTGTAAATTAATATAGACAATTATATAATATTTTTTATTGAATGAAAGTAATAATAGTTGACTAATTTATACTTTTTGTGGAATCCTTTAAAATAATTTATACTTATGTTTAATCCTTAAATGTAGTCTATACGAATGTGATATCCTCAAATGTGGTTTATGCATGTGTAATTCTTAAATATAATTTACACTAATTATGTGTAATCCTTAAATATAATACTTAGATATATTTTCTTATTTATCTTAACAAAAAAATTAAATAAACTAAAAAATATAATATTTTTAAAATTTGAAAAATGAAAAAAATACTGGTTTCCTGCACAGGTTTAGATTTCTTTTGTTAGTTCATTACTAGTTCTCACTGATTCTGATATGATCTGGTTTTGGCAGTTAATATACTGATCACTAGACTGGTTTTCACCTGAATGAATTGGCTAGTCCGGTTTAGTCTTTAAGCCAGTGGGTGATGAAGTTGTATTGTATAGCTTGCAAATTGTTCGGTTTGTTTATTGCCCTAAATGTATTTGATTGTATGTATATATTATAATGTATATAGTGGGAATTATTGTCTGTAGTATGTTTATTTAATAGTCTTTTACAACCTTTCCATTGATTTGGATATTGTTCTTTGCTAAAACTGGCAAATTTCAGGTACAGTCTGGAGGGGAGAATTTTCCTCAGTATGGACCAGGGCCTGGGGCTTGGGGTGCATATGACATGCAGCGAGGTCAAGGACACAGATAGATTCCTGTTAAGCAATCATATAACTGGTATCTTGGGTTGCAACTTTCTAGATGATTGGTTAATTCATCTACTAATGAATGTCCTGGGAAATTGTCTTTTAGGAGGTCTTTGAAGTTGTACTTTATAAAGCTCACATGTAGGTTGATGATGTCGTAGATGATGGTTGTCTATGGTGTCAAATAAGGGACATTTTGTTTTGTTATCTTGGTTTTGTGGTGTGGCTCTCATGTTAATCCTGGTTCTTTAAATTAAGTCTTTTTGCATGGTTTCTTTAATTTCTATCTGTTATACTTATTTGGAGGTTGCTCTTATTCAAAAGTATGCAACTATCATTGGATTTTATGTAAATATTAGCAAATTGTTAGCCATCACTGCCTCCTAGGGCAAGGAAAAGATAAGTTGTTTTTCTATCTCTTCTTTTCACTTAATGTGCTTTGTAGTTAGTGATTTGAATTTGCTCAAGGAGTCAAAGTATACGATCTCTGTTGGAGCTTTTAAGTATCAGCTTCTCTGTGATCATCACCAGCACGGAAGCAAACTATAGTTGCTGTGTAATAGGCTTTCTAGGAAGCAGTATGAAACTGCTAAAGAAAATTAAATATCTGTTGGACCTCTTGTCAGTAAAGAAAATGAAAATATTTGCTAGATCGTGCCTTCACATACAAATGAAGATTCTATCTTTGTACATTTCTATTCTTTGTAACTATATGATATATATAAACTAGAGTCTTAGAAATGCTTCTTTAACACTTGCTTTGACTTGAAAAGTCAAGAATTATTTTATGGATATCAATCACAAATTACATTCTCATCATCTCTATTTGTAATAGCCAAAACCTTTTAAAAAAAGGAAATAGAAATATGCTGAAATAAATGGAAAGGTTATGAAGATATTTTTTCCTATTTATTATGTATATATTGATAATATTTTTATCCTAATAATATGATATTTACAACATTAGTCTTTCAAGAAGAATTTGAATATATTTTCTCTTTCATTCATTTTTCTCCCATATTTATCTCCCCCTTCCCTCTCCCTCATCATAACTTATTCAAAACCCCAATTAAAAAGGTCAATTCAAATGCAATGAGCATTAATCTATCCCTCCGTGAAAAGTAGGATGACATGTATATCCCTATTATATTGTCATTCCTATGACCTTTTCATGCATTACTCCATATGTTTGGATACAGGATTTCTATTAATCATTATGTCCACATACTGTCTCCAAGCAAACATTCTAGTCCTTTCATGGCATTCATTCCCGAGTAGTGTAATATGAAGAAAAAACAACTTTATTAACAATGAAGGTTTTGTATTCTAATACTAGGGGGAAAGAGGCACTCCATGCCTACATGTATTTAAAAGAAAATAAATAATAATAGAAGTTAAATAATAGAAGTGGGTAGTTTCCAGAACACAGTTAGAAGTGAGTGTGGTTACAGGGATAAGATTAAGATTTATTTTTGGAAGTTATTGGGGTAAAATAAATAGAGAACACAATCTATAAACAACAACCCCATATTCCTTATATATATATAGATTAAAAAGATCTGTGTATTGGATAACATTCTAGCTTTTACTGTCTCTCTTCCTCCAGTGGCAATGCTTAAAGTAAAACATTGCTTCCATTTTTTATTAATGAAATCAAAAGCAAATTGAAACAAGATGTAACTCTACTTTTGTCCACCATTCAATTTAACATTTAGGGCCCATGACTTCTCACATCTTTTGGTTTCAAATATTTTGTTTCATTTATTGATTAATATTTTAGATGTACTTGTATAAATTTTCAATAGAAGATTGATATCATCTTTTGTCTATCTTTAATGAAAAAAGAATCAGTTTGTACAAGTTATAAGAAAATTGAAGAAAATGATAATGCCAAAGAATATTTTTTGTCTGATTTTTCTAGCCATTTTAAGTTCACGTGGAATACATCACTCTACATGTTTTCATACATCTTAGCAAAATGGTATAACACTTAGTTAAAACTGCATTTACCTTATCAGTAGGTGTTAATGTACTAGTTCATCACTGGGGTGATGTTATACTTATCATACGTTTCCTTATCAATAGAATGTCCTCTTTTCCCATTGAAAACAAAATTCGTTATTCCATTTGTTTACAGATTATGGTAAAAAGGATTAGTGTCAAAAGTGTCACAGATTATGGTACAGCTTTGGTGCCGTGTTGAGGAGAGAAAAACCTAGAAGGAGTATAATGAATTCTGTGTGTTGGGTATACACGAATATTCTTAATTATGATAACATATACAATAATAAGGAATAAAATCAATATTGAATAGTGGGAAATATTTGGTAAGAATACTATATCATATCATATCACCCTATTTAATATAAGAATACTGTAACATATCATACCACCTTATTTAATATAAGATTATTATATCATATCCCCTTGTATTATTGGAATGCAGTGATTTGCATTATGAAGTATATTAAAGTTGCACACAGAAAAGGTTTGTCATATGGTTACAATAATCACACTCTTACTGGGGTAATAGATGCAAATTGGGCTTATAAGAATACTATATCATATCATATCTCCTTGTATTATTGTAAATGCAGTGATTTGCATTATGAAGTATATTGAAGTTGCAAATAGAAAAGGTCTGTTATGTGGTTACAATAATCACACTCTGGCTGTGGTAATAGATGCAAATTGGGTTGTATCTCCTAAGGAGATATTGTGTCTTTATTGGGAACAACTTGATCAACTGGAAAAGCAAGAAGCAGATTGTAGTAGCAAGATATAGTGTAGAAGTAGGATATAGAGCTATGACCTCTGCCACCACATTTATTTGGCTCAATCAATTACTTAAAACATTGATATTTGGAGAGTTCATGCAAACGACTCTTATTTGTAATAACCAAGCTGCCCTACATATTTTGTCAAGTCCAGTATTTTATGAGAGGACTAAATATATTAAGGTAGATTGTCACTTTATCCAAGAAAAGATTGTATCTGGAGGCATCACCACTCAATCTGTTAACTGTAATGATCAGTTGGCAAATGTCTTCACTAAATTATTGTGGGGTCCTAAAATTGATTATACTAACAAGCTTGGTTCATATGATTTATGTGTCTGCATGAGGGGGACTAGTAAGTGTAACTAAATATATGTGCCTTGGCCCATCTTTTTGTATCTTCTTTGTATTTGAGACACTTCTATGCAGGCTCCTATGTTTTAATACGCGTAGAGATATTATTTTTGTCTCTTCACCATATATCTCAAACAAATCACATAATTATATACTCTCATTATTGTCATCAAAATGGAATAGTTGAAAGAAAGTGTCGTCATATTGTTGATATGGGTTTCGCTGTTCTCAGCCAAGTTTCCTTAACTCTGAAGTACTGGGATCACGCATTCATCACTGCAGTTTGCCATTAATAGATTACTGTTTGCATTTTTGAACTTTTCTGTATCCTAATCACATCTTTCTCAGACTTCACCTGTTTATCGATTTTAAAGGGCTTTTTGCTGTGCATGTTTTACTTTACTCTGGTCACACACCTCTTACAAGCTCGCTTTTCATTCTCAAGAATGTATCATTCTTGTGTATTCAACATCTCAAAAGGTTTAGAAGTGTTTGTCTCATTCTGGCAGGATTTAAATATCTAAAGATCTGCTTTTCAATGAAGACAGCTTTCCATATCCTGAGCTTTTCACACCTGGTTTACAACCACCTACTTCTTCCCCTGTTATTTCATCTATTATTCCTACTATTTCATCTACTCAACTACCTGCGGCTACTGCACCTTCTCCATTGCATTCTACTGCACCTTTATCTACTAATCCTTGTCACTACATCCTCTTCAAGAGTCTCCCCTTTGTTGTCTAATCCCTTCACTGTTTCTCATACTGAAATTTCTCCTCCTTCTAGACCTTTCAATACCAACCCTAGGCAAACCAGATCATAATCTGGTAAATCTTATATTCATCCTACTCTTCTTGCTGCTGATATTGCACCTAAAACCATCAAACAAACTTTTTGTTATCCACATTTGTTCTCTGCTATGAAAGAAGAATTTCTTGCTTTACAATGCAATAAAGCCAGGACTCTTGTTCCTGTTCCTCCACATAGAACTTCCATAGGATGCAAATGGGTTTTTAGAGTTAAAGAAAATTCTGATGGTACTTTACAAAGATATATATCATGGTTGTTTGCTGAGGGTTTCAATCAGCAACCTGGGTTTAATTTTAGTAAGACTTTTTCACCCGCTATGAAGCCTGTCTCTATTTGGATTATTCTTATATCAGTGATCTATTTTTCAATCATATAACTGACTTTTCTGTTTTTCCTTCATAACAGTTGCAATTGCCTAATTTATATACTGGTTTCTGTAAGAGAGAATTGCAACTCTTTTTTCTGTATGTAGGCATTCATTTAGTATCAGCTTTTCACTCAATAAAGAGAGATCACTCAGGTGCCTTTTATCATAATTTTTCTCAAGTCATTTTTTGAGACAATCTCACAACAATGACCCCACAATGCAAGAGAAAAGAAGGAAAATAGTTTCTCCTCCTCGATTCCTTGTGTTGTTTAGCAAGGAAGTGAAATGCCATTTTCTCCAGTACCGTCCTCTTACTAAAGTATTGTGGTATAGGATTGACAGATAATTTTTGAGCTTGCTACAGTTATGATTCTAGTTTCACTGGTCCCTGTTTTCTCCAATAAAATTTATTTTTCCATTGAAATTTCTACCTTTTATGATCACGTGCCTGTTTATGCCTACATATTATCCTGTACAGCACCTCTGGAATGGTTTAGGTTTGTAATTGATATAGTGGAAGCTCACAAGACGGAGGTAAAAGAATAAGGGGTTTCCTTTTGGTCAAGCTTCAGTTGTGATGTGAAGCTCACAATTCCTATTTTATCGTTTTCAAGTTTTGAGTGAGGTTTCATTCAAGGAGAGATGTTTCTCTTTTGGGAATTTTTCTATACCTTTTTTGAAGCAGCCAAGTGTATTTTTAGCTCGATCTATTTTTCTAGCTTCACATACTCAACACTGGAGCCAAAGGATGGGAGTTTTAGTTGAGTAAGTTACGCAGCTTTCTGAATGGTAAATTCCTTTGCGTATTTTACCTTTCCTTATTCCATGATGGCTTTTAATGTAGGAAATGCTGGTTTAGCCATCCAAACTTAGTTTATGCTAATTCTTCTTTGTAGTGGATTTAGTCTAGTCTGTTGATTGAATAGTTTCTGCCCATTTAATGTTCATACTATGTTAGATCAAAGTTCTGCTTGAATCGGGTGAACTGGTTTGTGTTTGTTTAGATGACAGATCCATTTGTAGGTGTTTTAACTATTAAGTTCAGAAGCATGACAAGTCATCTTAGTATAAATAAATCCTTTATAACATTTTACTCTGTCTTGTCATGTATAACGAAGGATGTGAAAATCATTCGTGTGAGTTACCTTATTGTCTGTTCAGATCTAGCAATTATGGGTACTTGTTAAGTTATTATTCCAAAGATTTAGTGAATTTGTGTTCTTTATTTTGGGGGTGGGAGGATATTTGCATGAGTTTTTCTAGAAATTCTTAAGTTTGTAGAGGAATTTGATGTTGCTTGTTACTTCTTTTTTGTGGAATTGATTTTTTAAGAGAATCGGTACTGAAGAAATTGCTTTTTAATGACTGAGTATGCTGTTGAAAGCCACTTTGTAATGTGTAGGAACCATGATTCCAGAAAATGACCAAAATGTGAGTGGTCATAAATTTGAAATGTTTATGCATGTTTTCCGTGAATCAAAGAAATTTTGTATTGCAGTTAATAAGGGATTATTCTTAAAACCATATAGTTGTATTAAATGAGCTATTAAGGGTAAAGATGTCATTTCCTCCAAAAATAGGGTATCGTGAGAATTATATAGTTGAAAGATTCCCACGGGAACAACTTTGTGGGAACATTGTTAAGAAAACATTCCCAGGAAATTATATTTCTTAGGAATGTTATTTTTTTAAATAATAAAACAAACATTCCCAATTTTAGATTCATAAGAAACTAACCATTTTTTTTAGTATCAAATAGACCCTCGAGGTTCTTAATGAAGTAACCACTCGATTCAGATTAGTGTTCTTTATTTGGACTTAGATTAATGTCATTGTAGGATTGGGATTTGAACCACGCTATGAAGGAATCTGTCAATACTATCAATGAAGTATGAGAGATAAGGCGTCAACGAGAGCACAATCGAGTGTTGCATAGATGACAATGTCGCAATATAGAAGTAAACATAAAAGAATATGAAGATTAGGAGGAATGAGTATATTGGCAAGAAAATAGGAGTTACACTTACTGAGGAAAACATGTTACAATCTGTCAGGATTCTGATAATCTAAGACGACCAATTGAAGTCCTTGTTAGGAGTAATTAGAGTAATTAAGAATAAGAGTAATTAGAGTATTTAACTTAGTATTAAGAAGGGCCTAGGTTTCAGTTGTCTGAATTGATTCATGTAGCTTATTCTGCGTAGTGGGAAATGATCTTTGTTGCTATTGTGTTGTATACGTCATGTATTTGTTTTATTTAATGATTATCTTTTTTAGCTCATAATGACATGTAATTATTTTTGTATCTAGGGCTATGAATTTTGGGCCCAAACATTGTGCCCTGACTCTGATTCCATCATTCAGATCTGCAGGTATGTTAAATCATGCTGACTTTTCTCTGCCTTTTTTAATCAGTTCTCACTAGCATCCCCAGTTATTTCATCTATTGTTAATCCTACTATATCATGTATTCAACTATCTACAACTACTGCACCTTTTTCATTGCGTTGTACTGCGCCTTTATCTAATGAATCCGTCACTGTATCCTCTTCAATAAGCTTCCCCTTTGTTAAAACCTTCTAAGAAAAGAAAAGAAAAAAAAAACGAAATATGAAATAAATTTACCCATAAACTAAAATTATCCTATGCATAAACTAAAAGTAATATTTTTTGGAGAAATTAATATGAAGAATTCTTACTAACTATTTATTCGTTAAGCTAATTTTAGTTTATGAAGAAATTCATTGTATTTTTCTTTTAGAATTTTATGAAGAAAATTTTCATAACAGGACATCTATATCCATGCTAGATATGTGAAGCGAATACGTTCTGCAGTTCAATGTTCGCTTAAGATACTCGTGTCTTTACGTTTACGTCAACAATAGCTTCAGGAGATGTTCTCATTTATGTTCATTTACTCTAAAAAAAAGTTCATAAATTAAACTTTTTGAATTTGTAAAGAAAAGGAGAAAGTGAAAAAGTAATGAATGATAATGTCATATGATTTTAAAAAAATTATGGATTTCAAAATACCATTGTCCTTTACTCTAAAGCACAAACAATGAGAGAATGCCTTTGGGTGGGAGACAATCAATTTATGGTTGGATTGTATTAATTATGATGACAAGTATGATACGTTTTGCTATTTTGAGTATATTAAAATATTTGTATCTTGCCTTTTTACATATTGATGGTACGAGAAAAGATAAAGCTTACATAAGACTTAATGTGTCAGTGAATGAGAATATGCATGGTGGTGACAAAGGAAGATATCTCAAAAGCTACTGAAAAATAACTCCAGTTGGGCCAGCAGAACAAAATTATAGAGCAAGCCAAAGAAAAGAAGAATATACCTGGGAGTCTTTCGTATTACTGATTTTTGTGATTCAGGATGCTTGGTTTTATGCAGTTAGTCAATAAATTTATGGTATAATTAGTTTGGTTCGTTTGTTGGTCTTTTAAATACTGACATGTTCCTCTTTTGAAAAAATAAGTAAATCAAAGCTTTAACATTTGTACAGTTTAGGTAAAAGTTTTGAATAGGAGCTTGCAACATGAGAAATGTTGTGGTAAAGTTTTTGAAAAATTAAATTTTTGGTTTTATGAGTACCTCATTTTCAAATGTGACATTGAATAAGATTGCAAAGTTGATCGGAGTATATTATAGAAATAATGTTTATGCATTGATGTATGCGATACAATAATTAGGTACGAGAATGTTTGGAGGAATGAAGCAACCAACTATGAAAGGTAAAACGTCAGTAACAGCGTTATCGTTGGTAAGTAAAGATCGAAGTACTCATGTGAATGAGAAGTGAATTTTAAAATATAATATTCATTAAAACTTCATTAGTTTGTTGATAATATGTTGCATGCAAATAAATTATTAAAGATTTCTTAAAAATATTTATAAGGAAAAATAAATCAAAATTAGAAAATAGTTATACTTGTTAAGAAGTAAGGATGTTGTCTATATATATTATAAAAGTATTCAGAAAGTTGCTATTTTATGTTTGTATTCGATCAAATAAGTTGAGGAACCCGTGTAGTGCCTAGGAGTTTTAGTTTAATTCTTTGCTTGAATGAGTAATATTTTGAAATTGGTCAAGTAGCTTAAGACATTTTGGTTAGAAAAGACTTGATACTTAAAGCAATTGACTTATCTTTTATTTGGGAATTGTTTTTTAATGAAATTTAAAGTTTTTCAAACTCAGAATAAATTTTTAAAATTAAAAGATGTCTAACCATCAATTTCATCTTAGAACGAGTGTTTATGAGAAATTCAATATTCAATGTTTTGAAACAAATTTTTTAAAGAACTCGGAGAATTCAATTTATGATGACAAAAACAAATTGAGAGAAATGTTCCTTTCTTAGGTAAAACCTAAGTAAGTGCAATATCATATTTAGCTTGGAAGAAGAAAGTTGTAGAGCTGCATCCATTATTTGTTAGAAATAGTAAATCCTACATTCTTAGTATGTACATTTTTAGGTTTGAAAGACATGCAAGTTAATGATGGAGTGAAAGACAAACTAGTGTCAAAAGAGGTAAAAGAAATTCCTTATTCAAGATTGGAGTAAATTAAAAGTTTGCATGAGAAGAAATTTTGTTCTTCCTTCACTTGAGAGAAACTTAAAAGCTTATGAGAAAATTCATTAAAGAGGGAAAGAAATTCATTAGAGGAGTACATGAGTTATTTCGTAGAAAAATGAGTTGAAAGGGAAACATGAAATGCTCTTGAACGAGAAAAGAAAAAAAGGAGACTAGAAGGATTGAGGAGAAGAAAAAGAGAAAGAAGTTAAAAAGAAAAGAGAGAAAGAGGAGTAAAAAAGTATATAGAAAAGAAAGAAAAAGGAAAAGAAAAAAAGAGAGAATATGAAGAGAAGGAGAAAGTATAGAAAGAGTAAGAAGAAATTGAAAGAAGAGAAAAGGAGAATCAAGAGATCATTCTCAAGGAAGAAGTGCTACTAAAGACACCTCCCATAAATATGATGAACTCGAGTTTTAAAGAAAGTTTTCAAATCCTTAAACTTTTTTTTGCAATCATCATTAAGTCTTTTTTTAACTTCTCTTTTGAAAAAGTTATCATTCCATCATTCAATACATTAAACTTCTCAAAATGTGGCAACTCACATCTTGAGTTATTGTTACCCTTGTGGTTACAATTAATTCAAGACAAAAATAAAATTTTTTATAAAGTAAGACTTCTAGTTTTCATTAGAAATATAAATCAAAATATGAGGGAGTCTTCTTCTAAAAATATTTTTCTATATACTTTATTGGTAGGATCAAAATTAATTCAGATTATATTTGATGCTTACTGCAAAATGATATTTGATCTAGGAGGGGTTAACATGGACCTCAAAAGAAATAAAGTCATTCTAAGATGGTATGCTCCCAAGATTGTGAGGAGTTTCTTCAATAATAAATTTTGAAGTCCTCAGAATAAAAAAATCTCTCAGATTTGAGGACAAATCCTTCTCAAAAGTTAGGAGATAATGACTTGGGTCTAACCAATAAACCTACACGAGCAATACTCTAAAGATCCAATAAGCAAAGCTCCAGATCAACATAATAGGCTCCAAAGACTATTCGAATGGACCTAATAAGGTTATGGACACGCTTGCCAGGCTCTGGGATCAAATAGTCGAGCTTGCCAAGCTCTACGGAGAACCTATCGAGCTCAATGGCTAAGCTCCTGAGCTTCCACCGCCCAAGTCAGCAGAGGGCACTCAATGCCATGATTTCCGGTTTTTGTACCCTAGTAGGCAAAAATGAAGGAGATATTATGAGAATAGGCAAAAAGAATTTTATTTACGAGAATAGGCAAGTCATGGGGGGTCCAAACGACTTCTAATAAAGAAGTCGTGTCCCCCCTTCACGACTTCACACTGTTCACATGAACAGTGATGGAGTCGTGCACCCCAAAAACGACTTTAAGGCATGGTAATCGATTACCAGAGGCTTGTAGTCGATTATTAAGCCATTTAAAAAAAAAAAAATTGTAGTCGTAAGGGGATTAAATGATTTTTCTTATTAAAGTCGTGCACCCCTCACGTTTTTACTTTTGTTATTTTTTTAATTTTCTATTAATTAAAACATTTATAATTTGTAAATAATGCTTTTAAATATATTTAAAATAATTAAAATTATAAATAATTAATAATTAATTTTTTTTAATATTATTAAATAAATAAATTTTATATTCTAATTATTTTTGTAATTAAATTAAATTTTTTATAAAATAATTAATTAAATAATTTATAACTATTGTAATTATGTTATTAAAAATTGAAAAAAAATTATATTTCATTAGAATTTATTTTTTAAATTTTTGTTATTATAGAATATTTTTTTAAAAATTATAATTAATTAATAATCTTTTTTTTTCGTTACAAAATATGTAATTAATAAAAATGTTAAATATAAACTATTTAAATTAATAAAAGCTAAATAATTAAAATCGTAGGGGGTTGACGACTTCACGTGTTGAAGTCGTGCACCCCCACACACTTTCACTTTTTAATTTCTTTATTATTTAAATTGATTTATAATATTTAAAGAATGTATTTAAATGTATATAAAATATTTTAAATTATATAATTAATAATTAAAGTTTTCTAATATTATTAAATAAATAAAATTTATGATTTTAATTATTTTTGTGATTAAATTAAATTTTTTATTAAATTATTTTAATTAAATAATTTATAATTATAATTATTGTAATTCTCTAATTAAAAAGTCAAAAAAAATTATATTTCATTATAAATTTATTTTTGTTTAATATAATAAATTTACTTAAACAAATATTTATTATAATAAATTTAATATAATAAGTTTAATAATAAATTTATTTTTATTTGTTTATTTTTATTTTTATAATAAATAAATATAATAAATTTATAATGAAATATAATAAATATTTGTTTAATGTGCATAATAGAATATTGTCACATATTAATTATTATATAATATTTGTTTGTTATTTCTATAATCATAATAGAAATTTATGTAATAAATTTACAAGTTTATAAGTTTTTTAAAAAATAATTATATTTATGGTTATTAATATTGTGTTGGAATTATTTCAAAATCACGTCAAAGACAGAATATTTAATATATGTCATACGAACATCGTATGTGTGGCAATATTGGATACATGTTAAACACGAGGACACACCAAGCCTTTGTAGAGTTTACATGTGTCACTAGTGCATAGGACTTGAACTGCCACCCTGAGGAAACAGTAAATCAAAATGTCACCTAGGATCAAGAAAATTCACTGCAAACTTTAGGCCTGTTATGATTGTAAATGTCCTCTGTTAGGATGTACATTATTGTTAGTAGTTGTTGTGCACATTCCATTTAGATCAAATGCAAATTATAAGACTATGGAATCTCCTTAGAACATATACCTCTTAGATAGATGAACACCAATACCATAAATCTCACAAAAAAAAAAATAATCCAATGCATTCCAAGACAAAACATATAAAAATTAGGCATCATTTTATTAGAGACCATTTAGCAAAAAGAATGTAAAATTGAATATATAGACACCCGAAA
Source organism: Vigna mungo (assembly GCA_036885675.1). Taxonomy (NCBI): domain Eukaryota; kingdom Viridiplantae; phylum Streptophyta; class Magnoliopsida; order Fabales; family Fabaceae; genus Vigna; species Vigna mungo. Next base: position 15,748,494 of record CP144693.1, on the reverse strand, counting down.
TAAATTAGCTAATATCTTTATCAAACCACATTCAAAAGAAAGATTCTACAAGACCAAAAATGAGCTAGACATCCTAGACATTACATGCTCAAAATGAAAAATTTGCACGTATTAATTGATTATATATTCAATTAATTAATCGATTAATATACAATTTTTTTGTGCCTGATTCTTTTCTCTAATTGCTTCTGTTTTAATATGTTAAATTACTTCTATAATCAATTATATCCCACATGACTTTCTCTATGTCACTCTACTTTGTCTTACCATTGCAATAACTTGTTTTGCTCGCTTTAAATAATACGCTTTGCATACATTAACCAAAAATTAATTCAGCTAACCACCCATCTCTGCACACCCTTAATACCCTCTAGACACTAGTTCCTTTACCCACTTCTTTACCGCATCTATAGGCAGAGGAGATAACCAAAAATTAAGACTGGTGGCATGAAGAGGAATGACTGACTACTTGCATTCGTTCTCGCATGGATTCTAATTTCTAGGAGGAGCAACCATGCTCAACTAACAACCGACGACATCTTCCTAATTCATGCACCCAAAGGCTGAATTCCTACTAACTGGGTTGAAGTGGTAAGTGATACCATCATCAAAAGCAGGAGCTTACCTATGACGAGTTTACCGTATGTCATCTTCCTCTTCCTCTCTAAAGTCTTTGAAGTTTTTCACGTTAATCTTAATGATGAAGTCTCCATGGTAGAATCACACAAATAAGATTGCAAGGCCTGCCCTTCATCTATGGGACTTCGAAAAAGAGAAAAAGAATGAGCTTTCAAATATGAACCTAAAGCCGACCAAGAGGATGAGGATCCAGTCAACATTGACACGTCCCATATTGCCCCAACTGTTAGACCAAAGAAGGACTTTGAGAAGTGTATGCTAAAACATCTACAATGCTAGTCTCAAACCATTCCACCTACATGGCAAGATTCGACACAATGGACAAAGAAATTGCAACCATTCAACAACAGCACAGAGCACAAAGCATTGGTGACAACAATGAAGACTCGGACAATGATGCTAAAGGAGAAGTGGAGGACGAAGAACAAGAGGAAGAGGAAGACCAAATGCTTCCCTCATACTTTGCTTTAGGACTCCATTCACAATTTAGGATTCCTCTAGAAGTTTTCATAACCTTTATTTCTAAAATTTGTTGTATGTAAAACTCTATTATTCTTTACTCTGCTGAAACTCTGACACTTGTTATGTTTTCTTAAAATTTTTGCTCATCCTTAGTTCTCGATCCTGCAATTTGGACGCAAAGAGCACTACCTATTCTAAGAAAGTTACTTACTTAGACCCTGTGAAGCAAATGTCGCCCTAGCAAACAGATGCATGCGTTAACCACTCTATTTGCTCTCCTCCAGACAAGGAAAAGCGTAAAAGTGGAGGCCGTAGCTAGATATGTTCCGTCATGAAACAGTTTTAACATTTAAGCTGCATCCCAGACTGAGAAATTAAAATTCTTCACATTACACTTCCATTCAATATTCAAAGCCTAAGCCGAAAGTACATAACCATACAAGAATTACGCACTAAATGTACCATATTCTTTCATTCAGTTCAGTAACTAAATAGTAGTTACGCATAGACAAAGTTATTCGGAGAAAATTTCTTCCATATGATTCAAATCTATATGATACAAAATAATAGGGAGGCAAACAGAATTAATAGGTTTAATGTTCTTATTTATTAAAAAAATGAAAAGGCCAGAACCCTTTTCAGATGAAATCATAACATAGTTCAACATCAAATTATAGAAGAATCAGTGACATTGATAGGGACCCAGAACTGAAAAGAGACAAAAGAGTAATGTTCTTTATTGTATAGACTGTATAGAACACAAAATAGGAGAACACTCTCTCCTCCAAGGGTTTTCCCTCACAAAGAATCAAAGCTTAATCTACAAGATTATCCAAAAGTCCCCTGACATAAGAGCTCTCTGCCTCCTTATAAAGGCCCAACCAACTAACCAAACTAACAACTAATTCCTAAACGGTTTCCTCTGTCCTGCACCCATTACCCACTATAACCTATCACATTATATCCTATCAGACATACACAAGAATAACACTTTCAAGATGTTGGAGAATCTTCAAGCTTCACGTCTCATGGTCTGTTCAGCTGGGGGAATCATAACCAGTACGGTTGAGCATTAAAGCCAGGATGTGGTAACCTGGGACGGAGCCCACAACCCTCATGACAAAGAGCACACACGTGACAGAAGACATGAGTTGCCAAGTCACATGCTGACTCACATTGTTTACGTTGTGCCTCATCTTCCAAAATGCTTCCACAGCACCCACATGACCTATTAAGTGCTTCGCAAGTTCCCTGATTGCCAAGAACATTAAATGATTTATATAAGATTTGAATTTTTTTCCTAACTTAGGGATGTGGTTTTTGTGTATGAGAAAGAATGGTGGCAAATTATAAGGAGAAAAAACCAGGAGGTGCATAAAGGAAAATCTCACTTACACAGGCTTTCCATCTATTAAACATCACATAGCATCATACATAGAATAGAACTGGAGGACACCAAGTAATTTTAAGCATTACAAGTTCGACATTAAATACACTAACTTTGAACAAAATTTCAAGCATACCATTAAGTAACCAAGTAAACCCCCATAAAGTCTACATAAAATAGCAAAGTTGTTCTGTTAATCCAAATCACCTCCTAATAAAAGGACTGCTTTCTTGGTAATTCATAACTGACACATTTCAGTTTCATGGTGAGGCTACAGACTGGAGCTACTTTCTTAATACAAGTTACAAAAAAATTATACTAAATACAGGTTCACCACACTCATATACCTCATTGTACCAAAACTAAATAAACAAGGGTAAAATATGCAACCAAACTTACGAAGAAGGTTGAACATAACCAAAGTTCTTAAATCAACTTTAGGATCAGAACTTTGGAAAGATTTGTTAAACAGTGATGCTGAATTATAAGTCTAAAATATCTTATTATAAAAAGATGAGGAACCCGAAACTTTCATGCTTGTTGAATCTAGCCTACTTGGGTTGTACTGCCACACCATTTCTCGAGGTAGTGTTAACTATTTATAGCTGATATAGAAAAGAAATTTAAAGTACGAAATCTAGGCAGGGCAGGTGCGTCATATTATCAGATACAAAATACTTGTGATATAAAGTGGACTGGATCACACAGGAAAAGGGTATGTACTATCAACAATGTAATGTAACAAATTGAATCCCCAGTATCAATGTGATTTCAGCAGCAATACCGAGGGATTAGAAGACTAAACTGAAGGGAAAAAAATATTCAGTAGCATAGGTAGTTTTGATTTGAGACACACCCTGATCTCTCCTTTGCAGTCCTTTATCCTACTTCCTTACCTCCCCTCTCTACCATTCTCTCATTTTATTTGACTGCAGATTGCAATGAAGTTTCCCTCCAATTTCCTCCCACAGTCATGCTGGCAATTAATTACCCCCATTCATGCCAACTCCTTTGCCCACTAAACACATTACACCCTAACTTACTGGTGGTTTCTTAACAAATCATCACTAGATCATAAAGAGCAAAGAATAAAAGAGTAACATACCTCTAAATTGAACCTCCATCGAATAGCAGTTTGGCTAGGGTAGGATAACCACGGTGCAAGGCAATTCCAACCAAAGCAAGAATTCCCAATCACGTACAGTACAGAATAAGGCAAGCAGTGATTAGCAAACGTCCCGGGAGCCTATCCAAGTCTCTCAGCATTGCTTCCAGCACACAAGGAGCCACACTCCCAAGAAGACCTAGCAAATCACAAAAATTCAAAGTAAATAAATGTTTCATGAATCCAGATCGGAAACGCATCAAAGAGAACAGAAAGCCCAAAACCCACAATCAACTTTTCTTCATAGAAATAGCAATAGAACCTGATTAAATCACAAAACGAACCCAATAATATAACACACTAACAAATGTTTCATTGATCCTAATGGTAAAGAATAGAAAATCTAAATAGGGCATGTGAGATACCTACAATACAATCTAGATCTTGCAGTTGAAATCGCTGAAATACAAAGCATTCATTCCAAAAGAATTATAAACAAACAACATCCACAGAGGTGAAATAGAAAGCTAACACGAAACATGCATACCTAAATCACCAATGTAGAAAAACGTTGAGATGAAATAGGCAAGTGAGGGAGGATAAGAAAACTCACAAACTTCAAGATCGCTGCTGCAGAAGTGATCGTTCTGGCCGAGACAAGTGCAGATGGAGGAGTTTTGACAGATATATTATTCACAGTTTTTCTCCTCTTCTTGAAACCCAAAGGACTGTTTTCTTGGTAATTCATATTTGACACAATTTGATTTCATAAAGTAAGGCTACAGACTAAAGCTACCTTTTTAATACAAGCCACAAAAAATTATACAAAATACAGGTTCACCACACTCGACATATACGTCATTGCACCAAAACTAAATAGACAAGTGTAAAATATGCAACCAAACATATGAAGAAGAGTCAACATAACCAAAATTCTCAAATCAACTTTAGGATGGAAAGTTTGAAAGATTTGTTAAACAGAGAAGCTGAGTTAAAAGGCTAAAATATCTTATTATATAAAGATGAGGAACCCAAAACTTTCATGCTCGACAGAGTAGACAAATTTTTATGTTGAATCTAGCCTACATGGGTTGTACTGCTACGCTATTTCTCCCGGTAGTGTTAAATATTTAAAGCTGATATAGAAAAGAAATTTAAGGTAAAAAGGCTTATCAATTAATAACCAAGTCCAGATAAGAATCTCAGTGGGGCCAGGTGCAGCATATTATCAGAACAAAATAACCTTAAAGATCATTCTATTTTCCTGGTACATTCCTTCCAAAGATAGCCTAAAAGTAAACCACTAATTCTCCTGAGATTGATGACCACAACGGGTACATGTATAGAAAGTAGTTTGCCCTTCATCTGCTGATCTCATCTGAAAATAGAATGATTGAAATAAATAATTCTGGACTATAAATAAGATTCAGATCAAATTGCCAAATATACATTATAAAGTCTAACAATACCTGTCTGGTATAAAAGTTAGCTTCATCATGGCCACATTTTTCACATTTCTTGTTGACCTGTCAAGAAATAATACGTTTTTTTAGAGAAGAAACAATAACATTAAAAACATACAAATATCTTCTTAAAAACCAAGCTTTTAATATTGAATGATGCCATTACCTTCGACAATTGCACCTTCTGTTCCTCGATTATTTCCATTCCAAGCTCTCTTCTGATCTCCTGCCAAACACAAGGTTACTTTTATTTAAAGAAGAATTGCCAATAGTGTACATAAAGTGAATATGTCCATGGTCACGATAAATCACAAATTTGGCTTCTTTCAGTTATATGAGACCAATTGCAATCTGTCAACAGACTCAAGCTGGTCAGCTAAGCTGCTTCAACTCTTGGTAGGAAATTTAGAACCTAAAAAGTTAGCAATCCTGACTAACTGTGCCAGTATTTTCACAATATCATTTCACCTCTACTTTCTATCATTGCTACATTGATATTAAAAATTTAAACCCAGGTCCAAATTTCAATATGGCTACACTAATCAAATTCCAATAACATGATAACCGATCGTGTATACATAGACTTGAATGCTCTTCTGTTACTTTAATGCAATACTACCAATTGATCTGTTAAATTATTGGCATTACAACAACATAGCTGAGATATCAAAAGGTATAGTGATGTCTAACATTAGTTTTAAACCAAAAAATAACTCCAATACCATGGCCTTTTCACCAATTCCCACCAGGACAGAGAAAATCAAGGTAGGCCTAAGAGGGTACACAAAAACAACTGCTTCTAAGGATATAATCACTTATTTTCCAAACAAAAGTTCGCAAAATCAGATTATTATTTCTTCACAATGAGCCCATGCAAACACACAATAAGATGGTTATTTAATTATACATAACACAAAAAAAAAAGTATAGAAAGTCTGTCATAAATTCCTGAGTCATGTGTGAAGTCATGGAGGAGGAAGACATGTTCATTTTTCTTTTAAAAGAAGTGCATGAAGCACATAAGCAAGTCCCAGAAAATGAACACTGGCATATAAACTATAATAATAGTAATAATTCAAAGTCATAGAAATAAAACATACCTCGGCAGTAATTGTGTAACTTATTTCCTTATCACGAATATCTGAACACAACCATAGTCCGTTAGTCAATTGGAGAAAGTTATACATAATATACAACTAAGAAAATTCGAGAACACGTTAACACAGTAAAAATAGGGCTTAACCTTGTATGTCTCGGAGAGTTTTGCACAAAGGGCATTGGGCGTACTCACTGGAAGGAACAATTAGCGTTGTCCCACACAAATGGCAAAAGAAATCGAGTCTAGAGGAATAATACGCCATCGATTTTGGAGGTGAAATGCACAGTTTTGTGTGTAGCGCAGAGAATGCAGAGGACGAAGCTGCAAAAACCCTAACGTATACTGACGAAACGAGGACGAAACACTTTTTTAACTATTGGGCTGTGATGGATGTCAAAACGGGTCAGACCCGTCAACCCGACAAGAAAATCACGGGCCGGGTCAGATAGTTGAACCCGCCAACTCGAAAAAACCCAATTCTTCCATCACCCACCAATAACGCAGACCAAGCGAGTCCAGGAGTGAGAGCGCAACGCCAGTGCAGCGGTTCACCCACGCCCACCCACCTTCACAAAGCGGCGGATCACACGCAGATGAAGGAGGTGCGTCACCAATAAGTTCGTTTCTCTTCTTCGCTTGATTTGCCCAAATTTATGGTTTTCTCCTTCATTTGCCCTATCGCCACGATTTTCTGATTCTGCTTGATGGGGTTTCTGTACAGACTGAGGCCGTGTTTCTTTCATTGTTTATGTTCTTTTATTTTAATTTTACTTTTTTAATAAATTTTTGGTTTAATGTATCTGTGTGTCCTTATTTTCGATGAGAATTCCAAACAGGTGTTCGTCCTTTCTAAAAATTGCAAGAATTAGATCTCTACTATTAAATTAGAATTAATAGTGTTAAACAAATGTTGAAGTAGGATGGTGATGTTAGTGTTTTAATTATATATATATATATATATATATATATATATATATAACGAGTTTGTAGATATTTGTGTTTTTAAAATTAAAAAAATGGAAAAGAATAATTAAATAGATTTGTGTATAAGAATTAGAGATTTAGTTCCTATTTAGACATCATTCACAAAAAAACTAGGAATCAATAAAAAAATTGGAGATTTATTTTGAAAAATTAGGATTCATTCGAATTTTAAATTGAAAGAGTTTAAGAATTTGGTAATTATCATGTAGAACAATTTTATCACATCTACCGTCAGCAGCAGAAAGATGCAGGAGTGTTTCATCCGTGACAGCAATAGTATCACACATGATCAGAAGATAGAATAAGAAGATGAAGCGGTGCTATGCCATGAAACAGTGGAGCAGAGCATGAAAGAAAGAGATAAACTCAAACCCAATATTCAAAGCAAAGTAATAAAAAGGATTGAAAAAGGATGCATTAACCAAGAGTCAGAAAAAAAATACATGATCTGTTATTCATTCAAGTTCAGTTTTAATAGTCATGGTTTTCACTTGCAAAAATTTCAATACTTTATGGTTTTAATAGTCATGGTTTTAATAGTTACATCTGAAAGAAAGTTTATGGAGGCGCTTTGGAAAACCAACACGACTTCCCTCATTGTATGCACCTCCCGCATCCAAAGAGGAAAAGTCCCATGACGCTGCATCGATAAGCGTCATGCTCCTCACCAACTCAGCTCTCTCAGAAACAAAATCAACATTCAATCCTAATGCAGAATCGTACAAATTAGAGCTCCTCTACGTTTGATTTTGCAGTGATGAAATTGATTTGGGTTTCTAATGATTAGGTCTGGTAGTGTTTCATGGAGGTTGACGCGTTGTGATGGTGCTCGCGATTTAGGTTGCACGAATGGAGGCTTGTGGTGGCTATCTGTGCGAAGAAGATGGCGGCGACAATTTGAGGGTTTGGAAGCGCGAGAAAGATGATGCGCGAAGACGGTGACGGTGCAAGAACAATGTCTGAAATTAATTTCCAATTTGGATGAATCCTAAAATCAAACTTCCTTTTTCTCAGTTCATAAACTCCAATTCGAACATAGTATGCAGTTTAATGTTTAATTCATTTTTACAAATTTTTTTTATTTAAAAAGAAATAAATCAAAAGACATATTAGAATCATATACATTAAATAAGTTACTCCACTTCATTTAAAAATGAAGATGAGCATATTTTTAATTTTCATAAAATAAAGATTCAAACGCAAAAAAAAAGATGATTTATCTGATATTCTAGTTGAAAATCAAAACCTACCGAAAGATTAAACTATATGATAAATTTTAAAATATCGGGATAATTGAGATATCAATATTTATAACAAAGATAACATAAACTTATTTGGAAATAACATGGAATTACTTATTTGCATTTTGAGTAGGAATATTTTATTTTTAATTATATATATTCACTGTCAAGAAATACATAACGGAATTGCGAGTTGTTTCTTTCATCAAGCTCTAATACGGAAGAGGTGTTGTTCTAAATTTATTATTGGGAAGACAAGATGGGGGAATTTGTTTGCCATATGAAAAACCTTTGACGTGAGAACAATAATTCTTTATATGTTGTCTTCCATCTCTACCAGAACTTGACAAATCAATATCCTCCAGAGTTACGTTTTGACATGGCAGTTCCATACTGCAATTTAAATTCACTGCAATATCAGTAGCACTGCTTCCTCTAATATTTTTGTATGAAACATTGCTGATTTGCACGTGTGAAGATTTCTGCAGTAAATTCAAATAATCATGTTATGGCTGCAACAATTTTTCTTCAGTAATAGTTGTAAAGATCAAATGGTTTGAATATTAGAAGAAGAAAGTTACAAAGTTACCGTAAGGTCGCAGTTATGTTTAGGACAATATTGTTGATTAATGAAGATAGGATTTTTGACATTAATCATGACAATGTCTTCATAGATGAAATTTGAAACACTTAAAGGTGTCTTCAATGGAAAGGGCCATGTTTTGATTTGGACACCATTGATAGAACTGTTGAAAGTGCAATTCTTGACAACTACATCTTCCACAGGTAAGTCTGGTGGGTTCCCACCACCACCAAGGCTTCCGACACTAATTCCGTGACCTGGGCCACAAAAAACATTCTTAATTCGAACATTCTTGGTGCCAGAAATCATAGCAATACAGTCATCACCAGTGCCAATTTTCACATTCGTGATGTTTATTCCATTTGTATGAGATGTTTTGATTCCGTCTGTGTTTCGGTTGTTAGCAGGGCTTGTTAAGGTTAGGTTTGTGAAGGTGATGTTTCCACTTCCGAACACTATGAAATGTCCACCTTTACTATCACCAGAATGCAAGTTTTCAATGCGACCGTTGGTGATGAAGTCCAGAACCATGGTCTACCAATCAAACATATGTTTGTTAATTAGTCCAACCTTACAAAAAAATAAATAAATAAAAAATAAATAACAATCCATTTTAGAAATAAAAAACAATGTCTCTGATAAATTAAAATATTAATTTATAAACTAAAAATTATTTTTCTGAAATAATTATAATTAGACTCTAAATTAATTAATAACATTAACTATCAATTTTAACTATAAAAAGAATTAATGTCTAAATTAGTTCTTAATACTATCAAAACTTTAGTTATCAAAGAATTAAGGTCAAAATTTGATCACGACTAATTTATATACTAACTTTTTTTAATAACTAATATTAGTAATCAACTTATAATCTAATTAACTGATTATAATATTTTGAAGATTTTTTAAAATTAGAAAACAATTATTACTCTAAAATAATTATATATAATTAGATTTTAAATTGATTAATAACATTAACTATCAATTTTAACTATAAAAAGAACTAATGATTAAATTAGTTTTTAATACTATCAAAACTTTAGTTATCAGAAAATTAATGTCAAAATTAGTTACTAATTAATATTAATGGCTAATTCATATAGTAATTGTTTTAATAGTCAAAATTTTGGTAACTAATAATCAATTTAGAATTTAATTAACAGACTAATTATAATATTTTGAGGATTTTTTTTTTTTTAAATTAGAAAACAATGATCACTCTAAGAAATTAGGAAAAGAATAAGATTATAAAAGTTTATTATTTTAAATTATTAGATTATTCTTAAAAACAAGATAAGTGGGTATAAAAAAGATTATTTTTTGAAAAGTAAAAACAAAGGAAAGAGAAAAATGTACCGTGAAAAGAATTTGACATGAATCGTTTTGACATTTTTGGCGCGTGGCAGTTCCTTGACCGTTCAAAGTGCCACCTCCATTGATGGTCAATTTGTCAACATATCTGAAATTTATCCATTTCTGGTCAGCAAGCATAGATGGATCAATTGGAGCCTTCAGAACACCGTTGATTTCGAACGTTATTGAACCGTTGCAAGGACCGTTAAATATAACAGATTTCAACATGTACGTTCCGTTTGGAATCAAAACTGTTGCAACTCCGTTCCACTTGCATGCATCACTCCACGCTGTCACAAATGCCTTTCACACAATAAAACACTTTTATTAAATTTTCATAAACTATTAATTTCTTTTTCTTTTACACTATTAATATGGTTTAATAACATTTTTAATTAATAAAGAGTTAAAAATTTCCACAATTAATGCCTTCATTAATAACTAACATTATGTTTTTTTTAAAACGGGTTAAATTTATTTTGTTTTTAAATTTTAAAAAAATAATCGTTTATCTCTAAATTAAATTGTAAAATATTTTGTTCCTATATTTTATGAAAATGATATAATTTTTTTTTCATAAAAGTTATATCATAATTTTGTGAAGATCTGCTTGTCATTGAAAAAACAGTACTAATACTATGGGTTAGGAAATATGTTTTATACAATTATCAAAACTAAATATTTTATAATTTATTTAAAAAATGAAACATTACTTTTATAATAGTTTGAAGACGAAAAATATATTTAAATTTTTTTAACAATATATTTCATCAATCTAAATGTTAAAATTAATAATGATGTCTAATACAACTTTACATATATATTTTAAAAAAAATAATAATTATGAAAAATTTAAACCGAAATAACATGGTTAAAAATAATATGGTAAAAGAAAAAAAAAATTGCTCACCACACTATTATCAGTGTTGCCGTCTTCAATGGCTCCGTAGTCTTTGACATTGAAAACCTTTTGTGCTTCTGCAGCATATGCCAATAAACATAACATAAACAGATACTTTGCACACATGTTTTCTTCTTCTATATTATCTAATCTTTCTTCTCTCTTTTCTTCGTAAACTATCTTTTTTTATGATTCTTGTTTTGATCGTATTTTACTCCCTTTGCACGTATATATATAATTGCATGAGAAATGAAATGAGTTTAAAAGATATATTTCTATATAAAATTATTTATTGCATTCTTTAAATGTAATAAATAATAATTAGGTTTAAAGTATAAAATTTTGTAACATATATTTGATATTATTAATGCTGTATTCATTGATTTAATTGATATACTTAATTTATGGATAATAATATTTAGACAACATTTTTTTTTGAACATTGATTACGTGTTAATCTTTGATTGGTCAAAAATTATTCCAGAATCAATAATAATAATCATAAACATTATTATGGAGTAATTTTTGACCAATAACAGATTGACACGTAATCAATGTTCAAATGTTGTAAAAAAAATGTTGTCCAAATATCATTATCCTTAATTTATATACGATTTCCTTTTTAATTCATATATATATATATATATATATATATATATATATATATATATATATATATATATATATATATAAACCGTTCATGTAATAAATAATTGCACTTGTTAATGGTAACAAACATTTTTAGTTTAAATTTCGAGATTATTGGTGGGGCTTGTGGTCGGTTCCTAACACTGAATACTGATAATTCTTAGATTGCTTATCCATGTTGGTGATGTGTTTATATTGCATTTTGTGATTAAACGGATACTATGTCAAGTCTTTTAGTTCGGTGGGATATACGTAAAAGACACTATAATATTAAAGTCAATAGATGATTGATTAGTATAATATTAATACAATTACGTATGTATAAAATCATACTTTAGAGTTTTATTAATAATGGTTTGTTATGAGTTTTTATTTTTTTGTCAGTCTAAAATCATAACTCAATCATATCTTGTTGACATTAACATATTGTTTCATTGTTATCGTTGTTAACCTAACCATTATGTAATTGGCCGGTCATGCCGTTCGGTCAGGGTGGTTAGTCATAAGTGATATGTTCAAAAGTCGATTCATAGTGGTCTATCAAAGAAGTTCGGTCCGGAGTGATCAGTCCATAAGAGCTTGACCTAGAGTAGTTAGGCAAAATAGCTTAGTCCAAAGATGCAAAGGAGTTCGACCCAAAGTAATCGGCCAAAAAACTTAATCCTATATGTCATTGATCTTGAAGTTAAACCGATTAGTGATTGGTAGTTCGGGATTGATCAGACGAATATAGAATACATTTTATAATATTAATAAATACGATATTTATTAGATATAATATATACTTATTAAAAATCACAAATATAATTTAACTTGTTAAATAAATTATGTTTTGTCAATATATTAAAATACTGACTATAAGATTAAAAAAAAGTGTAAAATTTAAAACAATTAAATGATTTTTTTTAATGATAATGTGAAAGAAAGTTAATTTAAAGGTTTTCCTAACCTGTGTCCTATTAACACAGTTTAGGCTATAATTAAGGATTATTTATTCCAATATTTTTATGTTAAAATCTGAAATAATTAATTTTACTAATTAAACTGATTTCAGTATATTTATGTTGAAATTTAGAATAATTAACTTTAATAATTAAAATAGTATAAATTCATATAACAGATTTTTTTAAGGCAAAAATATATTTTTTATCTCTTATGTCTATAATCGGTTTCTAAATACAAAACAATAACGATTTTCTAAATGTTATTTAGAAGAAAAACATATTCATAAGTGTTATATAACTTTAACTGATAATTTATTTGGTGTAAAAACAAAAAAAAAAGTTAAAAATAATTAAATAATAAAATAATTTTAATGTTATTATTTTCTTTCTTTTATAATTGATTGTCTTTAAGGTTAATATTGTTAAAAATTAAAATATAATTAAACTGTAAAAAAACCATAAATTAGAAAAGACAAAAAGAGTATTTTAAAAACCATTGTAAACATAAAAACAAAAAACAAAAAATGATATTTTTTGTTTTAAAAATTTATTATACGAATTTATATTATTTTAATTAGTTGAGTTAATTTTCAAATTTTAACATAAACATAATTAAATCAATTTTAATTAATAAAATTAATTAGTTTAACTTTTAAGATAAATATAGTACAATCAATTATTATTAGTTATATTTCAAATGGTATCCTTCGGACATTAGTCAGCATTCCCTAATTTAAATATATAATAAACTGTCTTAATTGTCTCGAATTTTAAAAACATTACTTGAAACCAACAGTAATTGAAATTGCCATTTGCTCTCCAGCTAGATTATCATATTTTTCTAGCTGACTTGAACATAATGAAATTTAAAAAATTGTGAAACAATTTATTATAACAGAAAAGTATGAAAGAAAATAAGCTCAATACCTCTTTTAATCCCTCGAAAGAGGGGAATGTTCAAGTTCGTCTTACCTTTTTTAAAAAATTTAATGTGATTCCAACTTGTGAAAAAGGTGTGTAATTAAATCTCTTTTGGTCACGACGTTAATTTTTAACGGTTCAGCTGACAACGTGGACTACTCTGTGCAACGTGTATGTTGAGGTTCAATATGTGGCTGTCTAAGGGTAAAGATGTGATTATTACGAGGGAGACGTGACAGTGGTTAAAAAATTTGAGTTAGGGTTTGGGTTGCACTAAAGTCGCAATTTGGGGTTAAGCATTATGGAGGAACTGTCTTCAAATTTGGGTGTTCTTGAAGCTTAAATCTACAGAGCGAATTGAAAACCGCATATCAGGTTAAGGTTTACGTTTGAAAATTTTATGAAATTTAGTTATTCGATATGTTTTCAGTGTTGTCGCGTTTCAGGGGGTTTAACTACGGGTGAAATTGTTTTGTGTGAAAAGTTGTCTTCTTTTGATGCTTGATAGTGGTCCCATAGGTCTTTGTTTAACTTAAATCAGTGGTTCCCGTTTGCATTTACAGGGTTCGGGTAGGGATGTGTGATGACATGTTTCAGGTAGTGGTCCATCACGGTGGGACCTTGATCAAAGAAGTCCCCTTTAATTATATAGGCGGGGAGATAGTTTATTGGGATGTAGACCCCGATAAATGGTGTTATTTTGGAGTATTAGGTTCACTTAAACATCTGGGTTACATGCAAGTAAAAGAATTATATTACAATATCAAGCATGTTTTACATAAGCTTGATGATGATAAATGTGCTATGAACATGATGAAGGTGGCTAAGTATTTGGGGAAAGTGAACTTGTATGTTGTGCATGAGGTGGACGAATAAGCTATTTTAGAAAATGATGAGAATGAGATTCTTTACCTATGTGAAGGTCCTGCAAAGAGTGATGAGGGTAGTGGCGTTGGAGGAGAAGCACATGTTGAGGGTGGTGATGAAGGAATTGGGGACGTAGTAAAGGGTGTAGTGGAGGTTGAGAATGAGAATGCAGTGGATGTTGACAATGAGGATGCACGAGATGTTGAGAATGAGGATGCATCGGAGGTTGAGAAGGAGGATTTAGTGGATGTTGACAATGAGGATGCATGAGATGTTGAGAATGAGGATGCATTGGAGGTTGAGAAGGAGGATTTAGTGGATGTTGACAATGAGGATGCACGGGATGTTGAGCATGAGTGGCCAAGGTAAGTGTCAATGGGTAGCTTATTGTGGGTATTTGCCATCGCGTAAAATGTGGCAATCGAGGAAGATGATTGATACTCATACTTGTAGTAGGCAATTAACATTAAACTGATGAATGCTAAGTGGTTAAGTCAGGAATTAGATAGGTCTTTAGTTGACAATCCTAATTTAAGGGTGAATGATATTCGTACTAAAGCATTAAGAAAATGGAATACAAATGTGTCAATATCCAAGGCAAGAAGGGCAAAGTTAATTACCATAAGACAGGTTGAAGGAGATTTCAAAGAACAGTATAAAAGGATCTATGACTATGGACATGAGTTGTTGAGGTGTAACCCAGGGTCAATGGTGTAGATTAAAGTTGACTCTCATAATGGTGACCCAATCTTTCAAAGAATGTATGTTTGTCTCAAAGTTTGTAAAGACAGTTTCATAAGCTGTAGGCCCATTATATGTTTAGACGGATTTTTTTGAAAGGTTATTACAAGGGGGAGCTGCTTACTGCTGTTGGTAGGGACCCAAACGAGAAAATGCTACCCCTTGCCTATGCAGTAGTAGAAGTGGAGAACAAAGACAGCTGGACTTTGTTTGAGGAACCTCCATGCAAACTTTAGGAAAAGGTTTGGTGGTCAAATATTAAAAAAATTTGATGTGGAGGGTTGTCACAAGCACATATCCCCAGGCTTGGGAGAGAGAAATGTTGAAAATTAAAGAAGTCAATATTGAACCATATAAATACCTCATAGGCATTCCCCCAAGGTAACCCATTAACCATTATATACACTTTAGTTTCACAAATGCATTGTAACCCATTTCAGAATTCTTTTGTGCAACAGGTTTTGGTCAAGATCTCGCTTCACTGGTCAAGCAATGTGTGATACCCTAGATAACAACATCAATGAAGCTTTCAACAGTGTTCTTATTCATGCAAGAGGGAAACCAATTATCACCATGATGAAGGATATCAGAGTTTATCTCATGAAAAAGTGGGTCACCAATAGAAGCAAGGTGGCATCTATGGACTTCACAATATGCCCAAAGATAAAGAAGAGACTTCAGAACGAATGTAATTTGTCAAGATTTTGGGTGCCAAGGTAATGTTATCATTTATTTTTATATACATTTTGTTATTTATCTACAATGTTCATGTGCTTCATTTCTTTCAACTAGTCTACACGAAACATTTTTTAGGTTAGGCACACTTCATCCTTTGGGAACACACTAGACCTGGACACTAAAGAGTGTAGCTGCAGAGAGTGGATGATCAGTGGCATTCCATGCTGTCATGCAACTGCAACAATAAACTACTCCAAGATCCAGACCATTTTATACCCACTTGGTTCAAAAGATCCACATATGAAGAGGTGTATGCGTCCATAATATTTCCAGTCAATGGTCCCCAACTATGGGAAACCACAAATTTCAATGATGTACCACCACCAGTGATGAGGAAGTTACCTGGGAGGCCAAAGAAAAAAAGGAGGTTGGAGGCATGGGAGATAACTAAGGATGACACTCAAATGCGTGTTGGTGGGCATAGGAAAAAGTGTAGCACTTGCCTTTAGAGGGGACACAACAAGAATAACTGCCCTTTACGGCCCCAACCAGCTGAAACAACCCAGCCAGCAGAAACAACCCAGTCAGCAGAAACAACACAACCATCACAACCACCTCCAAGTTCCCCAACCCCTCTACCATCACAGCCACTAAGTCCCCAGTCATCCCGTCCAAGAAAATTACATGTCAGAAGAAAAGATAGTTAGATGAATTGGTTTATTATGTACTGTCTTTATTTTGGTCATAAAGTGAAGTGTTATGTACTGTCTTTACTTTGATGAATTTGAGGTATTATGTATTGTCTTTATTTTGGTCACAAAGTGAACTGATATGTATTGTCTTTACTTAGTTGAATTGGAGGTATTATGTATTGTCTTTAGATAAAATTAAGGTATTATGTACTGTCTTTATTTAGTGAATGAAAGTGGTTTGATAATGTTTCAGTCAAAATTTGTACTTAGATTTCTAATATGTGCCATTGGTCATCATCATATGCATTATTGGGTTGACCTATGTGAATATTTTTAAACCAAATAGGGGATTGATTCGAACATTCTCCACTGAATTTAACTCATTAAAATAGTCAAGGTACATGATACATTGCATTGCATAACTGATCTTATACCAACCAAAACACCTAATTTCCCCATCTAACTAAATCAACCTAAACAGAACCTTAATATGACAAGGTCTACCACAATACACGCACAAAGCTACAAGTAACAACTTCATCCTTTTCTGCATTTTCTGTAAATCCTTCACTTCATTTTCCAGCTCACTTATTCTCTTCACAATTTTGCAATCTTTTTCATCAACGTTCTCTTCACAACACCACTTGAAAAAGTTATAGCAGCTCCCAACTGAAGATCCACCCTGTTATTCACCAAGTTAGTATCAACAATAGCATCAAGTCAAGTCAAGAAAACATTAACTCAGAAGGGTATACTTCAAACATTGTAATGAGGACAACCCCAAAAATTTCTTCCAGCATTCTTCGTAGTTCTCGCAACTTTGGTTACTGCAATATCACCACAGTAACAAGTAGGGATTAACCCACCTCCCCTACAAGCACCACCATGGGACGAACGAGAAGATCCTTTGGCCCAACTTTTCGAAAACTAAGAACACCCTTGGGAAGCCATTCCTATCTCGCCCCAATCACTTTCCAAACCTCAGAGACCAATTGGGAGGAAGTCAAACCCTAACCCCTCTTATTTTTTAACATCTGCCACGTTAACTTTAATAATAATCACATCTTTACCCTCATGCAGTCACGTATTGAACCTCAACAACCACGTTGCATAGTTCAGTCCACACTGTCAGCTGGACCGTCAAAAAATTAACGTCGTGACAAAAAAGGATTTAATTACACACTTTTTTCACAAGTTGGGACCACATTGAATGTTTTAAAAAATATAGGACGAACTTGAACATTTCCACTTTTCAAATAACCAAATGAGGTATTAAGCTAAGAAAATAATTTAAAAATTTATAAGAATAAGATAAAGATCAAATATCAGTTTCTACTTTCAGTGTCATTATATTCAAAATGTAAGAAACTGTAAATCTTCATTCTTTTTGTTTAATTTTATTTTACTGGAATGGTTTTAAATTTAAAAGAAAAATCAATACCTGAAGCCATATTTTTGTACAAAAATAATATTAATTTAAAAGAAAAAACTAAAAGATCTAAAAATAATCATATAAGTTTCAATCTTGAAAAAACAAAAAATTACGGGATTACAAGTTTTGAAAAATAAATATCCACTATAAAATTTTTCCCAAATTTTAATGTATAAGAATGGGAAATAATTAGATGTCAATTTACAATTTTAATGTTCTTCACATATTATTTTAATATGAGGTAAAAGTTTTTTTTTAAGAGATTTAGAGATAAATTGTAGATTTTATGAAATATTGAATAGATGTAATATATTAAAAAACTAATAATTAAAATGTAAGATTATTTTTTATTTTTATAATTAAATTAATATATTATTATTATTTATTTTTAGGTTAAATTATTTCCTTAATTACTATTTTTAGAAAAATCTTAAATGAGTTCTCTTATTTTTATTTATTTTAATTTAGTTTCTATTTTGAAAATTTTGATATAATAAGATGATTTTCATTGGTATTACAATAACACAGTGAATATGTGTTACATCCTTTGGTTTTTTCTTAATTTTTTTATTTTATTTTTATTTTAAATTTTAAAAAAATAAAATTTTGTCATGTATTAAACTAATGCCATGTTACTTGATAGTAACAATGTGATATGATAGTCACAATATCACGTGTCATTGTCATGTTAAGTGTCAATGTCTTAATCTTAGTTTATTCTTTCTATTTTTATTGTCTCAATTTAGTTTCAATTTTGATTAAAATAAAACAATTTTGTTTCTTTTCAAATTAAAACAAAATTTAACTTTTATAGAAATTTTATATAAATATTTTTATTAAATATTTTTAACAATATTTAATTTATTTATATTTATATTTTACATTAAATTTTATTTAAAATTATTTTGAAGGATTTAATAGAAAGTAATGTCAATAGAAAAAAAAATAAGTTCAAGTAACAAATATGTTAAACATGTTTATGAATTACATTTCACAAAATAAAATAAATTTATTAACATTTTAATTTTTTAAAATGATTGTATATTTTTAAAATGTGTAAAATTCAATCATTTCTATATAAATCTTAGAGTTGGTTTAAAAATATTAATTTTAAAAATTCAAATTTTAATTTTTAAAATAATTTTAAACAATTTTATAACAATTTAAAATAAATAAATTTAAAATTTCATAATAATCTTAAATAAAGTTTAATATTAAATATAAATATAAATAAAATTAATCTTATTAAAATATTTAATAAAAATATCAATTTAGAAAAAACATTTGTATAACATTTATATAAAAATTAAATTTCATTTCAATTTGAAAGGGACGAAATTGCTTCAATTTTAAAAAAATTGAATTGAATTGAGATATAATAAAAATAGAATGACTAAATTTAGACTAATGCATTGGCACATTGCATGATAGGAACAAGTGACATTGTCACTGTAACATTATATTATCAAGGTTATGTAGCACGACGTTAGTTTGACATGTGACAAATTTTTCCTTTTAAGAAAAAGTAAAAAATCATTAAAGATATTTTAAATAATAAAAAAAATTACAAAGTGATATGTAACACCCCTCCTCTTTCATGGTGTTAGTGCAATACTATCAAAAATTATCCGATGACATCAAAATTTTCAAAATAAAGACCAAATCGAGACAAATAAAAATAAGATATTCGATTTGAGATTTTCTTACGAAAATGAGGATAAATTGAATGATTTAAACTTATTATTATTATTATTATTATTTATTACTATTATTAATTATTATTGTTAGTATTTATTATTCTTATTATTATTATTTAATATATTATTATTAGAATATTATCATTATTATTATTTATTGCATATGATTTCTCATCTTCAACATAAAGGAATCGTTCCTTCGAACCCATAATCGATCCCATCTATTTGTTTCACCACAATCAATGATGTCCTTTACAGAAAAGTGAAGGTCTCTCAGATGAAGATAGCGAAGATGCAATTATAGTGATAAAAGATGATCCGGTGACATTTGAAGAAGTTGTCAAAAGTAAAACTTGGCGAGATGTAATGGAGAGAGAGATGGAGGCCATAAAAAAAACATGTGAGTTAATAAATCTACCAACAGGAGTTAAGCCAATGGTAGTCAAATGGATATTTAAAATCATACTCAAAGAAAATGGAGAAATTGACAAATTCAAAGTTAGGTTGGTGGCTAAGGGGTGTACATAACAATATAGAGTAGATTACATGGAAGTATTTGCACCAGTGGCCAAGATGGATTCTATACGCATCATTCTTTCAACAACAACTCAATATGGCTAAATTGTTTTCCAGTTAGATGCGGAGAGTGCATTTTTGCATGAGGATCTCAAGCAGGAAATATTTATGCAACAACCCGCTAGTTTTGTGAAGAAAGGTGAAGAAGACAAGGTATACAAGCTACAAAAGGCTATTCATGGACTCAAACAAGCACAAGAGCCTGGTACAACAAGATATAGGCATATTTCATGAGTAATGGCTTTGAGAGGTGTTTTTGTGAACACACGTTGCTTACAAAATCAAAGGGAGGTAACATTTTAATTGTGAGCTTATATGTAGATGATTTAATATACATTGGAAATTATGAGAGCATGTGTGATGATTTTAGAAATTCAATGATGTGAGAATTTGATATGTCAAGTTTAGGAAGAATGAGATATTTCCTTGGAATAGAAATTTTGCAGCATACACATGGAAATTTTGTGTGTCAAAGGAAATATGTTCAAGATGTATCATCAAGGTTTGGTATGAAGGAGTGCAGTGCAGTGAAGAAGCCTATTGTACCAGGAACAAGACTATTAAGAAATCAAGTAGGAACCACAGTGGATGCTACTCCATTCAAACAAGTGGTTGGAAGTCTCATGTAATTGATTGCTACAATAATAGATCTAATGTATGGAGTAAATCTAATTAGCAGATTTATGACTAATCCTACAAACAATCATTGGGTAGCTACTAAAATAATACTAAGATATTTAAAAGACACTTCAAAATTTGGAATTTACTACAAGAAAGGATATAGTACTAGCATAGTAGCCTATATAGACAACGACTTTGCTGGAGATGTTGATGGTAGGAGAGTACATATGGATTTGTATTTTTTCTAGGGTTTGAAGCTATTTCTTGGTCATCCAAAAAACAATCAGTGATAACATTATCTACATGAGAATTATAGAGACTCTCAGTTTCAAAAATCAGAATAAAGTTCTAGTTTTATGTGATAATAATTCAGCTATCCAATTGTCCAAAAATTCAGTCCTCCATGGAAGGAGTAAACACACACACAGATACACACACACACACACACACACACACATATATATATATATATATATATATATATATATATATATATATATATGAAAGTATTGAACTAAGTCATTAGAGCACACAGAGTCAGATAGCTCTTATAATGACTAAGCTTTTAAAACTAGAGCAATTCTTAAAACTTAGGAACATGTTAGGTGTGATTGAAGCATCTGAAGTAAACTAAATTGTTTTTCAACATTTAGTTTAAGGGAGGGAATGTTGATAAATATTTATTCTGTTTTAAATTGCAGTTTCTAGGTTTTTAAAATAAAAGGTCTCGTAGGACCCAAGCATTTAGGGATAGAGTTATTTTTTAGCTTAGCAGTTATTTCAACCCATGTCTTTCTAACATCAATGAGTTGGTTATTCTTAGTTTCATTTTCATGCTACAAGTTTGTATTATCGTTCACTAATCAAAATAACAGAGTTTGCAGACTTACAAAATTATATTATCGATATTCTATTCACAAAAATAGTTATTTGAATTACATGAGAAAACTGAGGTGCAGAAAGCAAAAATATAGGATCTTGGTCAATGTCACATACTCCAAAGAGCCCGTTTTGATCAGATCCAAAAGTTTGAAATTAAGAGTATTAAAAAAAAACTTTTCAATAGCAGCTACAAGGTTTTTAATGATCAGAAAAAACTAAGAATAAATTAGTCTGTTCATCTAGGAATCTAAAACTTTGTAGATATAATTTTTCAAGAAAGAACATGATGCGTTTTTTAAAAAGTATATGATTCCAAAAACTAGATAGTATTCATCACTTAAAGATAATGTGAAATTAAAATATATAAAAATGGAAATAAATATCTTTTTACTAGTAAGTAAAATTGATATAAAGTTAAAATGTGCTGATTTTAATATAATATTAAAATTTAATCTGGTTCACTTCTTAATAACTGTATATACCATAAAGACAAACAAAACAAAAACATTTTCATCCTATACAAAATAACTATTTGTATAGGTATTTTGATATATATAAAAAAAAGCCTGAACCATCAAGAGTTATTCACAACAATCTTTGAATTCATTGATGAGATTCATTTTCTGAAGTCTGCATCGTTTTAAAGGCTTTGTATATTTTATTTTTCCACATATATTCATAGAACCTCATATCGGTGGAGTTTCTCACTATAGAAAATCATTAACATTTTGTTATCAAACTCACCTACAAGACATGGTCCTCCTAAATTTTTCATAAGCACATCGATAATTGCAAATAATAAAAAAAAAAACTTCTTTTTCAAAAGTTCAAATGACAGCTGTAGGATTTGAACCCACGCCCTTTCGGACCAGAGCCTAAATCTGGCGCCTTAGACCACTCGGCCAAACTGTCTTTTGTTGTTATTTATTAATTTGATAATTATATTACTAATAAAAACCTATCATAAATTGTGCCATAGTAGGAAACAAACAAAAACATAACGGAAATGGTTGAAAGTGTTTAAAAAAGAAGAAGAAAAAAGTTTACATATTACATATCTTCAAGATTATTGGGTTTTAAAAGTATGGAAAAAAATTTAGCATATAAAATTTATTTTACAAATGCAGTTTAAAATATGTGGATAAAGGGTTTTAACAACATTATTAACATATCACTAAAACATTTAAAAAAAGATACTAACTTGTTACTTATGAAAATTAAAAAAGAAAATTCACTTTAACACATTATCAACATTTAAAAAATGTTTCTAATTTATTTCTTTTATTACATTTAAAAATATGATTATTTGGCAACTGTACTTATATAATTTTTTAACATTTAAAATTGTATTTACAAAGCTAGAGAAAGAGTTTTTTTTCTTCACGAACTATTTCAATTCGATGAATGAATGTTGGGTGTGTTCACTTGGGGGAGAAGAAGTGTGGGAGAGTGAGTGGATGGATTTGAGAGTGAATTAAGTGTTGTTTGTTTGAGTAGTTTTGGAGGTAAATGAGAGTGAATTTCGAAGTAAAGTTTATGAGAATTAGTGTAGGATTTGATTGAGTGAGAGATAAAATAAATTTGTTTAATTGATAGAAATTAAAAATTATCAAAATGCCCTTAGTTATTAATGTAATATAAAATGATAAATGTTAAAATTATATTTAATTGTAGCAATATTTATAAAGAGTAAAAATTAATGTTTATTATTATTATTATTATTATTGGTGTTAATATTATTCTTAGTGTTTGTTATTATTATTAAAACTAGGAAAATAGAGCAC
The DNA here is from genome assembly GCA_036885675.1 of Vigna mungo. NCBI lineage: Eukaryota > Viridiplantae > Streptophyta > Magnoliopsida > Fabales > Fabaceae > Vigna > Vigna mungo. The sequence continues at coordinate 15,724,791 of CP144693.1, read as the reverse complement.
GTACTGTATGGATTAAATAATAAAAAAATAAAAATAAAACCACAAAACAGTATCACGTAAATATCTATTCTTTTCTTTTTTCCAATTTAACATTGACCAATGATAATGGGTTAATATTGTAAAAGGCTTCTTTTCTCCACAAATCTCCTCTCTGAAGAGGAGGGATGGGAATTTTAGTTGATCCCGCAAATCTACGCCTTGGTTTCCCCTCAAATCATTGCATCAATCACTTCAAATCATCACTTCCATTTTTGCGTAAGCGAGAACAGAGCATAAAAGTTTTTCCAAAGAGTTATCAGAATTTGAGAAGTCAAAATGATAATTAATAAGAAAATAAAACAATGATTAGCCAAATTTAACTAAGTTATGAACGCATGGTTCGTCAATTATCTTCATGAGACAGTAAACAGTATATGGTAATGGTGGAAAGTATGCAGCTGTTTGCGATGGTAGTGAGGCACCAGGCTCTAATAAATAACACACAACACTTGGAAGTAGGTTTGCCTGATGTGATCTAGTATCTAAATGAATGTGAGTAGGAGGGGATAAATGTGGTGCAGAAATGGAAAGTGTTTACGTAGCCTCATGGATGCCGTGAGTGGTGAAGTGGTTATACCAGTTTCCGACTCAGAAAAGACAGCATAACACTGAGGCCGGGGGAGAGGATCAAATCTTCAGTCAGGTTGATGCAGAAGCTATCCTTGGACAGCATAACATAGAGGAGGTTGGTCGCATACAAGCCACGACCATCCCTATCCCGGACATCAAAGTTGAGTTTTCTCAGCCCAGCCATGTTACTGTCCAATCCGTGCCTCGCCCCGTACTACGACATGTCCTTAATTCTCCTTTATTTCTATTTGGGATTATATGTATATCCTTAATTACATACCTGAAGTCATTAATGATATATAAGAGCAACATACCTCTACAAATAATTTCCTTACAAGCATGTGATATATAATAGTTTCTTATTGCCCTCTTTAGATTTAGCAATCTATAAGTTTTTTTTTAAGATAAAAAAAATAGATTTTAAATTATATAATTCAAAATTATATAATCTGAAATAATTTTATTTTACATTTTGGATTTTACATAATATATATTCTATTTATATTTCAAAATATAAAATTCAAAGTATAAAATTTGTATTTTAAATTATATAAAATAAACAAAATATATTATGAATTGAACTATTCAAAATATATAAAAATAAATTGAATGGTATAATTTAAAATATATCTTTTATTTTTATTTCATATTATATAATCTAAAATAAATTTTTTAATATTTCATATTTTACATTTTCAAAACATTTCTGGATTACATAATCTAGAATTTAAAATAGAGTTTCATTTTGTACCTCTAATTTTTTTTTTTAAATACTCCTTATTAATTTTTAATAAAAGAAGAAGAATCTTTTAACCACATTCTTTGATCCAGAATTCTCTATCTCCATTAAAATATTTTATTTTTATAATTTTAAGATATATAATTATTTTTTAATAAAATATTAGAATTTTATATTCATATAAATATTTGAATTATTTAAATTAATTATGAATTAAATAATTCTTTTTGTATATATTTAATATTTATTATTTTAAAGAATTAATAATACTGAACGATGCCTAAAAAATATTTTAAACTTTTCATATCATTTTTAAATAAATTTATCAATTTTAAATTAATTTAATTTTTTCATAAATTAAATTAATTCATACAAATTATCTAATTAAACATTTAAAAATAATATAATAAAACAATTTAAAATAATCTAATAAATATTTAGAAATAATATAATTAAAAAAAGAAATATTGAATTTTGAAATTTAATTAAAGGAGAATCGAATTTCGAGATTCGATGTTTTTCTTTTCGGACTTCTATATCCGATACAATGTTTTTAATAATAATAATTTCTATATATCTTTTATTGATGAACATTAAACACACATTTTATAAGTTTCATTTGTATTTAAATTTTTTAATTTTTCAACATAAATCAAAATAATAAACGCAATACAAATGCTAATTTTAATATATGATAATAAGATCATAAATTAGTAATAATAATGACAATCAATAATATTGTATACCAAACCTCGTAAAAGGACAAATATAGAATTTGAAAGTGTAGAATAAAATCCTTCAAGGTGTAGGGTGAAACACCCTCATATCTATGGTCTTTATCATAGGTATATATATATATATATATATATATATTTTTTTTTGGAGTGGCTCAAATAAGTTCATTTTTTTGTTCATATGATTGGTTCTGGTCACTATATTTTCTTTTTGATCTCCATTTGACCTTTACATTTATCTTATGTCTAATGTTGATGCCATGGTTATGATTAGTTATTACTTTTGCTCAAATCTGGTCTCCACAATGCATTTCAGAGGAAAGACTTAAGGCAACTCATATTTCTAGGCCATTGATATTTTTCAATCCTTCTTTGGTAGTCATTTCATAGAGAAAGTATGACTTAGATACACTTGATATTAACATGCTTGATTGCTACCCTAGTTACACTTCCATGATCATAATCTCAATTACTAGGCCAAGCATCACATTGTAATCAGTGTGATAAATTAACTCCTCAATGCTCCTTGTGATAGTGATTTGGATGTTGCCATCAGCATTCTTCAGTACATCAAGAATGCATAAAGTGTTTCAACACATTCAGAAGAAAGTGATGCTCTCATAGTATTTTACGTCCTAATAATTTCAATCAATAGAAAACTGTGTCTGAAATAATGCATTAAAGAACATGTTTTTCTTACCATATCCTAAGCTCACGATAGAGCTTCACAACTAATGGCTAATCTTCATCCCATTTTTGTTGCACTTATTAGTTTCTAGGAACTTCGGGAAAAATCATGTTCCTAATGTTCTCCTTAGCAGTAATTCTTCTCGAAACAATGTTAATTTCACGTATTATACTAGTTTAAGACTAAGACATTATAAACCACTTGACTGCCATTCGATAACTTCCATGAATGACAAATAAAACGTTCAATAACAAGCTAAAGCATTATTGAAAAGGATTAGCCCTAGCCACCTTGGAATGCCATTAACACCTTATCCACTTTCCATCAGAACTTCTAGCAAAAGTGCGAGGCTGCTTCACAGGAAAAGTTTCTGTCCAGTGTGGATGCTCGATCAAATAAGTCCACTGTCTGAAATTGTGATTATTATTATTATTATTATTATTATTCATGCAAATATGACAGTCTAGGAAATAATAGGCTGCGCATAGATTTAAATGTGAATCTAATAATTTGAATATATTTGCATAGAAAGGTGCAGATAATTACAATATTATAAAAACTCTTGCAAAAAAGAGAATACATTAGATAAGAAAAATAGAGCCAAAAGTTTCAATTTCAACATCTTCAAAGACAAATGAAGATTAACCAAGGCAATGAATGAAAAAGCTTTTGAAGTTTTACAGTTGAAATTAATGGTAATATGAAGCTTTCCAGTTGGAACAACAAGATTCTTTTTTATTTCTTTTGTCAATTAAACTGTAATTTAGACTGTTCATTTAAGTATAAATTAAAGAAATTCTTTCCAGAACATCTTAAAAAACTATGATTTCAAAGACTGTGTAAAATCTATCATCTGAAGACAAAACGACAATATTTTCATCCAACTAGGTGAGATTGCATAACTAATTGGATGATGGCATTGAATTTTGAAATAAGATGATAGCTTGATATACATAAAGTTAGAATCAACCATATGTTTTACCTTCGTAAATTATCCACAAAGTCTGGTGCCTCAGCAGTAGGTGAAGTTGAACAAGTTGAAAGAATTTCCGAATCAGAACAGTTCAAAAGTGAAAGAGCAATATGATATTGACGAAGAGTCCTAGATAAGCAACCAGCAAGCATCAATGTATCAGAATGGAAGAGAAAGGATTTTGGGAATCAATATCAAATCAAACCAGAGAAAATATTTAATTCATTACTTCCCAACAAAACAATTTTAAACATCATGAATGACCTAGGACAAATTATTTTTCTATAAACTATAATAAATGCTCACTTTACAGGAGTTTCTTCATATATTATTTTATTTCTGCATTGGCTTCACAAGTATTTTCCACATGCAAGATTTGAAAATGAATTCACAAAATTTCATTAGTTACCAGCGACAAGGAGCAATTTTGAAACAATCAGAACCACAATCATATGTTTCTAGTAACTTCTCTTTCCAATTGGCATCTTCATAAGAAACAGATACTCGTATTCTTCTGACAAGCTCATCTGGACATCTAGAAGTTCCATCAAAAATAGCTGGGATGACAATACCTGATGCAGTCTCCACCTGAAATGATGCATAGAATGGAAGAAGTCAAAGATCCCATTCAAAAGTTTGAACATATATGTAATTATTCACCAAAAAGTGTACAACAGCTTTCACAATATCTTTAGAATATATTAAAAAAATCAATTAGTTAAGAAAGTGATTTAAGTAGTGGTTTCTTATTTAATAAGGGTTATGTAGCAGCAAGTAAGAGGTTTATCACATACTGCAAATGAACCAGACATAATGAAAAAAGTTTAAAGCAGAAGCTGACCACAAATCCATTGAAAAAGGGGTATGTTTTTCCATCAGAATCTCTTCTGGTATTATGTCCAAGAACACAGAACGTTTGGAGGTGAAACTTCTCATCTCTTGACCATAGAGTATGAACAATCTTTGAACACAAAGGAAAGGAATAACCATCCAAATATGCAGGGCTTTCTGATATTGCACTACCATTTCCTTGCTGCACAAAAGTTCAACCGATCCAACTACAATTATACTGTCTGAGTGGAAACTAGAAATTGAAAATTCACTAACAAAGCAGAAGACCCTGGTCAGACTTGCAGTGATACGTCTTCAAACCCCCCTATGAGATGCACCTGCAGTTGGGACAAAGCAACTTTTATTTCAGAAGATAATCTAAGTCAAAAAGAAGTCATTGAACATATTGATCACATAAAGCCACTATAGAAAGTAGAGATCAAGAGAAGGTAAAGCACTTCGAACTCGGTCTCCAGACTGTTTGCTACAAGTGATGATAACATTTGGGAAAGGCCCATTTCTACAATTTCTGGCGAATCCATATGAGCAACTGATGTCCTGCATTAAAAGAAATAAAATAAAATAAAATTGTGAAACTTAATATACAGTAGTCTAGCCACAAACTCCTAGTCCTTACATTCCAGTTTTTTTGTTCCGAATAACAAGGCCAACGCACGTTGTTGCTTCATCAGTGCCAACAAACTAGAGATATGGGAGGAAAATGAAGCACATGAATAACATTTTTAAAACAGAATAGTAAAATTGTGTAAAATGAATTGAAATATAAATTGCCAATCATACAGGCAGATTTGCCGATTCCTCAGATTACTCAGTGTAATCAAAGAAGATCACAAAAAAAGATGGAAAATAATCTGCCATATCATATAACAAACAAAATTGAAGGCAAATTAGCATAATTCACATAGTAATTGAAATATACATACATACACACACACACACACATATATATATATATATATGCTTACAAAATTAAGTTGTAAGCAAATAAAAATAAAAAAACACATTAGCCACAACAGCAGATCCAAGAAATTCCACAATGCAATAGCCCTAAGGCACCACTATAGCAGCTATTTAACAACATTGAATTACGAAAGCAGTATCTGCCTGAGGTTATTGATGTAATATAACGACTAAAACATGAATTAAAGCATCATATTTTAAAGATCAAAGAAATACACAGAGCAAAAAGAGGACAAAATGGGATGTAATGCAAGGCACAACTCAGAATATTCAGGATATGAAAAAGAAATTCCACAGATGATGTTGCTTACAGTTCAATGACGTGCATGCAAAAGATTGTAAGTGGCATACAACAATGGACGGTGGAACTGGTATAAAATTAAATTTACAACTTTACACGTTACTAAAGTAAACAGGAAATGGTCGCATTTGAAGTAATCTATAATATCTTAATGACATTACAGAGGGTTAAAAAGTTACATCAACGAGGGCAGGGTCAACTGTAGCATATTCTTTCTGGAATATATAAACCCACTTTGATCTCTCTGAACCAGACTCATCAAATGCTAAGAACTTCCTCTCTGGGTTAGCCTTAAAAGAACTTGTGGCTGATATCAGATTGGGATTTTCCAGCAAAGCAAGTAGAATATCATCTCCCTGTTCGTAAGCATAGAGTGCATGTCTTCACATACTTATGAAATGATACTAAAATCATATTTATACTTGCATCACAAACCTTGTAACTTCCAATCATGCAAACAACAACTCAAAATGTCATGCATTTTTTTCAGGAGCTATGCATTGAAACATAAACTAAGAAATAATAAGCTTGCAAACAAAATTGTTATATGTACATGTGTTAGCAAGCCCAATGAGGAGGCAGACAGGCCCAAATGAAGTGTCAAAAGGCCCTCTCGGCCAAAGGCCTTCATCCGGTACAATCAGGCTTGTACAAGTGTAGGACACAAATGAAATGCAATTTTAGCCTGTTTCTTATTTTTTAATAGTTTTAGCTTACCCTAGTTTATCTATCACCATGCCTTCAGTTTTCTTCGTCATGCCTTCAATTTTCTCCATCTTAAACAAATGAATGAATCATACCATTAAACAAAATACCACTGGTCAAAATATCATTTAACCCAGTTGTCCAGTAAACAACACAGACAATTGCAAAAGAAGATTGAGCTAAGGCCTATTCAGGGATGTCATAAGTTTTCAGCTTTTTGCCTTTTTTGAATGCAAATTGGAAACACTTTTAATTCAATTCCTTTAACTGAAAGGTAGCTTTGATTTTCAATCCTTGGGGGTAAACCATTCAACCTACTTTATCAATCTGAAAAAGACCCATCCAAAACAAAAACCACCATTACAGCCACCCCCACTATGGCCACCTCCACCTCACCCAATTAACTCCAAATTACAAATCGTGACTGATTTGTGTGCTTTGGACTTCAAATTTAGAAACTAAAACTTAAAAAAAAAACGACTCTAAATTACAAAACTAAATAATTGAAACCTAAAACTGACATCGCTCGGAAGACTTCCTAAAGAAATGGATCTCACTCGCACTTTCCAAGTTTTCTTCTATGATTGTGCTCCTTCTAAAGCAAGTAAACTTTATTAGAAGAATAAGTCAACAAGAATGTGAATACCAAACAAAGCATGCCAAGCAGAGAATTCCACCAATTAATTAAAAAGTAAAAATATTAGTAACATATATATCCAGAAGAAAAGTGAGTAAAGAATGATGCAGTGACATAATTTGTTTTCTCACTACATTATCACAAAAAGGGAAATGGGTTAGAGACAGATAGAAGAAGGAAGAGGAACCTGAGGTTGAGATGGTGAGGATGAAGGAGTAGAGAATGAATGACCATCAATGAATATCATGGCTTCTGGGTATTGATGCGAATTAACCACAGTAGGATGAAACAAAAGAAAGTGAGCTTTGATTGGCGTTCAAAACAAGCTGATGGAGCAGTTGGTTTATTCACTGGGTCAATGGCGAATGTTTGTTTCTTTGTTTCGAATAAAACCTAGGATGCATACATTACATTTGTTTATGTTTGTCTAATTTGTTATAGCTTGTTTTTTTAGATAAAAAATTGCCTTATTTTAATACTCTAATTTTGAAATATATCACATTTTTTTACTAGATGTGGTTTGAATACATTTGAAAGACTAAAATTAATATGATTGGGTATAAGAGGACTAAAATAAAAGATTTGTTTTTTTTTTTTTTTCAGTAGCCTCTTTCTCATCTTTTTTTATAATATGCACCTGAACCGTACTCTTCTACTGTATACACAGTTTTTCTTATGCTTTTTTTTGTTTGAAATATAAAAATTTTGTTTAGAAAAAAAGACTTCAAAAATAAAATAAAAAATTTAAAATATAGAAAAATATCAACTTTTTAATAGAAGTTTTTTAAATTCTAAAATAGAATAGGTATTGAAATTTATTAAAAGAACTTATTTATAAAAAATATATAAATAGAAATTCTAATGTGAAAAATTGAATAAATTGTATTTGATTATGTAATTAATTTTTTAGTGGTTATAGGTATGTGTATATTAGTAATAGAATGTATAACATGTTAGAAAGAAATAAGGTATAAGTAGAAAATAATGGAATGAATTACAAAGTGAAAAAATATATTATTTATACACAACAACTGAAAATATATTTAAAAACGAAATACAGATTGATATTGATAGTAGTTCTTGAAAAGTGATAAGTGTGAAAATGAGTTATTTTTACACTTATAAATTATCTCAATTTTATAATTATTCATGTTACTATTTAGTGAAAAGTTGTAATAGGAAGTAGATTGCTAAGTAAATTATTACTCAGGTATAAATTGGAATCTGTCAGCTAATTTTCGCAGAGTGCAAGGAAAAATTCGCAGAGTCAGAAAAAAAAGAAATTCGCATAGCGCACCAGGTCTTGTGCACTGAGCGAATAATAACAGTTGAAGAAAAGCAAATTTTGATCGCATAGCGCTCTTAAAAGACGTGACAGAAAGGCAGAAACCATCTCTTGACACGAAAAATAGAAAAACGCTCTGGAAAACTGGAGAAGACAATCAGGAGACCCTTCAAGACATCAAAACTTCACTTTCTGAAAGGAATTGTTGTAAAGAGTACATTTTAGATGTCTAGGAGAGGCTAGTTTTTCTGTTAATTGGAATTGGTTGTATGACGATACATTAATGTAAATTTCTATGCAATATATGTTTCTGTTCTTGTTCTTCTCTTGACTTGCTTTAGATTATAGGGAAGTATAATTCTTTTTAAAGGTTCTTTTGTACTGGAAAGTATTTTTAGAACCAGATAAACGTAAGAAAAGAAACTAAAAGTAACTACTCTAGGAATAGCTTCTGTACTTTTGGTCATTCTAAACATCTTATTTTAATGCAAAATTATCTGTTGAATTAATTAAGGAATTAATAATTTAATACATTCTATTACTAATATACACATACCTAAAAGAAATTATCCTTATTTGATGCTTGGGAAAGATGTAACATGATGGTCCTATCTTGGATTATCAAGACCCTTTCTTCACATATTGCAGAAAGTGTCATATGTGTAGAAGATGCTAAAGAACTATGGGATAAACTAAAAGGAAGATTCTCAAAAGGTGATTACTTCAAGATTTCTGACTTACTTCAAGACATTCACTCCATTTCTGACTAAGATTTCATCCCTAAGTTTTTTTTCTTATGAATGTATAGATGTTAATATATGGCATTATAGACTAGGCCACTCTGGACACAAAATTGTAGAACAGATATGCAAAAATTTCCTTTATGTATAAACACCTTCTGATAAGGCCTGTGATATATGTCATTATGTCAAACAGGACAGATTGTCTTTCCATAAAAGTAATCTTTGTCTACTAATTGTTTTGAAATAATACATTGTGATATATGGAGCCCTATCTCCATTCCTTTTGTTCATGGTCATAAATACTTTCTTACTAAAGTTGATGATAACAACAAACATACTTAGGCTTATCTAATGCATAATAAAGGTTAGACTAGAGATTTACTATAGAATCTTATTGTAAAAATTAAATATCAGTTTGATAAAACCATTAAAATCATTAAAACTGACAATGGACTTGAGTTTAATTATACTACTTTGTATGATTCTCATGGTATTGACCACCAAAGAAGCTATGTTGAAACTCTCCAACAAAACTCTATTGTGGAGTTTAAACACCAACATATATTGAACATAACTCGTAACCTGCTTTTCCAATCAGATATTCCTAGTGTTTATTGGTCTTATGTTGTCTCCCATGCCATATATTTGACAAATAGGCTTCCTTCCCCTATCCTTAATGACATAACTCCCTATTATATGATGTATGATACTCCTTCGACTTATCTCAATTTAAAAACCTTTAGTTGTTTATGCTTTGCTTCTACTTTGAAAAATAACAGAAATAAACTAGATCCGAGAGCCAAAAAAACGTTTTTTTGTTATAAAAATGGTGTGAAAGGTTACATTATGCTTAACATCTACACTTAGGAAATTTTTATAAGTATGAATGTTATCTTTTATGAAAATATTTTCCCATACAAAGGCCAACAAAACAATAAGGAAACTTACGATAATGATGAGGATAAAATGATTTTTCTTAACGATCTTTCATGCAACTATAACTCTATTAATGAACAAAACCTGGTTAACAGTAAAAACAATAGCCAAAACCCTATTGAGAATTCTAATACCGACAACATTGATTCTACTGAAAGTGAAGGAGTTCACAATCACAGAAAGTCCACCAAAGTTAGAAGGAGTTCATAATCTCATCGGCTGTAGATGGATATACAAAATCAAACACAAGGCAGATGATACCATGGAAAGGTATAAGGCTTGCTTAGTGCCTAAAGGTTATACCCAGCAAGAAGGAATGGAAATTCTAGACTTTTTCTTCTGTTCCCAAGCTCACCACTATTAGGTTACTGCTTGCCCTTGTTGTCTCAAAGAATTGGTTCCTACAACATCTTGATGTGGACAATCTTGTTCTACATGGGGACCTAAATAAAGAAGTTTACACGAAGCCACCACCTGGTTTAAATGTTCGTGAGAAGGGACATGTTTGCAAACTAACTAAGTCTTTATATGGTCTAAAACAGGCCAGTAGGCAATGGTTTGACAAATTATCCACCTTCCTTATATATGCTAATTGCACTTAATCTAAATATGACCATTCTCTGTTTATTAAGAAAACATCAACAGATTTCACAGTCCTACTTGTGTATATAAATGACATTATTTTGGCAAGAAATTCTATGACAGCAATTGATCACATAAAGGCTTTCTTACACCATCAATTTCATATGAAGAATCTATGAGAGCTCAAATACTTCCTAGGATTTGAAGTGGCTAGGTCTAAGAAAGGTATCCCTCTTTGTCAAAGGAAATATGCTCTGGATATTCTTGAAGAAATAGGAATGTTAGGAAGCAAGCCATGTTGTACTCCTTTTCTAAGTAATATAAATTCTTTGTATAAAACAGAGAACTACTCAAATAATCCCAACTCCTATCGCAGATTGATAGGGAAGTTACTTTACCTATCAATATTAGATTTGACTTGTGTTTTATTGTCAATTTGTTAAGCCAATTTATGCAATCACCTACTAACTATCATTATAATGCTTTGCAATATATCCTTAAGTACATCAAGTTTAATCCTTCGGAAGGACTTTTCTTTGCTTTTGACTCCTACATTTAGATAAAGGCTTTTAGTGACTCCGATTGGCCCACTTGTCCCAACACCAAAAGGTCCACTACAGGTTTTTGCATCTTCCTCATCTCATGGAAGTCTAAGAAATATAATATTGTTTCTAGGTATTCCGATAAAGTTGATTACCGTGGTCTAGCTGCTATCGTATATGAGATACAATGGCTTCACTATTTTCTTCAAGACCTTCACATCTAGACTTGCCACAGTTTCCTTTTACTGCAATAATAAATCTGCCAAGCATATAGCTCAAACCAAAGCTTTCGCGAAAGGATGAAACATATTGACTTGGACTGTCACGTTGTACGCGAGAGGATCTAAGTCAATCTCCTAAATCTTCTCTTCATTTGATCGGATGAATAGCTCGCTAACATCTTCACAAAGTTTCCTCACCATGTTCGTCTTCGATTTATCATCCTCAATCTTAGATTAGTCAATATACATCATCCAACTTGAAGATTACCGCTTAGGAGTAATAATTAGTTTGTTAAGGTTTGCGGCTTGTTAGATTTTGGGAATTTTCCCATTTTTCCCATTTTTTCTCTGTTTTGCAGGAACCCTATATAAACTAGGGTTCCCCTTTTCTTTCATGTAACAACAACAATTAGTAACACAAAATCTATAAGAAATTTCAGTTTTCCCTTACTTATTTCAGCTTTCTCTTTGCTTCCATGTTCCTTTCCCTCATTGCTACAATGAATATCTCCTCCGCTCCAGCCTTTCTCCCCTAATACCATCTCTGGTATTTTTCGACAAAAGTTGGTGAGTGTATATTTGTGGTTTGGATGGAAAGTTCAATGTTGCGCCAAGTGTGGTCATGTTGCACAAATGGCTGTAGAAGTTGATTTGTTTTCTTTTCAAATGGTCGATTATTTGTACAACATCATTATCATATTTAGTTTCAGCAGTATCATGCACAAGGTGGTTGTTAACTACTCTTACTAGCGTCAATTGTTGATTTCATTGTAATTGTTTTGTGGTCTTTAGCTTGTTATTTCTAACAGTTCATTAAACATGTAATTTGTCAAATTGGCATGGTTGTAGGGTTGTTTGATGTGAATGTGAGATCGTGACCGCATGGACTTTCCATGATGGTTGTCCTTTTGGTTGCTAGTGAACATAAGATAGGGGTTGGGTTTGTAGAAAAGGACGATGAAGGTGAATTTAAAAGGGAAAGTATTTATTTAGTATAACTTGTAAGGTGACATATAATTCAATTATTGTGTTAATGGTAAATTGAGACTTACAATTGATCATTTGTAAGATGTCATGGTTTATTGTTATTTGAGATACACGATATGTAATGCCTTTTTGGTCATTCAATGTGGGGTTTCAAAAGTACAACTTGTTGATGGATCTATTGGTTAGAAGTTTTATGTGTAGTTGTATGGTATGCAAAAATGTTATAGACTTTCACATTGAAACTACCCACCATCTTCACATTCTTTGATTTTCCCATTTGTAAGTAAGACTTCAAGGTATGAATTTGAATAGTTATTTGTGGCATTCATGTAAAGATGATAAGTGTTTGTGTTTGATTTTATAAAGAAAAGGAAATGGTTAGGTTTATTGTGGTCTGCAATACGATGGTAGTTTGTGGTTGAAGTGTGTTGTCTGATGGTATTTATAAGGCAAGTAGGATTGTGTTTGCAAGGTTGGTTTTTAGAAGTTTTTTAGTATGCTTACCCAATAAAATTGAGAAGTTTTGTTTTGGTGGTAGAGTGCATGTGAACTTGTTGACACGTGTTCTAAACTACATCATATTCCAATACATATTACAATCAAGTCTAATAAAAGTTGACAGATATGAGGCACATAATATACAAACAAATTAATAGTTTGAAGGTGATAGACTACTTCGATTCAAACTTTGTCGGTTGCATTGATACCAAAAAATCAAAATCTAGTTATTTGTTATGCTAACTATTGGAGATATATCTTAGAGTAGCAAAAATAAGACCTTGATGACTACAAAGACTGAGTCTGTTTCTTATTTTGAGTCAACCTCACATGGTGTGTGGTTGAAGAATTTTATACGCATGCTTAGAGTTGTGGATTCAATTATTAGGCCATATTTATGGCTAAGAATAATAGAAATGAAGGTCAAAGTAAGCACAATGACATTAAACATCTAGCCATAAGAGAACGTGTTAAATGGTCATTGAACTCAACATTGAGTTGATGATTGTGACCCTTTTACTAAAGACATGCTACTAAAGAATTTTAAGGGTCATTCAGTACAAATGAGACTTGGTTTCATGATGTGACAACAATTACTTTGATAAAACTCTTATTCAGATTCTTATTTTTTTCATTTTGTTATGCACATATTTGTTTATTTTGAGAAATTTCATTTAATCTAAAATAAACCTATGGTTTATTCATTACAGTTAAGAGTCATTAATGAGAGACTTGATATATTGTGATACATGGGAGGTAATACTTATTTTTTTTGGAGGACCTATGGTGATCTTTATATTTATGTTTTTGTATTGATTAATAATGAGATAAATGGACCAAATGAGAGAATGTTCACAATTTCTTAAATATATAAAATCATATGAAATATTTAGTTAAATAAATTATTTTCATAAATATAGTCCATTTAGTCAATCAATTTTTAAAATTGTTGCATGAATTTTGATACCTTAATTCTACAAAATTTGCAATAATTTATTATACTCTATAATTGGTTAATTTTAGGAAAATATACTTTGACAAACGAGATTTGACAAATTTTTGACAAACACTATGTGTCAGCGTGTCATTGGTTCATCATTTTAAATAAAAAAAATTTGAAATGATGTGGATTAGCAGTGTCTGACAGAGAGAGGGCATTGAAACATTTTGAAATCACATTTCATTTTCAGATTTTGAATTCACTTTTCATTTTGAAACCCTAGAGAGAGAAAGTCTCCATCCCAACCATCAAAGCTCCGTGACCTTGCCACACCGTCGATCGCCGCCGTTTAACCGTCGCCGGAGGACCACCGATCAAAGCTCTGCCACCGATTAAAGCTCTGCCACTGTTCAACGACCAAACCCCCTTGACCACTCCACCGTCGTTCGCCGTTGAACGGCCACTAGAGGTCCACCAAGAGGCGGCGCCGCCGTTGAACCCCCTTCATTTCATCATTTTTTGGGTACTTATACAACTTTTATTGAACTTGGTTATATGATTCATTTTGTGTGCAATTATTTGTTTGCAGGAGGAACTTCAAGACATTAGGGAGAACTATGTTTGTGATCCTCATAATGTGAGGCGAAAAAGAACTCTTGCAATATATACAGTTCATGTATTACATTTTGATGAAACAAATGTATTATTAATATTTATTAGTAATGCAATTTGAACATTACAATGATGATTGTGTTAGATTTCATAATGATTTTGACATGGTTTAATACAATACTGACCATTATTTGTGTCCGATATTTGTTACACAATGTCCAGGAATTGTTTTTCATAATGTGTGTTTAAGGTGCTATTTACAAGGTCTTATTTCTGCACTAAAAATATGCATTTCAAAATAAGTCTGATTAAAACATTCCCTTTTCGTGCAAGAACTTAGCCACAACTACTCACTTAAAATGCTTCTGCTACCACTAAAATCTGTGCACCATGACTTCAAACATAAACGTTTTCTTGGGGATGAAGTGCAATGTAAATGTCTCACTAAAACTTATTTAATGAATTTTATTCAATATATTTGGTGGACAACAAGGTCTGGACTTCAAAAATAAGTTGTTCATTGAAAAATACCCTCTTCGTGCCGAAAGTTAGTCTAAACTACCCACTTATAATGCCTTAGCTACCACTAAAATTTGTGCACCGTGACTTTAAACATAAACGTTTTCTTGGAGATGGACTGCAATGTAAATGTCTCATTAAAACTTATTTAATGAATTTTATTCAATATATTTGGTGGATAACAAGGTCTGGAGTTCAAAAATAAGTTGTTCATTGCAAGATGCCATTTTCGTGTCGAAAGTTAGTCTAAACTACCTACTTATTATGCCATAGCTACCACTTAATTCTCTGCACCATAACTTCAAACATAAACCTTTTCTCGGGGATGAAGTGCAATGTAAATGTCTTATTAAAACTTAATTCATGAATGTAATTCAATATATTTGATGGATAGTAAAGTCTGGAGTTCAAAAATAAGTTGTTCATTGAAAGATGCCCTCTTCGTCCATAAAGTTATCTTAAACTACCCATTTATATCGTCCTTGCTACCACTTTCGATTCTGCAGCATGATATTATTTTATGCACAAAAGTTGAATTGTATTCAATATACAAACCTGCCTAACACAAAAGTTGAAGATGCTTGCCTATCTAAATTCACAAACCTGCCTAACACTTATTTTATGCACACAAACATCACAATCACTAATCAATGTAATTAAAACACCTTCATAAAATCCAGATAACTTCAAAAAAGTGCAAAAAAGTAAATGTTTGTACATTAACATCAAAAGTTCTATTATCCAGGCCATGTAGAATTGTAACATCAAAAGTTCTATTATCGGCCATGTAGAATTGTAACATTAAAAGTTCTATTATCAACATCAATATAACTACAACATATTGAAGTACTCATTTCTGTCTTCTACCATCTGCTGTAAATGGAGTTCTCTTGGCCCTACTCTTAATCCTTATTCGAGGTGCAACTTTCATACAATCATACATTGTGCTTTTCTTGACTGTAGGCTGACCTTGACACCTTGAGGTTTGTTCGTGATGTTGAACCGGTGTGCTTTGTAATGGATCTTCATTTGCGCTAAACGCCATATCATCAAAGTCTTGGCCATTATCATCATTTTTTACTTCACTTGCACTAAACGGCTTATCATCAAAGTCTTCACCATTGTCATCATTGGGGACTGTTTTTTTGTCTTCCTTCAAAATACTCTTGAAATGAGCAATACTAGTTTTCATGCTCCCAATAACCCGCGTTTCTTCTTCTATAAAGCGAGCTAATTTGACCTTATCTACTCTATTTTGCTGGTTCAATGGCACTTGATATTTGTCAACAGCTTCTTTCACTATAGCATAAGAAAGCTCTTCTTTCGAAATCCCAACATCAACAACAACCTGAATAAGTTAACAATTTCCTTTTTATCAATCACAAAATATAATAAACATTTAGCCAACACATTGCTTAAATGAAAAACTACTCACCGATCCCTTATTGAAAGCATTCTTTATGAACCTGTCACCGATATTCACATGAATCCAATTCAACAACCTTGGAAACTTTGATATCCTTGTACTGTACTTTGAGTTGGATGTCACAAAATGATGACAAAACCATACCTGGAAAGGGTAAATAAAACAACATTGACACAATAAGTCATCACAAACCTTAACATATCAATCAAATTCATTACTGATTAAATACATAAAATATACCTGCAAAAGGTATGCACATCCAGAAACATGAAAATGACTTCTGCTTCTTTCATTCTTCATTGTTGTTGAAGCACTAGACAAACTTTCTATTAAGTACTCATAAACTACACTAACCCACTTGTAGTTACCCAGACAGCCCAATTCAGAAACAAGGTAAAAAATAATTGGAAAAACTAATCCACTACGACTAGGAAACAAAAATTCACTTATCCCAACCAATAAATATAAGTTGCAAAAGTGTCCCCAAGAAATATATTGAATAAGGTTCATTAAATAAGTTTTAATGAGACATTTACATTGCACTCCATCCCCAAGAAAACGTTTATGTTTGAAGTCATGGTGCACAAATTTTAGTGGTAGCAGAAGCATTTTAAGTGGGTAGTTGTGGCTAAGTTCTTGCACGAAAAGGGAATGTTTTAATCAGACTTATTTTGAAATGCATATTTTTAGTGCAGAAATAAGACCTTGTAAATAGCACCTTAAACACACATTATGAAAAACAATTCCTGGACATTGTGCAACAAATATCGGACACAAATAATGATCAGTGTTGTATTAAACCATGTCAAAATCATTATGAAATCTAACACAATCATCATTGTAATGTTCAAATTGCATTACTAATAAATATTAATAATACATTTGTTTCATCAAAATGTAATACATGAACTGTATACATTGCAAGAGTTCTTTTTCGCCTCACATTATGAGGATCACAAACATAGTTCTCCCTAATGTCTTGAAGTTCCTCCTGCAAACAAATAATTGCACACAAAATGAATCATATAACCAAGTTCAATAAAAGTTGTATAAGTACCCAAAAAATGATGAAATGAAGGGGGTTCAACGGCGGCGCCGCCTCTTGGTGGACCTCCGGTGGCCGTTCAACGGCGAACGACGGTGGAGTGGTCAAGGGGGTTTGGTCGTTGAACAGTGACGGAGCTTTGATCGGTGGTCCTCCGGCGACGGTTAAACGGCGGCGATTGACGGTGTGGCAAGGTCACGGAGCTTTGATGGTTGGGATGGAGACTTTCTCTCTCTAGGATTTCAAAATGAAAAGTGAATTCAAAATCTGAAAATGAAATATGATTTCAAAATGTTTCAATGCCCTCTCTCTGTCAGACACTGCTAATCCACGTCATTTCAATTTTTTTTTTATTCAAAATGATGAACCAATGACACTCTGACACGTAGTGTTTGTCAAAAATTTGTCAAATCTCGTTTGTCAAAGTATCATTTTCCATAATTTTAAGATGTAAGAACAACGTGATATAATATTTTAGGAAAATGATACTTTGACAAACGGTGAATGACAAATTTTTGACACTACTTACGTGTCACGCTCTGATTGGTCAGCCTTTAATAAAAAAAAAAATTAAAAAATGACGTGGATTAATAGTGTCTGACAGAGGTCCGCTTTCATTTTGAATTGAGAATTCATTTTCAGATTTCAGGATTTGAAAGAAACCCTAGAGAGAGAAAGCCTCCCTCCCAACTATCAAAGCTCCGCGACCTTGCCCCACCGTCGGTCGCCGCCGTTCGCCGTGCAACGGCCACCGATCAAAGCTCCGCCACCGTTCAACGACCAAACCCCCTTGACGACTCCACCGTCGTTCGCCGTTCAACGGCCACCGGAGGTCCACCAAGAGGCGGCGCCGCCGGTCATTCTTCGCGTCTCTTCCAGCGTCAGTCGTGCCATTTCCACCGTCGACGACCTTAAGGCTCTGCCACCATTGTCGTCTAACCCTGCCTTGGCGAGGTAGATCTATTTTCGATTTTTTGTTGTATATGGGACAATTTCGAACCTTGAACCTTAGGATACTTTCGAACCTTGGTTGTAATGGCTTGCTGAATGCTAAGTTTGGATTACTGAAAAGTTATTGTCTGTTAATATAGGATAGTAATTTAATCTGCTGGAATTTCACCTCGAAGGTTCCATATTTGAAAACAATTTGCAGGAATTAGTAAATGTGCTTTGTAAATAGGACTTTATGTAAAGAAAGTCGTGACTAACGTGAAAACAAAAGTAGAACCTTTGTTCGGACATATCATTGTTAGTTTTCTGTTGTTTCTAGTTAGTTTTGCTTTCTGTTGTGCCAGTATCTGATAACCTTGGATGCTGAAAGTGATTCTATTATACAAAGTCCTGACCTAACCTTTGTCCTTATTCCAAGTTATTTGCCATTTATTCCTTTCTTTTTCGTCTTTTTAAATTGAACAGAATTATAGCATGTGTCTTCTCTTTATGATGTACACTTATCTGATTTTTTTCTTGCCAGTCTTAGTGTAGAGAAGTTTCCTACCATAATTTAGATCTTAAGTATTATAAGATAACAGAATTAAACGAATAAAGTTGGCCTTTTTTACTTGTCCTTTTTCCAAGTTATTTTCCATTTATTCCTTTCTTTTTCGTCTTTCTAAATTGAACAGAATTATAGCATGTGTCTTCTCTTTATGATGTACACTCATCTGATTTTTTGTTGCCAGTTTGCTTTCTATCCTTAGTGTAGAGAAGTTTCCTACCATCATTGTGCGAAGGGGGTAGAAAGAGTACAAAAAGTATATTGTAATGGAATAGACTGTATAAAATGACCTCCTTTTGTACAGACTCCTTTTGTACCGATGAGATGAATATGGCAGCTTGGTTATCAAATCACAATGATGAAGGGGCAGACTCTCAAATCCTTTTTCATCTTGATCTAACATCAATCTACTCACATTAGTTCGCAATTAGTCTAAACCATAGCATGATATTCTAATTCGCTTGATGTTTCTAAAACATTTTTTCTTCTTATTCCTCTGTGACATTAAACTATCTCACAAAAAAACACAGTATCTTGGGGGTGGATTTTTAATCTGTAAGAGCCCCTACCAATTACTTTTTGACCTTGCAAGTTGTCTTGATTGCTAATACAATATTAATTAGATAAGTTGAGAATTTGCATTGCATTTATATGCTTTATTGGCTGGCCTCATCTTGTCAAACCTAGATCCCCAATAGAAGTATATCTCGTAGATTTGTTTTTCAGTAAGAAATCATACATGAGATCATTTGTTATGTATCCGATGAAAATAGAATAATTTTTATGGTTGATTTAGTAGAAGTCTATGCATGGTTTATTTAAAGTTTATGTATTTATATGGTCACGCCTCAGTTTTGTATTTCCATATCACTATATTTTTAAAATTGAATACATTGTTTATATGTTTTATTGTGCTGTGTCTTTTTGATCTTTTTGATCATGAAACTGTTGCAGTTCTATTTTTATGTTCTTTTCTTTTCTGAAGAGCTCAATCTTACTTTTGTGGAATTTAACCTTAAGTTAACCTTACTTTTTTGTGCATACATTTTTCAGTGATGGATTTCAATAAAGCAAAAGATGGTAGGAATGTAAGTAAACTTGTTGTCATGTTACAAACATCCATAATGTTGAGGACCTTGGAAGTCAGCAGATGTTTGAATCTCAAGTTTCACAATCGGGATTCATGTCCTTATTGACATCTGCACACTACACTAATGATAATGTTGACTTGTCACCATGTACTTATACACACCTTTAGGAGATGGACTTTTGGAAATGGACCAATTTTTGGGGTATGTTCCTTCATTTCATCATTTTTGGGGTACTTATACTACTGTTATTGAACATGACCATATGATTCATTTTGTGTGCAATTATTTGTTTGCAGGAGAAACTTCAAGACATTAGGGAGAACTTTGTTTCTGATCCTCATAATGTGAGGCGGAAAGAATTCTTGCAATATATACAGTTCATGTATTACATTTTGATGAAAGAAATGTATTATTAACATTTATTAGTAATGCAATTTGAACATTACAATTATGATTGTGTTAGATTTCGTAATGATTTTGACATGGTTTAATACAACAATGACCATTATTTATGTACGATATTTGCTGCACATTATTTGTGTGTTATTTACAAGGAGGTTTTATTTTTTCACTGAAAGTATGCATTTCAAAATAAGTTTGATTGAAACATGCCCTTTTCGTGCAGTAACTTAGCTACAACTACCCACTTATAATGCTTTTGCTACCACTTAAGTCTCTGCACCATGACTTCAAACAAAAACGTTTTTCTTGGGGATGGACTGCAATGTAAATGTCTTATTAATACTTATTTAATGAATTTTATTCAATATATTTGGTGGATAATAAAGGCTGGAGTTCAAAAATAAGTTGTTCATTGAAAGATGCCCTCTCCGTGCCGAAAGTTAGTCTAAACTATCCACTTATACGGCCTTCGCTACCACTTAAGTCTCTGCACTATGACTTCAAACATAAACGTTTTCTTGGAGATGGACTGCAATGTAAATGTCTTATTAAAACTTAATTAATGAATTTAATTCAATATAAATGGTTAACAATAAAGTGTGGAGTTCAAAGCGTCGTTGTTGATTGAAAGATGCCCTCTTCGTGCAGAAAGTTATCTTAAACTACCCATTTATATCGTCCTTGCTACCACTTTCATTTCTGTAGCATGATTTTAAACAAGAACGTTTCCTTCTCAATGGAACTTGGTATAAAAGTGTTATTAACTGATAATTAATGAATTTTATTGAATATACAAACGTGCCTAACAGTTTTATTTTATGCACAAAAGTTGAATTTTATTGAATATACAAACCTGCCTGACACAAAAGTTGAAGATGATTGCCCATCTAAATTCACAAACCTGCCTGACACTTATTTTATGCACACAAACATCACAAATCAAAGTAATTAAAACACTTTCATACAATCCAAATAACTTCAAAAAAGTGCAAAAATGTAAATGTTTGTACATCAACATCAGTAGTTCTATTGTCCAGGCCATGTAGTTTTGTAACATCTTTGGAAGGTTATCAACATAAAAATATAACTACAACATATTCAAGTACTCATTTCTTTCTTCTACCGTCTGCTGTAAATGGAGTTCTCTTGGCACGACTGACGCTGAAAGAGACGCGAAGAATGACCGGCGGTGCTGCCTCTTGATGGACCTCCGGTGGCCGTTGAACGGCGAACGACGGTGGAGTCGTCAAGGGGGTTTGGTTGTTGATCGATGGCGGAGCTTTGATCGGTGGCCGTTGCACGACGAACGGCAGCGACCGACGGTGTGGCAAGGTCGCGGAGCTTTGATAGTTGGGAGAGAGACTTTCTCTCTCTAGGGTTTCTTTCACATCCTGAAATCTGAAAATGAAATCTCAATTCAAAATGAAAGCGGACCTCTGTCAGACACGGCTAATCCACGTCATTTTTGAATTTTTTTTTATTAAAGGTTGACCAATCAAAGCCTGACACGACAGTGGTGTCAAAAATTTGTCATTCACCGTTTGTCAAAGTATCATTTTCCAATATTTTAGTACTCTAAAGTGAGCTAGCAGGTTGATAAGTGGGGTTTTTCTCTATTAAAGAAATGTTAGTACATTCTATATAAAATTATAAATTACTGTTTTTTAAAATGTCTTTTTTATCATAATTTTAAATGACTTTTTTTTTTATATTTAGGTCTTGTTTCCTTGAGTGGATTTGAAAGAGATTAATTGAATGGATTTAAAAATAATTTATTTTTGTTATTTATTTTAGTGAATTTGGAGATAAACAAGAGTCGAATCCATTTTCGCTTACCTCCAAATTCACTCAAATAAACAAAAAAAATTATCTTCAAAACCTCTTAAATCAACTCAATTACTTTTTCTCAAATCCACTCAAGTGAACAAAACCTTGGTGAGTCCTAAATTTTCCATTAATTACATCACACAATTAAAAATAGGAAGTATACGAAAACTTTAAGCACTGGTAGAATTATTTTTTGTAGTAACCAACTTAGTTTTAAAGTAAACTATGTATACTAATTATAGATGGAAAATTAATAAATAGTATTATATATATGTATATATATATTGGTGTTTTACTTAAATTACAAGAGGGCTTTAGACCCTTTATAGTAGTAAACATTGGGCCAGTGAACAGTAGAAAAGGTAGAAGAAAAACGAAAAGCGGGTCAAGAGTCCAATTTGGAAGAGAAGCGGAAGCACAAGGAGGGGGAGAAATTGGCGATTCAATTTGAAGGGTCAGTGTCGCAAGTAGAAAGGAAAATTCAATTCAGTGGTGAGGATAAGTAAGAGCCGTAGAGCTAAGACGTTAGTGCACAGTGTTGGTTTGGTACGTTACGATTTCTAATCTCCAACTTTCACACACACAAAACATCGTAGCAGCACCACCTCGCCCAAAACCCCAGCCACCAAGCCATGGCATGATGAAGTTGGAAGATTTATCCCAATCTCCATAGAAAGGATTTGTTAGGAGCCTTAAGCCATGGAAAAAGCAGAAAAAACCCTAATGACTGCTTTTAATTTTATTTAATTAAAGTTAATTTAGTTTCTCAAAATAAATATTATTTTAAAAATAATAATTAAGAGATTGGATTTGAAGAGGTGTGAGAAGAGGAGGCGGGTGTTGGAAAGAGCCAGTTTATGGTTAAACCACAACATATTTTTCTTTTTTTTCTTCTTCTTTCTCGTAGCGTATGGAAAACCACCAAAACCACAGGGGAGAGGCAGAACCTGACAGAGAAAACAACCAAAACCAAAACAATAACCAGGTGTGGGGCACGTGGGAGGAGTTGTTGCTAGCGTTTGCTGTCAACCGCCATGGATTCAAGGACTGGGACACCGTCGCCATGGAGGTTCAGTCGCGCGCCACGCGCCTCCTCGCCACGGCGCGCCACTGCGAGCAGAAATTTCACGATCTCAGCCGCCGATTCGCCGACCAATGCAACGACGGTCTTACGCCGCCGCAACAGGACGCCGAAGCCGCCGGGGACAACTCCGATCACGTCCCGTGGCTCGACGAATTGCGTAAACTCCGTGTCGCCGAGCTCCGCCGCGAGGTCCAGCGGCGCAACGATTCCATTCTGTAAATCTCCGAAATTCTCTTGATAATATTTTATTCTTTTTAGGTTTTAGATCTAATTTTACCTTTTTCTTTAATTTTTGTTTTTTTTAATGGTTCGTTTTTTTTATACCAAGGTCGCTGCAGTTGGAGGTGAAGAGGCTGGAGGAGGAGAAAACGAAAGAGAATGACGGTAAAGACGACCAGAAACCAGATCTGGCGGTTCCCGGCGAAGTGCGGCCGGAAAACGACAAAACCGGCGGAGAAGTTGAAGAGGTTGGACCGGCTAATTCCGGACCGGAGAGAACCGCAAACGCTGACAAGATGTTGCCAACAACGGGCGACGAATCGGACCGGGAGAATCAATCAGTTAACGAGTCTAACTCGACCGGTTCGAGGTTTGATAAAACCGGAGAAGGTGATGCAAAGTTAAGAATCGAACCGGATCCGGTTCAGACCGGTTCAAAAGAAGTGGACCCGGTTGCGAGGAAGGGAAAACCGGTTGGGGAGGAATCGAATAATGGTAGCTACGATGCCTTGGCGAAGGTGCCAACGTGTGAGTCGGTGCCTCCTAGTGACGAGAGAAAGGTGGAGCAGGATGATGACTCGTCTGAGTTGCACGACTCGGTGGCTCACTCCGGGGAGGGAGGGACGAGGGAGAGCAGCGAAGTGCAGAGCTCAGCCAGCTTGACGCGGAAGAGGAAGACGCGGCGTAGAAAAGATGTTTCCGGCAGCGACGGTCGTGGAGGCGGCACTTCTACACTGCCGGAGAATGAAGAGGTAACGATGGTCAAATCAGAACCGTTGGTTGGTATTTTGGAGTTAATCAAGGGACATGAACACTGTTCATTAATCGAGAGTCGACTTGAGAGCCAGGTATTCCATCTACTCCTTTTTGTGGATAAAATCGGTAATTCACTTTTTTTCAAATTTTAAAAAATAATAGAAATAATCTTTCATTATTTTATTGTTAAAACAAATTACTTTTTTTAATACATGCATGCACGTTGAATATATACAAAATGTTTCCTACAGTAATAATTAACTAAAAGAAATTAAGTATATATTTTTTAAAGAAGTAAAATTTAATTGCAAGCAAGAGGTTTTAAAATCGTGACTCTCCAACGGAAGGACCACTTTTGAAACAGATTGGCTTTTAATGGTTATGGAATTTGTGAATAAAAAAGAGCGAATCGATAATAAAAATTGAAAGAGCGTGATATATATATTCAGTTTCATCAAAAAGAGAAAAACGAATGAGAGGATCCATTTCTAGTTTCTTTTTCTAGGACTAAAGTGAAGTTGAAGATTTGATTGTTTTCCACGGCCGAAAATGGTAGATAAGCATGACACATGGCCGTGTTCGTATTGTTTCATGGCACTTATTTTAAGAAAGAGATCAATTTTTAATATCATTAATATGTCAGAAGGTAAAATTAATTACATTATTTGGATAAATAATTTTATAAATTTCTTTGTACACTCACCCATTATTATGAACATGGGCGTCAAGTGTCTCAATGTGAAACATGCGAGTCTTTTAATTTGGAAGATGTTTATTATAACATCTCATTATCTTATGGCCAAAATAAAATCAATAGGGCCAATTTAATTTTCTCCCACGAGAAAGTTACTTTATTTTATCCTAAATGCTGAAAAGAAAGTAAGTATCAATATTACCATATGCACTTTTGTGAGCCCAGTATTTGAGTGCAGCTGCATGCAGCAAGCTCACAAATTATTTTAGACCGAATCCACATAAGCCCACTATTAGGAAGCTTTTTGGGCTAAATCCTATTCACTACGACCCACAACAAACAAGTTGACCAAGACCAACTTTATTTTTAATTATTATTTTTGTTAAACTTTTCTTTTTCTTCCCTTTTCTTGTGCCCATGCTTCTCGGCGGTGACGTATTTGTTTACGAGTCGTTCTCATCCAACTCTCTCTTCCTTTCTGATTTTAAGAGTAAACGTGTTTATTGCAAGTTATTATTTGCATTTTTCATTCACTGTTTACCTTTTCTTTTTTCCTTTCTAAACATCTATTTTCCTTTATTATATATTTATGAATAAGGAATTTCGACAGATAGAATAATAATTTTGTAATGATATTTATTTATATATTTAGTATGCATCCATACCTATTAATAGATATTATTAGTTTTGTAACTGCCTCATAACAATTTTTTGTCTACATGTTTTTACCTTTTTTATCTTTATTATATTAATACCCTTATTAATATAAATTATTTTATTATTTTACTTTTTAAATCTTATAATTATTTTTAAATTTTAATTAATGATCTCTAATAACATTATACTTATCTTTCTTTATATGAATAAATTTATTTTTTCCTCTTTAAATTCTATAATTATTTTTTAAATTTAATTAATTGCCTAGAATAAAATCATAAAAAGTATTTATTTTTAATATTTTTTTTAA
Source organism: Vigna mungo (assembly GCA_036885675.1). NCBI lineage: Eukaryota > Viridiplantae > Streptophyta > Magnoliopsida > Fabales > Fabaceae > Vigna > Vigna mungo. Next base: position 15,698,719 of record CP144693.1, on the reverse strand, counting down.
TGATTATGATAAAAAGTGGAAATGGATGTGTTTCCACTGTTATATAAAAATGTAAATGTCAACTAAGTTAATATAATAAATATAATTATAATTAGTATTTCATTAAAAAGATGTCATCAATTTAATGTTCTTTTGTCTAATCGAATGTGTGGATTGGACGGGACGGGAATGTTACCGAATTGGCACTAAGCTGTTAATGTTTGGATTTGATAATAAAAAAGAAAATCTGTACGGTAGTGGAAATACGAATGTGCGGTAGCTTTTTGTGCTCTTTCCCTGGTTGTTCCCGTGCTAGTCCTTTCACGTTGAAACAGCAAAAGCGCGGTCATAGACGTGTGCGCTCTCTCATGGTTATTTTAAAGATCTTTTTTATTGCTAAATATATCCCAAAAATTAATTGCAAGTACTCAAATATTTTATATATTTTATAATAATTCAGTTTTTAATCTGACCAAACCCTTAGACCTTAGAAACTCATATATCTTTCCTGAGTGGACATTATATGTACACGTGTGCTATAAAAAATAAGTATTTGTACATGTGCACGAAAAGCCCAATGATGTCATAGGATAAAATACCTGTTTCGCATGTTAAAAATTTAACCTGGAATTGATATTAGATGTAGACTCGTGCAATTATGACAATTTAGTGAACATATTTTGGTGTGGTCTCTTGTGGCAGCTGGAGTCGGACAGATACAAAGACATAGTGAAACAGCCACTGGACATGGAAACCATACAATTAAGAATCCAGAAAGGTCAGTATTTCTCATGCACTAGTGCATTCTTCCGCGACCTCCTCCTCCTCTTCACCAACGCCACCGTCATCTTCCCCCATGACTCTCCGGAGTCACAGGCGGCACGGCAGCTGCACCGCCTTGTCACCACCGAGATGAAGAACCACGCCCAAACACAATCAGACCCTATCCCCCGGAAGAGCGATTCACTCCCTCCAAACATACCACTAGCCAAACCAGATTCTCTCTTGTCCAAGAACAAAGCCTCTGGTCCCATATTGGTTTGCCGCAAACGCAGTTCAATGTTAGCGAAACCTTCCTCGACCACTTTTGGCCAAAAGAATGACCAACCCATCTTCAACGACAAGAAGGAAAGGGCACCTTCTGATTCAAAACCTCCTACGAAACCTTCTTCTGATACAGACGAAGAAGAGCCCCCCAAGGCCAAGGAGAAGCCTGTCACTGGAGTGAGAAGCCTGAGAAGGAGCAACAAGAACCTCAACAATAAGAAACTTTCCTCCAACTCCACTCCTAAAGCAGGGTCCTCGGGTAACAAGCCATCGGAGAGTCTTAAACCAGAGAAGAGTAAAGCGGAGGGAGGGGCAGACAAGAAGAGGAGTGCTGCTGCAGATTTCTTGAAACGGATAAAGCGAAATACTTCAGTGGACGCAGTGAAAGGTGGTGGTGCCGGTGGTGGTGGAGGAGGAAGTAGTAGCAGCAGCAAGGGAGGTGGTGTTGGTGCCAAAGAGCAGAAGAAAATGGTGAATAATGTAAAGGGGGATAAAGGGAAAGAAAGGGCATCAAGGCATAGCGTTGGAGGGGGATCAGGGTCTGCGGATAAAAGGAATAAGAACATTGAGAACAGCTCTCAGTCGAAGAGGAGTGTTGGTAGACCTCCAAAGAAAGCAGCAGAGACAAATGCAGGAAATTCAAAGCGTGGGAGGGAAAATAGTGCTAGTGCTGGCAAAGATAAGCGACCCAAGAAACGTTCCAAGAAATGATTCAAGTTTCATAGTTAGTCTCTCTTTTCCTTCCTCTGTATATTATTATTTATTATTATTATTATTTATCTTCAAAGCATGGGTTTCTTTTTTTGTTTTATACTGCTAATTTATTGATCAGCTGTAGCTTGTAGTCAGTTGGCCGGTACATGTAACAGTATTTTGATTTGGTAAACCTTGTAACAAAACAACATTGTCCTTCCGCGGACTGCTTTTCTTGATTTTTTGGTTTAACAGGAAAGCATAATCAGTGCCAGGTGCCTGTGCTCGTTTTGATCACCACTTACTTTTTACTCCCAATTGATGCAACCAGTCCATTCCACCACGTATATAGCATTCTGTGTCCAATTGAACGTTTTTCAAGCTAAGTCTGGTAAAGTTATCGTCACTCCTCTTTCATCAAATCCAGTTTCAAAATTAAACTTAGTTTACAATTGGATCCGACTGGAAACTAAGAAACTTTTTCACATACCCCCATATCATTGATCAAATTTAAAGTTAGAGATAAAATATCATTGATCAAATTTAATACTGACCGTATTTATTTTTCATACAATTACCAATATTGCGTGTATCTAATTAATAAAGTTATAAATTTGTTATATTTTTATTTTATACTAGTAGTAGAAAACGTATGTTGTGTGTCTCTATATATTTGGAATTTGTACCTCTCCCATATTTTAAATTTAAAATTTGATAAAGTAATCTCTCGATCTAGAATCCCACTATCATTTTTTTATTCAAAGGGCACCCTATTTGTCAAAAGCTCATCCATTCCACCCTTGTCTTTCTTCTTTGTTCCCCCAAAAGCCTCATGGATAAGATTTGAATCAAACAACCACTCTCTAGCTCTTAAAGGGCCACATCTTCATCCAAACTAAATCTCCACTTCACATATGCCTCAGGTCTTATTATTCACGAATTTTCTACTTTATGTTTCAATTTGAAAAAGTAAGAAATGTAAAACAAAAATGTTAAGAACAAAATAGCAAAAGTAAAATGGATGGAAAGCAGTAAAATGACACGAAATTTTTTGAACAGAAGAATGAATAGATCTAAATTCAAGTAAATGAAATGCAATTTAACTTAAAACAAAGCAGAACTGTATAAAGAATCAAAAGTGATAAGATAAAGAAGGTGATGAGATGGATAGTAATTGCATTTGTATTGGCCATAACACAAGGGTTACAAATATTTATAATATATATATATATATATATATATATATATATAGGGGTTTGTTAACAGTTGGTATGTTTTAACAATGTGTATCGGATTATAGTAGACAAAAATATCCTCATTTATCATGGATTATAAGTTTTAAGGTCAATGATATTTAAATAATTTTCATTCTCAAAACTAAAAAAAAAAAAAACCCAAACTCTTACTCGTCATTCCTCTCAACCCTTTCTCTTTCATCTCTCTCACTTCATCATTTTCTCTGTCATCCTTACTGTTGCCCCAATTGAAAAAATTCAGAAACATTGTTTTGAGAATGAAAATTAAAGAAATAAGTATAGAAGAACTCCCTAAGAGTACAATTCTTTCAATTCTAGGTTGTAATCTTACATCATGTATACCATACCAAAAGAGAAAGGAAAAAGAAACACTTTGTGTAAAGGGAAAAGGATAATAGAGGGAAATATTTTATTCTTTAAAAATATAATGAAATGTGGTGTAGATGTGTAAATGATATATGAAAATATTTGATTTATGAAGGTTTTATTTACATGATTTAATTTAAAAATGAAATTTAATAATAATAAGAAGGGAAAATGTATAACACATCCTCCAAATGAACGAACAGAGCAAGAACAATAAATTACGATGTCGCGGGTTATTGTGTGTGACTGAGGAAGAGTATGGAGACGAGAGAGAAACAAATTGAATAAATGAGAAAAATAGATATATATTGTTCTAATCGATGGAAGGTGGATAAAATATGGAAGGTCGATCCAAAGTCTATAAGTTCAAGGAACTAAGTCTTATAAGAAGTTTGATTTAATTAACATATATTATAATTTATATATGTTATAATTTATTAGGTATTTAACAAAAGATGAAAGAGTTATTTTAATATTATTTGAGTACTTTTTTATTTGGAATATGATTTATAATCACTATATTTATAAATAGAAAGACATACCCAAAGTTAAGACATTCAAATTTTTTAGGTTGAAATATTGTTAATCATATTATTTCATTGTATATATTTGTTTTCCAGAACAAATTGATATTCAGTGTGAAACTTGATAAAACTCGCCCGAACATGAGCGGTTTCATAAAGAAAATAGGAATCAAGACAAAAGATGGAGCAGCTATAGAAAGCAAACAAGGAGTGAGAAGTTGTGACAATGGATTCAAATATGTGGGAACCCACGTAAATATTTAATAGGAATATTTTATTTTAACAAACTTAAATATTTTATAATAATATTTTATTTTAATAAATTAGGAAATGAATTATTTTCGTAAAACAAATCAACAATTTGTTTATTTTATAAGTAAAATAAATCAGATTATAAATTATTCTGATACTAGAGACGGACGTTGAATTTAATAAAAAGGAAGAAACTTATCTAAAGATAGCGTCAGAAAAAGTAAAACACTCGAATCAAAATTAAAATAACTACATTCAAATAGACAACACCAAATTAAAAATAATCAAACAAGAAAATTATTGAAAAAGTTTGACAAAGGAGTATTCAGAACGAGCTTAGTGAACTTTTTCAACTTTATATCTCATACACTTAAAGTTGATCCAAAGTTTACAAATTCATAAGCCTAAATCTTATGAAAAATTTGATTTAATTAGCAAATCTCGACGATATTTTAGCAGAAGATAAAAATATTTATATTTTAATATTATCTTAGTATTTTATAACTGAAATATTATTTTCTTATTTAGAAAATATATGATTTGTAACTACGTTAATTATAAATAAAAAGACATATCCAAACAAAGAATCAAGGATTTTTTGGCTTGATATATTGTTAACTTTGATTCAGATTATTCATTATGTATATTTGTTTTATTAGGACACCCAACTTTTTATCATAACAAAATATATATATATATATATATATATATATATATATATATATATATATATATATTTATTTATTTATCTAAGTTAACAATTAGAATTTTTTTATTGATGACGTGACTTTTTTAGTGAAAAGCTTAAAGATTTTATTTGAAGTGGACACATTGATATAGTATTTTGGATTTTAAACCAAATTCTTTATTCTAAGAATCTAAGAGAGTTTGGGTCGTTTGAGAAATAATGGGACTGTTGGAATAAACTTAAATTTAGAGATTTATTATTTTATTAGGTTTGGGTATAGTAATATTTGGTTTGATTGGATAGAGAGAAAATAAGAATAGGTAGTTATGATTTTGTGTTTATTAGGTAGAATATTATCTTATGATAGAATAAGGAGATTTTAATTTTAGGTAAGTTGATATTTTATTGTCAGTTTTTATTATTTGTAATTGGCCCAAGGTCTGATTTGTACCTGTTTAAAGGTTGATAACGTTTAATGAAAATAACTTGAAGAGTAATATTATTTGTGTGAATCACCTTATGAGTGTGTATGGTGAGATTTTCCCAACAGGGACAACATAAGATGAAGTACGAAGAAAATACTACCTTGATAAAACCAAAGATAAATGTAATTTTAGTTTTTAAATAAATTATCTGATATAAGAACCTAAGATAAAAGCATCACACTCTTAAAAATTCAAATATCGAAAAACTAAATAAAATAAAGGAAAAACAAAAACAAACCAAGCAAGGCAAAAAAATGACATCTATTATCATTGATTATGTACTAAGAATTGCAAAAAAAATGACATCTAATATAGATATCAAAGTATTAGTTAAACCAAAAAATTAATAAGCCAAGTTTATCGATTTTAATAATGGATTTAATGTTTACCTCTCGATATTATATTTATAACTTCCCGCTTTCTAATTTGTATTTTCTCAATTCCAATTGTAGTGACCCAATCAACATCCATATAACTTTTTTACTATATAATTTAATATGTTTTTTTAATATTTGATTCACATTTTAGTAATTATAAGAAAAATACACTGTCACGTTCTAAATTAATTTTTAATGTATAATTATTTCGAATTTTTGTACTATGTAATATGTTATCTTAATTAAATGAATATTATCTTATCTTAATAAATATGTGCTTTTTAAATTTTAAACATAATCACAAATTGTAACTACTTAAAAAAGGTTATTCAAATTTTAATTAATCAATTATCAATTCTTTGAAACTTATTAGGGATAATAAAGCTATTATCTTTTTATCTCATTTTATCTTATATCTTGGATTTGTTAATCAAAAAGGTTATTCTAATTTTAATTAATCTATTATCAATTCTTTAAAACTTATTAGGGATAATAAATCTATAATCTTTTCATCTTGTTTTTATCTCATTTTATCTTATATCTTTGTTAATTAAAAAGACTTAAAAACCCTATAAAAACATCATTAAGTCACAAAAAATACTTATTCATTCTCATTTGTTCCTTATTATTACTCAAAAGTTCTTCTTATTTTGGTGAGTGTTAGAAAGTGTTTTTTCTCTCTAACTCTCTTTTATATTTGTTTTTATCTTATTATTTGGAACTTGCCTTCAAAGTAAACTTGTATTTTATATAAGTAATAACTAAGTGTTTTTCATATAGATATGTGCTAGGCACTTCAAAAGATGTTAGTATATCATTTATAATATATTATCATCATAAATACATAGATTTTATATTTGATTGATAGATTAAAAGATTATTCAATATATAATTTTTTTTATCATGTATATTAATATTTTTTTTTCTTTTTTATTTTGAAGGTTTAGAGAGTGAAAATAATATGTCAAGTAACCAAGCATCTCAAAAAATGGATGAAGGATTGTCACAAGATTGTTTTTGTTCTCAAGAATATTTTATTCATAAGAATGATCATAAACTTTCTTATTCATCACTTGCAAACTTCAGAAATTATGTTGTATATCATAGTGAACTTCTTAAAAAGAAACTCACAAAGAGTGATGTGAAGGTTGATTTAAATAGACTTCTTTTAAATAAAAAAGAAGCCGAAATATATTTTTTGCCAATGTTGGGAGATTCGGAAGATATTGAAGAAGGAGTAGAAGTTTGTGCCTATGATGATTATGGAAATTTATATTCTTTGACTTTCAAAAAATGGGCAAATAAATACTATGTATTGAGTGGTGAGTGGAAAGTTATCTTCCAAAATCATAAATTGCAATGTAATGATTTCATCACAACATGGATGTTTCGTCATTCAAAACATACCAAGTTATGTCTCGCATTTGAATTTGAGAAGATTGAGATATAGTCAAAGTTGACTCGATAAAATATTTTAGGATTATATTAAGATTTTATTTTCTATAATTATATTAGTGTTTTATTTTTTAAGAATAATACCATCTTAATTTATTGTTTCTTAATATTTCTTATTTTCAGTATTGTAAAAATACTTTTTTTTTTTCCAGATTATGTTGTTTCAAATCGTTTGATATCACCAATTTGATTTTAACTAGTTAAACATTTAGTATGTAAATTCTAGTTTTACATATTACACAATATAAAATATAATATGTTGGTATCATTATTCAATTCGATATGTGTAGTCTGTTTTTTATAATTTATTTACAGTATGAATTTTATGAGTTGATAAGGATATTAATATTAATTACTAGAAAAAGTTTATTTAATTAATAGAAAAAGTTTTTAATGCTTTATTTTTAATTAATACTTATACATATAATTAATTGTTTTTAAAAACATATTATTAATTAGTAAAATAATTTAGTTATTTCAGTCATAACGGGATCATAATTTGACCCTCAAAAGTAAAAATCAATTTTTATATATATATAAGTGTGTGTGTGAAATTTAACTTAATATCACACCTAAAATATATTAATTTAAATACTTTTTATCATCTTTAGTATCTTAATTAATATTAAAGCTAAACCAAATCATACTGAAAAGTAGAGCTATCAAAACGGGTAGCCCGACTCGACCTGGTCCGGTCCATCACGGGTTGGTTATTTAGTGAGCCAATCCAATCCCTCATTTATTAGCGAGCCAGAAAAATTCGAACCCGACTCGACCCACCACGGGTTGGCTCACTGGCTCACTTAATTACAATTTTTTTAAAATAAAAAAATTACAAACTTTCTATAATTCAAATATAAACAAATTTCACTCCCAACATGGATGTTTAATTAATTTTGAAAATATGGAACTTAAATAATTTTTTAAAGCAAAAATTAATAATGAATATTTTTTTATAAAATAAAAATTAAATTTTAATAAAATAAAATTAGGTAGGTGGGTTGGTGGGCCAACCCGGTCCACTACGGATTAAACCCGCATGAGCCAGGTTTAAATGAGTCGGATTGAAATTTGACTCACATAAAAAAAATACAATTTTTTAAACCTAACCCGGCCCGAACCCGTGGCGGGCCGAGTTGAAACCCATTTTGACAGCTCTACTGAAAAGTGTTTAAGTTTGAATAATATTTCTATTTTCACGTCACACGTCACATAATTATGTATTAATATATATATTTTTTATGATAATCTCTAGATTGTTTTAATTATTTAACATTTTATTTCTTTTATTAAAATCCATATCACTTTATCGTATAAGAATAATTATTTAAATGTTTGTATTGAATATTTTTTACTTAAAATAAAATAAAGATATATTTCATATAGTCAAAAGATCTTATTCATATTATTAATCTCATACTATAAAGTAAAATAAATAAATTAAAAATAAAATAACTTTTAATATTTATGTTGTAACTATTCCAGCAAAATTATCTTTAATAAAAGATATTTATGATCACTATAAAAGATATTAAAAAAAAGAGAGAACTTTTTACGAGTTAAAATTATTTTAGTGCAAGTTAAAAGCTACATTTTAAAGAAATTACATAAAATAAATTATAAAAAAATGTTTTACATACTTCTTATTATTTTTTCTAGGAATTTTGAAAATATTCTTTTAAGTACAACAATTAAAAATATTTTTCTGTCCAAGTAAACTTATACAAATTAATTTATTTATACATTATTTTCAATATTAAATTTTTTTCTTTTTCTAATTTGTTGGAGAAAATTGTTCAAACAAATACAAATTAAAGAAGTTAGAAAAAAAAATAATCCTAAAGACGGAATTTAAAAATTCATGTCTTTTTCCAAACTTTTTACCACTATGTCAACACTAATCGGTAAATTTAGTTCAACTTAGATATTTATAACCATAACTTTTGTAGTGAATAAATAATTTAATACACATTATTACATTAAAGGAATTTTTAATTACTAGAACGTGTAGACAATTATTTTTATAATATTTCAATTTTAGTAAAAAACCACATTTTAAAATTCCAAATTGCAGGATCTAAAATGTTTTCAACCCATGGATTATTGGGGTTTTTTTTTCTACACCTATGAAGGTGCGGGAAGAAAAGGCATAAAGGTGCTAAAAGAAATTACCCAAAGTGAATATTACCTATACTAGTCCAAATCTTATTTTAAATTTAGTAATATAATTTGAATAATACAATTTAAAATATATTTCTATATTATACAATTCATAATGCGTTCTTAAGTTTTTCCCAATTTCAATTATTTAACAATATTACAAAAAATAATTTTAATATGCAATTCCAAACACGTTAAATTATGTAATTCAGAAACTTTTTTATCACTCAATTCAGACTTTTCTTCGCAAAAACTACATGAAATATTTATAAGATTGAAACAAGATTGGATGAGTCTATTGAATGTCACAACACTAATTTAATGGCTAAAGGACTCTTAAAAAAATACTCTAAAGTATGTATAAACCTGTCGCGAAAGTGACTAATTATTGTTGCCCTTGTTTGTTTTTGGTGCATTATTCTCAAATGAATGTTAAAAATATTTTTTTAAATGGTAATATGAGAGAGAAGATCTACAAAAATGTTAAAAATACTTTTCTAGAATTTCAAATTAATTCCCATATTTAATGAAGAATAATTCATAATAATAAAAATAAAGTTATCCAAAAAATAAAATATTAACATAGCAACATAAAATGTTGATTCTCAGTGCAAAATCTCATTCTTTCCTTAACTTAACAAAACCAAACTCACTTACAAAAGTTTCGACAAATAATTAAAAAGGATCTGAGAGTATTTATGAACATGGTCTTGTATAGAAGTCAGAGAGTAATACATAACAGAAGAGTGAATCCATACATAATACACAACAAATACAAGAATTTATACACTATCATGGTTGTGTACAAGCATCAGAGTATCCTGTGTCAAATCTTAAAACATCAGTGAATAATCATTACTAAACTACCTAATTTTCAACTTAGTCAAAATAAATGACATGCACAAGAGTTGTCTGTCAGGGAAATTACCTTCATGGCATAAGAGAACTTCAGATATTACAAGTTTTTGCGACTATAATAATGCCAACTCTTCCCATTTTACAAAGATGGTTTTTCACATCATCTTTCCATTGGTTGAGCATGTGCGAAATGGTGGCCATCCTCATCTGTATAAACAATAAGAACATCAAGAATATGGCCTTTTCATCACTTCATTTTTGAGTAAGAATGATATAACCTTTTTAATATAAAAAATGTATCAATAAATACATAGGATATGGTTGTTTGAATAGGAGAAACACGGAAGCAAGAAAGTATGGAATATTTTTCTTTTTGGTATATATGATATGATAATTTACTTCACACTTGCTAGGTAGAACAAATTAGTGACATGATTGAACACACTGCAAAAATTGTGGCCACTCCTTTAAAGTGACTGCAAATAGTAGTATTTTATTCATAATTATCTGCACTAACTAGAGTCATTGATGTCCAAATTATTCTAATTTCTAATTTAGAAGACCATTCATCAATTTTCAGATGGTATTGCTAAAAGGAAGCAAATCAGAAAAATACCACTTTCGCCATCAGAAAGATCTGCAAGTCTTGCAATTGCATCAATAAGAGCTTGCTCGTGATCCTGCGTTTACTTGACATGAATTATCTGTACATACACCATTTAAAGGAAAATACATGAAATGGCACACTGACACATGTATCTGCCCCCTTACCTTTAATACTTTCTTGACTTGTTCAATTTCAAGTGCATCAGGATGATTAGCACTGAATACCCTCTCTACCTGTCAAGTTCATCAGACACTTGAATATGTCAAATAAGATCAAACAATCTCAAAGAGTGCTATTCTGATTGAAGTGTTTTCAGTAACCTTCTTCACTAGCGTGTCTGTGTGAAGTATGTGTATATCATCTAGAGTCTTCTTTCCAATTCCATTCTGTGATGGAAAGAAATCCATTTTGGATTGCCCCTTTGTGGTTCCCCTACCTCTTACAGCTCCTGGAACACTGCCACGTCCTACAGACCTACTCATCCCATTACCAGATCCACGAAGACCCCCACCATGATTGATTCCTGGATCCTCACCAACCCACTGAATATCTTCAGGAGAGATCTGCAGTAACAATAATATTTTTGCATGAGCTAAAGACATTACAGTGCAGTGCTAACAATGCACAGCATAGTATTGTACATTTACTACATGGAAGAGCAGTGCTTGCAAATAACTACTACAATTCAGGGCTTAAAGGAAAGTTTAAAACATGTTGGACAACAAATTCCATTTCATATACTATCAATAGCTGCATTCATTAACTTTGAAGTATTAAGCATCGTACAATTCTCTTCAGCCAGTTTTCATTCTCTATTTCAATACCGAAAATGAAAGGATTGCAACATATGTCAAAAATTAAACAAACTAAAAAGAAAAAAGAGCAGCACAAGGTTATTTTCTTTATGACATTAAGGGGAAAGAACCAAACAGTTAAATACTCTATATCAAACATACCATACTACTTTATGTGTGATTCTGGTGTCACATAATACCAAAGTCCCTATACCTTCTGTACGAGATGATGGCTTGGGAACTTTCATTCACCGTGACACTCCACTCAATTTCCTCGTAAGTCATTACACTATCTAGGAAGCTCTTTTTTTTTAGAAGACGATGAGCTTTGATACCAATTGGTAAGTACCAAGTACTTAGAGAACTCACCCTTAAAAGATAGCAATTAAGGAGATAGAACTAGAGTTAAAACTCCACTAAGCATCCCATTCTGCTTGATGCTAGATTTAAGCACCCGTCAACACCCAAGTCCCTATCAAACTCTTTATAACTATAGTCAAAGATATTAAATTAAACATTGATATCCTCAAAATGTTAATAACAATACCATGACATAAAAATGAATCTGTTTAAATTCCTAAGTAATATATATATAATAGACCATTTTGGCAATGCTAAACTATTTGTTTCTATGAATATAAAATATTAACACTGGTAAAAAGTTCTTTAGTTGATTAAAGATGAACCTTTTGCTGCCACAACACAACATACTTGCTTTATCACCTTTAGAGAAGACTATAAACCTCTTATTTTTTAAAAAGAAATGGAATACTATCAGCGACCCTTTTTATTAGGGGTGGGGGTGTGAACAGAACAATAATGTCTGACTGTTCTCTTACTGCTTGATTGCCATTTCAAACTTCTTAACCCAAACATGTTTCCAACCATAATTTTATAGTTATAACATTGTGATGATGACGTGTTAATCATAAACACATAAGAATTTCACAACAGTAATCAGTATCAGAAATACCTCTGAAAGATTAACCCATTCCCACGTTTCATTTGCAGTCCCCATGTCATATACCAGAGCATATCGACCCTGAAAAGTTAGAATTAAACATAAGCATCTCGGCTATATACTACCTGAAACAAAATCTTAGTTAATTGGGGGAATGTGAGTACATCAGCTCGATTGTAGTCAGATATAACAGCTTCATAAAAGTTGTTGTCATCAGGCCATCGTGTCTGTACTTTCCTACCAACTAGTGAAACCAGTGATGCCTCCTTAGCAAGCTCACCCGATTCAATACCAGAAGGAGCTCTATTAGGTACTTGATTCCTTCCACTAAGTCCTGATGAAGGGTATTTATTTATTGAAGATACACCCAGTAATACTTGGCCCTGCAAGTAAAGGGCAACATTGTTTAATTATTATTCCTTAGTACAAAAAAGTGTAATCCATGTCTGCATAGGAGACAAACACAAACTCAGTAAAGCAATACAGAAAGGAAGAGCACTAAGAAAATTTATCATTTGCTTACAGGTTTCTGCTTCTTGCCCTTGGATCCAGAAACAGATCCTGGTTTTGCAACCAAAGATGGCTGAAGGGGTGGTTGGGGGTGAAATGGAGAAGGTCCACCAAAAGATTCTAAAGGAGTGGATGCCATTATCTTCTGCTTCTTACGAGATACAGAGACAGTGGGACTTGGAAGTGAATCATGAATAGCTTGCCCAATATTCAGCATACTAGGCTGATGGCCTCCTGCCTGTCTCCAGTCCCTAAAATAATGTTCAGTAAGGTGTTGATTAAGAAAATAAAATTGGATATATGGAAAAAACAATGGAAATCTCACTTGTAAAGCATAGTTCAGAAAGAAACCATGTTTGAAACTTTTATCAGACCTTATATTTTGTATTACATCATCTGCATTAACATGACCTAGAAGTTCTCTGTGTTCCTCATTTGATAATCCTAGTTCTTTTCTAAGTTCTGTAATCAAACTTTCCTTCTCCTGAAGAAATACACGCCATTTAGCAGTCATTTAAACCTGATAAAATCATCTCACAAATTATAAATATATCACATACGAGAAAATCAAATGACAGAATATACCCAAGTAATGGCATCATCTTGAGCTTTAAAGGCTCGTAGAACTGAACTGTATGCTTCCTTCTCAAGCTGGTGAATTTGAGTTTCCATATCAATTTCACCATATGTCATCGGGTATGAAGTTCCTGCAGATCTTCCATTCCTTGCAGGATGTGCCCCTCTGGGGATTCTGTTTTGATGAGTTGGTGGAAGATCATCATCAGTTCCTGCAATCAAGTGAGTGCATGCAATGTAAGTATAACATGCGAGGCTAAATGAATCCTTGAAATAGGTATCAAGAGTAGCACACATACATTTTTTGGTATTGGTGAATTATCTATCTGATTCTCAAGAAACAGCTTGTAAGTATAATTCTGAGCATCAAGAGTAGCACACATACATTTACTAATTCGAAAAATTTAGGACACAATCCATAAATCATAAGTTATGGACCATAACAATTAACTGATAAGATACACTATCTAAAGGGAGAAGATAAATAATTAAAAGTACCAAAATTTCCTCATGGGAATAATGCAACTTATACATGACAGCATTACACTGTATACTATAGCGAATTGTGTACAAATAGTTCCAAAAAAGAGGATGTCAAAGGGAGTATAAATGAGTTGGCATTAAAGGAACTTAAGGGCATAAACATTTTATTTAGAAAAAAAATATTTGAAGTCCTTGTAAACAAATGGATAGACATTTCCATACGATATTTTTTATCTTGTTACATATATAAATAATGTCAGGCTTAACTTAAGTAGTTAAATTTACATGGCACATTAATGCAAAACAACCAAATTGTTTCCTGTTTTCTTTTCTTCTTTCTAATCGTTTCTTAATTGAGGCAAAGGCTTGCTTTCCTGTGCCTCTCGAGTCACTAAAATGCCCAGGTTCTGAGGGCACCCTTTTCTTCCTTTAAAGTCCATAGGAAGACAAGCTAACAAGTAAATTGACATGAATATTTCCACCTTCTTCGTGGAATAAACACAACAAAAAATTTTCATCCCACTAAGTGAGGCTGATTAAAGACCAAACTCTCAAGAATATTATTCACCATGAAATCCCGCATAACAATTTCCTTTAATGTTCTTGTAGGTATCCCTCTCCCCCTTTTCGCAAACAAACCATGCAATTTACTCTTCTCACTAGTTATTTCAGTGGCCCCCTTCACACATGCTCTCAAACCACCTTAACCAATTTACCTTCTCTTTACCTCAATCGATGTCACACAAATATTTCCTAGAACACACAATGGACCAAACCTATTAAATTAAAACACTAATCCTTTTGTCCCTTAGGTCAAGCCACAAAACACGTAGCGTTGGCGCTATACCCATTAATCAAACACGCTCAGTTGCTCTAAAGTTACTCGCTTTTACATACTCCGATTCCACAAGCATATGAAATCCAAGAATTTGGCGCCGATTGAAATCTCCACGCTCATCAAAAAGAAGAAAACAGAAATGGGTCAAGTGAGATAAAAACAACGCCCTAAATCTATAATTAAAACAAGTCTTAAAGATTTTGGCACAGATAGGAGAAAAGTACGAAACTTGAAACTCACCACTACTATCGTAGGGTTCGTAGTCCATAGCCAGTTTGCAGCGAAATCGAAGCTCCAAGATTCAGGAGAAAAAACGCAGAAGCAAATATCGCAGCAAAGTGGGTGACAACAAGCGAGGAATAGAGGAACGAAAAGTTTAAGGTTGTCTTCACTTGTTTATATCGAATAGATGAATTTGAGTCATTTATGCTGTGTTTACTTTGGAAATAAAATTTGTATAAAATTGTAAGCGATGTGAGATGCAATAGATTAAAAATATATTTTAATGAGTGTAAAATAAAAATTATTAAGTTGTCTTTCAGATAATAGTAATAATTTTAATTATAATAATATTTATGAATAATTTATATATTGGAAAAGTTATTTAAAAAGTTATAATTTAAAAATTAATAAATAAATAATAAGTAGGATATTGAAATTTTTTTTATTTATATAATACTTTTTTAGTATATAATGATTTTAACTATATTTTTAATTTCAGTATTTTTTTTTTCAAATCGAAAAAACGCATCTTAAAATATCTTTTAAAAAATTTTAAATAAATAAAAATTATAATTACTTAAGTTTTTATTCGAAAAGAGAAAAGAAATAAAAAGAGGAAAGAAGAAAAATATGTGAAAAATAAAGTAAAAAAAAGATTTTGTTTAGTTAAAGCAAAATGATGATTAAATATTTTCATTATAGTATTACTTAATTTAAAATAACTTCATTTATTATAGTAATATTTTAACATTAAGACAAAATTGTTTAGAGACTAAACTATTTAGTAATTGAGGTTATGAAGTTTAACGAAATATCAACTCCGTAATAACATCTAAGAAAAAAATATTTTATAACATTTTTAATAGACAAAGACAAGCTTATAATAACATTTTTTAGACTATATTGTCTTATAAACAAAACCTTGTAAACAACGTGTAATAAAAGAAAATGTTTTTCTTAATGAATCATCTGATAGATGATATATGCAACAGAATGAACAACAATTTTACAAGCAAGTATTTGATGAACAAAAACATTTATCTCTTTGTTAATACTGAAGCTTAAAAGATGTTTTATTTAAAAACAGTGTTAAATCAAACAAACATGTTATGAAATGAATTGCCTAAAGAATGATCACATATTAACGTTTTACCAAACGATACATTTATTAATGAGTTGACATATGATAAACTGTTTTGAACACACTACAAATCTTAACGTTTATCAATGCCCAAAATATTTAATGCATGTATGATAAAGTGTTTCGATATTTGTATACCTTGTTCTTGATATTTGTGCAGATCATAAAAGCAGAAAGACTTGATCAGAATCACTACACCCATGAAAAAGATGTTGAGAGAGATGAAGAACATTCTGAAAATGTTTTCCTTGAAAACTTCTGCTCTGACACATCGTACAAACTACATTTTGCTAAAGGCTATGACAAAGCACCATACCTCTACAAAGTAGACTCAAGTTTGACTTCTCACCCAAAAGGCTACCAAATGTACATGAAGTCAACCTCTTTGTCTAAGTGTCATCTCTCAAGAAAAGCTATGAGTAGACGAAAGCTTGAAGGGAAAATAAGAAGGATAATAGAAAGATCATTTGAACACTTTAATAAGCTTGTTGTTACTCTGCTCATATATCATCTAATCCAAAATTTTATAGAGAAAGAAACCTTAGCAATATCTCAGATTTCATTGTATTGATTTTATCATCTCTTTAAGAGTTACCAATTTGTATTTGCTCATAACACTGATTGTGTTGTACATTCTAAAGATAATTAAAACACTTAGTGTTTAGTTCAATTGAGTTAAATAGTCTATATAATTGTCTAGGGTTGAGATTACAAGTGTTTAGAATATTTGAGACTAGTAATGGTTAAAATACTTGGATATAAAAAATGGTTAAACTCAAACTAGTCGTATTGATTAGGTGAACCAAGAGTAGTGCTAATACTCGTTGTAAACTTGGAGATGTAAAACTCATGTAATCTTGTGAAAGATTAGTGGAACCCCTTGAGAGTACTTAAGGGAGAACTGGATGAACCTTAAGTTAAGTGAACCAGTATAAATCTATGCTTTACTATCTTACTCTTTGAAATGTTTTCCATACACACACTTTATAAAAACCAATGTCTAAGCATCTCACTTAAATTATACGTATTTTACAACTTGTTAGATATTGCTTTACGAAAGAATTTTAAAAGCACTATTCACCCCTTCTAGTGTTTTCTTGTGATTTCACTTAAAGCATAACATAATGGGGTACACACAGATGGAATTGATTCCAAACTCTTGGAATCAATTCCATAAGTCTTAGAATCAGTTATAGGCTTTCTAATTACACTTGATATGGAATCGATTTCCTCTCCTTCATCTTCAACCTTATCGTCTTTTTGACCATGAAAGCTATATTAATAACTTGACACCACTTTTGGGAAGCTCAAAGCAAGTTGGCCACACATGTCAACCAAAAGCTCAAGGTAAAAATAAATTTTCCTTGAAAATACCCTCAAATCATCACACTTGAGTGCAAATCATCACTTTCACTTGCTTTCAAATCTGTCTGCGACAATTTTCATAAATAGTAATTCACCCACAAATAAACACAACATAAGAGAAAAAGAATCGTAAGTGGTTCTGTCAAGTATAGCTTCTATAGTTAGAATTTGACACTGAATCATACTTCTTCTTTCTTTCTCTCTCTATATATATATATATAATTGTTGCACAATATCTTCTTCTTTTAGGAACTATATATGTTTGTATTAACTAACTCAATGTGTTTTTCCTTAAATTTAGTAACTACGCAGATACCTTTTTCTTAATTGTAAGGAACTACTTATATGTTAAACTAGATTAAAAGTTAAATAACTATTAATCATGATTATTGATTAGCCTATGCTTAGACCTAAAACACATGAAAAAGTGTATTTTCCACTCTTTAGTCATGACATGTAGTTTATAAAATAAAGTCTAACCTCTATTGAAAAATACCTTTTAAGATCGACTAAACTTTACTTTGTGTGAGACAACTTTTGAGAATATTTAGAGTATTTTACTTTGATTTTTATCTTTGAAAAGTTTTTCAAATAGCTAATGCTTTTTATACTTAATGTTTGTGAGTTTCTTTCAAAAGTAGAAAAGTAGAGTTTTCTCTGTACTTTTTCCTTAAACTACTTTTTGTTTCCTTTTACAATTTTTTTTTCATGGAGTTTCTTTTCTCAGTAAGTTTATTAAAGTTCTTCCTTCCTTATAAAGGATTTACATCAACCTATGGAATGTAATTCTATTTTCTTAACATGACAAATAAAAATCGTAAAGATGATGAAATGTTAAATATTATACTATCAGTGACATGACTTTTTTTCCATTTTAATACTCACATGAAAATCATGTTAAAAAAAACAATTATATTTAAAAATATGATGAAAATTACAAACAAAATTTATACCATATCATTCGACAAACCTAAAAAATTTCAATTAAACCTTACATATAACATATGTTCCATAACGTATGAAACAACTAATTGTTATGATAATTCTTCTGTTAGAAGGATACTATAACAACTACTGCTTCCAAAAAATTTTATACACAGCTACAATTAAATATGAATTTCTCATATTATATTATCCATTTATAAGTGAAACGTGTTTAACCATTACATCTAAGTTATTACTTGCTAGATTTATTTTCTTGGAGCCGAAATATATGATTCAATTTGGATCGGATTGGAAACTTTGAATCTGAGGCTGGAGATTCAAACTTTTCTGCAATGTGGAAAAAAAAAACCCTACTTTTGAAGAAAGCATGGTGATTAAACTGGAAGAAAGTTGAAAATGCACAAGCTTGAAGCATAAAAGACTAAGGGGAGATGCATCTAAAATTCAAATGCTTGAAACATATCTGCACAGTGAACAGAAAAAGACAAAAACACACAATGATAATCAAATATTAAATTTGTCGAAAATGGGACCTCTTATATGGCGGTTGCGAAGACTGGTGCATTTATTTATCTTTAACCTTGATTAGCCCAAAGGGACTTTGGCGATTGATTCGAAACCAATGAACCTTGAATCATCCGTTTCAGTTCCAAGTGTTCAAGAGTTAGCATTTCAGAGGCCAGAGAAAGTGCCACCAAGGTACGTAAGAGATGAAGATGGTGATGACGTCATTGGCCCTTACCCTTCTGATCCATCTCTTCGTGTACCTTTCATAGACATGGCAAAGTTGGTCAACGCCGACACACACCATCTCGAGCTTCAAAAGCTTCTCCTCGCATGCACAGACTGGGGTGTTTTTCAGGTACCACAACAGCTTCTTACATATCAACACCTTCACCTTTGATTTCAATTCAGAATATTTCTTATATAGTTATGGATTAGTATTACTCTTAGATGGTTATGTGTTTTAGCATCCATGCTGTTTATAGTAAATTCAGAATTTTCTCTAGTTGATGGTATGAAAGTTCGTGTTTTTCCCATTTTGGGTATTAGAAAGCTAATTGAACCGAACATTTTTGGAATTCAAGTATGTCTAAATTTGAGCATCATGTAAGAAAGACTCATGTACTCGTTGGATTGAAAATAGTATCAATCTTTACATAGATTGAAAATAGTATCAAGCTCATGTTTTATTTGTGATGTTTCTATCCAATGAACTTCCTCTTTAGTAATTCTCCTCTGAAAAGACTCATACGTTATATCAAGAGCTCAAGTTAATCTAGGTGACCAGCTTATACAACAAAAGGTAAGGGAGAGATTATCAGCATTTCTTCTACTTTCTTGGTACCTGATTTTCTTTCTTTTCTGCTTCCAGCTTGTAAATCATGGAGTTTCAAATACTTCAATTAAGAACATGGAGAATCAAGTTCGGAGATTTTTTGAGCTTCCTTTGCAAGAGAAGAAGCGATCGGCGCAGAGACCAGGAAGCCTTGAAGGCTATGGCCAAGCATTTGTAACCTCAGAAGATCAAAAGCTGGATTGGAATGACATGATCTTTCTCAAATGCCTCCCTATTCAGAACAGAAAATTGGATTTGTGGCCACAAAACCCTCCTGAGTTTAGGTACATGAATAATAAAGCATGGCCTTAGGATATTTGATCAGTTTATATCATGATACTTAGAGAGGATCTACATTAATAACTTAGCTGTTTCCTTGCTCTTATTTTCCTCTCTTGTTTGTTTCATTCAAGAAATTCTAATGTCGAATTTGTATTCTGATGCTTGTAAGGGTGTCATTTTGCACTTGATTATCAGGGAAACATTAGAGAGATATTCTGAAGATATAAGGGAAGTTACAATTGCAATTATGAAGTTCATTACTATGTCTTTGGGGCTTCAAGATACACAGATATCAGAAAGTTTCAGAGAAGGACTATATGATATTAGGATGAATTGCTACCCACCTTGTCCAGAGCCTGAAAGAGTTCTAGGGATTGTGCCCCATGCTGACAATTCTGGGATCACTCTTTTGCTTGATTGTGCTGATTTTTCTGGGTTGCAGTTCCTCAGAGAGGAAAAATGGGTCAATGTTGAGCCTATAGAAGGGGCCATTGTTGTAAACATTGGCCAAATTATTGAGGTTTGTACTTGTGACTCATTAGACAGCACATTCAATCATGAATTTTCTCATGATACCATATTAGAAAATATGTTTTAAGCCTAGTTCAACCTCACAGAACCGGCTTGCAAGAAGAGGTTTGCACCTATTGACTTTATTTTTAGTTGATCTAGGACTCCTAATACATAGATTATTGGAAGTTTGTTACAGATCAAATGAATTGATAAACAAGTCTGCATTATATTTGAGCAATAATTGACATCAGATTTTGTGCTCTGAAAAATGAGATTTGCTCAAAAGAAAAAAATGTACACTATGATCAGAAATCATTGTTTTTGTGACTTGTAAGTGGTCACTCTAAATCAACAAACTTACCATAACATTATATACCAAAACATTAAAATAAAAAACTTGAGTTTGATGTTTCATGTTGCATGTTTTTCCATTATGCAGGTGATGAGCAATGGGATATACAAAGCACCTGAGCACAGAGCTGTAGTAAATAAGTGGAAGGAAAGGTTTTCAATAGTGACATTCTGCTATCCAAGCCCTGATATGAACATTGGACCTGCTGACGAACTTATAGGTGAAGGGAAGGTAGCTGTATACAAGAAATTGACAAATGCAGAGTATTTCAGCAAGTTTTTCAACAGGAAACTTGATGAATCCTTTGTTGATATGCTCAGAATATGATCAATGATGTTAAATTTGTACAATATTTCATTGCAGCATTCCTATATCACTTCCTTTTGGGATCACACTCTATATATGTTGTTCAGTGCATGATCTTAATGTACTTGATCTTGTACTATTGTTTTCATTTACTTTAATTGTTATAGCACCACATGTGGAGAGGAAGGAAAGAAGATTAAGAATGTGAGATGTTTAGGGTGCAACAAGGTGAATTCATTCCATATGTTTAGTAAAGATTCACACATACTCTACATTATCTAATTGGTTTGAAAAAACATTTGGAAAGGAAAAAGTGAATATAATCAATTATATTTAGAGATAATTGATTATTATATTCTTTAAGTAACTCAAAAGTATTTTGAAACAATTCAATCAATTATACTTAAATATAATTGATTCCTTGCAAAAAGTTGAATTTTTTAAAATACTTGATATAATTTAATTGATTGTGCCTTTAAAACAATCGATTATATTTGAAACCATATATATTTTGATTAAGTACCAAAACTTGAAAATATATTTTGAAACCATATAATTATTATTTCTTGACATAACAATGATTTGCAAGCCTAATGAAAAATAACTTTAATTTAGTTACATATAATCAATTATAAACTCTATAGAAATTATAAGCAATAATTTAGTTACACATTATAAATTTATCATAATTGATTATATGTTCATAACAAATATGGAAAAATAATTTTAAGTCAAGTTTTTACTTAAAAATACCTTAGAAGGTAGATTGCATTTTAAAATTTCATCATATTATAATAGTAATATAACATCTTTTTAATATAATATTACTAAAATAAAACATCAGAATTATAATAAAAAATAATAAGAAAAATCATAAGTTAAAATATGCTGAAATAAATAAATAAATATATATATATATATATATATATATATTTATTTATTGATTTATTCTCTTTAAACGTTTCTTTTATACAACCATGCAATTGTACACTTTTTTTAGATATAAAAGCTCTTTCTGTTAAAAAAACTCTTTATTAAAAAATGAGTTTTAAGCAACTCTTTTCAACCATTGAAACATATTTGAAAAAAAATTCATTGTTTAAATTGATTTTCAAAATTGAGTGTTAAACAATTTACATAAAACTTTTTTGATTTTCGATGAAAGTGATATATTACATCTCTTGCGAAATTTTTTTCCAATAATACTATTCAATTCCCTTTCTAATGTTTTTCCAAGTACTTCATTGTAAAGTCAAGTGTCACTTTTTCAACATAGGGCGTAACCCTTTTTTTCCTAGTTTGCATCATCTTGAGGAAAATGGGATTTTCATTTCGTTAAGCGTTAGATTGAGCTTAAAACAACATATCATAGACACATGAATTATTACTTTGATCAATGAGATCTATTATTTGAGGTTTGTAGTTAGAAAAGTTAGCATTTTATATTTGTCTTATTTTAGATTTCTCTTATGTAAAGAACATTCTTATTTGTGGTTTTGGTTTGATCTTATAATAAAAGAATGTATATGGTGAATGACGTGTGTGAATTGAAATGTAAAACATGCCAATGTGATTAAATAAATATATATCTATATATAGTGTGGTTAATGTATGAAGTTTATTTGAATAAAATGTGGTAAATGTTGAAATACAAAGAATACTGGACGAGAATGAAGACTTGGTGGATATGTGATTTGATGATGAGGTTATGCATGTTGTGTATTTGAATGGTTAAAGGAAATGTTATTAGGTATAAGGAATGTTATATGTGAATTGAGTATTGTGTTTGAATTGTATGGTCATATAATTCTTAAGGATGAATGATAGAACATATAAGTTTAGTGTTATGCATTTACTAGGAACATTATTTAAATGTTATCCTTCTACTCTACGAGATTCTTAGACTCATATAGAAGGATGAGTTTAGATGGTGAAAAGGGAATGAGGTTCTTATAGCTAGTCTTGAAATTGTGGATTCCATTTCTATCAGGATATAAGTAAGTTTACTTTGTCATGAAAAAATGGACCATGTACCATTTTTTGAATGATAATATTGAGAATTTCACTTTACATGAAAAATCAAAACTTTTAGAGTATGAGCAGATGTATAAATGTAGTTAATTAAGTTCAAGTTATATGTATGTTAACGGTTGAGAATTGTCTTGTGATACGAGAATTGTTGTCTTGAATAAAGTTGGTTATTGAAAAATATTTTATTATATATGAGAATTATATAAGTATGTTTATGTTATGATTAACTTATCCTTTTTTTGTTTATTGGTTGTTGTATGTCTTTTACAATGATCGTTTCTATTACATAAGCAAATAAGGTTGTTGGTGATGATGATACTATCTAATAGGTTTATAGGTTGAAGTTTGGAGTTTATTTTGAAAGAATGTACATAATTATATGATATAGTATCATTTAATAATGAGGAAGTTATTAATTCATGTATTTTGAAATTCTTTAAATTTTATAATGAGACTGTAAATACTTTATGTTTACATGCTGTGCATTTCTTTTACCTAAGTAGTTAGATTGCTTAATACTGAACTGAACTTTGAATGATCATAGTAGAAATATTTTATTCTTTTAACTGTTACACAAAGTTTACCGATTGAACAACTTTAAGTTGATGCTTTTAGGTTAAAAAATACATTTAATTTCAATTAGTGATATTAATGTTTAAATTCTAATAATCAAGTTATTCTTTATTTTGTATGAATAAAAAAAAAAACAAATGATCATATTAAATAGGTTTAAATGCTTAGTTGGTTCCTATGTTAGGAAAGAATTTTCAGTTGAGTACTCAGTTTTTAAAATGTATACATTGAATCCCTATGTTTTGTAATTTGTATCAATTCCATCCTATTCGTTTAACGGGTGTTAAAATAAATAACGTTAAACTGACATTACGTGTGAGCTGTGCAAAAAATGGAGACGTGACATTTAGTTGACCTAGAATGGAACGAGAAATCCTCCTCGCTCTCCCTCCTTAAGAACGACAACCTTGTGTTGTCTGACGCCGGACAGATCGACGTTTGAGACACAAGACTTTGTTGGAGAAGCCGTTGGAGTTGCATTTGCACCATACCAAGAATATACCAATAGAAGCTCTGTTTTGTGGGAAAACTTTAATTTCTCCACTGATACACTCCTCCCTTTTCATCACCCAAGCACATCACCTAGCTTCTTCTTCCATTTTCACCCAATTTTAGACATCTTCCATGTTTCAAAAATGTACCCGAATACAGAAAAGATTGAGTAATAGAGAAACCTTAATCAAGCAAATAAACTAAAAGATGGAGTAAACACGGGTGGTCAGAGACCCACTGACCCCGGCAGTGGTGGTCGTCGAAGTCTAGCTCCAATGTGGAGGCGGAGCTCTTACCTTTTTCATGGCAGCTTTAATGGCATCTAGGAGATCTGTAAAATGGTTGTAAATTTGGTGGTGACGGTTGCTTTGAGAGCAGATTGACGGTGACACGAACTAGTTTCTCCTGGTGTCGTGGCCGCTGTTCTGGTTTTTGCTTCGCAGGGTTTGAGACGTGAGGTTGGAGGCGAAGGAGACAGATTCACGATGCTCCAGTAACAGCGGCGCCTTGTGGCGCGACGAAGGCTGATGGACTAACCTGATTTGAGGGTTTGTTAGGATTTAATATTTGATTTAATATTTGATATCTTTTTAGGTTTTAAGATTTTGTTTGTTATTATTTCTGTTTGTTATTATTCTGTGTATATAGCTGATAGATTAGATAGAATTATAATTAATTCTGTTATAATCTTGATGTATAAATATTTGCATCTACATTATGCAGAATTAAAAAAAGATAATACACAGATTATTCTTTGCCTCTCTGTTTCTTCTATCAGTATGATTCTAGTTATTTAAGATGGTATCAGAGCTCTTCAATTGAAGAGTTCTGTTGTGCCTCTGATCTTCATTCTTTGTGTTTTTACCAAACCAATTCATGGCTGTCATTGATCATTACCACACGACTGAAAACTATTACAAAATGAATGGTTATCCATCAGGATCTTCAGGATTATCCTACAACAAAGGGATAAGAGGAGGTCGAGGTTATTCATCAAATAAAGGAGGCTTTGGCAGAAGATCAAATTCAAGTTCATACAACTCAAAGGTTTGCACTTTTTGCAATATCACTGGACACACGGTTAATGAATGCTTTAAGAAGCATGGTCACCCTCCTGGGCATAAACTGCACAAACCTGTTATCACTCCTCAGCAATATCAACATTTGATAGCCCTCCTGCAAAAGCAAACACAATTGGGATCCTCTACAACTATTTCCCACATCAATCAAAGTGATACAACTTTCTCTCCAAATACTTCTTTTATAGGCAATGTGCTACCAATTTCTCATGCTACAGACCATGCCATGTGGATTATAGATTCAGGAGCCAATGATCATGTAACTTCTTCCTTACATCTATATTCATCCTATAAGGCTATTGATCCCATCACAGTAAAACTACCAAATGGACAACAAACCATAGCCTCATATTCTGGAACAGTAAAGATTAATGACTCTTTGTCTATTTCTAATGTCCTATATCTTCCAGAATTTAATTTCAATCTTATATCTGTTTCCAAGCTTACCAGAGCCCATAATTGTCAACTAATATTTCTTGACAATCAATGTTTTATACAGGACAGACACACCAAGAGGATGATTGGTATAGTTGATGCTCAAGATGGGTTATATACACTCAAGACCTCTTTTAGCTCCATCAACACTACAATTTGTAATAAGGAAGCCATTGATATTTGGCATTACAGACTAGGCCACCCCTCCCATGAGAGATTACGTGTAATGCAACAGTTATATCCTGTGATTAATTTTGATCACCATTTTATTTGTACTCCTTGTCATATGGCTAAACAAAGAAAACCCTCTTTTCCTCATGGTACTTCTCAAGCTTCTTCTATTTTTTCTTTATTACATGTTGATATTTGGGGCCCTTGTGCTGCTACTTCCATTCATGGTCATAAATATTTTTTAACCATTGTTGATGATTTTTCTAGATATGTATGGGTGTTCCCTTTAATCTCAAAAGCTGAAACTCAGTCACATTTACAATCTTTCATTACCTATGCTGAAAGACAGTTTAAAACTAAGGTCCTAAGCATTAGATCTGACAATGGAACTGAGTTTATTATGGCTGAATTTTATAAAAATACTGGAATTGTTCATCAAACAACTTGTGTGGAAACCCCCCAGCAAAATGGCTTAGTTGAGAGAAAACACCAGCACTTATTAAATGTTACCCGCTCCCTCCTTTTTCAAGCACACTTACCAAACATTTTCTGGTCTTATGCTCTAATTCATGCCTCTATCCTCATAAATTGCCTTCCCACTCCTCTCCTAAATAACCTTTCTCCACACCAAAAATTATACAGTTCTCCTTTTGATATTACCACTCTTAAAGTTTTTGGTTGTCTTTGCTTTGTCAACACCTTGTCAAACAATAGACATAAACTTGATCCAAGAGCCTTACCCGCTATTTTCCTTGGCTATAAACCGCACAAAAAAGGCTTCATCACCTTCAACCTCAAAACCAGGGCTATTGAGATTTCTAGAAATGTTGTCTTTCATGAAAGTTGTTTTCCCTACTACAAAGAGTCATACACCACTCCTAATTCCCACCTTGTCACCCACCCACCTTTGCTCTATATTGACCAATATATGCCCACATCTCATACAAATACTTCGCATCCTTCTCCACCTAGTTCACCTCCCACCCTATCTGCTCCTAACATTAGAAGACCCACCCGACAAAGAAACAGGCCTTCAAGACTATCTGATTTTGAAACGTCTTATGCATCAACTATTACCTCTCATTCTTCAGGTATCAAGCATCCTCTTGCTTCTGTCATTTCATATAAGAAACTTGCAGCACCTTATTACCGTTTTATTATGCAAATCTCTACTAACATTGAGCCTAGATCTTATTCTGAGGCATCCAAGTATCCTCACTGGGTTAGAGCCATGGATGATGAGCTTGCTGCATTGGCCAGAAATGATACTTGGGAAATCACAGATTTACCTGCTGACAAAACTGCTGTAGGATGCAAGTGGGTTTTCAAAATCAAACACAAGGCTGATGGTAGCATCGAAAGATATAAAGCCAGATTGGTAGCCAAGGGCTACACTCAAATTGAAGGTCAAGATTATCTAGATACTTTTTCTCCAGTGGTCAAAATCACAACAGTTAGACTGGTTATAGCTCTTGCAGCATCACATAATTGGCATCTTAAGCAACTGGATGTTAATAATGCTTTTCTTCATGGAACATTAAATGAAGAAGTTTATATGCTACCTCCTCCAGGGCTCCACGACATCAAACCAAATCAAGTATGCAAGTTACAGAAATCACTTTATGGTCTTAAACAAGCAGGCAGACAGTGGTATGCTCGTTTATCTGATTTTCTCTTGTCCAATGGCTTTCTCCAATCTGCATCTGATCATTCCTTGTTCACAAAACATACTAATTCCAATGTCACTATTTTAGTGATTTATGTTGATGATATAGTACTCACAGGCAATGATCTAACAGAAATCACTCATATTACTCATCTTCTTGACGCAACATTTAAGATTAAAGATCTTGGCAATCTTAAATTCTTTCTTGGTCTTGAGGTGGCTAGAAACAAAGAAGGTATTTCTATTTCCCAGAGACAATATACTCTGGACATTCTCAAAGATGAAGGCTACTTAAACTCCAAGCCTGTTTCCACTCCTTGTGATTATCATACAAAACTCAGCACAAATTCTGGCCAACCTCTAAATGATGCAGCTTCATCTTCTTATAGACGACTGGTTGGTAGATTATTATATCTCACCAACACCAGACCAGATATTTCATTTGCAGTACAACAACTAAGTCA
Organism: Vigna mungo; assembly: GCA_036885675.1. Classification (NCBI taxonomy): domain Eukaryota; kingdom Viridiplantae; phylum Streptophyta; class Magnoliopsida; order Fabales; family Fabaceae; genus Vigna; species Vigna mungo. Next base: position 15,670,434 of record CP144693.1, on the reverse strand, counting down.
ATTTCTCTCAAATCCCAGCACAGATCATCAACAAGCAGTTTCCAGGATTCTCAGATACCTTAAAGGTGCCCCTGGAAAAGGGATTTTCTTTCCCAGCAATAACATCATACAGTTGAAAGGCTTCAGCGATTCTGATTGGGCAGGCTGCATTGATACCAGACGAAGTATTACTGGTTACTCTATCTATCTTGGTTCTTCACTTATTTCATGGAAATCGAAGAAACAAGCCACTGTATCCAAAAGTTCCTCAGAAGCTGAATACAGAGCTCTTGCCACAGCTACTTGTGAAATTCAATGGTTAACTTTTCTTCTAAAGGATCTTCACGTAACCTTTCAACAACCAGCAGTCTTATTCTGTGATAACAAATCTGCCCTTCATATTGCTGCAAATCCAGTTTTTCATGAACGCACGAAACACATTGAAATAGATTGTCATATTGTAAGGGAAAAGCTTTCTTCTGGTTTACTAAAACTACTGCCGATTCCTTCTGCATGCCAGTTAGCTGATATCTACACCAAAGGACTTTCTCCAGCAGCGTTCAAATTTCTGGTTTCCAAGCTGGGAATGATTGATATTCATTCTCCAGCTTGAGGGGGGCTGTTAGGATTTAATATTTGATTTAATATTTGATATCTTTTTAGGTTTTAAGATTTTGTTTGTTATTATTTCTGTTTGTTATTATTCTGTGTATATAGCTGATAGATTAGATAGAATTATAATTAATTCTGTTATCATCTTGATGTATAAATATTTGCATCTACATTATGCAGAATTAAAAAAAGATAATACACAGATTATTCTTTGCCTCTCTGTTTCTTCTATCAGTATGATTCTCGTTATTTAAGAGGGTTCCCTCTGCTTCAAAGGTGCGCTGGATCTGAACGGCAAGAGACGCGATTTTGCAGAGGTGGCGTGAATGGCTGCCATGGGGTTTATTGTTTCCAAATTACAAGTTGTGCGATGAAGACGAATACGAATCCCGACGGCGATGCGGCAGGGGAGCGGTAGTGTTGTGCGATTTCGGTTGCGAGCAGCGGCGACGAAGGCGATAACTCACTCCGATGAGGATTTTTGGCGTTTGCCAGCAACGGAGATGGTGAAGTTCGCTTGGGCAACCTACAAATGAAGATGGGAGACAACCTTGAAGATGGAAGACAACCTTGAAGACGACAACTTAGTTTTTTTTTTATTGTTGTCTCCCTTGCGTAGAGGAAGATGGGAGACAATGTTGAAGTGGTGGCTGACACATCAACTCATTTCTGACCAACTAAACGACACATGACCATTTCTCGCACATCTCGCATCTACAGTCATTTTAAAGTTATCTATTTTAAAACCCTTAAACAAATAAGATGCAATTGATACAAATTGTAAAACATAAATACTTAATGTATATATTTTAAAAACCGAATATTAACTGAAAATTCCTTAATAACATGAAGATCAAATAAGCATTTGAGCCTATTAAATACTCACGAGATACTTTTGCAGAAAAAACAAATTTCAACTACCAACATTTTAAATTTAAAAATGAGAAACACGCATGTTTTTGCTAAAATAAAACTCGCCTGTTGTGTTGCGACATCCCACCACGTTGTTTCTTCACCAAGCGGGTAAATACCTTTTACCAGGAACTTTTATTATTAATACATTTTAAAAATACATGTTAGGGTTAATTTTCTTTTTATTTTCCTTTTTATTTTATTTATTTTCTTAATTTGGTTTAATAATCAAATTTCTAAATTTTAAGAATAACATAACGGGACTTTTAGTTTGTTAAAATTGATTTAATTAGTTATAAATTACATTATATGGAAATTAAAATTGTTATAATATGTATTTATTAATGATTTCTCTATTAATTGGATGAAAAATAGTGAATCTCTTGATGGAACTTTAAATAAATATTAAAATAAATAAATAATGAGGTAAAAAGTGATTAAGTCTATTTTTAATTTACATTTAATAAAATAAATAACCAACTCGATCATTAAATTTGTCAAACACATAGTAATTTAGTCTTTTGTAAATAAAATACTTATTTTAGTTCATAAATGTGGAAAAAGACATGTAGTTAAATTATATTATTAGTTTTTTAAGGGTGACGATATGGACGAATGGGATAATTTTATATTAGATTACAAATAAAAAACTCTGTTACTCTATTTTGATAGGTAATAATTTAATAAAATATCCTATCCATTAATAAAAAAAATATAACCCATTTAGTAATTTTTTCTGGATTAAATCCATTCATAAAAATAGTTTTAAAAAGAATTCGAAAGTAAATTTGTAAAACAAATTTTAAAAGGAAATATTTGATAAGGTAAGCTTAAGAAAAATTTAACTATGAAAAATTTGGTTAGATTAATTTTGATTTAATTCGATAAGATCCATTATTTTATACTTTTTAATAGACGAATTTACTTGTGGATGATGAAATGAATGAAGGAAAAATAAATAAATTGTTTTGTCACTTTTAGATTTTTTAGACTATTTTAACATTTAAATTTAGGGTTTAGCCAATTCAACCTTCAAATCAGACATTATTATTTGATCATTAAACTGTAATATTTAAAATTAATCTGAAAATTTTTCACCTTCAAAGATTCAAGTAAATTTTAATTCTTTCAAACATTAAATTAGTACACATCTATCATGTTGATCATTTACTCTATTTAATAATTAGTTAAAATTTATTAAAAACATAAAATCTAATAAAGTAACAATATAAAAAATATATTATAAAAATGGGTTAAAAAATGTGACTAATATTTCACTTAGAATAAAACCTTCCGTCTGCATATAGCAGTAAAGTCACAATCGCGTGTTCTCTGCAGTCAGCTCATCGTATAACCTCATCTTTTACCGTTCATTTTCAGGACCCACAATCTCCTAACTTTCACGGTACAGATCTTCTCATTCAGCCTTCCTTATTCGCCTCTTATATATAAATATCCTTCACAGATTGCTTTTCTTTTTCAGTTCGCCAAATCTGAAGAAGCAACATTACCAGCCGAAGCTAAAGCTCAATCCCTTGAGTTAGTGGCGGATTGTTAGATTCGATTCGAATTCTCGACAAAACTATCGATCCCTCACTCTGGTGTGAACAGGTAGAATCCCAAGATTTGATACTGAGTTTCTTAAAGTTCGTTCTTTTCATGAATTGTGGAAGATTCATATTGTGATTCTTTTTGGGATTTGAGTTATTGATCTTCAATGGTGTTTGAGTTGGTTGCAGGAACTTTTTGAGTTATTGATCTTCATCGTGGTCTATTCTATTTGAGTTGAATTTCTGATCGAAGGATCTCATTCTCTGGAGCAATAAAGCGGGAAAATTCCAGGTAAGGTTATTGATTGTGCTTTTTTGTTTTTGATTTTGTTTATAATGCTTGCTTTTCTTTTTTGGTCTTCTGTTGATTACCATTTTGTTATGATTGGATTGGATCTTATGGATACGGAGGTGATGATTTAATATTTAATGATGACCTAGCGTTATTTCTTGTTGGATCTTATGGTGTGGTTATTTAGTTTAGCAATTATATTTTCTTAACTGCTTTATTGAGGTAGATAAGTTTCATCTGGGAGCGACAATTATTAGATGTTATTCCCTTTTGCAAGTGTATTGTCATGATCTACGAAAGCTCTTTGATTTTTGTTAATACATGTAACCCTGATTAACCATTTAGTTTTACCGTATTAAACAATGCTTTGAAATTGCGTTTTGCTTTGCTACTGTTATGAAAGCGTTTCTGCCTAAGTGTAGTTTTTTCTTTTCTTATTTAGAGATCATTCATTCATTGTTTGTTTTGTTATATTTCCTTCTTTCTTTTATGAATATGAATGAATTTGATCATTTAATATGGATAATAAAGTCAAATTGTACTGTCGGCTCCATGGGAATATAAAATTTATGCGTATATGCAGCATCCTCTTCTGTTTTACAATTGTGGAAGTTATAACTTATTGTATAAGTTGGATATGCAGCTTCTTGTTCTATTTTACCTAAAATATGTGGAGATTTAAGCCATTCGGCCACAAAGAGCAGACTGGTCTTGAAGGCCGCACTGTAGATTTTGGCAATCTTAAAATAAACATTGTTAAGGCCATTGCGGAAGGAGGGTTCTCTTGTGTCTACCTAGCTCGTGATGCTGTACATATGTCAAAGCAATATGCCTTGAAGCACATAATATGCAATGATGAGGAATCACTAGGATTGGTAAAGAAGGAGATATCTGTGCTTAAGATGCTGGTAGGACATCCCAATGTTGTCACACTTCATGCACATTCCATCTTTGATATGGGTAGGACAAAGGAGGCATTCCTTGTGATGGAATTTTGTGAAAGGTCTCTGGTCAATGTGCTGGAGAGCCGCGGAGCTGGTTATTTTGATGAGACACAGGTTCTTTTGATCTTCAGGGATATCTGTAATGCAGTTTTTGCTATGCATTGCCTGTCCCCACCTATTGCACACCGGTAAACAACACCAGCTAAAAGATTTAATGAGTGTTGAAATTTATGATGTTTCTCTTTGTATTCTTCTAAGTTTTTTATTTATTTATTTTGTTGCGTCCAATCATTTGAAACATGTAAAGTTTTATGTTCGTATTCTGTTTTTCTTCTTCTAAATTTCATATTTTTTTTTTCTATTACGAAACTCTGATGTTGTGTGTCTCTCCCCACTAGTGATTTCTTCAGCATCATTGTTTGCTAATTTTGTTTTTCATCTGTATGTGCTAGATAGTATGCCCATAGTCCCGATGCTTCAGATATATTTACAGACAACGAAATGACTTTTACATCTCAGACACAAATGCTGTCTTTATGTTCTGTTTTATTAAAATTGTAATTTGTGCACATGTGATTTATATGTTTATTTCATCCATTCTATTTCGTGGGACTGACTTTTGTCTTCTTGTTCATAACATCATTAAAAATGTTTGGCAAATCTAACGGAAGCATACGTGTTTTTTTTTTTTTTTTTTTTTTTTTTTTTTTTTTTTTATCAATAATAAACTGCTTTTAATTTTCCTGTGTTTCGTAGAGACTTGAAAGCGGAAAATCTTTTATTAAGTTCAGATGGCATATGGAAGTTATGTGATTTTGGAAGCACTTCCACTAATCACAAACGTTTTGAAAAGCCAGAAGAAATGGGGATTGAGGAAGACAATATCCGGAAGTATACAACTCCAGCCTACAGGGCCCCTGAGGTAAATTGAGATCTGTCTTCACTAGATAAAATTAGGGTACAACTGAAGGTTGTGGTGAAAGTTCCACCGCCTATGCCAAGTTATGTGCCGGGGTTCTATCGTTGGATTGGCCATGTGGTGGACACTAGATGGGTTTGATCTTGGTTCTTTCTTGGGTTAAGTGTGTACCTATTTCCCTGGACACCACTGCTAATGGTTAGGTGTAGGTTGCATGTGTTGTTGTGAGTGATACACAAATGTTTTAGGTTTTGTTGTAACTAAAAATTAATTGTGAAGTGTGATAGAAATGTTCATTTTGTTTTGTGAATTTTTAGATGTGGGATCTGTTCCTGAGAGAGGTTATTAATGAGAAGGTAGACATATGGGTAAGTCATACATGCCTAAAACTCACTGTTTTCAATATATTATTTGCCAAATCATTTTATGCTAATTTAGAAATAATGCTTCTGGTTGAATATTTAGGCTCTTGGATGTCTTCTTTTTCGAATATGCTACTTCAAAAGTGCATTTGATGGGGAATCAAAGCTTCAAGTCTTAAATGGAAACTACCGTATTCCTGATTTACCGAAATACAATTCATCTATCACGGACTTGATAAGAGACATGCTCCAAGCTAGACCAGATGACAGACCAGATATCACGCAGGCAAGCGCTTTGCTTGATTGGCCATTCTTCTCCATCAGTTTAGGTTGGTCATAGATCATCCATCGATAGCATTCGTAGGTACTAGAATTAGGGCAATCAATCGCTGACTTTGGATTTTCTTCCATGGTGGCAGGTCTGGTTTCGTGTTAACGAGCAACTGCCCATTAATCTACAGAAGTCATTACCTGACAGGCCACCTGAATCACCCTCACCCAACAATCATGAAGGTCATAATGTTACCCTTGATGAATTAGAGGCCAAAATTTCTTTGCAGAAGATTGGATTGTACATACAATTTCCCGCCTTAATGTTTACTCAGAAAACTGATTTGTTTCTAAATTTTTGTAGGTATCTCAATGCCCTCAAACAGATCACCTCCAATGCCTCGTAGGAACCCACCTCCTCCGCCTTCATCTGGAGAACCGAAGACTACACCACAGCCATCCCTTGCTTCTAGGGGAGGGAGCAGTGGGGGGCAGCTTGGTGCTTTCTGGTCCAGTCAGCACGCAAAGGATCCACTTGTCACTGAGGACAAGAGCAAGCCAATTTTTGATGAAGAACCATCCAGTCACCATATGCCACTGAAACATGATAGACTTCGTCCTGAAAATGAACAATTAGCAAAAAATGTTAGTACTAGCAAAGTGGTTAATGCACAAACTCATACTGTGAAAAGCAGTACACATGGAAAATTAAACAAGCCTGATACCAAACCCTCGAAGGATTTTGAAATAAACTTATTCCAAGATAAAGATCGAATGGAGAATACGGCTAACTTTCAGAACCAGGCTTTTAACTCTTTTGTTGCTGAGTTCGATACCACTAAGCTCAACACTGGACTTAATAACAAATCCGAAAGGGAACAAGCATTAGAGGCTGAAGTGGAGAAACTCAAAGAGCAGCTGAAGGAAGCTAACGTGGAAAAAGCTGAAATAACCTCAAAGTTTGAAAAGCTTTCTGCTATCTGCCGATCCCAAAGGCAAGAATTGCAGGATCTCAAGCAAGCACTGGCAGGTCGGACTCCTTCACCAAGCAGAGAGGGTTTGAAAACCTCTACTGCAATTACATCATCTGCACCTATGGTAATAAAAATTTGTTGTTTTCCTCTCAAATAATTTTTCTTGTCGATTTTGTTTTGGACTGTGTTCCTGGTATATATGCTTATATGTTTTATACTGCGACAGCAGGATAGAACTGAATGGAAAACTCCCAGTTCAGAACCTAAGTCATGGCAAGCGTTTCCTGAGGAACCCCAACAACAAAAGTCCCTTTCAGCAGGAAATACTACCAAATCAGTCAGGACAAATAATGGCAGGCAGAACAAGCAACCTGTTCAACTGGCTACTAATTTTGATTCATGGGGTTTTGGAACTGATAGCTTCAGTGCTGTACCTACTGGCAGCTCACAGATGCAAAGATCTAGCAGTGCCGGAGGTAAGTCTCAGGGCTTTGATGAGGCAAAGACCTTTGAGAGCAAACCAACTTCTCAACCAGCTGGCTGGGCTGGTTTTTAACTGTGGGAAAGTTCTAAAGGGTCTATACCGTGTGATGCACCGAGACTTTTTTTTTGGTCTACACTGAGAAGTAAAATGAATGCAAACCATTATATATTCTGTATTTTAAATTGTTGCTGTCGAGTTTGTTTTTTTTTTCTTTATTTTTTTTTGTGTGTGGATCATGCTTCGAAATGGTACGTTTTTCTTTGGACTAAAACCATTCTCGGGTGACAGTATTCTTTTCCATTTTACAAGATTGGTGCATTACTTTTTATTGTGTTATTTGGCCTGTGTCTGATTGGACCAGCGCCCTCTTGTACTCCCACCCATTCATTCAGACTTCAGAGCTTGAATTTAAAGCTTTGTGCTACAAATTTGAACGAGTGGTTCCACTGCACAAATGCTACGTTGACGTATTCTCTAACGTTATGTATTTCTTCTACATGGATAAATTATAATTATAGTTTTTTAACTTAACTGATTACAGGTTTGTGGTGACTACTGACTTGGATAAGATATAGTTTTTCTCTATAATCTTTCACAAAGAAAAACCAATAGCTATTATAACATAATGCTTTTAATTGCCAATTAGGGGTTGTGAACTTGCAAAAAAGTGAGAACAACCGACACATGGTAGCTTGTAAACAAGGGCCACAAAGGGACCCAATTCTTCTCTTTTTAGTTTTATCTTTTTTAACTTGCTAGATTTTTTCTTGTTGAATTTGTCAAATATGACATTTTTCAAAGGAGTATTTTTATTTCACCCTTTACACTCTCACCGGTGAAAACAAAACTTATAAAAGAAAATGAAAATATAAATCCGAGTGTTTTAACTCCATTGACTTCTTAAAAGCAACTCAAGTTGCTCTGTCAATTCGGTTCCTGTTCTAACTCACACTAGGTGTAAAAGAAAATGGAAAATGTTAGACAAACACTCATTTTATGTAAATACCCTTCCCTTTAAGAATTAATATTTTAGTTGAGTCACTGTCTCATTTATGTTGTTTTGTTTTATTTTTCTTTGAACAAGACACATTACAATTATATGAAATAAAGAGTTTTTGTGAAATTTTTGTGTCTAGTGAGTTTGGTACTCTTAACTTTAGGGTGGAGAGATTATTCAATGTCACTCTTATCCTTGATGTTTCTAAGATAGTATGTTCTCCATATTTTGGTCCATTTTCTTTACCATTTATACTTTTTGTGTCTATCTTGTTTTTAACTTTGGCCAAGGGCAACATGGAGAGTGTTTGAAGAATTCTCTTGCTTCAAATCCTTATATGTTGAAAGATCTTTCCAATACTGAACATCACTCTATTCGAAAATAATAAGAGAAGTTGGAAAGAAGAGAGAAGTAGGAGTCATTATGTACGAAGAGAAGTCAAAGAGAAAGAGGTTGTGAAAATAAATCGATAAAAGTTATTCTATATGTTTTGTATTTATATTTAAAATATAAAAATAAATATTCAAATTACTTAAAATGGAGTAGTTTTGGGATTGGGGGTTGTAGGCTGAAATCGAAGTTGGAAATGGTTGAGGATCATTGTAGAAGAGACTGGTCAATCACTCTAGCATACTGTATGAGCTATTAAGGAGATTGCTCGGTTGTTTGGAGATTTGGTTACTTCCGCTCATCCATGTGGGAGACTACTTGGGTCTTTTATTTATAGTAATTGTAATGATTTTTACATTTCTCAGAGTTAATAATAGTCCAATCATATCTTAATCTACATTAGGAGTTTCATGAGTCATTAATGTTGATAATCTAATCAGTCATGTTGTTCGGTCATATTGCTTGGATGGTCGGCCTGGTGGTTGGCATGAGTGGTCAGCATGGTGGTTGGTCTGGTTGTCGACCTGAGTAGTCAACATGTGGTCGGCCTGAGTAGTAAGTCTTAATGGTTAGCCTTAGTAGCCAGCCTAGTGGTTGGCCTAAGTGATCAACCTCAGCCTAGATGGTTGGCTTGGTGGTCGTGTTGGTCGACCTGAGTGGTACCATATCTATTGAGAGTTTGACCGTACAATAAATAATGTATATAGTTAGCTAGTTAGATAAATAAATAGAAATTGATATAAAAATATTAAGTTTTCATTCAATTTTTGCGTAAGTGAATTTTCCTACAAGAAAAGAAATATTAATTTTAACTTCATATTTGGGATCTAAGAAAAAGTTACCTGAAAAAGATAAAAAAAAAGAAAAGGCGCAACTAAGGTGATGAGAGAGTAGTTAGTAATCTCTTACAAAACCTCAATCATTTAATAAGTGCAGTTGGAAAGACGCAACTTATGATTGGAATCACACTAATGTAACATCCTTTTTATGCATAATCTTGAAATTGATTTCATCTCTTAAATGACAATGTTTCAAGTGAGTGAGTGGAGATGACTAAAGGGCAGTGTAAATTATTTCTCATAATATGAACGGTGATAACGAGCCATACAAATTTAACAATTGGACAAAAAAATCTTCAATTTTCATTTTGTAGCATTCATGCATTGAATAAAAATCATTGTTTTCATTAAATTATAACAGTTCAATGGAATTCAAAGGGTTTTTCTTGTACAATCAATACTCTCCAGAACCTCTATATATACAGTGTTCTTCTTTATAGTTGCCTTCATCACACAAAGATGGCCCTTCAGTCTTACATTTTCTTCATCTTGTTCCTCTTGTTCAAATTCTCAACCACTTGCTGTTATGCAAGGTCACTCACTGAGCCATTCAAAGGAGGTTTTAGTGTTGAACTGATTCACAGAGACTCTCCGAAATCTCCATTCTACAATCCCACCAAAACCCTTTTTCAGAAACTCAACACCTCTTTTCACCGTTCTTTGGACCGTGTTAATCACTTCTATGCAAAACCAAAAGCTACCAAAAACACACCACAGTCTGTGGTAATCTCCAACCAGGGAGAGTACCTTGTGAAGTACTCCATCGGAACACCACCGTTTGAAGTGATGGGCATTGCTGACACCGGTAGTGATCTCATTTGGTCACAGTGCAAGCCTTGTGAACAGTGTTACAACCAAACCAGTCCATTGTTTGACCCTTCCAAATCCAAAACCTACGAACCTGTCTCTTGCTATTCCATGGTGTGTCAGACTCTAGGTCAAACTTATTGCTTATCTGAGGCTCAACCCAATTGCCAATATACCATCTCGTACGGTGATGGATCTCATTCACAAGGAAATCTTGCCTTTGACACACTCACTTTGGGTTCTAATACAGGTAATCAAATGTACTATTTTATGTCATTATCTGATGACAAACCTTTTTAGTTTCAGAAGTTAGAGTTTATAAGGGTTCATTTGTTTGTTAATGTTCATTCTTTAATTGGATTTCATTTGTTTTGATGTTTCTTATTAGATTCCTCAGTTGCATTTCCCAGTATTCCCATTGGTTGTGGTGTGAACAATGCTGGTACATTTGACAGTGAAGGGTCTGGCATAGTTGGTTTAGGAGGTGGTCATGTCTCACTTGTATCCCAGATAGGTCCTTCAATTGATTTCAAATTCTCGTATTGCTTGGTGCCATTGTTTCATCCCAAAAGCTCAAGTAAATTAAATTTTGGAGAAAATGCTGTTGTGGGTGGCCCTGGAACAGTTTCTACACCAATCATAACTGGTTCTGTTGATACATTCTACTATCTTAGATTGGAAGGGATGAGTGTGGGGTCTAAAAGGATTGAGTTTGTGGATGATTCAGTGTCAGATGATGAAAAGGGTAACATTATAATCGATTCAGGAACAACTCTGACAATCTTGCCAGAAAAATTTTATGCGAAATTGGAGTCAGAAGTGGCTGCTAACATAAACCTAGAACGAGTGAATATCACAGACCAAATTCTAAGTCTTTGTTACAACTCTGGAGGACATAATGCAGTTGAGGCTCCAACTATTGTTGCACATTTTAGTGGTGCAGATGTTGTGTTGGATTCTTTGAACACCTTTGTTAGTGTGTCTGATGATGTTTTGTGCTTTGCTTTTGCACCAGTGGCAAGTGGTTCCATCTTTGGTAACTTAGCACAGATGAACTATTTAGTTGGATATGATTTGCTGAGGAAAACTGTCTCCTTTAAGCCCACTGATTGCACCAACATCTAATGTCTTAATCTCTCACTTGTTCCCTCCAACAAACTTTTACGTTGAATAAATTACTTTATATGTAATAAGCTTAATCATACCCTGTGTTCTGATATTTTGCATTGAGTTTACTGTTATAATTTGGTCGTATGATGAGAAATTATATTTTGTTTATGATATGAAAATAAGTAGTTCGTGGTCGAAAGAATTTGCAAACTCGTACTTAAGTGACTGTTTTTAGAATACACGTGATTTTTTTGTTAATAATATTTGTTAACTAAAGTCTTGCTATTGTAGAGTAAAATACAATTTGAATTTTATGAATGATATGAAAATTATAAGTAAATCAAAATTTACTAATATAATCCTTTTTGTTACTATTCCCGTATCCTTATTATATTAAAGCATTTTAAGACAAACTATTCTAGTTTATTGATACTTTAAATTTTCATTTTGAGTTTATAAATATTATTTATAAATATCTTAAATTTATATTTTTACACTGTTATTTAAAATGATGATGTCTAGAAGTACTAATATAATACAAAAATAATAATTATGACTTTTGAATTAATTTTCTTCAAAATTATTAATTATTATAAGACCAAATATCTTACTAATTTAAAAGTATATTAAATAAAATATAATATTACTGCATTATATTCTCTTGATGTTATTGAAGGAATATTTATATTAATATCTGAGTAGTTGTTTTTATCTTATTCCTTTAGCATGTAAGGATGATAATTAAATCAAGGGGTTGCTCCTTCCACCTCCTTATTTTCTTCCTCTACCTTCCCTTTTCTCTTTTACTCATTTTATATTTTTATTCCTAATTTATCTTTCAATACATTTTAGAGTTAATTTTAGAAAAATATATTTTAACATCAATTTTTGACATCATTTTGACACTGCATATGTATCAAAATGTGATTGGACGATTTCATATTAAAAATAGCTAATGCAAAGACATATTTGGAAGAGAAAAACCAAAGTTTTTTTTTTAATTTAAAATCGTCCAACCACATTTCAAATTAAAAAAAGCTGATGCAAAGACATATTTAGAAGAGTTTTTTTTTTTTAATTTGAAATCATTCAACCACGTAGTGTCAAAATAATGTCAAAAAAATTGGTGTTAAAATATCATTTTCCTTAATTTTAACCCACTTTTTCCATTCATTCTCGCTCTCATTCTTACTCTCACACATTCTATTTATTCATTCTCTTTTCCATTCATCCTTATTTTGTTTTTTATACTTCAATAATATTTAATCGGATGTAAACATTAGTTGTTTTTTAAAACGGTAAACAAATAGGATCCCGTTATTTTGACACCTTATATTTGAAACTCATTTGACACTGCCACGTGTCAACGTGCTATTGGATATTTTTTAGTTTTTTTTTTTTAAAAAAAAATTTGGCCGAGAGGTTTGCAGAGAAATTTGATTCCTATTCTACCCCTGGGCATTTTTAGTGTGACAGAGTGCTTCTCTCTCAGATTTGGTCGTTAGCCATCGTCGTCTCCAGCAGATGCTCACTCTTTCGTCGTCTCCAGTGCTCTGAAATGGCAAGTTCCGGATTGGACCTTCGTTGGAGCAAGGTAAATACGTTTGTTTGTCCGTTTGGGTAATTGGATTTATGATTGGGTATTTGGTTTTAGGTTTGGGTTTTGGGTTTTTTGTGGTTTCTTCTGGGTTGTCTCCCGTTGTTTGTTAGTTGATTTGGTTTGTTGTGGTTTTTTGTTATGGACAGTTGAGTGTGCGTCATTCATTTTCAACCATGTATATTAGCACTCTCAACGAACGGTTGACAGAGGAGCATAGGGAAGTCATCTCCAAGACTCCATTTTTTTGGTTTTTAGAGTTCAGTGGTAAAGTCACATTGAATAGTAAACTTCTGTGTGAGTTAACCAAGACATGGGTGGATTCGACCAACTCTTTTATTATTCCAGACAAGCATTTCAATATCAATGAAAATGAATTTTGTTCAGGAATAGGATTAACTTTAGATGGTGAAAGTATAAACTTGAAGCATTCTTCAGTGGGTAATAGTAAATGTGTGAAGTATTTAGGTCAGGACATTACCCATTTGAAATTCATTTTCAAATTTTTATTGAAAAAACATAAAAAAACCCTTCCTTGTGAGGTTTTTTGTAGCTTGTACATCTTGTTGGGGATATGTGAGATTTTATTCCCAAATCGTAGTGGACGAGTTCTTCCTGTATTGTTTCGAATTGTGGATGAGTTGAGTAGTCTGAGTAAATACTGTTGGGGTGGTTTAGTTTATCGTTATTTGTTAGACAATTTGAGTAAAGCCTTAGATTCTGTGAAGAAAGGCAAAACAACAACAATGTTTATGTTGATGGGTGTGTTTACATGTTGCAGGTACTAATTTCAGAACTAAATTTTGGTATATTTGTTATTTGATTACGAGTAATATATAACAAGTACTTGTTTATTAGGTTTGGTTTTGTGAGCATTTCATGGCTCTTGAAGGTGCAATAGCGAAAGTTCCAAGGATCTTGCACTGGATGAATAGAACTGTTGGAGACAACATTGTGAAACGTGTGTTTGAAATCGGTTTGGTATGTGTTTGATTTTGATTTTGATTTTGAATGTTAATTTAAATTGATAGTAGTTATATAAAATTTTATATGTTCTTAAATTTCAGGTTTATGTTGTAGATGAATTTGGTGGTGTAAACAAGGATGACAAGGATGTCATAGAAGAAGAAGCACCACCAAAAAACTATGAAGAGCAACGAAGAAAGAAAATGCTAAAAAAAGAACGCATGGAGAGTTTGATGCGCACTGCAGAGGATCAGAAATGTTTAATTGAAAAACTTAAAAGGGAGGTGAATGACTTAGAGGAAGAGTTGGAGACAGAGAAGGCAAAAAGAAGACCTAAAAGGTCAACTGCAGATGGTGGTGTTGAAAGTGCTGGATGTCCAGAAGCATTTACTGACGATGCATTCGTTTCAGCTATTGGTTTGTCGGCCGAGGAAGCGGGTGAAATGAGGAACAATGATGAAGGTGCAATGTCGCCAGATGCACCGGGTGGAATGCTTGACAACCAATCACAGCTGAGGACTTATGTTAGGATTGGTTCAAGAAGGCGAGTTAAGAGCCAAGCACTTAGGACACCATACACAGGAAATGTATGAGTTAGAAAGAGAAAGGATTAACTATTGTGTTAGGCTAGAACAAAAATATTGTGTATTTAAACCTATTATTTGGTTGAATATGTATAACATTCATTTATCTTATTGCAAATCACATGTTTGTTTTATTTAAGGTCTTTAAAATTCGATTTCGAAGTGATAATGTATGTGGAAAGAAATGAATAACTGGTGGTGAAGTGCTAATGTATGTTGAAAGAAATGAATGAATTAGAAATAAAATAGTGTGTTAAAAACTAGGTTTTTGACCAAATCCAATGAAGTGCAGTGAATTTCCAATGTGTTTGCTGTGAAATTGTGTCTTGTAAACGATTACAGGACCCTGTAATCGTTTACACGAACCTGATCAGGGATTTGGACATCCTGATCAACTGAAGGAGCCACCAGTTTGAACATGGGGGACTACTCTGTGTTTTTATGGATATCCATGATTGAAATTGGGTTTTTTTGTTTCCATAGTGATGAGTTGGTTGAACCTGATGTTGTGGGTCCCCCATCATGGTGGGAGGGAGCATCCATGTTGTCAACTTTTAGTGAAGTGAAATTTGCTGTGAAATTGTGTCTTGTAAACGATTACAGGACCCTGTAATCGTTTACACGAATCTGATCAGGGATTTGGACATCCTGATCAACTGAAGGAGCCACCAGTTTGAACATGGGGGACCACTCTGTGTTTTTATGGATATCCATGATTGAAATTGGGTTTTTTTGTTTCCATAGTGATGAGTTGGTTGAACCTGATGTTGTGGGTCCCCCATCATGGTGGGAGGGAGCATTCATGTTGTCAACCTTTAGTGAAGTGAAGTTTGTTTTGAAATTGTGTCTTGTAACCGATTACAGGACCCTGTAATCGTTTACATGAACCTGATCAGGGATTTGGACATCCTGATCAACTGAAGGAGCCACCAGTTTGAACATGGGGGACCATTATGTGTTTTTATGGATATCCATGATTGAAATTGGGTTTTTTTGTTTCCAACCATGACATCCAACCATAGAGACACACTCAAAAGGAAAAACAAGTCAACTTCACCTGGAACACACCCAAAAAGCCCTGTGGTCCCCCACGTTACCACAGGTGGTCCCTGCAGTGTAAAAGGATGTCCAAAATGCACAAAAGGCTCGTGTAATCGTTTACAAGCCTCTTGTAAACGATTATAGGAGTGTATTTTGCTGTAGAATTGCCTCAGCTTGTACAATCTTCATCCCATGACCCAGGGTGGACCTCCTGGACATCATGGGGTTTCCCAACCATGACATCCAACCATAGAGACACACTCAAAAGGAAAAAAAGTCAACTTCACCTGGAACACACCCAAAAAGCCCTGTGGTCCCCCACGTTACCACAAGTGGTCCCTGCAGTGTAAAAGGATGTCCAAAATGCACAAAAGGCTCGTGTAATCGTTTACAAGCCTTTTGTAAACGATTACAGGAGTGTATTTTGCTGCAGAATTGCCTCAGCTTGTACAATCTTCATCCCATGACCCAGGGTGGACCTCCTGGACATCATGGGGTTTCCCAACCATGACATCCAACCATAGAGACACACTCAAAAGGAAAAACAAGTCAACTTCACCTGGAACACACCCAAAAAGCCCTGTGGTCCCCCACATTACCACAGGTGGTCCCTGCAGTGTAAAAGGATGTCCAAAATGCAGAAAAGGCTCTTGTAATCGTTTACAAGCCTCTTGTAAACGATTACAGGAGTATATTTTGCTGTAGAATTCCCTCAGCTTGTACAATCTTCATCCCATGACCCAGGGTGGTCCTCCTTGACATCATGGGGTTTCCCAACCATGACATCCAACCATAGAGACACACTCAAAAGGAAAAACAAGTCAACTTCACCTGGAACACACCCAAAAAGCCCTGTGGTCCCCCACGTTACCACAGGTGGTCCCTATAGTGTAAAAGGATGTCCAAAATGCACAAAAGGCTCGTGTAATCGTTTACAAGCCTCTTGTAAATGATTACAGGAGTGTATTTTGCTGCAGAATTCCCTCAGCTTGAACAATCTTCATTCCATGATCCAGGGTGGACCTCCTGGACATCATGGGGTTTCCCAACCATGACATCCAACCCTACACACACATTTCACATATGAAAAACCTGGACATAAATCATAAATCAACAATCATGTCTACATTGCTAATAAGCATTCTTTAAATTATTCATCTTACTCAAATAACAATTTGTAGAATGTCTTCAAATGTATAAAACAATCTTATTCCAATAAGAAGATGTACAATGTATTGATATATATAGAACGAGAACTAAATTGTCTTCATATACAAAGTACACTGTATCACCAATCTAAAATAGACTACATTTTTACACTGCAAAACTAAACTACAACAATCCAAATACGTCTAGCGCATCCATTAATCTTATGTTTTCCTCGTCCAGGATCCATTCAGTTACATATCGCTTTCTGATTGCAAGCAATGCCTCCTGAAATGAAAATATTGTACTTGTCAAATGAACCAAAATATAAAAAAAAAGCAAATTTCTATTCTTCCTTACGTTTGAGTATTGTGGCATGATTTTGCCATTGAATTTATCCTGTCCATCCCAAAGTTCCATAGCTTGTAACATTATAACTCCACAGTCATGTCTAAAACAATAAAAGTTATAACATCAACCACTTATGACACACTACGTCAATTAAAATAACATAATTTTAAAATGAAGGCTTATAACAACTTACAGGTTTGGCTGGGATGGGATATTTGGTTGTACAACAGACAATGGTCCAATACTCCCTTGCGGTCTGTTGTACAACATGCAAAAAAATCGGGCAAGGTTTTCAGCCTACAAAGTCAAAATAAGAATTAGACGTTACCAATACATTATTACATGGAACTCAATAACAATATTCAAATCGGTTCACACATACCACAACAATGTCAATCCTTCTGCGGTCTCTTACGCCCTTCGCCATAGAATCAATAATATATATTTCCAATGTGCTAATTTTTACAACATAGCACCACCAATGATAATGATGGCAAAAAGGAAGAAACAACTACAAACCAACAAAAACAAAGTTAACACATCAACAATTGCTATATGTCACATACCACGACATACAAAGTAAAGAATAAACCTCACTTACAAAGTCAGTTGTTCGAATGTCTGCAAGGTTAAAGTGTCCCGCACGCAAACAGCTGCTGTAATTATGAGCAGTAAACACACGACGGTTTTTTTCCATTTTCAAATAATCATTGATTATAAGGTCCTGAGAATACGATGAAATACATTAATCCTAAATGACTAACACATAAAAAGTCAAAAGGAACTGAAATGAACACATTCAAACAGAATAGGTTACCGCATATAACGAACTAAAAAGGATCCTCTTCACAACCCCCGTCCTCCTTTTCTCAAAGTGCATAAATATGGTGGTTGCAAATAGCACCAACTACACATTCAAAATTCATCATTGATTCCAAATTATAATCACAGTATAAATCAACTACGGACATAAAACACTTACCATGTTATCAACGTATTTGTAAGGAGCTAAGGTATGAATAGATGTTGTGCTCAGTGTCTGCCCAATTATTTCACACACGATCTTGATTAAAAACAAATGTACTTTTCAATAAACAACTATTCCCAAAACAATACATTAAACTAAATTATCATTACTTACCTGTGCGGTCTATCCCTTACGCCGACGGCGATGTAGAGTTGGTCAACATTGACGTTAGGCCTTGGATCACCAGCAACTGCACGCAGAGGTTCGATTGCCATTGGTTGCGGTGCATCCGATTGTTCATATTAAGCAATTTCAACAATTTCAACAACCTTTTGAACTTCTTGTTCAAATTTAGCCACAGGTTCTTCATTGAAAGCTCCACCTAAAGGTTCTTCATCAACTCCTCCAACACCTTCTTCACCTAAAGGTTCTTCATCAACTCCTCCAACACCTTCTTCACCTAAAGGTTCTTCATCAACTCCTCCAACACCTTCTTCATTCACAATTGGAATTTCACGAATTTTAAATACCTCATTCTTCAAAAAAACTAGCCTTGAAGTCAACGCCATCAGTTCTTCATTATTCTTCTTCAATATCTCCTCAAGGTTTGCTTCAAAGGTGTCATCATCGAAGCTATCATCATCACCTTCCTCAACTCTACATCGTTTTGGCAATTGCACTATACATATTCCTCCATCAAAAAGCTCAAAAGCAGCTTTGATGTCGGGCAAGTCACGCACACGCTCGCCAACTTACCACTCCAAGTTAAACTACAAGACATGCAAACAAATTCAACACTACATTCTAATCATAAATATTTATAAAAAACTTACATTAAATACTTACTTCTCCAGTACGAAAAATATTATCAATATTTTCATATGACCGTGCCTTATAGCGGAACCAACGCAACATGCGAGGGAAATGCCTATGAATTGGATTACCATCCAACGAAAATCTCTCCACCGCCCAAGCCTACAATTGGATGAAATTTATCAATAACACATATATCAAAATGTAGAAAATTCATACAATTCACTTAAACAACTACAAAGAATTTTACCTGCAATACGGCGACATTGCCACTTAGACTCAGTGAGTTGGTGATACCTCCAGCCATTATTTTTTTCATACCTTTATTCAAACTATCAACAAGGTGTTTATGTACACCACTAGCCCAATCATATAAACAAAGACTATCTAGGTCATCTAAGACTTTTGATGGCATGTTAGCAACTATCTTAGACTTCCTAGGAAAGAAAAACACAACCAAACAAACAAATATATACAACCTACAAACAACATCAATGTTTGTGTTCTTGTCTAAAACAATCACATTAAACACGTCAACCAAGTCATTCAAAGATGTGTTTTTTTTGTTAAACATTTGTCCAACCAAACCTTCTATACATTCATCAAAAGGTATTTCTAAACCCCCTATACCTAAACCTGTGGTCATGAAAACATCTAAAACTGTAAATGGAACCAATTGATGACTCAACCTAAAGCTAACATCATGCCCGGCCCACCTACATACCATAACCTTCAATAACTCGCAGTTTACGTCCACATCCTCACGTAGGTACACACACCACCTAAATGGTGTCATAGCAATTCGTTGAAAATGGTCTTTTCCAAGCAAACGATTCATTTCAATAATATATGACGAAGCAATAGAAGTACAGACCCTCCACTACAAAACATAACGAAAACATTGTTATTATTAACAAAAAAATAATTGCAACTAACTAAATCAAAGAATAAAACTTTAACTTACCTTTGGGATTCCGGAAGCCATTCCAACTGAACACAAAATGAAAACATGTAAGAGACCAAATATCAATACTTCCTTAGGGTTCACAAAAACAAATATAAACCCTAAATTACGTGGTACAGAAATAGAAACAACAAAATGGTACAGAAATGGTTCAAAAATAGAAACGACCGAGTCCAATGACGAAACTCACAACAAACCCAAGCCCCCGAAAAAGAAGATACCACAACTAAACCTTACCTTGCGAAAGACTCCCATTTTCCGGTTCGGATAACACCAACGCAGCAATGGAGATAGCAAAGGAATGCGAGACCGAGTCCAAATGACGAAACTCACAACAAACCCAAGCCCCCGATAAAGAAGATACCAGAACTACACCTTACCTTACCAAAGACTCCCCTTTTCCGGTTCGGATAACACCAACACAGCTTTCAGAGATAGCAAAACGAAACGATGAAGGTGCGGGAATGGAACGTTCAACTTCAAAATGAAAGACACGAAAATGAAACCGCCAAATCAAAACTCATATTCCATATATCTCAAAATTCCTATTCTACCCTCCTCAGTTTTTTCAATAACCATTTTCCAATTAAAACTTATAACCCAATAGAAATTTGACACCTGGACGGTGTCAAATTTGTGTCAAATCTGGGTGTTGAACAAACTTTTTCCAAACAAATATTAACATCGGTTGAAGGATAAACGGATGTTAATATTCGTTCACGGATCTTCACATCGGTTGAAGGATAAACGGATGTTAATATCCGTTCACGGATCTTCACATCCGTTTAAGAAGATAAATGAGGAGACTAGTGTTAGCCTGACGTGGGTCACAGTGGTGGTGCTGCTGAGAGTTGTGAGAAGAGAAATGAGGAGTGCGGTGGTGGGACTCGTGAACCACGTGGTGGACAGTGGAGGTGGTTCCAGGAGGGGGGCAATAAGCTACAGTGGGAGCTGAGTAGTTGAAATCCTGCGACACGTGTCCTGGTGCAGGTCTCAAGTCTGTATATATGACTAATGCATGTAAGTACA
Source organism: Vigna mungo (assembly GCA_036885675.1). Lineage (NCBI taxonomy): Eukaryota > Viridiplantae > Streptophyta > Magnoliopsida > Fabales > Fabaceae > Vigna > Vigna mungo. The sequence goes on along the minus strand of CP144693.1, from coordinate 15,649,535 downwards.
AGTATTTGATTTTTATTGAATGACTCAACAATTTATGTAATAATTAATTAAAAATTGCAGTCAGTTTGGTGACATATACCAGGAAGAGTATTTCATGAATACCTTGAAGATATGAGTATTGAGAACGAACTTCAGTACAAGCGAACCACCACCCAGCGAAACACCACCGCATCACGAACAACAACAGTCACAACACCGCACCACACCACCGCGCGCATCAGGACTGAGAGCAAAGTAAAGTTTGGATGAGAAGTGAGAAAAAGTGTGAGGAAGGTGAAGAAGGAAGCATATCAAATCTCAAATTGGAGGTAAAAGAAAAAATTATTTTTGTAATTAAAATAAAATTGAAGAAAGTTGGAGAGGTGGATGGAAAAACACCCTTAAATCAATCTTCTTTATATCCATCTTCACATCATCAACCCAAATCAATAAAAGCAAACAACTAAATAACTCGCTTTCACTTTCTCACAAACAATTTTTTTTAAGTGAATGTTTACAATACGAGGGCTAGATAAAGTTTTCAATTTAATATAACTTATCATATTTATTTTATTTATCTAATATTTTGAATCAAATTGTGCTAATTAATTTTTAATAACCAAGTCGTTTAAGCATTTCATTCTATAGGGATTTATAATATGTAGTTATATCTCAAATTGAATATTAATGTTCTAATGTTAACTTTTTTTTCATATAAAAATAAAAATAGTTGCAAGTTGAGAAAAATATTTTGTGAATTAAAATAATTAATTTAAACATGTTTAATATTTCTGTAAGATAGTAATTTCTTTTGTTATTTTTTTTCACTAACTCTCGTTCAGAAAAACAAATGTATAAGATAATTAATATTTAGTCAATAATTTTATTTATATATTTTTGAACTCCATGATCTTATTATTGCGATATCAAGTTTATTAAAGAGTATCATTAGTATCAATTACCATATATATCATGTTTTTTTCTTCTTGATATTCAATATAAATATAAAATTTGTGTCTTGTTTTTTCTGAAATTTTTAATGAATAATTTTCTTATACAAATAAAAATCAAAGCATAGAAAAGACTATATTATTGATATTAAAAGAACATACATTCTTTTTATCTTTACTGCGAATTAACTACCATACAATTATTCTATATCAAATAAATTATGAATGTCTTAGTAATTCAAAACAAATTCAAAACACTAATAAGATAATTAGTAATTCAAAACTAAGTTATGAAAATAGGATTAGAAATCTATTGAAAATGGAGAAAAGAAATATAAAAAAAATGGAATAAAGAAACAAAATCATTACTTTTTATTAGAGAGATTAAGAAAAGAAAAACTGAAAGAAGGTGGAAGACAAAAATAATTAGTTTTAGATGGTTTAAGACACGTAAATAGGTTTTTAACTTTCATGTTATTTTCAAAGTATGCTTGTAACTACTTATATGTTACTTTAGAACACGAAAAAATTGTAACTGTTTTTTCTTCTTCTCAATTATAAGTTAATGTTTGGAATTAGTGAGACATATAAATATAATCATTAGTTTAACACTAACATTAGATATTATTTGAGTAACTTGTAACCTTCCTTCTTCCTATTCTGCCATGTCACATAAACTATAAGGTAGTAGTATTATTTTTTGGGTTAAATATGTTTTTAGTCCCTCTACTTGGGCGATTTTGATTTTAGTCCATTTTCAAATTAAGGTACAATTTAGTCCTTCAACTTTAGAGAACTCTGGTTTTAGTCCTTTTTATCAAATTTTTTCAATTTTATTTGCTGTTTCAAGCACGTTTCATTATAGCATTTGGATTGTTTACACTGTTTGACACATTTTTGCTTCAATGTTAATTGAGAAAAACAGCAAATAAAGTGTTGAACAAAATTTGGTAAAAATGACTAAAACCAAAGTTTTCTAAAGTTGAAGGACTAAATTATACCTTAGTTTGATGTTATTTAGACTTGGCTTCCTTTGTCTGTTGACCGGTCAGTCCGGTCGGTCTGGTTGTTTACTTTGGGCTTGCTTTGTTTTGGGCTTGTTTTGTTTGCGGGCTTTGCCTGTTGCGCGTTTACGTTGGTTATAAATAGTAACCAACCCCGCTCTTTCAATTACAACTTTTCATTCAATAATATTCAGTATTCATTCTCTCGCTCCGCTCTCTCTCTTTTATTATTCTCTGGTTCTAGGGTTTTCTCGAAACGCCCCAGGAACCCAACAATTGGCGCCCACCGTGGGGCAAGGATTCAAGAATTCCCAAGGAGCGATGGCAACCAAGTTCGACGTAGAAAAGTTCAACGACGCTAATGACTTCGGGCTGTGGAAGATCAAGATGGAGGCAATCTTGATACAGTAGGGATGTGATGAAGCGTTGAAGGGTGAGTCGAGGATGAGTGGTGCCATGACTCAAGAAGAGAAGAAGAAGATGAGAGATAAGGCAAGGAGTGCAATCATCTTGTGCCTTGGTGATAAGGTACTGAGGGAGGTTGCGAAGGAGAAGACTGCCGCTGAAATCTGGGCAAAACTAGAGTCTCTGTACATGACGAGATCGTTGGCTCATAGGTTGTGCCTGAAGCAGCAACTCTTTTCGTTCAAGATGTCAGAATCAAGAACGATAGAGGAGCAGATTGCAGAATTCAGCAAGATAGTTGATGATCTGGAGAATATTGAAGTGAAGTTGGAGGATGAAGATAAAGCTGTCATCCTGTTGAATGCGCTTCCAAGAACCTTCGAGCATTTCAGGGATGCGTTACTCTACGGGAAAGATCAAGTGATCACGTTAGAGGAGGTTTTGACGTCAATTCGAACCAAGGAGTTCCAAAACTCCAAGATTCGAAGACAACCGAGGAAGGAGCGTCCGGATTGATCTCGGTGAAAGGGAAAGGGAAGAAACAGTCTGGAAAAGAGAAGAAGCTGAATCCGGACGGTACGAAGCAGGTGCGTTGCTTCAAGTGCCAGAAGATGGGTCATATCAAGAAGTTCTGCCCGGAGAAAGGGAAGGCCGGTCGGCCACAAGAAACCGCTGATGTGGCAGAGGCGTCTGAGGGATATGAGTCGGCTGGAGTGCTGGTGGCTTCGTTTGAAGATCCTCAAAGGAGCTGGGTCATGGATTCCGGCTGCTCCTATCACATGTGCCCGGTGAAGGAGTTTTTTGAGAATCTTGATCAGAAGGAGCATGGTAATGTACTGCTCGGAAATAACAAAGCTTGCCGAGTGCAAGGTGTGGGGTCGGTGAGGCTGAAGATGTTTGACAATCGTGAGATGGTGTTGCAGGCTGTTAGGTATGTGCCCGAATTAAAGAGAAATTTGATTTCTATTAGTGCATTTGATCTTGGAGGTTACACCACTAAAGTTGAAGATGGAGTAATGAGGGTTTGTTCTGGAGATTCTGTGGTTGCCAAAGGAAGAAGGAGGAACGACTTGTACATTCTGGAGGGATCAACTGCCATTGGTCATGTCTCAGTAGCAAGTGGGACCGAGAATACCGCCCGGTTATGGCACTTGAGGATGGGACACATCAGTGAGAAGGGTCTTGAAGAATTGGAAAAGCAAGACTTGCTTCTGGGAGACAAACTGCAGAAGCTGGATTTCTGTGACCATTGTGTCTTAGGGAAATCACACAGGATACCGTTCGGAAAAGGGAAACACTCAACCGAACGCCCCTTTGAATATGTCCATGCTGACTTATGGGGACCGGCAAGAACCTTAACTCATGGTGGAGGAGCGTATTTCTTAAGTATAATTGATGATTTCTCAAGGAGAGTGTGGATTTACGTTCTAAAAAATAAGTCTGAAACGTTTCAGAAGTTCAAAGAGTGGCACACACAGATTGAGAACCAATTGGGGTGTAGGCTGAAATGCCTAAGAACCGATAATGGGCTGGAGTTCGTTTCAGAGGAGTTTAATGGTTTTTGCAAAGAGAAAGGGATCAGGAGGCACAGAACGGTCGTTGGAACTCCTCAACAGAATGGATTGGCCGAACGGATGAATAGAACCATTCTGGAGAGGGTCCGGTGCATGTTGCTGGGATCAGGGTTGTCAAAGGCTTTCTGGGGAGAGGCTGCCAATACGGTCGTCTATCTGATTAACAGGAGTCCGTCTTCAGCTCTCAATTTTAAAACGCCAATGGAAGTGTGGAGTGGACGACCGGCTGATTACTAACACTTGAGAGTGTTTGGTTTTTTGGCGTTTGCTCATGTCAGGGGTGATAAGCTGGATTCCCGGGCGGCGAGATGTATCTTTCTTGGATACGCCGACAGAGTTAAGGGATACAGGTTATGGAGGTTAGATTCACCTTCAAAACTAATCATTAGTAGGGATGTCATTTTTGATGAAACAAGGATGGCGATGCACCCTGAAAACTCTGGAAGTGAGAAGAAGATTCTCGTGGAGGTGGAGCATACTACTAATGGAGCTGGCACGCCCGGTGGGACTGAGGAAAACCAAACGGGTGAAGGGCAAGTTGAAAACGGTCGGACGATAGAGGAGAACCGATCGGATGAATTTCGAACAGACCTTGGTGATGATACAGATGGTATGTCTGGCGAGGGTCATGGAAAAGCTGCTGGTGTTGATTTGAGAAACTATCAGCTTGTTCGTGACAGAGAAAGAAGGATCTCCAAGCCAACCAAACAGTTTGGAGAGGCGGATCTAATCTGCTACGCCCTGAATGCTGCTGAAGACCTTAACCGATCGGATGAACCGAGAAGTTATAAGGAGGCCCTTGACAGCAGCGACCGACATCTTTGGCAGGGTGCTATGGAAGAAGAGTTGGAGGCTTTGAAAAAGAATAGCACCTGGAGATTGGTGGATCTGCCGAAGGGTAAGAGGGTCATAGGTTCGAAATGGATTTTCAAGAAAAAGGAAGCTACACCGGGCGGTGAGAAAGCGAGGTACAAAGCTAGGCTTGTTGCCAAAGGCTTTACTCAGATTGAAGGCGTAGACTATCATGAGATCTTTGCTCCAGTGGTTAAGCATTGTTCGGTCAGAGTTCTGATGGCAATAGTTGCGCATTGCAATTTGCATCTTGAACAGTTGGACGTTCGGACAGCTTTTCTGCACGGCGATTTGGAGAAAACCATCTATATGAAGCAACCGGACGGTTTCGTTGTGGATGATAGGGTGTGTCTGTTGCAGAAGTCACTTTATGGCTTGAAGCAAAGCCCAAGGCAGTACAGGAAATTTGATGACTTTCTGATAAAGCTGAACTTCAAGCGGTGCAATTATGATGACTGTGTTTACACTCTGAATCATGACGGTGAAATGTTATATCTCCTGCTTTATGTGGATGATATCCTAATTGCTAGCAGTGACAGGGGCATGATCGGTGAGACGAAAGCAAGGTTGGCGGATGCTTTCGAAATGAAAGAGCTAGGGGAAGCAAGGCGGATATTGGGCATAGACATTAAAAGGGATAGACCGGGCGGTAACCTTTTTCTGTCTCAGGAGTGCTATTTGCAGAAGGTAATTTCAAGGTATCGGATGACTGAATCTAAAATGGCCAGCACGCCGGTCGGTCAACACTTGAAACTTACCAAGGAGCAATGCCCAAAGACCGAGGAAGAAAGAAAGAAGATTGAATCTGTTCCATTTTCAAATGGGATTGGGAGCATTATGTACGGCATGGTCTGCACAAGACCGGACGTGGCGCACGGTGTTAGTGTTCTCAGTCAGTTCATGGTTAATCCTGGACCAACACACTGGGAAGCGTTGAAGTGGATGCTCAGATATATACGGGGGTCTCTCGGTACTGGATGTCTTTCCAGAATAACTTTCAAGGTGGAGGTTATATTGAAGGTTTTGTTGATTCTGACTTTGCCGGATGCATGGACACTAGGAAATCCCGGTCGGGATATGTGTTTACACTGTTTGGGACTGCTGTTAGCTGGAGGTCTACACTACAGTCGGTTGTGGCTTTGTCAACTACGGAAGCTGAGTACTATGTTCTTGCTGAAGGAGTTAAGGAGGCACTGTGGTTGAAAGGTTTGGTTCGGGAACTTGGTTTTGATCAGAAGTCTGTATGTGTTCATTGCGACAGCCAGAGTGCTATTCATCTGGCCAATCATCAGATTTATCATTCCAGAACCAAGCATATTGACGTCAAGCTGCACTTTGTCAGAAGCATTGTTGAATCCGGTGACGTTCAAATCTGCAAAATTGCATCCGAAGAGAATCCTGCAGATATGTTAACAAAGCCGCTCGCTAAGGAGAGGTTTCTCTTGTTGTTGTCCAGGATTGGGTGTCTACCGGTCGGTCACTAATTGTTTGACCGGCCGTGTCCGTGTTTTACTTTTGTTTTTGTTTTTTGAAGTAAGTCTAGGTGGAGAATTGTTATTTAGACTTGGCTTCCTTTGTCTGTTGACCGGTCAGTCCGGTCGGTCTGGTTGTTTACTTTGGGCTTGCTTTGTTTTGGGCTTGTTTTGTTTGCGGGCTTTGCCTGTTGTGCGTTTACGTTGGTTATGAATAGTAACCAACCCCGCTCTTTCAATTACAACTTTTCATTCAATAATATTCAGTATTCATTCTCTCGCTCCGCTCTCTCTCTTTTATTATTCTCTGGTTCTAGGGTTTTCTCGAAACGCCCCAGGAATCCAACATTTGAAAATGGACTAAAACCTTCAAAATATAGGAACTAAAAACATATTTAACCCTTATTTTTTGGATGTAAAAGAAAGCATACGCTATTACAACAAAAACTGAAGAGTTCCAATTTCTATATCTATTTTAAATGTAAAATGACAATTTATCTCTTTCAAAAAATAGTGTCATTTTAATTCGAATTTGTGTTTAAAATACCGAATAAGTTATATCTTCAACTAGTACAATAATTGATTTGGAAATAGAAACGGTATTACTCGCAAGAGAGATTATATAGAACCTGTTATAGTTATTGAAAATATCAGTTTCTAAATTAGTTTTTATGAGATCTTTAAAAATTGAAATATAATTCGACTCTAATTAAGTTTTCTATGGCTAATTGATATGTATATATAGATCAATTCTCGTAAATATTTCTTCAATAATATCAATAGATTTATTGTATTATATGTTTATATTTTGGGTAATATATTTTTAAATTAATTAATAATTATTAATTTTGTATTATATTACAACATTTAGACGTTGTCGTTTTAAATAACATAGTAAAAATAAATAAATGTTACTAATAATAAAAAATAAACTCCACTGAAATGAAATATTAAAGTACCATAAACTGCAATAGATTTACCTTAAAAACTACAATAGAATTACCATATACATTGTGGATGTAGATTGTGTTTTCTTCTTGTTTGATTTGTATTTCGAGAAAGAACTTTAGCTCATCCATTATGCTTATTTCAAATTTTTCTTGCATTATGATAGAGAAGTTTTGACATAATTTTTCTTTAGTAACATTGAAGATATTGTTTATTAACATATATATGAATGAATGAATTATTGATTGACATTTTTTTTGAAGAGTATGGCGTCTACTTGACCTTTTGTGAAACTTAACTGTTCATACTAAGTTATGAGAGTTTACTTTAAACCATATAATATTCTGTTAAGTCTGAAGACGTCTATGGGATTCATCTGGCATTCAAAGTCAGGAAGTTGTTTCACATACACTTATTTCTTAATAATACAAAAGTGAAGATTATTAGTGAAATATACAAACAGACTTAAAGGAATAGCAATTGAGTAGATTATTAGTGAATTAAGTTTGATCTAGTGTATGTGTGGCGGGTGCTTCTCTGTGGTGCACTGGACCTAGGCTTCAAACCTTGATAAAGTAAAAAAAGTGTTTTATTTTGCTTTGTTATGAAATCTGCGAAAAGGAATAACTTAAATAGAAATAAAAAGGATTATGATATATGTGAAATTAATTTAGTTTAGTGGTTATGTGTTGTGTGGTTGTCTGTGTGGCTGGTGTGCCTATGTTTCAACCTGGCTAGGAACCAAAAATGTTTTATTGTTTTTTTTTATTTTTGTTGCATTCTTTCTTTTGGGCTAGATTTTGAAGCCCATAAGCCCATAAGTTTGAGTTTAATAGGGCGAGCAACTGAGGGTTTTGAATCACCCAAAGCAAGTGATTATAGCTTTGTTTGGTTGAATGAATTGGAATTGTTTGATAAATTCGAAATCTTGTTGGGACTTTGCTTCGTTATAGAATTTATTATGAAAAGTTTCATCTTTGAGATAAGATGTTTTTTTGGATGCGTATATTAATTTTATTCATGATTTTCGAGCTTGATAAAAATTTTATTGATTTGAGATTCTTTTAGAGTTGAAAATTTGTATGTATCTCAGTTTTACACATTGTATCTATGTAATGTCTACATGACCTAAAAATTTAAATTCGTATATAAATATAGTAAATAAGTCACATTTTTTTATAGTATTATGTTTGGGTTTTTGACATTGTTAAAGTTATGTATGAGTAATGGATGTTGAGAATATTTGCTTTAATGACTATTTCTTATATATCATATAATTTCTTTGTTGCAAGTTTACATAATTGTTCCATCACCTTTTTATGAGAAGGACAAATAGGGAACCCTCGTGATTCACGTTTTAGTTGTAGAAAAGTTGATGAATAGTGCACCCGTGAATAATAATGATAATGTGATAATAGGAATAAGAATGATGAGTAATGGAAAATGGATAAGGTCGTTGACACGTGGCTCAACGATACTGGTATTCTCAGATCTCCCGTTTTTGTCCCAACCAAATTAGTCATTGTGTGGGACACGGAAGTAGGTATATAGACATTCATGTTTCTTAAAAATCTCACGTAAGAGGTAGATTTTTTAGGGAAAATGTTACTTTTAACACCCAATCTTGACACTCTTTTGACACTGGCCAGGTGTCGTTGTCTGATTGGGTGTTATTTTATTTATAAAAAATCTGAATGTTTAATTTCCTGAGGGGCAAAGATGGAAATACTGAGGGGCAAAGATGTAATGTTGGTTTGGGGTTTTACTTTTGACGCTATCATTCATTTTTCATTTCCGTTTCTCTTTCACGGTTGTCTCGTTTGCCTTCCTCTCTTCTTAGCCATCGTTTTCCTCCTTGCTTTCTCAGACGTTGTCATTGTGAAAGGTTATTGTCGTTTTCGGTCCGTCATTGTCGTTGTGGGTGTGTGGCGAAACATCTTTCGTGTCGTTATCGTCGTCGAAGCATTCCCGTTCTCGGACCATCACTTTAGTGGTTTGGGTTTTTGTCAGGCGTTGTCATTGTGAAAGGTTGTTCTTGTTCTCGGACCATCATTGTCGTTGTGGGTGCGTGGCGAAACGTGTTTGGTGTCCTTATCGTCGTCGTAGCATTGTCGTTCTCGGACGAGCACTTTAGTGGTTTGGGTGGTGATTTGCTTTTTGGGTAAGTGGAATAATTTTCCTTTTGTAATCTCGTTTTTGATAAAAAGGTATTTACTTTTTGAAAGAAACCTAATTTATTTTGTGGACATTGTTATCACTGCAGGTCCAATGGCTTCAACAAAACCAACTGTAAGATAAATTTTTATGTGTTATTGGAATGGATGATGTATGAAGTATGAAAGTTAGTATTTAATGTATGTTATATTAATGTTTTGTAGTGGCGCCTTCGCATTTTCATGGATTCGGCTTGCATCCTTAAAATGAATACCAAACTTCAATACCGTCATATAGAGCGACTTAATATGACCCCTTTTAAATTCTGCTTGAACCTTTTAAAACCCTATTGAAGTGAATTTAAAATTATTGAAGGAGATGGTTCAACGGTGGGCTGGTAGTGATGTTAGTTTTAGGGTGTGTCAACAATTGGTTCCTTTAAATGTTGTTGATGTCTTCATGGCCACAGGGTTAGACATAGGTGGTGTAGACGTTAGCTTTGACCAATGTTTAGTTGGATTGGTTGGTGAGATGTTTAATCCCAACACCACGACAAAGGAGGAGTTGATTCAGAACATTTAATGCTCTATTTTGATCATAACAGTTTCCTACAAGTTAAGGAAGAACCCATGTGTGCCTATAAATTGGAGAAGGTTTCATTGTACTTAACAAAGACAAAGCCTAATACATCACCATGCTATTTTCTTGTTTGGGAAAGCATGGCATCATCATCAACTCAGCAAACGTCTACAACATTGTGGGAATTCGTCACCATCCACCTCAAAGATATGGTAAAAATCTTGTTGTTATTGTATAACGTTTTTAAGTACTCTTACTTTCACACCTACATTTGCAGGATTTTGGGTATGTGGATAGGCACTTTGCTGCCGCCTTCGAGAATGAATTAGGAACAACTTGGACACTTTACGACAATCATGGTCGAACGCACAACGTTACTTACAACATGAACACCTTACATCCAAGAATAACAACTGGATGGATTGCCATGAGAGACGTATACCATGAAAGGCTTGATGATGCGCACATCACGTTCCAATATTTGGGTGACAACCATTTCAACATTATAATTTATTTTGGCCCTTGCAGCAACAGAAGTAGGGAATATTTCATTCATCAATCTACATATGATCTTGAGGCGTCTTTATTTGCTGTGAAATTGACTACATCACAATGTCAAGGAAGTCATTTGGTGCGTATCCAATTTTTCTACTAAACCAAAATTGTTTTGCATGACTATTATAGAATAACTTATTATTAGAACTTTTGCAGGATTTGAGAACCAATTTTGGGAATGCAATCAGGAACAACAGCTTTACAGAGGTTGTGCTTCTTGGTCATAAGGAGGGCATCCGGTGCAAGGTTCTGCTTTCACATACAAGGAATTCAACGAAGTTTGGAAAGGGTGGAGATATTTTTGCATTGAATATGGCCTGAAGGAAGGAGACGTTCTTGCCTTCGAAGTTCAGAACCATGTCCATGACATTGCTGTAGAAGTGCACATTAATGGATGTATCTGTAATATTAACAGCCATATATCGCTGTGAAGTAGACTACAGAACTTGTATTTCTGTTCAAGTTATGTTATTTTTATATTACAATAAAACATTGTTTAAGGTTACATCGAATTAATAAAATACAAATGTCTATTCCCTATTACATTTTATGTACATGATGTCCTCAAACTATATTATTACCCTACTAAAAATGACATGAAGTCAACGAACTTAGTACATAAATTTGTAACGTGGTCCTCTGAGACCAAAAACAGGGCTCCCTACGTTGAGGTTTGTGTCCAAAACATCAAATCTGGCCTATGTAATCGTTTACACCTGCGTTGTAAACGATTACAGCAGCTTTTTCTGCAGAATCACTTTCCTTTGCTGTTGTGACGACTCAACAATAGTGGGGTCCTTCCAAACCCAAGAAGCTTGAACCAAAAGGACAACATCTCTCACAACACAAATTGCCAAACAAAACAGTTCAACCAGTTGTAAAAAAACATAAATTTTTGACATGGTCCCCTGAGACCAAAAACATGGCTCCCTACGTTGAGGTTTGTGTCCAAAACAGCAAATGTGTTCTGTGTAATCGTTTACACCTGCGTTGTAAACGATTACAGCAGCTGTTGCTGCAGAATCACTTTCCTTTGCTGTTGTGAGGACTCAACAATGGTGGGGTCCTTCCAAACCCAACAAGTTTGAACCAAAAGGACAACATCTCTCTCACAACACAAATTGCCAAACAAAACAGTTCAACCAGTTGTAAAAAAACATAAATTTTTGACATGGTCCCCTGAGACCAAAAACATGGCTCCCTACGTTGAGGTTTGTGTCCAAAACAGCAAATCTGGCCTGTGTAATCGTTTACACCTGCGTTGTAAACGATTACAGCAGCTTTTTCTGCAGAATCACTTTCCTTTGCTGTTGTGACGACTCAACAATGGTGGGATCCTTCCAAACCCAAGAAGCTTGAACCAAAATCCACAAATCAGTGATAAATAACAAAGCTTTGCTTCATTCATCATTGAAATCCACTAATGCTACATTTGATGACAATATTCATTCATTAATAATTCAAACACTACCACAAATCCCATTTAAAATGCAAATATCTTAATAAAGGCAACTTCCATGTTTACAACATTGAAGAAAAGACAGTCCACATTACAAAATAATTGTTCATGCTACACAGTCTGCATATTACGATAACTAGGAACATATTTACAAATGTCACTCTAACTTTTTCCTAAGCAAGCCTACATAAGGAGTCCTAAGCGCTTGACTCTTGCAACGCCTTCGTGACCCCATCCTCACAAATGTCTTCATTGCAGGACGAGCACTAGACATGCCTTGTTGGGATTGGCCTCCCAACTCGATCCCGCCCGGACTGATGCCTCCCGGGGACATGCCTCTAGGGGATATGGACGGTTCTTCATGTGGCACATTCTCTCCACCATCCTGTGGTCTTCTTCGTCTACGTTTCTCGAATGCGACCTCTTCCTCCAACACAAGAACCCTCCTTTTAAGTTCTGCAACAAGACTTTGTTGCTCGTGTAAAGTTTCCATAAACCGCTTTCTGCGGTTTTTCTTAAGTTCCTTCTTTGTTGATGCCTTTTCATCTTTATTTTTTCCTCTTGCTTGATCCTTGAAGTCTTTCTCATCCTTCCTTGTACCAACATCAACATCAACATCAACATTAACCTGAAATTGAACAATTAAAACCAAACTAAGAACACATTTATTAATGATAACAGTGAACACTCAAACAACTTACCACACCAGTTTCCAAAGCTCTTGTTAGTAGGTTGTCTCCCAACTTCAAATTCATCCAATGCAATATTCTTGGATCTTTTTCTATAGGACCTTTGGGAGGAATCAATTTCTCAAACCCAAAGCTAAACAAATATCTTTCTCATTCATAGGCACAACTTTGTCTGCAATTAAGAAACCACTGCTTGAATCAACCCATTTAAACACTAACTCACTCAACATTTTCCTACCAACTTTAACATTACCAGTGAAATCTAAAAACCACCCAAACGGAGTCCCGCCAATCAATGCACGCTGCTCCTTACTCAAACGTTTGTTCAAACTAGAGATGAACTTTGTCGAAACTGAGTGACGAACCGTCAACTGCACACACATTGCAAAAACCCAAACTTAAAAACCCTAAATCATAAAAGACATAAAAAACCCAAAATCCATACACCCCACCATCAACAATGACACCCAAAGTACAATGCCCTTACCCTCGTCGAAGAAGTCGTCATTTCGCAAGCCCAACACACCAACAATGACGACAGCCAATGAGCGCCACACCCACACCGATAACGAAGGCCTCCACTGCAACCCCAACCACCAACGACACTCAAATGCCGGAAAAAGAAACCTAAAACGATTTCCCACCACCGTTACCCAAGAGAAATCACGTATCACAAGAAGTGGTGGTTTCGAATGAAGACACGAAGAAACATAACTACAATCACATGATTCTGCTCAAGGGCATAGATGGAAATAAATTATTCAAATTTTCTCCAACTGCATGATGTCAAAATGTTGGTTTTTTTTAAAAAAATTTCGCCTAATAAGAAGGTGACATGTGGCGTTGTTAAAGTTGTGTCAAAATAGGAGTGTCAAAATCTCGGCTTCCATTTTTTAGATTTAAGCGCCTAATTATTTTCTAAAATTAAGAAAACAAATATATCTAAATAAATGTTCATACGTTAGGGAACAAAATATCCTATCTGTATTTCTTTGCGTTGAGATAATTGAGATCTTCATCCTTTAAGAAACATTAAATCTGTCCCTACATAAGAAAACGTAAATTGCAAATTGTGTTTGAGACAGTGGAAGGAAAACACAGATGAAAATGATTTAAAGAAAGAAAAGAAAATATTATTTTTTGTTATGAATTTTGTTTATGAAACTTCTCTCCTATTTTTTGTTCATTTTATTAAAGTAGGTTTTTTCTTTAAATTATTGAAATGAGTAAATTCTTTGTAATAGTATTTATAGAGATAACTTTATTTTATAGAAATTCAGGTAACCACTTGTTATGACAATAGATTTAAGGATTCCTATTTATTGCTAGAAAGAAAAACATTTTACAAAAGTATTGTTTAAGGAATATGTGCAAAATATTAAAAGTGCTCTCAATCTTTCTAATTGAAACATCTATTATTGATAAACCTAAAAATAGTGTTATAAGTGAAAGTGTTTTATGAATAATATCGTCTAATGAAAAACATGTTAAAATCTACATCTAAAATAATTTTTCATAAGAGTTTAATGCTTTACATCATCTATTATAAATATGTTATACATTGTCTAGCATTGCTTAATCGTTATACTTGAACGATGCATTAATTACGAGACATGTGACAAAATGATTTGAAAAGGAAATATAAATTAACACTATAAACATTAAAAAATATTTAATGTCATTTAATGCATGTACTGTAAAGTGTTGTTTTTCTTGTATACTTTGTCCTTTTTATTTTTGCAAACATGAATACACAAAGGATTGATATGAACATCTACACACGTTTGATAAAGACGTTGAGAGAAGTGAAGAACATTCTGGTAAAATTCCCTTGAAGACTTATGCTCTAGCAAATCGTACACGCTACTCTTCAATCTAAACTCTGATGAAGCACTCTACCTCTACAGAAAAGATTAAAGTCTGACCTCCCACCTAAAGTCTACCTAGTCTCTTGAAATTAACTCAACACCCAACGATCATCTTTCAAGAGAGCATATATAAAGAAGATCACTTGAAGAAAATAGTTGATTGACTAAAGCAGAAAAATATAAGAGTTGAAAAATAGAAGAAGAAAAGAAGAGAAGAAAAAAGACAAAGAGAGTATACTCAAGAAAGATCATATTTATCATCTTTACCTCATCTCAAAGCTTACATTGTCTGATACTCTTCAACCCAATTGATATGATGAAAGCAAGCTCAAACAAGACAAAATATGAAGAAAAGGCTATCATTCACATGAAGTCTTCTACTATATCTTCAAGCCTACAATGTCGTATTCTTCCAAATTGAAAATAAGAGAAAGAAGAAAAGAGAAGAGAAGAAAACCCTAATTGAATATCTACTATGAAGTTTGTCTTAATCCCCATAGCGTCTAACGCAAATGCTTAAAGAAGAGAAGAGTGAAAAGCTAGAGAGCCAACAAAATTCAAGTTCTTTACTCTAAGCTCATATCACCTTATGTCTTCAACCAAAAGGAAGAGAGAGAAAAAGAGAGAGAGAGAGAGAGAGAGATTAATTACAAGAATTTAGGAATACCTTATATTGATTAAATATCCTTTTCAAGAGAGTTATTTCCATCTTGTAATCATAAACTTGTAAAACAAGAGTGGTTAGAATACTTGGAAACCAATAGTGGTGTATGAATACTCAACCAGGAATGGGTAAACTCGGTCTAAAGAGTTGTCTAGGGTTAGATCTGAGAGGCTAAACTTGGACTAATCCTGTTGACTAGGAGACTAGGAGTGGTGTAAGGTCTAGGCAATTGTTTAAGGTTAGATCTTAGAGAGGCTAAACGTGGACTAGTCGTGTTGACTAGGGGACCGAGAGTGGTGTAATAATAATTGCAACCAATAGTGAGTTAAACTCGTGTAATCTTGGATAAGATTAATAGAATCCCTTAAGAGTTTTTAAGAAAGAAATGGGCGTAGCTTAAATTGAGTGAACCAGCATAAAAATTGCCCTTTATTGTTTTTCCCTTAAAGCTTTTACAAAGTTTTTTTAAATTTCATTTTCTAACCATACTTTTAATTACCTATCCTATAAAACCAACGTAAACATAGTACACCCTTGTATACTTCTATTACAAGTCACTAGACGCTGTTTTGTGAAATTGTTTTGAAAACATTATTCATTTCCTCCAGTATTTTTTTTTTGTATTTCAAAGATATCTTCTTCAAATATTATAAACAATCAAAATATCATTATAATCTTACTAGTTGTCTACAAATTCCACGTTCAAAAATATCCTAATAAGTTCACCATCATTTTCTATTCATAACTTCATTATTAATAACATAAAAAATAATACTTATATCACTACATTAACTTAATAGCACCCAATATAAATTACAATAATTTACATTAATAAAAAAAATCTTTTTTGACATTATTAACAATTCATTTAAGTATCATATTTACAAATCATATATAATCATAATACATAAATATAACACTACAAATACAAATATTTAACAATTGCATTATTATTTACTCATCAAAATCTCATATAATACAAAAAAATAATAATAATTTGACCGCGCATACGAAGAGGTTGTTGGGTCTATTGAGGAGGAAGTTACCTATGGGTTACACAAATACCAATAACATTTGATCCCAACTATATAAAGGATTGACATCACTCTCTATCCAAAACCTTAAAGCAATTGGTAATGGGTCTTTCATCTTTATATAATGCTTTACTTTCTCATTTTTATCCAATGTGAGACTTAGACTCACATTTGGATTCCCAACAGAGGTATCAAACTAGGTGTAATTAACATATCTATAAACATAATTATAATATAATATTTTAATTTAATTGGTAATTTAATCTTAATATTTAAATTTTATGATTTATTTAAGTTTTTATATATTTTTTTACATAATTGAGTGTTAATATTTTAAATAGAAATAATACGGTTTTGTTTTTTTATCAAATTACAACGTTAAAAAGTTGATCACGTGTCAATTCAACTCCCATCTTAATTAATAATTTGATTTCATATTTAAATTTATGACTAGGTTTAGGAACAATGAAATGTTTTTTTTAATATCTCATAATTATTATTATTGAGAGAAAAAAGTGTCTTTATTTTAATGTTTCAGTAATTAGAATCTTCTACAGTAAATAGGTATGGGAATAAGAAAATTTTTCGAAAATAATATGGGATATAGTGAGGATTATGATGTAGTTAGATATTATGTCTTCACCCTTTGAATTATCAAACTAATTAAAACATCACAGTTAGAATATAAGAGTGATAGACATGTTTACACACTTATATCACATTTGTTATTTTTCGTAATTTATTTTCCTTCAAGAATAACTAAATAAAATATTTTCAATCCTCACACTGTAACAACTACAAAACGGTAAATAACATAATGTCATACATTCTTGTTTAATTATATAAAGAATTCTTAAAATATAATAAACATATTATTATGTTTCTTCTTTTTAACTCTCAATGATTTTTCCTTTTGATCTTCCGCCTAATATTTCAGTCTTCCACCTAAAATTCCGATACAATATATTTTTCTTTTTCTAAATTAAGTTAACATGAATTAATAAAAGGGTGATCTACCTAATAAAGGTAGATTAAAAATTAAAATCTTATTTATTATCAATACATTCATAAATTGACATAAAATAAGTAAGTAGAGGATAAGTTTAAAAGACTTATTAAATAACTCTACGTTTTGATATGCAGTTGTACAGTTTTTTAAATTCGCATGTCTCATTCTTTTATTCTCCTTCTCTCACTCACTTTTGTTTTTGGAACTATCTATTAATTAATCTAAAAGTTAAAACCAGCAATTAACTTTCATTTTATTTTGAATATTTGTTTATTAAACTTTAATTTTAGCATTTCAATTTAAAATATTTACACTACCAACTTAACTATTACAATTTAGGTGTTAGGAAATAGAACATCTCATATTATAAGTAACATATAGGTCTATTAACATCTTATATAACATATATTTATTAGTTAAAATACGTTTATTAGATCGATTTTAAAGTACGTGCTAGATTAATTCCACAATCAATAATATGATGTCGAAAAGATGTTGAATCTCTTATGAAACAATTTATCTAATACCTTTAAGTTGAAAATAAAAAACTACACCTACTCAAAACAATTTATGAAACAATTTTAAACTACTTTTTTTTTTTTAAATGATATCATCTTAAGGTTGTGTTCGTTTTGAAATATGGATTTGAGATACAGAAAATATATAGATTTGAAAGTATTTAAGATTAAATTAATTATTTTTTAAAAGGATTTAAAAATGAATGAAAGTGAATTTGAAAATGCAAAATTTCACAATTTGATATTCATATGAGCGTGAATAAAATAAAAAATGTAGAGAAAAGAAAATTACTTTACAGTTAGATTTAGTTTTGTCCAATGTTGCAATTATTATGAGTACGGATACAAATAACGTGGTCGTAAGCTTTGTCGTAAAATTGAAAGTCGTGCAAGATGAGGCAGAGCCACAACCTACGACAATAATCCACGTTTCATTGTCAGACAAAAGTAAAAAGGAAAATGAAAGGTCTCAATTTGCCAGGTTTGGATTCTTTCCAGCAGAGAGTATGGTGGCCCTGCTACGATTATACCAGACGATACAGCTCAACCATTCATTTTGAAAAGAAAAAGGCTCTTTCTTTTTATTTGATTTTTAAAATAATTAAATCCCCGTGATTATAGTTTTTCTTTTTTCCTTTCAATCACTGATTATATTTCACTTATTCTTCCACTCTCAAACCCTTCCGACTCACACGTTTTCTCCCTCTTAAACTAAAAAACATCGTCGTTGTCGATAGTTCAAAAATTATGACCCAATTGAGACAGTTCAAAACTTGAGAACCGAATTGAGATTTTCATACAAACATAAGGACCAAGGAAGGGATTAAGCCTAAAATAAGAAATACATCTCAACATCAATTAACGTCATCTGAGATCAGTTAACGGTTTGAGTAAAATGTGTATATTTTTACAAAAATTATGACCTAATTAAGACAGTTCAAAACTTGAGGACCGAACTGAGATTTGCACATATATACGAGGACAAAGGAAGGATTAAACTTTTTTAAAATGAAATAATAATGCTCTTATTTTAAGTAAGTCAAGGTAATATTATTAAGAGTAATCATTATATTTGAGATGTTATTTATTTTAAAGTTTGAAATTTCATTATAAATTTAACCTGTGTTTAGATTTGAAGAGAGATTTGCGAAAGTAAATTTGAAAAAAAAGATATAAAAAAATAAGACTATTTGGATTACGAAAAAATAATAAAAAATAAAAAAAGTTGAAAAAAGTTTACAAAAAGGTAATGATGAGTTTATAGATTTAAAAATATATTTTAATTCATAAATTTGGATGATTAGAATTTTACACTCATAAATTATTACTATTATTATTATTATCATCCATTTTATTATTATTATTATTATTATTAATTTTGGATAATAATTAAAAAAAATTAGGTATAAGACAAACAATGATTCCATGACTAGGCTTAGGAGAAAGTTGGGTTATCTCTTATGTACTAGCAACAATCAATTAACCACGTTAGCAATAATGACTCAATGACTTAAGTTAAGACAATCCATCAATTCATGATCCAAGATGAGCCTTCTTAGATAATCTTCAACAATGAAAATCGATTTTGAAGACAAATGAAAATAAGAAAAGAGGGAAACGAATCAATTATCCTATGAAGGGTAAATAAGTCATTTCGTAATTATTTACATTTCTTTCTCGACATCTCTCTTCACTTGTATGACGAAGCTCCATGCATTTCCTTTCACATTTTCATGTCCACAAATCATCTTTAAAGATAAAATCATGATGAAGCTTCTAACTCTAAAGCGGATAATACCTCATATGCGATGATTGACCCTAACAATATTATCTCAATGAAGTTGAGGTTGAAACACTAATGCCGCCTATGGGAATGAAAGTGAGGTTCCAAAGACAAACACTTATTCTTCAAGGGAGTTGAAATCCTCATTCCTTTAACCCTCAATTGAGGAGAATGGAAAAGTAGTTGCAAAGACTAACCTACGCTCTCGTTATGTTATATTTCGATTAAGGGGTTTGTTCCGGTACACCAAAGAAGGAATAAAGGAAAAAAACTACTTAAATATATCTTCTTCCCTTAACCTTTCGAGATGTCTTTCGAGGACAAAATCATTACAAAACTCTAAACTTCAAAGTGGATAATACATTATTTGTAGTGATTGACCATAATGTTGATATCTCAACTGTCTTAAGGTCAAATCAATTATATATAAAATTGACAATGTCAATTTTAATTTATAAAAGAAACATGTCGTAATATTTTTAAATTTAATGAATTTGATTTTTATTTTATTTAAAGTTTATCCATGTGAAAGCAAAGTTTTCTAAAAAGAAATAACATAAATAAGAAAAATAAAACAAATCAAAGCTACGACACAAGATGATTAAACCAAAGTTCGTGTAATAAAACAACACACAAACATTAATTTGCCATAAAATTTAAACTTAGATAATGCAAAGTAATTCTTGAAGAAGGTTGTACTACAAAAGAGAGGAAAGTAGTGGAACTAGAAAAAAGTAATTTCAATACATATGTCTATGTTAGTTAATCCGTGTTCACATTTGTTTCTCTCGATGAAGATACGTGTAACCATTAATTGCATGAATTTAGTATTGGCTAGGCAAAAGATCCATTTGTTTCTCATAGTCCAAGGCACAATATTTTAGCTAAATCTATGTAACTATGATGAAGTTACATCCATTCATGAGAGTAAAGTTGTTGATTTAGCCAAATCCACAAGGCTTAACCTTAGATCACATGGGCTAAGAGAAAAAAATCCCATAGGGATACAACCCCTATAAGAAGAAGCCTATATAGTCAAAATAACCCAAAAAACCTCATGGGCTAGGGCTAACACGTGGGCCGACTTATGTGAATTGGTTTAAGATCAAGATAAACAAACTTGGATCAAACCTAGGTCAACTAATAGAGTCAACTAGTGAAGAAAATTCCATGGAAGAATTTGAAGAAGATGAACTATCGTTCATCTCCAAAACGATCTACTCTATGTGGAGAAGGAAGAAAGGCAAACGTCCTAGATTAACCTCTAATAATGATCAGCAATAAAAAAAGTCTCGTTGTATGCTATGAATTTAAGAAACCAGGACACTTCATATCTGAGTGTCCTTATATGAGAAAACAAAAAAAAAGCTTAGACTTTGACGAAAAAGAAGAGGAAACATAACCATGTCTTATTGCGGATGATAACGGATGTTCGTCAGACGACTCTGATGATGATGTAGATTTTACTAACTTACACGCTACCATTGAAGCCTATCATGTATTATTGTCAGATTCCTCCAAACTGTCAATAGAAAAATTTCAAAAGAAAATGAAGATTTGAAAAGTATACTAACATCATCTGATGATGATGTTAAGAATTTGCGAAAAGAAATTAGCAACCTGGAAAGGTAGCTAAATATTTTGAAAAGAAAAATGAAAAACTCATTTTGAAAAATGAAAAGCTTAAAGAAAATAATCATTGTTGGAGACGTTAAATGTATCGAACTCCTCAAACATGAAAATGATACTCTTTATAAAGTATTAAGTAGAACATTTTAAAGAAATGAATGTCTAGAGCTTCTAGTAAGAGGATGTAGACATCCATCTGAAAAATGTGGTTTAGGGTTTAATGATAATGACTATAGCTTTTGGAAGAAGAAAAATGAATCAAACTATCAAAGCAGGACCTAAAGAAATATGGGTACCTAAAACCAAAATCGTCTCTCTTGCAGATTTGCTTGATGTAAGAACTAGATTTTTCAGAGCACCTGGTTCAGTAACTCAAAACTCCATTCTCTCTCTAGAAAAGCTTCTCCTCCTTCTTCCTCTGCCCTCTCTCTACCTTCTTTCTTCTTGTTCTCTTCACTGAACCATCTTCTCAACAATCAGGAAGCACGTAAGGATTCCTGGCGTTGAAAGCTCGAAATCCCACCGATCAATTTAGCGTTTTTCCTCTGGTAAGTGTTTTTTCTCTTTTCAGTTCATTTTAGGGTTTTGATCATGCAATAAATTTGATTGCATGTAACCCATTGTGCATCCTTTCAATTTTAGTTTCAATTAAGTTCTAAGAAATTGTCTTCCATCATCAAATGATGATTTTTAGGTATTTCTAAGTTTCTCATGGTGCAAGGGGGCTAGTTGAATCATCCTGTAAGCTTGGTTGTGCGTGTAGAGGTAAGGGAAGCTTTGGTTTTCTTTCTTTTCTGTTTTGGAAATTTAGGTTGCAGGAATTTGGGGCTTTTGTTTGGGATTGTGAAACTGGTAATTTTGCATGTTGAACCAAATGTTCATGTATGTCAAACTGTGAAATTGTAAATTGATGCTTGTGAATTGGTATGAATCATGTGCGATACTATGAACTGAATGTGGATGTGTTGAATTGCTTGGATTGGGCATGTTGAAGTGGTTGAGGTGGAAAATTCTGTTATATTGTTAATTTGATCAAAAGCCAAGTGTTTAGGTAGAGTTCTAAGTTATTTGAGAGGAAGTGAGGTAATGAAATTGAGGGTCAGGGGTTCTGGGTAGGAATCGGTTGTTGGGGCAACCTTAGTAAGTGCAATAAGACTTGTTTGAGTGATATGACAGCAAAATTATGAGGTGGAACTGGTTGTTAGCCTTTTAGTGTGTTTTGCATGATTTTTAGTTCATTTTCAAGGGTTTCATTAGTGAGATTCTGAATTAAGTGGTATGGAATAAATGTAATAGTTTGGGGATTGTTGTTAAGTCTATTAAAACTTGTTCAAGTTGTGAGTTGCATAAAATTTGGGTTAAAAAGTATAGAATTGGGTTTAATTGAGTTTTAGTGGTTTAAAGTAATTAAATTGGATTGAGGTAGCAAATATGAGTTAGGAGAGTGTTTTTCCATGTAGCTTGGTGCATAGGAGATCTTAAGAGTTAATAGAATGTAGGAGGAAAGTGTCCAAGTTGAGATTTAAAGTGTATCTATGAGAGGTTAGTTTCTGCTCTGCACAATTCCACAACCCATGGAAAAATCCACAATCTGCTTGTGGACTTCTCTGTTTCAATTCTGCAATTCCTAACGTAGATCCACAGGTTGTAGTAAAAACCACGACTCACTTGTGGAACTCTCTGTTTTTCCTTCTGTTTTCTCAAGCTAAATCCACAGGGTGTGGAAACTTTCACAGCCTAGTTGTGGAACACCTTGTTTTGGATTCCTTTCTTCTTCTGCTTTGCTTGGTTGATGATATATGGGTTTGGTATGAGCTAATATAGCATGAATACACTTAGATGACTATAAAATTTTATGTTTGATAAAACAAGAGGGGATTATGAATTGATTGAATGTTGTGAATGGTATCAAAATAAGATCTCTAGGTGAGATCATTTAGTGTTTAGAATGAATGTAAAAGGCTTCCATAGGGAGGTTATCCCAACACTTTAATGGTCTTTCATTCTCACTTAGAGAAGATTGACGCATGTGGTGAGAGTAGTGGGAGGTCCTAGTGTAGGCGCTTCTTGGAAGGCCTATTTCCCGGTAACGGACTAACCTTGTGTGTGGTCGGGTGAAACCCCTCGGCAATGACTTTGCAAAACAGTAGAGGCCACCACAAGTGCACAACCCGCCCCAGATCGACATTCATTCTAAGTCCGGACGAGTCTAGGGGTCATAACATGATAGGATATCTAATTTGTGTAATTACATGAGTATGATTTACATGTTTATGACAAGTGATGACTTACATGCTTATATGTATGAATGTTCTTTGTCATATTAGATGAGTTTGAATTGACATGTATGTTTGTTTGAAACCTAACTTACTCTTACTTTTGTGTGTGTTATATGTGCTTGTCTTTCTCTTTGCGATGATCATCCAACCTTGGATGTGAGCAGAAGCTGATGATGTACCCTTGGAGCAAGCATTGGAGAATGAAGAAGACACAACTCCTAGTTCTTAGGACTTCTGCTGGTTCCTGTTTAGATAGCTACTTTATTTTGAAATACTACTAGCTTTTCTTTGGATATGTTCTGTATTTTGGAAATACTCTTTAGGCATCCTTAGATCAGTAGTTTTCATGTATTTTGGAGGATTCTAAAGCTTGTATTTAAGCTTTTAAATTTTCAGACATATATTTTGGATGAGTGTATGTCTAATACTGTTATCTTATACTCTTAAGTGCTTTTACATATTATACTAGTTGAATCCTATTATATTATATGTATATATGATATTTGGGATGTCACACTTGATGACCATAAAAAAATCTCAGTCGTAATGTTTGGACAATGAATGTTCGCATGACGTCTCAAAAGTCTAAATTCCAAGGAAGAAACAAGTCGTGGAAATCAACAAGAAAAAAGAAATGATTAATCTTTAAAACTTCAAGAAAAAATTATGCACTCTAAAAAGACACTTTGAAACAAAAGAATTAGTAAACAAATCATAAAAAAGAAAAAAATGTTAAAATAGACAACAAAATATATCAAAATGCATCACATTTGTAATAAATATACATAATAATTTATAACATCAAAATTAAAATTTTGTAAAGTAAAATACAAGATTTTAAATACTTATTGATATCTATATCTATTAAATTTTGTCTGGTTCTAATTATAAATGATTTTTGAAAAAAAGTATATTCGTTATCCATCATATCATCATTTTAATCGCCACGCTGTATCAAGTAGCGTGTACCCTCCCTTATACAGCATTAGCCGACAGGTAGAACCCATTTTTTACAATCAATTTGGAAGGTGTGAAAAAACAAAGTGGATGGTCCAAATTAAGTACGATGTAAATTTATTAAATACGAGGAAAATTTACCGTTCCAAAAAAATTCAAATAAATACATTATAAAATAATGATAGAATTAAGTAAATTGTATTTAAGATTTTTATGTTCATGTTAAATATTATAAATTTTGATGTCATAACTATATTATAAATTATTTGTTATTATATAAAAATTTATTATAAAAATAAAATAAAAATATAAACCATTAGAATTTTAAATTGTGTTTAAAATCTCTAAGCATTGAGGTTTAAGAAACACGCTTTTAACTTTTTATTTATTATAATATAAAATTTGTGTTTAATATGTGATTCTGTTTCATATAATTTATATCATACTCCGATTATGTTTTATTTATTTAATTTTGTACTAAATGTACTACTTACCGAGAGTATCAATACACGACAACATAAATAAAAGTTGTACTGTTCCGGTTAGATGTATCTTCCAAGTTCTCCTGCACAATTTCTCGTTCTCGAATATTCGGTTAACTGCTCTTTCTCTCGGTCACTTTTTTCAAACCTTGATTACTCTTGCGTTCGGCCTGGTACATGCTAAAGGCACTCCGACGCTCAAGTCAGTACTTCACAAAAAAGGGATAGAATAGAAAGAGAAAGCAGAATAAATGTGCATTCAATGTAACCAACTACCTTTCACCTTTGACTTGTATTTATAGTACTCGTTATGGGCCTGTGATTAACTGTCCCTTAATCGCGGCTCAACCCGTGGCCCAACCTTCCTAATTGCGTTTTAGCTTAATCCCGTTTTAATACCTCCTTTCGCCATGATTGGGTTCGTCCGGGCGTCCGTCACTGCGGAGCGGCCGGTTGTTGCCTGTTGACACTCGTTCAACTTTTGGTTCGCAGGTGACGCCGCGACCTTAAAAGATTATGCAGATCTTCGTGAAAACCCTTTAACGTTCGCTAGGACACCGTCCGTCCTGTTCGATATGTCGCTCGTGGTTATCCATCCATGCATGAACGACAGGGATGCGCAGGTTTCGCCGTTGTTACCGAGAAGAGACAACCCTCTGTAAACCCTAACTCCTAACCATGCTGGTTAGGAGTACGTTTTCCGCCGGACGGGTCTTACTCATTGGACGCCCGACATGTCCTTGGGTGTGACCGGCCCTATGGTACACGTACTAACCAAATATAATTTCAACATAAAAAAAGAAAATAAATTAAAAGTTATATCTATCATGTTCGACTTTATTTGAAAAAGAAACAATAAGAGTTATGCAAACCTAACTTCAATAAAAATTATAAGAATTAGAAAATCTTATGTTTATTTAACATAATTTTATTAAAAACATAAAACATGTATGTCAAACATAATGTTTATATTATTAAAAGGAAAAAAAGTTAAATCCATTTCTTTATAGTATTTTTTTTTTCTTAAAACAAAGTTGTGTTTCCGCGGAAACAAATTATCGAATTTGATAGTTTATATATAATTTACCCAATATAATTTCTTGTTTAAGAAATTATACTGTAACGGTAAAATTTTCTAAATAGCACTTAACCAATTCCTTTCATATTTGGTTCTAATTTAAGATGTAGATGACATAACATAACAATGATTTTTTATTCAATGTTTTATAATTTATTTTAGAAATCATCTATAATATTCCTAAATGTTTCAGTTTTAATCATCTATATACTTATTACTTATAGATAAAAGGATTTCTTTAATTCCACATTTGTTACTTAATTTTATCCTTTAAATAAACACTTTTTTCAAATTAAAATATATCAATTTAACTCTTTAATAATTCTTTTTTAAATTTAATATTTTTTATTTGTATATTTTAAACTTAACCATTTTTTAATTATAAAACTACATATTAAAAAAATAAAAACTATTTACAATAAAAATATAAAAATTATCTATATTTAATTTTATAATTATTATAATAACAATAATAATAATTTTATTATTTTTTATTACCATACAAAAGTTAAACAATGATAATTACAAAAGTATTAACTTATCTAATATGTCTTGCTTAGTCATGCACAAATTGCTTTTTAAATTATTTTTATTTAATAGAGTATATGATAAAATCATGTTTCTTTTGTCAAATAATTAATAAATACTTATAGTAAAGCATTTATGGAGTGTTTTAACCCTTTTCAAAAAATATATTATAATCCTGTAGATAAAATATGCAAAGTATATAAAACATAAACCTATACAAAAACTTTACAGAGGATGAGTACATATATATCTATACATATAAACGTGCTTATAATTCATTGCCTAGATAAAAAAGCAAAACAATATACATCTCATAATGTAGCTTACTGATTCTCAAAGTGCAAAGGTGACAAACGAATATAAAACTGTCACCATCTCCTCATTACCTTTCAAACAAAAGGTAGACCCCACTTTCTAAGGGTGGTAGTTCTCAGCCTCCTTCACCACCATCTCGGTATGAGAAATGAAAGTTAACTCGTCTACGATTATCAGGTTTTTACGCTTTTGAGAATGCATGAGAAATCTAAAAAAAATGTAAGATATTATTTTTTCTATAATAATAATAGTTTCATCATACATATTAGATAGACCTTTTAAAGAATAATGGTGTTTTGTTATGTTACAAGTTTTTTTTGTTGAGCAGAGCTCCCAAAGTCAATTTACTCCAAAAGGTCGTCATGATATTCTTATTACTACAATTGAATGACTTGAACACCCTAGACGAGTTTGTGTTGTTAGAACTAGTGTAGACATTAGAGATTATTTTAGAAACTCCTCGCGTCACACTTTATACACACAACCAAGAGTATGAAGAAAGACCAACGTAGGAGATCACGAAGAAGATTACAGTGCAACTGTATGATGAAGTTATTTCATAAGTGACTAAAAGACTTATGCGCCAGTTTCAATAGATTTTTTATAGTTATGGGATGTGTCCGCAGCCATTTCCTATAGAGAAACATGTTGTGCTTCTCACGGGTAAAATTAATGATTATTTTTGTCCAATAATTTATTATTTGTATAAGCTAACACTAACTCTGACAGGTAGAAGCGACATGAACAAAATTCATCCATGTTTGCTATATGCTTTAGATGTTACCAAGATGATGCTAGTGGCTTGTGGAACAATGTTCAGGCATCCACTATTGTTCACAGTTTCGAGCTATCAGGTGATGAGGTTAAAGTCTCGGTAAAAGATTGTCATACCAGATGTCTTAGTTCCTCTGCCAACATATGAGATTTTCACTGTGGCACAGACATCTCAATCCTTTATTGCTTAGCTTAAACACTTGGTTGGTTCTATTTCTCATACTGTTCGATATGGACTTCTATTTTACATTTCTCAATTTTAAACTTTAAAATGTTATGGATGTCCAAACTTAAATATTTTTTCATGTAACAAGTTGAATACTAATTTATTATGACGAATACAAAGTAATGAAATGACTAAGTATATTGGATTTAATTTATTTTCCGTTCATATATGTGGGCATTTATGTGCATATATTTATATTCTGTTTTTATATTGCTTTAAAGAGCTATATATATCAATTGTACTATCTTCTTATTATTGAATAAAATACATAATTTTCATCCATTCTTTTCTTATAACATGGTATCAGAGCCATGGTTAAAGCCTATCCTAGCGAGTTCTAAGTGGGCATTTCTGTTTCTATTCCACCCGTTATCGGGCAGCTATTGGAAGCTATTGGACAACCCAATTTCTACTATCACGCACGAGATGTCTATACCTCAGCATGATGGGGGTATGTTGGAAGTCTCACATCGACTAGAGATAAGGTCAATTTATAATATATATATATATATATATATATATATATATATATATATATATATATATATATATATATAAGTGAGGTGTAAACCTCACCTTAAAAGCGAGTTTTGTGGGGTTGAGTTAGGCTTAAAAACCCACTTTCTAATATGGTATCAGAGCCATGGTTAAAGTCTATCCTAGCGAGTTCTAAGTGGGCATTTCTGTTTCTATTCCACCTATTGTCGAGCCACTATTGGACCACCTAATTTATACTATCACGCACGAGATGTCTATACCTCAGCGTGAAGGGAGTGTGTTGGAAGTCCCACGTCGATTAGAGATAAAGCCAATTTATAATATATAAGTGAGATGCAAACCTCACCTTACAAACCGGTTTTGTGAGGTTGAGTTAGGCTTAAAAACCCACTTTCTAATATGGTATCAGAGTCATGGTTAAAGTCTATCCTAGCGAGTTCTAAGTGGGTATTTCTGTTTCTATTCCGTCCATTGTCGAGCCACTATTGGATCACCCGATTTCTACTATCACGCATGAGATGTCTATACCTCGGCGTGAAGGAAGTGTGTTGGAAGTCTCACATCGACTAGAGATAAAGTCATTTTATAATATATAAGTGAGTTGAAATTTATAATATATAAGTGAGTTGTAGGGTTGAGTTAGGCTTAAAAACCCACCTTCTAATAAAGTAAAACCATATCACACAAGATGAAAACCAAATCTCAATTTATTAATAGAAATTAAAAAATACTTTAATAGACAAATATACTTATATCACTTTAAGAATTTCTAGAACTTATTTTTATATAGAAGAAAAAAAATAAGATGCACAAAATTAGTTATAACATTAATAGAAAACTTATAATTGAATAATAATTGCATACAGAGTAGGTTGGCTCCATCAAACCTTTATTATTAGATATTTCACCAGTGGATGACTTATACATAATTAAAGAGTTGATCATGCAGACCTGTACAAATTAAAAGCTAGTATGAAATTAAATTAAAAAAATGAAATAAAATATAATTCCATAAAACAAGTCCATGACAAGTCAAAAAAATGTAATATTAAAAAGAGAGGGACCGAGCAAATGAGATGAGAGCAGACAAGGGGACCATGGCCCAAAAAGATATTTATAATTATATCAATTTTTTTTTCTGCACATGAGCAATGTAGATAAGCCAAATAAATTATACTTTATAGTTAGCTTCTCGTAAGTATTAGCTAAAGAATTAAAAATAAATAGCTTATTCTAAAATATTAAGAAAATATTAAAAATATTAAAATTGAATTTATAAACAAAGATGAGAATAATAACTCGAAAATTTTAAAATAGAAATTTCCCTTATAACTAGTATGATTTTTAAGGTGTTTATTATGTATAATACTGTGCGAAAATAGATAAAAAATAAAGAAAAATCTTTTGCCTTTTAAGTACATACTGTTCACTCTTCTTTAATTTAGTCCTTAACTTACTTTAAATTATTAACCCAGAATCGTACCTGTAATTTTCCATACATAATCAAACAACTTTCAGCAAATCTGTCACATTCCTTTGAAAACGCAAAATATCGAACCCATTCTTCTTTAAATAGAAAACAATGGCAAAGTTTCAGACAGCATAGCAGAAATGAGAAGTAGCAGTCTTTCTCTCCTTTGCCTTCTTTCTCTTGCTACCCTTTTGGGTGTTAATGGCGCTGCAGGAGTAGCTCCAACTGTTGCGCCAAGCCACGATGTTTCATCCTTCAACAGAACCCTTTTTCCTTCATCTTTTGTCTTTGGATTAGGTTCTTCTGCTTATCAGGTTCTCATACCCACACAACAATCACTTTTATTCTTCTTTTTGCATAACTAAGCTTTCAATTCTTACTTAAATTCATGCATACTATTTTTATATTTTAAGATCTCATATTCTTTTATGCTTTTTTTTACTGTATATTTAGTATAATTTTAAAATATATTAATTATTGAAAATTTAAAGTAAAAGTATGAGATTAAATTCGATATCAAGTAAAAATGAAAAAAATTGAATATTATATAAAATAAATTTATTAATAATATTAAAATTGATGGTTAGGCTTAATTATCAGTTTATATAAGTAGTATAATATTAATATTGTCAAAACGGATCATTCGGTCCTATCCGGTCTGGCTCATTAGGGGTTGGTTACTTAGTGAGTCAATCCAACCCGACTTATTTATTGGTGAGCTAGAAAATATTGAACGTAGTCCGATCCACCATGGGTTTGTGGATTAAATGAGTTGACTCATTTAATTATAATTTTTTTAAAATAAAAAAATTACTAACTTTTTGTAATTCAAATCTCAATAACTTCCAAAATGATATTAAACTCAAGACAATTTAAAATAATAAAAAAAACTACAATACAATTTATGTATAATGAGCCGGATGATATTTTATTAAAATTTTATAAGATAATAAATTAATAAAAATAAAATTAGGTGAGTTGGTGGACCAACTCGACTCACCACAGATTCAACTCGGATAAACTAGGTTAAAAGTTTGTTCACATAAAAAAATATAATTTTTTTCAATCCAATTTAGTCCGAACATATGGTGAACCAAATTAATATAATTTTTTTCAATCCAATTTAGTCCGAACATATGGTAAGCCAAATTAATTCGCAGATTAGAACCAATTTTCACAGCTGTGTATATAATATGGTTTCTGTATAAATGTTAAGATAAACGACAGATAGAAGAAAAATAGGCGTGAAAATATTGATAAGATAGATTGTAAATTGTGAAAGGGACTTTCTATGCTATTGTCTTTCTCTCTGGTACATTTTTCTTTCAAAAGACTGTAGCTAATATTTTATTACATAAATAATATCATTAGTGGATTTTAAAAATATTGTAAGAAGAAAATTTAATTCAATTTTATTAATAAAAATTTGCACATTTTAAATGGACGTTATCTTTACTTAATGTAAGACTTTCAACCAATACAAGATTGAAAAATCTCATTAAAAAAATTAAATTCGACTTTGTTTAAACTTGTTTATTAAATATAAGAATATAGTGTTGATTAGGTTGTCTTTGTTAATTACTCAGGCAGAAGGTGCAGCAAATGTAGATGGCAGAGGACCATGTATATGGGATACCTTCACCCAGCAGCACCCAGGTTATTAGTTTTTGTAATCAAATTTTTTTAGAATTTTAACAAAGTAGATACATTTTTAAAAGGTTATTAAAATAGTTTAATCATACTTGAAAGTATCAAATCTTTCTTATTAAGTTCAAACACAAATTTACTTTTATCTAAGAAGAAATTGCACTTTTGTATTGTAAGTAGGTAAAATATGTAAAGATTTGTACATTAACTTAAAAATAAATATACATTAAATATTACAATGCAAGACTAATAATATTTCCTAATCACCAGAAGTATATATGTGTACTATAAAAGGAAGCCAAAAGAAATTATCTTATAAATTAAAAGGAATAAAAGTAAAAGTTTATGTAAAATTCATTATGTTTAAACATGGCATAATTATTATACTTTTGTGTTGTTAAATTTCTTTTATTGATGTGAACAGAAAAAATTTGGGATCGCAGCACTGGTGACGTGGGAGCTGATTTTTATCATCGTTACAAGGTATATTTTTAAAAAGTATAATTCGTTAACAATTTTTTTATAATAAATTATATGTTATTATTTTATTTATTTATTTATTTGAAAAATAAATCAATTATAAATTATCACATTAACATAAACATTGTAAAAAAGTTAGTAAAAAAAAATTGTTAAGAAAATATTTTTCTATTTTTAGTCATGACAGTGCTAAAGTAATTCTTGGAAGCGAGTTCAAATTTCATAGTACGTCCCAACAACAAAAATGAATAATGTAATAAAAAGAATCTATAATTTCATTACATTTTAGGACAGAAAGTGATATTTTTGTCTTTATATAATGATTAAAGAGTCGATTTTTTTCATGAGTCTCTTTTGAAAAAATCAACATTTATTTGTGGATGCCAAGATTTTGATATGAAAAAAAGAAAAAAAAAACTTGAAAAACCATATATTAATGTTTTAATTATATTTTTTTATTGTTTTGATTTAAGTGGTTACTAAATATTATTATATTATATGCGTTTATTTTAGACACCAACCTATCATTTTCATTAATGAATGTTGATTTATTGACGTAATTATCTAACTGTGAAATGTTGCAGGAAGACATAAAACTCGTTAAAGAAATCGGGTTGGATTCTTACAGATTCTCCATCTCTTGGTCAAGAATATTCCCAAGTAAATCTGTTTGAATAAACCTTATATATTTATATATTTACAAAGTAAAAAATTAATTAGTTTATCTTAAAATTCAAGTTACCTTGTAAACGAGTTAACGATAATTTCTAGAAAACCTGTATAAATTAATTTTATTTATTAGAAAAAAACTTACTGAAATTGAAACATTGAATTGCTTCCTGCAGAGGGCAGGGACGTTGTTAATCCCTTGGGTGTTAAATTCTACAACAACCTCATCAATGAGATCCACGCAAATGGTAAACCTAATCAATTATTATTATTATTATTATTATTATTATTATTATTATTATTATTATTATTATTATTTTTAACTCTTTCACAATTAACTCATTTTTGGCTTATTTTTTGATAGGTTTATTTCCTTTTGTGACTCTTTTTCATTGGGACTTTCCACAAGCTCTTGAAGATGAGTATGGAGGATTTAGAAGTCATAAAGTAGTGTAAGTCACCATCTTCGATACGATCGATCTCACATTCTCAACTCAATATTTGTAGTTTATCTGTTAAGTTTTCAAAATATATGAATAAATATTGATCCTTTAAAATATATTAATTCATTTTAAGTATTAAATATATTTTTACTTTTTAAAATTTAGATATAATATTAAAATTTGTTTTGTTTCAAACTAAATAAATATATTTATTTTAA
This sequence comes from Vigna mungo, assembly GCA_036885675.1. Taxonomy (NCBI): domain Eukaryota; kingdom Viridiplantae; phylum Streptophyta; class Magnoliopsida; order Fabales; family Fabaceae; genus Vigna; species Vigna mungo. Next base: position 15,616,345 of record CP144693.1, on the reverse strand, counting down.
TTCAATTATATCAATTATTTATTTTTACATATTGAATATTAAATAATGTTTTAGATTGATATTTGAATAGAAATGTGTTAAATAGTTTAAATTATTAAATTAAAACATTATATCTATTATTTTTTAAGTTTAGAGAGTGAAATATATTAAAGTTTGAGAACTAAAATTATATTTAATAGTTTTTTTAATAAATTAACATGTGTATTTTGAAAACTTATGAAAGAATTCAAATTTCTTAAAGATATAGTTTTTTATTTTATTTTATTTTTTGTTTCACATAAATGTTTCTTATAATACAAAGTGAATACAAGTGGTATATGTATATTATAAGAAAGTGGATTTTAAGCCTAGTTCAACTCCACAAAACCGACTTGTAAAGTAAAGTTTGTATCCCACTTATATATTATAAATTGGTCTTAACTTTAGTCGATGTGAGACTTCTAACGCACCTCCTTCACGTCAAGGTATAAACATATCAAACGTGAGAATAGATAATAATGGGTGATCCGATAGTGGTCCGACAATGGGTGTAACAAAATGTCCACAAAAAAAAATTATGTGTCGGACTATTATCGGACCATCCATTAATTATATTCTCACCCTCGATATATCTATGATTCGGTGTGAAGGGGATGCGTTGAAAGTTTACATCGACTAGAGATAAGGCCAATTTATAATATATAAGTGAGATATAAACCTTACATACCTTAAAAGCCGGTTTTATGGGATTAAATTAGGTTTAAAGTTCACTTTTTAATAAAGATGACCTAATTTTGTGTAACTCTACTATTAACCTTGAATTTGCAATTAACTTTGTTTTTGTGATGGATAATTAGGGAGGATTTTCGTAAATATGCTGACTTTTGCTTCAAGAGCTTCGGAGATAGAGTGAAACATTGGGTGACTCTGAACGAACCCTTATCATATAGTCTGAATGGTTACAATGGTGGAAGCTTTGCACCAGGTAGATGTTCTAAGTACGTTGGAAATTGCAGTGCTGGTGACTCAGCCACTGAACCCTACATCGTTGGACACAACCTCTTACTTGCTCATGAATCTGCTGCCACCTTGTACAAGACAAAATACCAGGTTATTTAGCTTCAAAAACATTTTCCTCAAAATGAAAACCAGATATTTAACTATATTGGAGAGTATTGATGATGTCTATCTACTCTGCTTTAGTTTAGGTATACATCATTATTGTTTGTCTCTTTTAGTCATTTAATTTTATTAGTATAACTCTTTAAAATATGATATGAATTGAGAGATTTATTACAACTTATTTGCAGAGCTATTAATGATAAAGGGGTATAGCAGTGTGTTGACCATTTTTAAAGCCAAAAAAATTATGTATATTTTCATTTTTCATATTTATTATGTAACTTTTTGCTGTTTCATTCTTGAGAAAATAAATTAATAAAAATTAGAATTTATAAATGTTGTCTATGTTATTTTTTAAGCTTAAATTCAAATAAATAAAATATTAAAAAATAAATTTAAATCTAATTCATCTTTGGAAAAATCAACTAGGTTTGTTCTTATTTCTAGTTTATCTTTCTAGTAGATATGAAATTTTAACTCAAAATAATAAAAATAGCAATAATCATAAAATTGAAACATTTTCAAAATGAATATATAAAATTCGATTTTATTTTATTATAAATTCAAATTCATATACTCTTACAAAATAAAAAAAAAATTATAAATAAAAATATAATAATATCAATATACATTTTCAATGTACAAATTGATCCTATCTTCAGTTTAAAAAAAAAAATCTTTCTGACATAATATTTCAGTAATAAAAATGGACAACAAAAGTCCTTTCTATTACGGTCCCATCCTAAAATATAGTTTTTGTTAAAGCTGTATATTTTTATAAGTGTTTTCTTCTCTCTTTTCGAAGCTTTATGTTGGAAAATTAATATATGATCATAATGTTAAGTTTTAAAATACAGGAGAATTTAACTTTTAAAGCACTTCAAACTTCATACATAACTGTTAATTTTTCAAAATGAACTAAATCATATATTATAATTAATAATAAAAACAAATTTAAAGATTGGAGACAGGAACGAAAGATAAAAACTATAAGTCTAAAAGTCTCATGTTTATTTGTTGTGTAGGCTCGTCAAAAAGGACGAATTGGGATCACCAATCCAACTCACTTCTTTCTGCCAAAATCTAACACTGCTGCTGATAACAAGGCTGCAAGCAGAGCTCTCGATTTTTTCTTTGGTTGGTACGTATTTCTCGTAATAAAACATAAGTATGAGATTTTAGAAGCATTATATAAACTAGGAACAAGATCAATTTATAATATATAAGTGAATACAAATTTTATTTTTAAAATTAATTTTATAAGATTGAGTTAGACTTAAAATGTATGTAACAACTGGAGGATGAAAAAAACATTAATTTTGAATATTGTAATAACAAAATCCATTCTTTGCAGGTATGCTCATCCGGTTACATATGGTGACTATCCTGAAAGTATGAGATCTTCAGTGGGAGCTAGACTCCCTGCTTTCACAAAAGCTGAATCCGAAGGCCTCAAAAATTCCATTGATTTTCTCGGTGTGAATTATTACACCACATATTATGCAGAACATGCTGAACCAGTCACCACCAACAGGACCTTCTACACAGATATACTAGCCACTCTCAGCAGTAAGTAAAATTGCCTACTGAAAATGATTTTATTTTACTAATTTACAGCAGTTAACTGACAAACAAAACCAACAATTTTCTCTTGATCACAGCGGAAAAGAATGGCCTATTAGTTGGAACTAAGGTACAGTAAATTTTCCGTCAAACTATTTAAACTAATCATGCTTAATTTTAGTTGGCTGATGTGTATGTACCATTAGCTTCATCTCATACAAGTAGTATTTCCATTAAATATGAAACTAAGCTTGTATGTTTTGGGCGAGTGTTTACAAACACAAGTAAACCATGCAAGCTGTGAAAGTGCATTTCTACTTCTAAAGAACCAAACATTTGTTGTTTTGCAGACTGATCTCAATTGGCTCTTTATCTATCCCAAGGGAATTCATCATCTCATGTTACACATAAGGGACCAATACAAAAATCCAGAAGTTTACATCACAGAAAATGGTAACTAAACCATTAGATTTCATTTTGGTTAGTTGTTAGACTCAGGAGGATTACAATCATGCTATCACAGTTTATTATGTAACAACTTTCACATCGACTAGAAATAAAACATTTATAATATATAAGTGGGATGCAAACCACAACATATAAACTGGTTTGTGGGATTGAGTTAAGTTTAAAAATTATTTTTAATATAGTATCAAAATCATGATTAGAACCTATTCTAACTAAATCTATTACTATATTTCTTTTTTCTTTGTTCATGACAGATGCTATAGGTGCAAGTAGTTGATTAGATTAATTAGAAACTGGTAAATTATATGGTTCTTAATTTGTTTTAGGCATTGCTGAATCAAGGAATGACTCCATACCAGTGGATACAGCACGCAAAGATGCAATCAGAATTAGATACCATAATGGCCATCTCCGATTCCTTCTTCAAGCTATCAAGTGAGAAACTGAAATATGTTTCTTATTTACACATATTTGGTTCAAAATGAATTGTTTAATTGTGATGATTATTGTTTTTGCTATGTGGTGCATGCAGAGACGGTGTTAATGTGAAGGGTTACTATGCATGGTCATTTTCTGACAGCTTTGAATGGGATGCTGGTTACACAGTTCGATTTGGCCTGATATATGTGGATTACAAGAACAATTTGAAAAGATACCCAAAGTTCTCTGCTTTTTGGCTGAAAAAGTTCCTTCTCGGATGATCTATTGTTTCTTTGACATGTCTAGTGTTTTTCTTGTTTACTCGCTAAGTATCGCTTCTGTTATGGGTAATCAAGAAATAGTCGTTATCAAATAAATAGTGTAATAGCATGTCAATGTATTATACCACCCGTTCATAAGGGTGGCCATGAGTTCTAGAGGTTCACTGTGTGAGGAAATTGCTAATAATAATCCTATCTCTTTTTATAATCTCTTGTTAAAAATCACCAGCATCTAGATATGTAAATTAGTGATTATCTTTCGGATTTACATGATTCTAATCATTTTGAAATTTGAAAAAAATAGGTTGAAAATTGTTCTAATACATTCAATAATTTTAACTCATTTGAAAAAGTTAACGTAAAAAGCAATTTAAATATATAATTATTTTTTAATTTTATGATTTTTTTTAAGATAAAATTATAATCGAGTTTTAATGTGTAATTAACTCTAATAGAAACTTGAGATAGAAAACTTTTTGGTGTCCATAACCATTTTTTCACTTGTAATTAATGATTAATTAATTGAGAATTTCTTTCTATGGTCTTTTTTGTCATGTTAATATTAGGGTGATTATTGTAAGAAGTTAAAACGAGAGGAAAAACTTTAGCGTTATATGAATTTCATGATGGATAAAACATATGATGAAGACCAAACATTGTTACTTGTGTCTATTGTTTTTCTTTATTTTGTCTTCGGTCTTTGTTTCATAATTTTTCATTAAAATGGAAAAAGGTAGTGAAGTTGCTCGATATTGTCATGAGAACAAGATACATTCATTTGTATGATAATATTAACAAATTTGGTGATTTATGTATGACTTATAATGAATATTATTTTTGCAGTTTTTTTTCATCATTCTTGCAAAACGAAGTTTATTGGTGTTGTGAAACGAAGATTAACTTAATAAAAAAATATATTTTTTATTTTAGAAGTTAAGGTAGAAGGCAATTTAAATATATAATTTTCATTTTCATTTTCTAACTTTTTTTAAAAATAAAACCATAATCGAGTTTTAAGTTCTAAAATGGATATATTTTCTGTGGTAATTGACTCTGACATGAATTTGAGATAGAAAACTTTTTAGTCTTCCTTCTTGTAACTCACTTCCTTCTTCTTGCACCTCCAATTTTACTATTTTATCTTTCTTTTAATAAAGTCAAAACTTATTTAATGATTACTTAAGGAGGATGTTTAATCCTTTATAACTATTCTTAACTACTAACAAATATTCAAACAAATAATAAGAAATAAAAAATTATAAAATTAATAATAATATATTAAAAATTAATAAAATAACAAAAGTATTACTTATTATAATACTTAAATAAATAAAAATAAAAAAATATAATATGTAACAAAAAAATTAATAAATAAAATTAATAAAATTTCTAAATTCATAAACAAAAATAAAAAAATTAACTAAAATTATATACATAAGAAATAATATAAAAAATATTTAACAAACAAATAAATAAAAATTATTTAATTTAATAAATTATTTAATACTTAATCTAAACTCATAAATAAAAATAAAAACATTAAATAAAATTATATTAAAAATAAATAATATATAAAATTTTATAAATTTAAAAAAACAATTTGAAAAAAATTTAACAAACAGAATCGAAATTAAAAATTTAATTCAATGCATATAGTGGCTCCCTTTAGCAGAGATGAATTTAAGGTGAGATTAAAAATTTGAAAACAAAAATAAAATCGCAGGATGAAGTGCGGCACCCCTTTAGCCGAAGGATGAATTGCGTTACTCTTTAACTGCAGTGTGATTTGCGGTTACTATCAGCCGCTCCAGCTGCGGCGCCCCTTTGTAGTGTAGCACGCGTGCCATTAGATCGCCCTTTGTAGTGTAGCACGCGTTAATCGCAGTACCATTTGCGATTAATTTGTATCTCCCCGTTCTCATATACACAATTCATATGCACCGTTCATACGCACACTTCATACACAGTTCATATACACACACTTCATACACAGTTGCGAACCGCAAACGAACGCCAACTCCGCAAACGCAACAGATAGAAGAGGGAAAACAACTGCACTTTCAAAAACGATGAAAAATAGGGAGGCGGGAAGGAAAGGAAGACCGGAAGAAAGAAGAAAGGGGTGTAGGATCTGTTTTGCTGTTTGAGATGCGACAGAATAATTAAACTTTTTTTTTAAAACCAATTAATAGGCGGACAGAAATAGACTTGTACGACTTAGGGCTTAAGTTGGTATTGAAATAAAACTAGGAGGTACAGGACGAGATACCGGTGGTGTAGAGAGAATGACTCAAATTTTTTGGTGTCCATAACCATTTTCTAATTAATGATTAATTACTTCAGAAAACATATGATGAAGACGTATATATATAGCATTTATATAATTTTTTAATTTTTTTCATGCTGATGTGGAAATAAACAGAACTCAAAGGAAAATTATATTTGGAAATTTTTACATATCATAAACAAAATTTTCTCATACATACGACCAAATTATAATAGTAAACTCGATGCAAAATATCAGAACACAGAGGGTATGATTAAGCTTATTACATATAAAGTAATTTATTCAACGTAAAAGTTTTTTTGGAGTGAACAAGTGAGAGATTAAGACATTAGATGTTGGTGCAATCAGTGGGCTTAAAGGAGACAGTTTTCCTCAGCAAATCATATCCAACTAAATAGTTCATCTGTGCTAAGTTACCAAAGATGGAACCACTTGCCACTGGTGCAAAAGCAAAGCACAAAACATCATCAGACACACTAACAAAGGTGTTCAAAGAATCCAACACAACATCTGCACCACTAAAATGTGCAACAATAGTTGGAGCCTCAACTGCATTATGTCCTCCAGAGTTGTAACAAAGACTTAGAATTTGGTCTGTGATATTCACTCGTTCTAGGTTTATGTTAGCAGCCACTTCTGACTCCAATTTCGCATAAAATTTTTCTGGCAAAATTGTCAGAGTTGTTCCTGAATCGATTATAATGTTACCCTTTTCATCATCTGACACTGAATCATCCACAAACTCAATCCTTTTAGACCCCACACTCATCCCTTCCAATCTAAGGTAATAGAATGTATCAACAGAACCAGTTATGATTGGTGTAGAAACTGTTCCAGGGCCACCCACAACAGCATTTTCTCCAAAATTTAATTTACTTGAGCTTTTGGGATGAAACAATGGCACCAAGCAATACGAGAATTTGAAATCAATTGAAGGACCTATCTGGGATACAAGTGAGACATGACCACCTCCTAAACCAACTATGCCAGACCCTTCACTGTCAAATGTACCAGCATTGTTCACACCACAACCAATGGGAATACTGGGAAATGCAACTGAGGAATCTAATAAGAAACATCAAAACAAATGAAATCCAATTAAAGAATGAACATTAACAAACAAATGAACCCTTATAAACTCTAACTTCTGAAACTAAAAAGGTTTGTCATCAGATAATGACATAAAATAGTACATTTGATTACCTGTATTAGAACCCAAAGTGAGTGTGTCAAAGGCAAGATTTCCTTGTGAATGAGATCCATCACCGTACGAGATGGTATATTGGCAATTGGGTTGAGCATCAGATAAGCAATAAGTTTGACCTAGAGTCTGACACACCATGGAATAGCAAGAGACAGGTTCGTAGGTTTTGGATTTGGAAGGGTCAAACAATGGACTGGTTTGGTTGTAACACTGTTCACAAGGCTTGCACTGTGACCAAATGAGATCACTACCGGTGTCAGCAATGCCCATCACTTCAAACGGTGGTGTTCCGATGGAGTACTTCACAAGGTACTCTCCCTGGTTGGAGATTATCACAGACTGTGGTGTGTTTTTGGTAGCTTTTGGTTTTGCATAGAAGTGATTAACACGGTCCAAAGAACGGTGAAAAGAGGTGTTGAGTTTCTGAAAAAGGGTTTTTGTGGGATTGTAGAATGGAGATTTTGGAGAGTCTCTGTGAATCAGTTCAACACTGAAACCTTCTTTGAGTGGCTCAGTGAGTGACCTTGCATAACAGCAAGTGGTTGAGAATTTGAACAAGAGGAAGAAGATGCAGAAAATGTAAGAATGAAGGGCCATCTTTGTGTGATGAATGCAACTATATGGATGGATTTAGAAGAACACTGTATATATAGAGGTTCTGGAGAGTATTGATTGTACAAGAAAATCCCTTTGAATTCCATTGAACTGTTATAATTTAATGAAAACAATAATTTTTATTCAATGCATGAATGCTACAAAATGAAAATTGAAGAATTTTTTGTCCAATTATCACCGTTCATAATATGAAAAATAACTTACACTGCCCTTTCGTCATCTCCACTCACTCACTATAAACACTATCATTTAATTCATTTTTAGGTTATAGTTAATATGAGTTTGAGAAACTAACTGCATATAATGTCCTTTCTATTCTTCATTTTCGTCTCAACTTCTTTGAAGTTCATAATTTAGTTTGGGAAGATGAAAACTGAACTGAATTGAACATCCTTGAAAATTTAGAAGAACTATTTTAAGAAATTTGAGAAGAAACTTAGATTATTTGTTTTAAGAGATGGAAATGTGAAAGATATTTAAAAGTAATGTACGTAGATAATTTGATGGATATAAAATTTTAGATTATAATTTTACAGTGAAAATTAATATGAAATAAAATGTAACTATTGTTATTATTATTAATTAATTAATTAATAATAAGGATAATTATCATTATTAATTATTAATAACTACTATTATTAATTTTTTAATAGTTTTAATTTCATAATTTGTATTATTAGGATTATTACTATTAATCGGAAAAGAATTTAAATAAAAGTGAAAGAAATTTCCAATAATAATAAATTATTCTCTTTCAATCCATATTCTCACAAATAAACCCAAATCAATAAAAGCAATCTATCAAATAATTTACCTTCACTCTCTCGCAAAGAAATAAACTCTTTGAGTGAATGTTTAGAATTTGAAAACGTGCCACGGAATGATTAATGATTAAAGTAAAGGACAAAAACTCAGGGGGTGAGTTGATTCTATTTAAAAAACGATTTTCTTAAAAAAAAATTATAGAACTGAAAACTTATGTTTCTTAAAAGCAAATAAATAAAGTAACGAGAGGAAAAAAAAAATTCACGTTAATTTTTGTACAAGAATGATTAACTTTTTTTTACTAAAAATGTAAATCAGTTTATAAGATAATATACAGTTTACAAAATAATAATGAGAATGAGATTAGAATACATCTCTCTTACAAGACTAATATTTTCCTTTTGATCTACAAAAAAAATTGATAGCTTGATTCTCTTTGGTACAAATAGGGATGACAACGGGTTGGATAGTGTGGTATCCGAACTCGATCCGCATGTAAAAAAGTATATCCATATCTGTCGGATATCCGCATAAAAAAATTTTACGGATTTTTCTCAACCTGTGAATACCCGTTTCAACCCGTAATTTTTTTAAAAAAAATAATATTTTATGATTTTTTAAAAAATGTTTAAATTAAATTGAAAAAAAAAAACATATTATTTTGTTAAATAGAATTAGGATAAATGTTTAAATAATTATTTTATGAAATAGCCAAAAATCCAAATCATTCTTTTATTATTAATTTTTTTAAAATGGCTAAGATCTAAACTTTTTTTAAAATTTTCTTTCATAACCTAATGGGCCAAGTCCAAACCCTTCTTTTCAGGGTTTCTCCTTTTCCTCCCCATTTGGTACAGTGCAGGAGAAGTCATTGGCAGTCACTTCTTCTCCAGCGAAGAGTAACCCTCACACCGTAGCCAACTACTTCTTTCCCAAAGCTCGAACAATAACCCCACACCGTAGGCCACCAAATCTTTTTTCCTGTGAAAAATGAAACAGAAACGGAAAGAAAAAAGGGGAAGGAAACTCCACGAATGGGTGGCTGTTGGGATCCAAGAACAAGTCGAAATCGCTGATGATGATCACCGGAGAGAGCGCCAGTTACACGTGTTCGACAGCGTCAACGTGGTAGGCAACGGCTGCGACGTGTTCGACACCATCACCAGTTACGTGTGGCGGTAGCAATGCAAGATCTGTGTTTTAAGCGGCAGCAACGCGAGATCTGTGTTTTGAGCGGCAGCACCGTGAGACCCTACGACAGTGTCGTTCATCAACGTGACTTATGAAGGGTTAGAAGAAGAAGAAGAAAAGGTTGGCTTATGAAGGGTTAGAAGAAGAAGAAGAGGTTCAGATTTCTTGAGTTTGCGTTGTGTGTGACCCTTCAAAAGTAAAATTTAGGGTTTGCGGGTTCAACAGTTTAAAAAATAATTTAAAAGACTAAGGATAAAATTGTATTTTCATTTTTCTAACTGGGTAGCGGGTACCCGCGGGTGCGGATAGTGTGATATTCGTACCCGATCCGTTAACAGGCGGGTATTAAAATACCCGCTACCCGTAGGTACTTTTACCCACGGGTACTAAATACCCATAGTAGATTTTATCTGCGGATACCCACGGGTATGGGTTTTTATGCCATCCCTAGGTACAAACACACCACGAATTTAAACACATAAAGTGAAAGTTTTTCTTTCTTCAAACATCAAAACACTAGCTTACTTAAATACTCAGAGTATTTCTCAAAGTTCTTTTGCTATGTAATTGCTTAAGTAATCTTTCATGAACTATGAAATCTCTCAAGTGTTAGTGATAATCGATAATTTCAGACCGTTAAAAAAGAGTTTCATTTCAAGGATAATCGATTATCCCAAGTGGTAATCGATTATCTACGAACCTTAGTTTTTCATACTTTTAACGATAATCGATTATCCTAAGAGATAATCAATTATTGCCTAATTGAAGTGTTTCTTATATTTCTCGGGATAATCGATTATTCTTAGTAGTAATCGATTATTGTTGTAAACTTTCTACACTAAGAAGTAAATACAAGACTTCTTAGGTTACAAATGAAAATATAGCCTACTTTAATGAAATCTATAATCAAACACTTTAACATAGATTGTTGTAGTCATGTAAATTATTCTTTAAGTCTTTGAATGCATCATCATCAAAATCTCTCAAGGCTTCAACTACTAGTGCAACAAAGGGATACGACAACGGTTGTTTTGAGTCTATGATAGCGGTTGTAGAACCGATGTATATTCAGACGAGATACAAAGTCAAAGACTTTTGGTTCAAAAACTAAAACAAAAAGGTTACGATTTTATCTCAATTTGAAAAACCCAAATCAGTAAACTAAAAAAAATAAAAAAATTGGGCCTATTGCCTCGGTTCTGGTTCCAACCGAGGTCGTAGACCTTTAAAATTAATTAATTAAAGGGTATAAGGCCTCGGTTGGATCCAGAATCGAGGCAATAAATTATTTTTGTCTCAGTTTTTATCGGAACCATTGTCTGAAGTATGTTTTCTTTTTTAAAAAGAAATTATCATTTCTATAAACATTCCATAGCATATATACAACGCATACCCATAAACACAAAAATAGGCCTACGCACAAGAACAACTATTTAATGCGACTTTTGGTTTTCATAACTATATTATCTTTGAACAAAAAATTTTGAGTACTTTTTTAAACACATATTTGAGGAGAAAAATCCCAAGAGTCCTTAATTCAGATCAATATGAAGTTTAAAAAATATTTGCATTACAAATCTTAAAATAATCCTAACTTTCACTCTCGTTAATCGTTTTCCTATTATTATATATGCATTCGGCGTAGCCAACTAATCCTTCCATATCACCCAAAAAACGTTGTTTTTTTATTTTCGGAAATTTATTTTGCTTTTCAAAAACCTTGCAAAAACATTTAAAATAGATTGACTTTGAGTTTTGAGCTGAAATTTTTTGAGTGGTTTTCATGATTTTTTTGGACCTTCATACAAATTTTTAAGTCATTTGGAGATCATTTGAGCATACTCTCAAATTTACCTATACATATGAATAACTAACAAACATCCAAACGAAAACCTCAAAAATCTAAAATGAAACTAACCTTGAAGGTGGTTTAGTTATGCTAAAATGAAACGAAAAAATATCCAAAGAGCGCATGTGTGCAAAAATCAATCGGTCAAAACGAAGATACCTAAGCACTTAATCAACGTAAAATGGGAGGAAAAATGGAACAAATGTTGAAGATGATGGTCGTGAAGAAGACGAGAGAGTAGAGCGAGAGAGCAGCAATGCGCAGTTCATTTTCTTTTGATAATTTCGAGGAGTTAAAGCTCATTATAATTTTGAACAATTGAATGTAGATATGAGAAATCTACCTCATCGTCAGAGTCGTCTGACAAGTACTCAATACTATCTTGCATTAGGCAGAGATTTGCTTCCTTCTCTTGTTCTTCTTCATATTATGAGGAATCCAAGTCTTCCCAACTACACTTATCAATACTTGAGGTTTTGTAAAAGTTTACTAATTAAGTATTCTCTCATCACCTTAGTTTTGAATTGTACCATAATAACTTAATAACTTTTTTTAACAACTTTTTAATAACAGATTGTGTCACTATTTTATTGGTTTATATATTTGAAAAAGACTAATCACAAACTATTACGTAGACAATTGTAAAAAAATTGTAAAAAAATTGTTAAAAATACATTTTCCTTTTGAATTACTAAGTATCTTTTTCGTGTTTTGAATTAGTAAGTATCTTATTGGTGTTTTGAATTACTAAGACATTCTTAATATATTTGATATATTATAATTTTATGGCTGTTAATTGGCAGTTAAGAGAAAAAGAATAGTTGGCATTGTAAGTTATTTTCACTAAGCAATTATTGCTTACGAATAACAAAATATTTTTTTGATCTAAGAGAGAGAGAGAGAAAGCGCAAAGATAAGCATAAAATGAAAAAGGGTGTTGTTTCATCTACCTCCCATTTTCCACCCTCACCTCCCTAAGTTTCTACTTATTTTATTTTATTACCAAAATATCCTTTTTCTTTTACTTTTTTAACCTTTTTATTTTTTTTACATTTTTTTATTTTAGTTATTTACCAAGATAGTAACCATATCGTGGGCAAGGATTATACATTTGAGACAATGCAACATCGAAACCGACAGATGCTGAGTCCATTCCAGTGCACGTTGATCCTTGTCAGCTTTATTTTCTCAACTTTGGTTCAGATAAACTTAGCCATTTGTGAGACAAGGGTTTCTAAAGCCAGGGAAAACTTAAACTGATACAAAACAAAATGTGTTGTAAATAACATCAACTCCTGCAATCATATAGAAAATAAATCAAAAGAAAAACATCTGGAAAGCCTATTACTAGGTGCCACTCTTTTCAAGCTTTTCAATTTCTTCACGCTGCTTTCTCTCATCCACCAGCCGTTCTCTTTCAGCATCTTCATCTTCCTCAATCTCATTAAGAGCATCAAATTCCTTGGTTGTCGTCATTGCCTTCACTACAGGGTCTCTAAGCTCATATATTAGCTCCTCACCAACTTTGTACTCGTTTTAATCCTCAACTAGATACAACCGCTGGTCTGGACCAGAAGCCATGGGTACATCAACGGTGTCTTGCTCGAGACGGGTCTGGACCAGAAGGGTCTGGACAGAAGCAATGGGTCCATATTAGCCCTGTTTGACCAGAAGGGCCTTTGTTATTAAGTGGTTTCGCGGCAACCGGACTTGTGAGTGAAGGTTTCGATTTGGGGCTTTGCAAGAACTCTTCTTCTTTCCCAAAAATTTCTTCTGGTTATGAGGTTTCGTTGTAGGGGAAGCAACATTGTCATTCAAAATGTCAACCTTGGGGTTTTGTCGAAATTGGGTTTTCTAAAATTTAATTGGGGATTTCTGGGGTTTGATTCATCTGTTTTCTTTGCAGATTGGTGGTTGTAATTTAGTGTTTCTGTGATTTCAAATTGTTCTTGCAATTTGAGATTTGAAATTAGGGTTCATGAACTTGTTTCAATTAGGTGGTCGTGGTGATTCTGTGAGGGTGGTGATGGTGCTGCGCGAAGGAGATGCGCGTCGAATTTGTGATGAAGATGATGAGGGTGCGCGATGATGGCGGCGGCACTGTGCTTCTGCTCTTAGATCGTTTGATGATGGCATGATGATTCAATGGTGTGAAGGGAGTAACGTGCAATCCTCCCTTAAACGAATATGAGATCCTTCTACGGACCTTAACATCCGTTTAAGGTTAAACGGATGTCGACATTCGTTTCTATCTTAAACGGATCGGATGTTAACATCTGTTGACGGATCTCATATCCGTTTAGGGAGGTTTCACGGGTTGTGGTCGCTTATTCACGCACTTTTTGTTAAAGTTTTTATAGATACCATCACCACTTCAAGCAATGATTGAAATTTGTTCTTCTTAGAAAATTTTAACTTTAAAAATAAACTTTTATTAAAAGGATAAAATAGGAATAAAAAATAGAAAAAAGGATAAAAGAGGAACGAAGGAGGTGGAGGGAACAAACAAGGAGGTGGAGGGAGCAATCCCCAATGAAAAAGAGTGATATAAGATAATATGACATTCTAGAATTATAAATAAAGTTTTAATTTACTTTGTGTGAATTTGTTATATCACTTGTATTTTTTACAATTTTTATTTTTAAGTTTAATTATTCTTTCAATTTTAATTTTGGTTCAAAAGTATCAAGTTGGTTTTGTAATTTTTTTAATTTCAATTTAATGTTAATTTATGAAAAAATTGATGTAATTAAATCATTACAGTTAATGCTTGGGATGACAACGAGTTCAATGAGACACAAATAGTGTACTCGCAATCAGACCAAAAAAAATATACGCGTTAGCTGTCAGCTATCCGCACGAATATCCGTTTAAAAAATATCCATGAATATTTAAAAATTCGTAGATACTCGCAAATATTTTAAAAAATATACTTCTATAAATTATTAAAATAAAATTACAAAAATATATAAAATATAATATAAATTAAATTAAATACAAATTAAAATTTAATTCTAATTAAATTTAACCTTATAAAATATAAATTTAATTTAATTTTAATTAAATATAACTTAATAAAATATAAATTAAATTTTTATTTTTATTTTTTGCGGATAGCGAATATCCACAAGTATGGATAATTTAATACTCGCACCCTATCCGTTTATAAACGAGTATTACCCACTACCCGCAACTCGCAGGTAGTAAATACCTACGGGTACCAACTATCCATTATGGATTTTATCCGCAGATACTTGTGGATGCACAAATTTTTGTTATTTCTAATTAATGTTATGTTAAGATATGCTAAATATTCTATTAAGGGATATTAGGCAATCAAATATTGTGTTAATTATAATTTAGATATTATTTTAATTTGTGCAGATTTGTGCACCTGTCATTCCTTTAATAGATGAAGAATTATAGGATCCTTATATGTATATATATGGTACTCTACTCATTGAAATAATACTTCAGAATTATTCTTTAAACCTTTTAGGGTGTTGCTCCCTCCACCTCCCCAAGTGGTCCTGCACCTCCCCGCTATTTTAATTTATTTCAAAAATGTTCTTCACCTCCCTATTATTTTATTCTATTCCAAATGTACCCTACATCTCCCCACGATCCTTAAGAATCTTTCTCTTTCTCTCTCTACATTAATGGAACATTTACATGGCTCATTAATGGAGCATTTACATGACTCAAATTTGAACTTGTGATATATTTTAATTGATTGATATAACTTATATGTATGTTAATTGTTGTATTTCAATTTATGATTTGTTTTTTTGGTAAATTAGCTCACCCTTATATTTTTGTTTGTTTGTTCTTTTATAATGATCAACTTAATAGTGTCAGCAGAAAATAATGTTTTTATTGTCCAAGTGTTAACTGGTGATGGAGGTGAGCCTTATAACCGGACGTTTCATTGGTCTCTTATATTTTGAAAGAACTTTATTTCATAGGTCGTGGTTGCTCTGAGAACTGCGGCCTATTCCCTGATCTGAATAAATTTTAAATATTTAAGGGAATAGACCGCGGTTGGGCGCTGAACCGTGGCATATAGTTTGAAAAACATTTCAAAAATGTAATTTTCAATTATTTTTTTTCAGGAGAATAGGTCGCGGTTAAGTGGGGAACTGCGGCCTATACCTCTTTATTACCGCTGTTAAGTTTTGAACCGCGACATATTCCCTTTTTAGGTTAAAAAAATAAAAAACGCTGTAATAGTATCGTCTTCTTCACGAAACAGTTTTAGAAACACTGCATTGCTTCCACCGTCGATACGTCGTTGCTTCCATTTTCCAACGTTTTGCATCGTTTAAACTCAAATTTGTTCGGTTCATTTGCCATTTTCAACGTTGGGGAAGAGTTTTGACCGATCAGAATCGTCAATCTTCCACTTAGAAATCGTCCAGTTCCGACCTGCCATTCCTTTATGTCGTCCCAATCGTCTCTGTCGCGTCCATTCCTCCTCATTGCGCCCATTCCAGATATTGTCTTTGATGCCCTTTGTCGTTTTTGTTTTCTTCAACATGATTTTCGTTCGTTTTTGCATGATACCAATTACTATTGTTTTGGTAATCTAGACTTAGAAAATATGTAGTCATAGAAAATTTAGACAGAAAATTTAGAGTTATTAGAATTATTAAAATTATTAGAATTATTAGTATTATTAGTATTATTAGAATTATTAGAATAACATGTTTAAATTGAGTAATCACTATGTGAAATTAATGTTTGAATGATATGTATGAAATTGCAAGTTTGATTTTTAGTGTACCTTATCTTTTTATGTAATATTTAGGAATGAATTGAAATTGGATTAATTTACCACACATTAATGCTGAGTACGAGAGAGGGGTAGAGAAATTTATACAATTTGCACAACGTAATGAGGGTTCAAGTGATGATGAAGTGAAGTTTAGATGTCCTTATGTGAACTGTTTGAATGATAGAAAGTTGAACGCAACCCAAATTAGAGAACATCTTATATGTGATGGTTTCCTAAGATGCTATACAACATGGATATGGCACGCCGAAGAAATGCACTTTTCGATTGACTCCCAACTGAAAATGTTATTGATTCCACCATGGAAGAAGATCGATCGAATGAAGATAAATTAGAAGACATGATCCGTGATGTTGGCGCATAAAATTTTGCCAAAGCTCATGTGTATGGGACGATGTCGACTGATGCAAAAACACCTTTGTATGTCGGTTCAACTAAGTTCACACGTTTGTCAGCGGTGTTAAGGCTCATGAATTTGAAGGCGAGCAATGGATGGACCGATAAGAGTTTTACAGAATTGTTGACGTTGTTGAATGAAATGCTGCCAGATGGAAATACACTACCCACTCGTAATTATGATGCGAAGAAAATTCTTTGTCCAATGGGTATGGAGTATAAAAGGATACATGTTTGTCCCAATGACTGCATTTTATATAGGAAAGAGTTTGAATTTTTGACAAAGTGTCCAAAATGTGGGTTATCACGATACAAGTCAAAAAACAATAGTGAAGATAATGGTCAGATAGAAAAAAATGGATCTGCTTGGAAAGTAGTATGGTACCTTCCAATAGTGCCCAGACTTAAGCGTTTGTTTGCGAATCCCAAACATGCTAAAAACCTTAGATGGCATGCATATAGAAATTAATGTTTGAATCATATGTATGAGAGACGGTGTTGGTAGCTCGTGTAAGAGTGTTTAAGGCAGCGACTATTGTTCATGGTATGGAGCTATCAGAGGATGAGGTGAAGGTCTCAGTAGACGACATTATCATACCAGATGCCTCAGTTCCTCTGCCCACAGATGAGATTTTCACTGTGGCACATGCATTTCAGTGTTTTATTGCGTGGCCTAAACATTTGGTTGGTTCAGTTTCTGACCCCCCAGTATGGAATTCTACTTTACACTTCACAATTTTAAAGTGTACATGTTATTGATGTCAAAACTTATCTTATTTTTCCATGTAACAACAGACGCAGGCACATGAGAAGATTCCTCTATCTGAGGACGATCCTCTTAGTTCATTACAGCTACTTGCTGACATCGTTGAAAATAAGTCTTTGGAGGTTGAATATGATGCTAATGTATTTGGGAGAGGCTCTGAGGTCCCAATATACTTACATAGCCAAGATGTCAAAGAGCTTGCGTCGGGAACAAAAGAGTTGAATATTACAATTATTCAACTATGGATGATGTAAGTCTATGAGCAATTATTTATATATAAAATTGATTTATATATCAAGTATACTTATATCAAAGTTAATTTTTGATTTCAGGTATATGTTTGGGATCAATAACAACTTGGGGTACTCTAATGATTATGGGTTCATTGATCTCCAATCCATTCACGAAACAAATGATTTTGAACAGATCAACACACATCTTACAAGAAGATTTGCAAGCGGTAAGAAAATATTTTTTTTGCCTTATATATCTTGGTAAGTGAACATTTTTAACAAAATAAAGTTTCATATGTGATTTTAATATATAATAATTAAGTTATTATGAATTTCAGGTGTCATTGACAGCTTGTTGTTATTTCTATACAGGAGAACTATGCTTTGTGGTTATGCTCATTACACAAGTCTCCTCCCACAGATCTAAGACAAGCAGTTGATTGGTAAGAACCTCAATGTTTGGACTTTCTTTGTTATATAAATGAACGCTAAAACCCTTTTTTTATATATATAGTTATATTCCAACAAGTATGATGATGGTTGAAAGATCAATTGGTAACAATAGAAAGATTGCATGGATTTCTCTCAAGGTTTGACATATGCTAAAGTCATACTTTCTTATAATTGTTTTGTTTTAATGTTTTTCACTAACTATTTACAATTGTGATGATATATTGTAGTGTAACAGACAAAAGGGGTCATATGAGTACGTATACTATGTAATGTATTGGATGACCCACATTGTTCGTTCTCATATTACAAGAGGCTGGGAAACGGTAATATTTAAATTTAACAAATTTTGATTTTCTCCAACATTTGGAATTCATATACACTAATTAATATCAATTGTCTTGTGGAGAGATTCAAGACTACTACATCAATTCCTGATAAGCCACTTTCATTCATGAGGAAAGCTGCTGCAAAATATTTAGTTAGATTATATAATAGTTCTTAATTATTAGATTTAAAATACATTTGAACATGTTGATTAATAGTTATTAGATTTTGTACTTTATGTGATGTTAAAATACATTTGGACATGTTTGATCTGTTAAAATTGAATCTGTGTACATATTTTGATTTGCATGTCTGTTTTTGTGATGGTGGATATCACAAAAACAAACCTGCTATTAAAAAAAATTCCAGAAGAATATACCGTGGTTGTGACCACAACCGCGGTAGAAAGTTACGTTTTTTATTATTTGTTTTTAAAAAGCCTTTTGGCCGTAGTTGTAGCACGAACCGCGGTTTATTCCATATTTTTTACTGCCGTTTAAACCGTGGCTTATAGTTAAACGATTTTTTTTTTTTAAAAAAAAAAGAATTTGGGCCACGGTTATAGTATGAACCGCGGTCTATTCCCCATCTTTTTATCGCGATTAGAACTGTGACCTAAAGTCCGAAACTTTTTACCACGTCTAGATGTGCCGCAGTTTATAAATCGCAACGTATAGTGAAAAGTAACCGCGGTCGTTTCCCTTCGCTGCTGCTACCGCGCAACATCAGTATATGAGTGTCATACAACATATTAATAAAACACGTCCAACAACTAGACCATATCAAGCTCCGCATACTCAAGTTTAAATAATTCGTTTAATTAAGACTACGGATTTTGAATTGGTATTGATTGAAAAAAGAAAACATTTATCACACTTTGTTACTTTTGTTTACAAGATGAATTTTAATATTAAATTATTCTGTTAAATAATATGATGTCAAATTGTTTTTAACAGAATTGTTATATTTGATTTTGTATATTCACATTTTCTCTACACTAATTTTTTAATTTTATTCAATAATTATATTCTATTTTAACATTTTTCTTCAAATGTTAATTTTAGTAATATTTTGTAATTTATTCCTTTAGTCATTAATATTGTAATTATTATTAATTCAATTAATAATTATATTGTATTCAACCTTTTTAATTATTATAATTATTATTTAATAATACTTATATATATATATATATATATATATATATATATATATATATATATATATATATATATATATATATACACACACATGTATATGTGTATATATAATTCTCTTTTTTTTCTATTTTAACGTAATATCTATATCCATAAAAAATATTTACAATTAAATTTATAGAGATTATTTATATTTAATTTTATATTTATAATAATAGTTTTATTATTTTTTATTATAATAAAAAAAGTAAACATAAATGCATCTATTACAGTTTTCACTAATATATATTAAATCATTTTAATATTTATATTATAATGTCCTAACTTATTTTTTTTATGTGCATGTCACATTCATTTTAAGATCTTGCTAAAAGAAAAATCATTATTTTTTTTTACTTCTCAATTTGAATTATTTATTTAATACATGAACCTCAACAATTCATTAATAAGAATCAATCATGGAGTGCAAAATATCATTGATCCTAATTAATACCACTAATATAATTCTAAAATTGGGAGTTATTTTGTGCCTATATAAGCATGTTTGGCTTTGCTTAAAAGACAATATAAATTTAAGTTATAGACAACGTTTTGATATAGTAGAACGTTGAAAAGAAGTTATGGCAAAAAATGATATAAGAAATGTTGGTGTTGTTGTTGTGATAATGATGATGTTGTATTTCTCAGAAGCAACTAAACTTTCATGTCCTGTTAGATGTGCGATAAAATGTCTTGCAGCTACTATTGTTTATCCAATATGTTTGGAGATTTGTCTTGCAAAATGTATACACCTGTCTAAAGAAGCTTCCGAGTGTATTACTCGTTGTGGGGTTAACAAGTCCATAAACATCAAAATTGGTATTCAAACTCTTACAACATTGATCTCATATTTTTCATATTTCAGTTAATATGTTTATTTATATTTCTAATGATTTATTTTGTACGTCAGATGGTAGCGGTGCTGTGTCTGAAGTGATGGATTCTTGTCTACAGAAGTGTTCAACCATTTAGTATATATTTTCCTTGTTGGAATATTCATGAATAATTAATAAAATTGTTGGTTGTAATGATATTCGTCCATGATGTAATAAGGTGTTTGAGGTTGGGAAGTCTAAAACAAATAATAAATTTTTTTATTTAAATGTTTGAGTTTTTTTTTTTAAAAATTTTCCATTAAAGTGTCATAATTAACTTAATTTAATATTTGTTTTTAAATTAATAATAAAGTTAATTTGTTTATCTTTGTTGATATATTATTGATTTTAAATAATTTTGGTTAAACCCCTTTGAAGGTCCCTATTTACGTAAGTTTTTCCCAGTTTCATCCCCGTCTTTTTCTTTTTCTCAATTTGATCCTTTATAGTGAATAATTGACTCAATTAAGTCCTCGCCGTTAAATGAACTTAACCCCGTCAAATTTTTGCTGACTTGTGAGGGTGATATGGTTATTATTTAAAATGTGGCTTGCTCATTGCATCATACGTGGTTTTATAATATTTTCTTGTATTATCATATTTGATCACACTTAAAATATTATTTTTAAATTCTATTTATCTTATTTTTAATAATACTTTTCTCTTTGCAACAAAGTTCAGTTAGAACCCATCTACCATTGCAGGTCACTTTAAAGGTGGAAACCACCATAAACAATTTCAAATCCCAAACAAAAACACAACCAGATCAAGAAACAAGATTTTTCAAACCAGAATTCGAACCTCAAACTTAATTTGAGAAACAAGATCACAGCTCCTAAAAAGAATTCTCAAACCAAAAATCCCAATTTTAACATAAAAACCCTAAATTCCCAATTAGCGATTCTGGAAATCCTAAACCCCAAAATTTTCATTTCGTAACCATCAAGAATCACAATCGTGCCTTTGCTTTAGAAGTTGATTCGTCATCCTTAGCTTCAAAGCGACATTTGAAGATTTTGGGTACCCACATGGAGTTTCTGGAGTTTCTGGGAGTTTACTTTGAATTATGAAGAATTCAATCATCTTTGCCGCTGCTGTGGGTGGCCTCTAGAGGGTTACAGACAGAGTTTAAGAAGAAGAAGGCCATGGTGGTTCTGGAGCATCGACGGAAGTGGTGGTGGCTGCGTAGGGATGGCGACGTCAGGCCGACTTCTCTCAGTGTGTTTCTTGAGGTGGAATGGCAGTGCGACAACAACACATTTTATGGTGCGGCAGCAGAAATTGAAGGAATGGTGATGGATTCGCCGAGGAACCACCGAGCTTTATTTTTCGATAGGAGGGTTCTTCCTCCGTTTGCCAATTTTTCGAAGGAATGGTAATGGATTTGCCACTTCCATCTTGCCTCTTCAAACACTGTGAAGAACCCACTGTTTGCCAATTTTAATCCATGAAGAACGAACCTAAATTCCTAATTCCTCACACCTTAAATCCATCATCAAATCCATTCAGAAAATTGCATTGCAATCTTCAACAACAACGACAAACCCTAAATCTCTTAATTTTCCTAAATTTATAAAATTTGCAGCTTTTAAAAATGTTTCAGAAATCCCAATTATTATTTAAGAAGATGCCACGTAGAAGGTTTGATTAACAAAAACCACGTATAACCGTATCAGCAAGCCACGACTGAAATAACATCCACTTCACTCTCACATGTCATAAAAAATTTAACATCGTTAAGTTTATTTAACGGCGAGGACTTAATTGAGTCAATTATTCACTATAAAGGATCAAATTGGTAAAAAAAAAAGACGGGAATGAAACTGAGAAAAACTTACGTAAATAGGGACCTTTGAAGGGGTTTAACCAATAATTTTTTATTATCTTTAGTCTTGAAAAACTTCTTTCTATTAAGGTAATTGATACTAACATTATTCTATAAGTTATATATACACTTGAAAAATAATATATTATTTTTATATAATTAAGATTATTAATTAGTTTATCACTTTTTAAATTTATAATTTCTCCTAAGATATTTAATTATAAAAATAAATTAAATCCATCAATGTTTCAATATGGGTTTGTTTTAAATTTTCAAATAGCTTTATCTTGCGATGTTATTGTATTTTATTTGTTCGGTTTCTAAAGTCTTTTGTTCATCTAATACTTCTTGGATAACACCTGCAGAAGGTATTTTAATGTTAAAGTTTGTAGGTCACCGATGAAAGAATATTAAATATTAAATGCAGTGATGCATGTTTTAATAACCACACTTTAGACTTTTATTTATATTTGGTGTTATAAACTTTTAACTTTTTACCAGTCTTATCATGATTCAATCATACATTAATAATTGTTAGTTGGTTTATTCATTGTTGTTATTTGTTAAGTGCGAATCTAATCTTTATTTTGTAATTGATTGATCGACCTGTTAGTTGGTCAGTCAATTGGTTGATTGACAACAATCTAACTTATTAACCAAAAAGATATGTACAACATAATTAAAATCCAAGTAATGATCATGTTTTAAAAAATTTTCAAGATTCAAACATTTTTTTTCAAAAGTGTGCATAGTGACTTTATTTTTTAAACACTAAATAAAAAGCAAAATATATCTTCATATATTTTAAATTATTTGAATATTATGATTACATTATTTACACAACCAATTCTAAATGATTCTGGAAGAGATTTTAAAATTTCATTCTCAACACTTCTATTAAATTGTTTTTTTTGTGCTTTTAATAAATTTAGAGTCCGTATCCATTTCAAAAGCAATTTATTTGACAGAAATCATTCTTAATTCTTCAATAGCTTCATCATTATGCATATATTTTGATGGTAAGTTCTAAGTAATTGCAAATAAAATGTCAAATCATACCAAATATTTATGCCTAACAAAAATTCAAAGTTTTCTAACTCAAGTTTTTCTAAAAAGAATTATAATTTAAGTCAAGAAGATTTTAACTAATTGAATATCACATTAATATAATTCTAAAATATTCATTAAAGAATTTGAGTTAGAATATTTAAGAAATTAGTTAATATT
The DNA here is from genome assembly GCA_036885675.1 of Vigna mungo. NCBI lineage: Eukaryota > Viridiplantae > Streptophyta > Magnoliopsida > Fabales > Fabaceae > Vigna > Vigna mungo. Next base: position 15,592,514 of record CP144693.1, on the reverse strand, counting down.
CGTTTTTCAATTAGTTAAAATATCACATTAAAATTCGTTCTTCATATCCAATATTTAAGTATTCTCTCGTCACCTTAGTTTTGAATTGTACCATGATAACTTAATAACTTTTTTTAACAACTTTTTAACAACAGATTGTGTCACTGTTTTATTGGTTTGTATATTTGAAAAAGACTAATCACAAACTATTATATAGACGATTGTAAAAAAATTGTTAAAAATATATTTTTCTTTTGAATTACTAAGTATCTTTTTCGTGTTTTGAATTAGTAAGTATCTTATTGGTGTTTTGAATTACTAAGACATTCTTAATTTATTTGATATATTATAATTTTATGATTGTTAATTGGCAGTTAAGAGAAAAAGAATGTATGTTCTTTTAATATTGATAATATAGTCTTTTTCTAAGATATGAAGAACGAATTTTAACTAATTGAAGATTCTAACTCATAAGTTTTTCTAAATATTCATTAAAAATTTGAGAAAAAACAAGACAAATTTTATATTTATATTGAATATGAAGAACGAAAATAAATATACTTTTTTTTCTTCAAAAATAAAAATATATAAAGAATGAAAACGAATATATTATATCAAAAATAAAAATAGTATAAAACTTTATCTAAGAGGATTAATATAATCAAATATCCAACCCATTTGTAAAAACAAAAAAAAAAAGCATTTAAGAGTCATATGTAGAGAGATGACGAGCACTAGGGCAGTATAATATTCGTATGCCTCTTCAAAACTCTAAACTTTGTACGTTTATAAAACGTTATATTTTTAACCTATATTATTAGATAATAAATTTATTTGCGTCATTCACAATTAATTTGTTACTAAGTATTTATACCATGTCTAACTTCTCATATTCTTTAAAAGTTGAGGTATAATACTGTTTAAATATCTGTTTCGCTTTTTGAGATATCTTTTAAAGATAAAATTAAGACGAAACTTTAATTTATAAAATAGATAATACTTCATATGTGGTTATTGACTTTAATAGTATAATTTGATAAACTTAAGATCGGAATAGTATAAGATTACGTGATTCAAAAATATGTAAACATAATTATTGATTAAATATTAAATATCTTAAGATTAAATAAAAGAAAATAACAAAAGAAATTTGTTAAAACAAGACTGTTTAAGGATCTTTTATTTTAAATTTTAACAAAATTTATTGAAGTAGTGTTTATCAAAACGATCATCAAAGATAATTCGCGAAATGTTATATTACTAAACACTATCCTAAAGGATACAGAGAACAAAATATTATAAATGTTGTTGTAAACGGATTATCCAAAACACTATAAGTAAACAATTTAATTGTTTAAATCTAATGTAGGATTAGTTCATATTGTTTGTTGATTCATAAAGACATTAAAAAATATAAAAACATAATAGGAATGTTTCCTTAATGTTTTTGTTTGACGAATTGGAACAACAACATAATTTTCTCTATAGAAGCACAAAAGCATATGACACTATACAAAAAGACTATAACTCTATCAAAAGTCAACGTTTTAGTGCAACGAATTTTTTTGAAGTTATATAAATTCAAGATTGCATGAAGAAAGAGCAATTATTGCACATATTTTTACGCTACTAAAATTAAATCTCTCTTTTTTTCTTTTTTTGTAGTGTGTCGTCTAACTTTGAACATACTTCTTGTAACAAATTTTTCATATTCGATCAAATATTTTTTAAGAGAATTTTTCATCTATATTTATTTTAAAAACACATAATTGTTTTCAGATAATTAAAAGTGATATATATAAAACACTTGTTTTGTTTATCTCAGAAAAAAAAAAAACTCAATCGTGAGAAGACTACCTATTCATCGACAAAGTCTTTTCTAATACATGTGTGAAAGAGAAACAAATCAAAAAATCTTTTAAAAATAAAATTGTAATTTCCACTGAAAAATTCCTTAAGCTATTTCATCCCGATCTATTTGGTCCTACAAAAACTATGTTTGTAAATGGTAAATGCTATGAACTAACGACTGTACTAAATGAATGTGGGTAACCCATCAAATGAAGCTTTCGATGCTTTTAATAAACTCTGCAAACATTAATTAGAAGTGATGACAGTAAAAAATTCTGACATTAACTAGAATTTCTCAAACATTAATGTTAAAATATTTGTGATTGCCATCAAATTTGTTTGTCCAGTGCAAGCTGTTAAAGATGTAGCTAAAACACTTAGAAAAAATGATTGGATTCAACGTAGATCCATGCTGTAGAAATCCAAAGTGGACTTTGCCTGGATCTTACGGTTCAAAATAAAACTACTAGTCATCCAAAAATTTAATAAATTAATTGGTTATCTCTCCGCTAAAATATATTAAATACAACATGCTTCATTTTTTGTGTTGTCTTCTTTTTATTGGCGGGATGATGATATTTGACAATTCTTTTTAATAACTTTTTGAAAACAGGATACATGTTATTATTTTATTAATATGTTTGAATTTATATTTTAAAAAATATTTGAAACGGATCAATCATAAACTGTCACGTTGTAAAAAAATTGTTAAAAAAGAATTGTTAAAGATACTTTTTCTTTTTTCGTTAATAATGCCCTTGCCACGTGGATTTATGTCACAATTACACACTTATTTATGGCATAATTATCATAATTTCCGTTGATCTTTCAACTCCGTATTTTGTAAAGTTGGTGTTAACTATTTGACAGTGACATTTTTCTTTTAGTAGATGTTATTGTTTTCATTATAACTACAAATTCATCCATAATTAGAATTTTTTTCCTCTCTTTTACAAATTCATAATTTTATTTTGCTTTCGTGGGTTGCGGTTTAGCCCATCATATTAGCTTTCATAAGAAAAAAAAACTAAAACATATTTTTATTAATAAAATAAATTGAAAGAAAATATTGTATGAATGTATTTATTTCCAACATTTTACATTTATTTCTAGTTTACTAAATATCTAAAATTTTATAAGTTAGCTTGAAAACTTTGAGAACATGCTACTTTATAAATAGAATTATTTTACATTAAAATAACTATATATATTAAAATGTGATAAAATATATTAAAATAACCATATATACATACTAAGAAATTATTATTAGATTATATGTGAGGATAAAAATCAAGATAAACTATATATTTAAATAATGATAATAGTAACCCTAAAAATTGTTTTCCAATTATATCCATCATAATCATTCCAAAGAAAACGAGTCTATTGGTTCTATAAATAGAAGGCATTGGTAAGAGTTATGGAGAAAGAAAGGCATAAATGAGAACTAAGACTTATCTTCTCTGTCTTGTATCTCTTGCTATTGCTACACTTTTTGGCAATGGCACTGCAACTGCAACTCAAAGTGTGAAGCCAAGCCATTATGCTTCAACATTCAACAGAACCCTATTTCCTTCCACTTTTATCTTTGGTATAGGTTCTTCTGCTTACCAGGTATTTTACTCGGATCATGATATTTTAACAACTTTTTTTAATAATTCTTTTACAGTAAATTATGTATTACTATTTTATTGATTTGTATGTTTGAAACGAAATAATCACAAACTGTCATATAAACTATTGTAAAAAGTTATAAAAAAATATGTTAAAAGATATATTTTTTACTCAACCACATAACACTTCAATTTATTACAACTAACATTAATTTTTAAGAGTTACTCTTATATATTAAGTTAGCTACTGTAAGATTATTTTTTAGAAAGAAACAAATGTATTTATGTCGTAATTTTTAAAATACTCAGTTAATATTTCAGTAAATTCTAAATGCTAATATTCTAGTTTATTCCAAAAGTTGAAATAGTACATTAAAATTCATGGACGACCTTTCTTTTTTTTCTTCTCACCGAAAGATTCGTTAAATCATTTAAAATTTATTTTTAAAATATAAATTTAAATAAAACAATCATGTCAAAAACAAATCTAACCTTATAAGTAAAAATATAAATCTAAAAATCAAGCTTTATACTATTGTTCAATTATATTGCTTTATGCATGAGTATTTCGGAGCAAGTTTATCTATCGTTAACATGAATAATTAAATTGATTATATATATTAAAAATACTTGGTTTGTAATGTAAATATCTGTGTACACACTTTTTTTTTATCTTATCTCTCACTCTCGTACTTCTCATAAAAGAAGAATTAATTGTTGTTGACTTTTTTTTATATATTTATTTCCATTAAATATAAGATCTACAATACGTACCAAATATTTAATAAGATGTCAAGAGATGTTCACAAAAAATCTGAAATGTTCCTAGATAATAAATTTTTGTTTAACAGGAGTCATACATAAATGTATTTTTTTATTTTATTTTCCAATTATTTCTAATTAAAAATTATTCCTTCTTTTAAAAGCTAACTGTATTCCACTATTTTAAGCTGCATAGTTTTAGTCACCTCTGTATAAAATGCTTCTAGTTAATTGACATTCATCGTTTAATAAAAATGTCTGTATTTTAATGTTTTAATAACAGCAAAGTATACTGCGAAATTCATGTTTCTATTAAACATTCAATGTAAAATTAAATAACAGTATAAAATAGTAAAAAAAATATAATCAAGAAAACTATTAAATTATCAAACTAGAATTCATCGGAGGAGGATATGTAATTAAATTGAAAATTAATAGATGCGTCAAGTTAACGATATTTTTGTTATTTTATAGTTTATACTTAGTTCTTAAGTAATTAAAGCGATACACGATTTTTTTGTAAAGCTTCGTAAATAAATAAAAAATTGAAAATAAATATTCTTAGGAAATTAGAAAAATACGATATAATTTTGTTTAGGAGATTATTGATCAGATTTGAATCCGTTGATATTAGAAAATAAATATTTATAATAGCTATGTGATAAAAGTATGTGCGACATCAAAGGTACAGAGTTTAAAAAGGAGTTTTTGACGATTATAATTACAAAAATATACTTTAACATGACATATTTTCTTTTATATTCAAGTAATACGGTAGGTCTCACCTTTTTTAATATTTATTAAAACTTTGACGTCATTTATTATGGTAGGTGTCACAGACTCAACAGAACTGTCCCCATCTACTTTAGTTTGTCGTAGAAATTAATGGATGGATGATCTGATAGTAATCCGATAATGGAATAAAATAAAAAATTTGTATAAATTTTATTAAGATAAAAATTTTAAGTTTAACTCAATTATATAAAACCTACTTGTAATATGAGGTTTACATATCATTTATATATTATAAATTGATCTTATTTCTGATTGACCTGAGACTTCTAATATAACAGTGATTATTAAGGTAAAGTAACGTGGTTTGTTAATTACTCAGACAGAAGGAGCAACAAATGTAGACGGAAGAGGACCAAGTATTTGGGACACCTTCACTAAAGAGCATCCGGGTTAGGGTTACCATCTTTCTTTGAATTTCATTCATGTTTGACAACTTCTTTTAAATAATTTTTTGACAACAGAACATGTGTCATCATTTTATTAGTCTGTTTGAATTTATGTTTAAAAAAAATATTTGAAACGAGCTAATCATAGACTATCACGTATACGTTGTCAAAAAGTTATAAAAAAAAGTTGTTAAAAAGACTTTTTTTCTAACTTACCTGCCAAACTTACGTGACTTTCTTTCTTTTTGTTAAACACTCCAATACGACGTATTTATGTCAGAGACTTTTTTCCTCTCATGGAAAACGATATCTCATACAATACTACATCTTTTACCAGTTTACGTAAGATTATTTAAAAACTATTATATTTTATTTTATATAATTTAAGTATTTTATGAATTTTATTACAATGTCAATTAATGTAAATATTTTTTTCTTTTGTTCCGTATTGATAATAACAATGTATAACTCTAGAAAACCATAACTTTACTTATAATGTTTATCTGTTGAAACTGTAATCCATATCAATTTTCTGCTTATCTTCATAGTTAACAAAACTTTAAAATATATTTAACTTAAAAAAAATTACCAAAAGTGTTTTTAAAGACATGTGAATGTATTTTGAGTTCATACATGTGTATCATATATTTAACCGTGTATATTTTTAATTTGAATATAAATTATAGTTTATAAATGTGGATTATTAAAATAATAATATTTTATAATCTTAATTTTTAATATTTACCATGCACTAAATATAAACATATAAACAATTCATCTTTCTTTCTCTCTCTCTATTTTTTTTGTTATATTACTTATATTATATCAATGTTATAGTATTTACACTGTTATTCTATTTTATAAACAAAAATAAAAAAATATTCAATATTAAATCAAATTAATTGTACAAGTCATAAAATAAAAACTGTCAACTCATAAAATATATATCAAATAAGCCTAATGGTATAGCATATAAAGTATTAAACTCACACAAAAGTACAATAAAACCAAGAAAATAAATCGATATTGTATATAAAATATTGTCTGTTTTTTGTGTGTGGTGTGATCAGAAAAAATTTGGGATCACAGTACTGGTGATGTTGGAGCTAATTTTTATCATGGCTACAAGGTACATATCTTCCCTTAAATTTCACCATTTTGAGTCATAACAGTGCTAAATAAGCATCACCTACGTTGTATAATTTTCCATCATTAAATGTCACTGTTAATATGTTGCAGAGTGACATAAAATTGGTGACAGAAATTGGGATAGACTCTTTCAGATTCTCAATCTCTTGGTCAAGAATATTCCCCAGTAATATATAACTCAAATTAAAATCTTCTTCATCTTAAATTATATATCATGGATATTAGATAAGCAAAAACAAAAGTAATAATAATATGATATGTTACAATTGAATTTCTCACTGCAGAAGGCAAAGGAACCGTTAATCACTTGGGTGTTAAATTCTACAATAATCTCATCAATGAGATTATATCAAATGGTAAAGCTGGTCATTTTTTATTATTATTTATAACTATTATATTGATATTAATTAGAATTTGTGAGATCATATATATTTTGTAAAACTTTTTTCACCCTATTCATTCCTTCTTGTGTTTCCTCCAATTTAGCTTCTTATCATTTTATTTTCTTTGTTTTTACAAGGTTTAATACCTTTTGTCACTCTTTTCCATTGGGACTTCCCACAAGCTCTTGAAGATGAGTATGGGGGATTTCGTAGTCATAAAGTGGTGTGAGTAACGATCTATAAACACACTAAGCAATATATACTTTCTAACAATTATAAAACCCTAATTAACCTTGAATTTGCAATTAACTTAGTTTGTGGATTGATAATTAGGGAGGATTTTCGTAAATATGCTGACTTTTGCTTCAAGAGCTTCGGAGATAGAGTGAAACATTGGGTGACTCTGAATGAACCCTTATCATATAGTCTGAATGGTTATAATGGTGGAACCTTTGCACCAGGTAGATGTTCTAAGTACGTTGGAAATTGCAGTGCTGGTGACTCAGCCACTGAACCCTACATCGTTGGACACAACCTCTTACTTGCTCATGAATCTGCTGCCACCTTGTACAAGACAAAATACCAGGTTATTTAGCTTCAAAAACATTTTCCTTACTTGGGAGAAAAGTAACGTTTCCTGTTTTTTGCTTGTTTGAATACTACTATCTTATCCTGTTAGGCTCATCAAAGGGGACAAATTGGGATTACCTTACCGACTCACTACTTTTTGCCGAAATCTAACAGTGCTGCTGATGAAAGAGCTGCAAGTAGAGCTCTAGACTTTTTCTTTGGTTGGTATGTGTTTCTCATAATAAAATATATCGGAAGTCTCACATGAGGTAAGATCAATCTACAATGATGAAAAATTTCTCAGGTATGCTCATCCGGTTACATATGGTGACTATCCTGAAAGTATGAAATCTTTAGTGGGTGCTAGACTTGCTAAATTCACAAAATCTGAATCTGAAGGCCTAAGAAAATCCATCGATTTTCTTGGTGTGAATTACTACACCACATATTATGCAGAAAATGCTGCACCAGTCACCACCAACAGGACCTTCTACACAGATATGCTAGCCACCCTAACTAGTATGCACACATATTTCAATACTATGTGAATTACTGTCTTTATAATATATTTTTTAACAGTGAACTGACAAACACAAGCAACAATTTTCTCTTTATTTATAGCTGAAAAGAATGGTGAAGCTATTGGAACCCCGGTGCGTAGAGTAAATTTTCTCTTGGACTAATTAAACTAAATTAATGCTATTTAATTTTAGTTATAGTCCATAATGCACACCATGTGAAAATAGTATATTTCCATTCATGAAAGTGATTGTAACATTTCTGAATCATAACATACACTTGTCAGAAAATCATCATGCAGTTGCAGTGAACATGAATTTGATGAAAATTTTTATGCAGACGGATTTGGATTGGCTCTTCGTATATCCGAAGGGAATTAACTATCTTATGGTATACATAAGGGACAAATACAAGAATCCAAATATTTACATCACTGAAAATGGTAAATACTACCCAGTTAATTTTCTGTTTTTGTTATTAGATAAGTCTATAGTGATCATCCCATCATAAAATATCTACATGTTTAGGCTTTAGCATAAAACCAAAATTAGGTTCTTCTTTGTCTATGATACTTAACAGAAAGTGATTAATTGATAGGTTTACTCAGAAGTTAAGATTATTTGGTTCTTAATTTTCTTGTAGGTGTTGCTAAAGCAAGGGATGATTCAATACCAGTGGATGAAGCCTGCAAGGATGGTATCAGGATTAGTTACCTTATTGGCCATCTTCATTTCCTTCTTCAATCCGTCAAGTGAGAATTTAACTGCAAGTTAAGCATATTTTGTTCATATTGAATTGCTAGTTGTAGTAATTTTAGTTTTCCTGCAGGGAAGGTGTTAATGTGAAGGGATACTATGCATGGTCATTTTCAGATAGCTTTGAATGGGATGCTGGTTACACAGTTCGATTTGGACACATATATGTGGATTACAAGAACAATATGAAAAGATACCTAAAGTTCTCTTGTTTTTGGCTGAAAAAGTTCCTTCTCAACTGATCCAAATTTGTGGTTCATTTGGCATTCCTCGTTCTTTTTCCTGTTTATTCCCTACTTTTCACTGTGATGTAATCAATATAGATCGTTGTTATCAAATACAAATAATTCTTAATGGCGTGTCAAAGTAAAATACATCTTCTTCATCACATTTAGTCATCGTCTCATCTTTATCATCGCTCAACATCCGTAGAAGAAAAACTAGGCTTAGTGTGTCTGTCAAATTGCTAGTGGTAGACCAAGCAAGAAGAAAATCAAACATACCCTGATAGATATGAGACACAATACCAAATGAGAGATGAACCCAATCACAGGATTGAACCCAATGCTTTCAAGATCTTCTCTACAACTCGATTGGCATGCATTGACTTCTCGTTTCTGTCAAACTATATAAAAAATTGATATTATTCTCTACCAAAAATTTTAAGACAATAAAATAATGGGTTTTTATCTTTATATAAGCATGTGTTTCAAAAAATAATATTACTAAAAGATTATCTTTTGAGAATGTTAAGCTTTTTTTTTTCTATGAAATTGTTTATTTGGAGATAAGAATTTGATTAAACTCAGCCATCTAAACCTGAATCCATATGTTGCATTTATGAAAAAAAAATTCCGATCGCAGAGTTTATATCTTAATCAGACATCAATTTTAAAATCCATATGTTTGCCTAAAAAAATAATAAAAATAATTCACATATAATTCAAATACAGTATTCCTAAAATTAATTTGATTTAAATACAAAATGAATTACATCTTAAACTACATAATAAAATATAAAGTAATGCTGGAACATGACATACAAACATAAAATTAATATTTCAATTGTTCCCTCTTTCATTTTATCCGTGGTTATAACATGGAAACAAATAATTAATTTACTTCATTATAAATAGTAAAAAAAAATTATAATACATTAAAAAAATCAATTCAAGCTTTAAAAACAATTGATTCTACTTTCCTATCTTAAATCCAAGTAATTAATTCTACTTTGGATTGTATAATTAATGCATATTGTATTCTAAGACAATTTTAATAATATGGGCCATACTAAATTGGTCCAAAGGCCCAAAACACGTTTGTATGAAAAAAATTTCACGGCCTCGCATCTCCATAAATTCTTATATTTTGAATTGCACTTATTAAAATATATATTTTGTATGTCAAAATTTATAGTATGAAATGTTTCTATTTAATTTTATATTTTAAACTATAATTTCTTTTACTTCACATAATGTAGAATTTGAAATATAAAAAATGCATTTTAAATTATACAATTCAAAATATATTTATATTTTAAATCATACAATCTACAATAAAAAAAATTATTTTATATTATGAAATATAAAATTTAAAATATAAAAAATTATATTTTATATTGTACATCTTAATATATAAAAAGTTATTAGCTTGCATATTGAAGTTATGGTGATCCAAAAAGAAATGGTCATTCTGATGGTGTAAAAGTGTTGTCAAAATGAGTAATTTGGCTTGACTCTCACCACAAGTTGGTCATTCAATGAGTTAATCCAACTCGGTTCACTTATTAATGAGTCGAAAAAATTTGAACTCAGCTCGATCTATCACGGATTGATGATTAAACGGGTTAGCTCACTAGTTCACTTAATTAAAAAAAACTTACAATTTTTTTAATTTAAATTTAAATAAATTTCATTTTAAAATGTTGTTAAACTCCAAAGACAATTCAAAGTTAAAAAATTGTCATAGAATTCAAATGTAATCCAAGATTTATGTTACTTATGCATTTATAAGATTAAAGTATTGAATGGATAAATTCATAATATTAACATCGTTTTCTTCATCACATCTACAATATAATAAAAAAAAGTTTTAACTAATAATATTGAAACACGAAATAATAAATAATTAAATTAAATTAGGTGAGTTAGTGAACCGACCCGATTCATCACAGGTTCAAACCCAGATGAACTGGATTTTAAGTAGATTGGATTAAAAATTGACCAACATAAAAAATAATTATATTTTTTTTCAAACGTAACCCAACCAAACCAAAAATCATGATGAACCTGATTACACAAAATGTAATGTTGTTAACAATAGCGTGCTTTAATTGTTGGTCATGGGCTTTGGATATGTTTTTGCATAAAATAAAACTGCTTTGTGATATGAGGTTTTTAATAGAAAAAGACTTAATTATATTTTTATTTTGCATTTCGTAATTTTTAATCATCCATAACTTTCTCAACTTTATCAATAATTTTTATTACTTTAGACACTGGAAATGAAATTGGAGAAAGACACGTAATAATTCTCGTAACTTCTCATACAAAATTGAAAAAGAGAGTTGCTAGAAGGACTTGTAGCTAAATATAGTATAGTTGTGAATGAAAAAATAAAATTATGGGGAGAAAAATTAAGAATTAAAATTACATATTTTGAAAAAAAAAAGAATCAAAGATATAATGAAGCTAGAAAATAATATAATTGTAATATTAAAAGGTGAATGAATTAAAATATTTTGTATTAAAATAAGAACTAAGGTTGTCTGGCTTTAATTTTGTGAACAGGAAAACCAGATTAGCATATCCATAAGAAATTATCCAGAAAGAAGTTGATTGTATATATATGTTTTGTTTTGTTGTTAGTGCATGTTCCAAAGGTATTAAATGTGAAGAATTACTGAGTTGTTTTTGAAAAAGTGAATATTGATTTGAGTAGTTCTAACGTTAAAACAAACATGCTATGTGAGTTGTGAATTTTTTGAGTGAGAATAGTTTAATAAGTTGAGATCATGCTGCTATTTAAGAATTATCGTAATGACCCACTTGGTAATGTGTAGAAGAACTTGAGGATAAAAAATGTTTCGCTCACTTTAAGAAGATTAGGGAGACTCAAAACAAAAAGATATATTATGGGAAAAGCATTATCAAGATTTACCATATAAGAATCATGCATATAGATATATCATCTCAACCATTTTTATGAAAAACCTAAACCGACTGTCTAGACTTAAAATGAATACAGAGCTATGGTGAGTTGTGCATTTATGGTGATCTCTATTATTTTGTAAAGTCATTGTCAATGGATTTCACCCTACCACCCACACAAGGTTAGTCCATTATCGTGCAATTGGCCATCAGGTAGCGCTTATACTAGGACCTTATACTACTATCACCACATGTGTTAGACCTCTCTATTTGAGAATGAAAGATCATTAGAGTGTTGGGATAGCCTCCAATGTTGAGCTCCCTGTATTCATTCTAAAATACTTTAAACCATATCGAAGGAGTTCCTCCATGGAACCCATATTACCAACGGTGAAACCATTTGAAACCAAAATTAATAATGTATACTTTCATAACATTATAACACTCAAAACATATCTCAATATTAGCATAAAGCAAAGATAGAAAGAATAAAAGAATAGATCCTGGACAAGTTGCTCAGCTGCCACGCTCATTGGGTGACTAAAACACTCTTTCGCTCAATGACCCCATTCGCTATGCGAATACAGAGGCAGTGGTTCAGACCCCCAAACTCTCGCTTTGCGATCCAACTCGCTAGGCGAATAAACTGACAGTGATCCAACCAATCTCTTGCTTAGCGACCCAACTCGCTGGATGAATACACAGACATTGGTCCAGACCCTCCAACCTCTCGCTCAGCAACCCAACTCGTTGGGTGAATACACAGTTGTTCAGACCTTTAGTTGCTCATTGAGCGAGTGGAGTCGCTTAGCGAGTCTGCATAATTCTACAGCTCGAAAACTGTAGAATTTGCACCATTAACCACCCTTGACCATTTGGGTACATTTTTTCCAACTTCTAACCCTCCTGAATCATGTTATACACTCAAATATACTTAAACATTTGTTTCTAAACCCTCTTAAACTCATTTTAAAGTGTTTAACTACAAGATTCAGCTCTAAAATCTATCAAACCTCAACTTATGGACTCAATTTGAATTCTACCAATTGTAGCACAATTTCAAGCAACTTAGGGACTCTAACAAGCCTCAAATGACTTACCAAGACCTCTCAAACTAACCATTTGAACACAGAACTCCCAACTTAGGTTTTCACTAGTCCACTTCCTAAAAACTGGTTCTAAACTAAGGCAAACTATTCCTACTCATCACCAAACATTCTTATCACAATTTACTCTCATTCTAAGGACTTGAATAATTCACAAAACACCTCATGACTGACTACAACAGCATCAAACCAAATTTCCACACTTTTCTTCCAACTATAGTACCTAAAACTTCATTTCTTCTACCAAACACTACTAAGACTTCTAAGTTTTCAACATTTATTCAACCAACCTTACAACACATATTCCAAACAAATTTACAACACAATAACATCCAATTACAGACAAATAATCATTTAATACACTTCACCATATCAATTCATCACCATATTAATTCATCACCACATTCAAATATACTCAATTAATCAAGCTACATCTCACATAAAATAAAACATTTATTCAAAGAATCTTATAACATGCACAAATAACCATCAATTAAGAAAATTTTAGTTTCCCTTACCTCTAGAAAACATCTACAGCTCAAGAAATCCCCAACATTTGCTTCCACCACAAGGAACCTCTAGAAAAACCTATAAATTAATTATTGGCGATCGGAAACAAACTTTAGAACCTGAATTGAACCAAGAATCAAGGAAGAAGATCAGTTGATACATGCAAAATAGATTTTCTTTGCATGATCAAGAATTAAGAAAATACCAAGAAAAGAGATGAAAACTTACTTGTTTTAAACACCAAATTGATCGGATAGAAAGGTAACCTTGACACCATGATCATTTAGGCACCTCCTGATCGTCAAAGATTACTTGAGATCAAGAACTCTTAGAGAGAAGTGAGAGAGAACGCAGAGAAAAGGTTTTAGAGAGATAGAGTATTTTTAAAAAATGAGACGAGTTTAGAAAATTTTATTTATATTATAAAGTTATTTTATAATAAAATACTCAAGTTTATTATTTTAATACACTGATCAACTATAATATTCTATTTTCTAGATTTTTACAAGAAAAGAAGGAAAAGGAATAGAAAAAAAAAAGTCAAATTGCAATATTTACCAATAAATTTATCGAATGAAAAAAGTATATACAATGACAAATTTTAAACATTATTAACAAAATTTGGTCGTCGGTCATATCAATTTTTTTTTATGACTTTCGTTAAATAAATTAAAAAATGGATTAGTAAACTTGAAAATGGTTGAGCAAAATTATGTAGAAAAAAGTTCAAAATTTTCTTTTTTAAAATTTCAAGCGTAAAGAAAATGATTAGATAAATTTTCCTAGGTGAAGATACTCTAAAACTAAGTAAAAAAATTGGATGTAACACATATGAAGTTCACGAGGTCTCAATAAGAAATCTAATAAAATGTAAGAAACTTGTTAAGATAATAACTATTGTAATGATAGGGTGTTGTTCGGAAATAAGGAGAAAGTCTAATTGTTCTCTGGTAGTTGAATTTTACAAGCTGCAATGCAAATGGTCATTATGTTTTTTGGCCAATGGTTAAGAAGAGGCATGTGGAGTAATGAGCCTATTGTTGTTTTGTCAATAAAAACAAAATCCACAGAAGTGCAATTTAATATAAAATGTAGGTAATTATATGTCAATTATTAATTTAATAAGGATTAAATATGTTTTTAATTTCTTAATTTTAAATAAAAATTAGAATTATTCCCTCTTTAAAATTTTAGACCAATTTAGTTTCCCGTCTTTAAAAATGGGTGAATTTAATTTTTTTAACTAAAGTTTGTTAAGTTTATTTGATGTTTCAAACACGTTTCTCAATTAACATGGAAGGGAAAATATGTCAAACAGTATCAACAACTCAAATGCTATCATAAAACGCGTTTGAAACATCAAACCAACTTTACAAAATTTAATTAAAATGACTAAATTCATATATTTTTTAAATTGGAAGATTAAATTGAACCAAAATTTTGAAAAAAAAAACTATTTACAATTTTTACTAAAAGTTAAGAGACTAAAAACATATTTAACTCTTTTAATAATAATAAAATTACTATTATAATCTAATTTACATCTAATAATGATTAAAAGTTTAATATAAGAAACATCAACATTTTTAAAATACTAATTTCAATATAAATTAATTGTAGAGATACTAATCTCAATTAAGATAATTTTGAAGGTACATAAATTATTTAATCCTAAAAGTATTTATAAATATTAGAGCTATTTTTGTTTTGGAGTGCAAAATTAACAATTTCCTTAGTAGTTGAATTTTAATTGCTCTTTGGTAGTTGAATTTTAAAACCAGAAATGCATATGGTCATTATGTTTTTTGGCCAATGGTTAAGATGAGGCATGTGGAATAGTGAGTCTATTGTTGTTTTGTCAATAAAAACAACATCCATAGAGGTGCAATTTAGTATAAAGTGTACGATAATTACATTTCAATTATTAATTCAATAATAATAAAATTACTATCATAACCAAATTTACACCTAATGATTAAAAGTCTAATATGAGAAACATTAACTTTTTTAAGATACTAATCTCAATATAAATAAATTAATTGTAGAGATACTAATCTCAATTAAGATAATTTTGAAGGTACATAAATTATTTAATTCTAAAAGTGATTATAAATCTTGGAATTGACAAAAATTACACTCAATCTATTAGAGCTATTTTTGTTTTGGACTGCAAAATAATTTTTTTGTTAATGGAATGTTAAAGAAAGAACAACCTGCATACATAAATATTTATTAATGCCTTGAGCAATACAAATTATGAAATTGATGATCCACCCAAACAAAGAAAAAGAATCCCACATGATTGGTTTAAACAAGTTTGAGGATATGAATCAAAAGCTGAAATCATTCTGAAAAAAATTTAGTTCCAATAATTTACTATTCTAATACACCTTCACCATGAACAAGTTGAATGCTTTAGGAGGAAGGCAAGATTGATTGTAAGAAGTCAAGTTACATTATATATATACATTTTTAATAATACAATGTTTTGTTTATCTCTATTACAACCCTACATTATGATACATATATTCTTGTGTTTGTTTAATTTTCTTCTGTCCCCTTACCCTTTTGTATAAAATGTTGTTGAAATTTATTGTAGAAGTAGCATTGGTCATGTGAATGAACCTCTAAAGAGGAATCAATAAATGCACATGGGTGAGGGACAATGCTCACATGTTAGAAATGGTCCTTCATAGCCGTGCTTGCTGAATTCGAAGCATTCCCACTTTGGTTTGTTATAATGCATTGGATCAACTCTTTCTCCTTATCCTCTTTGCCAACCCAATTCTTCATCCTTATTCCCTCAATCACCAACTTTTTGTTCAGAATTTAAGTATAGTCAAAATCTCATAGTGGATAAAAATTAGAAAATAAAGCGTTGTATAAAGATAAAAGATCTATTAATCCATTACTTTAAGGTTTTGGATAAAGAGTAGTGTCAGAACTCATATCTCAATTGATATTGTATCTTTTCGATAAATCTTTGCTTTGATAGACCCAACACTTCTTGCCAACACTTTTTGCCCTTCCATGGATCACCTTTTTCACAACATCATTCTGTATATGTTTTGTTTCTTCCTATAAAAGCTACAAGGGCCATCCAACTACTTCCTAGAGAGTCCTCATTGGAGGTTTTGCACCAAAAAGTTTTTGACATGAGTAGTAAGATATTCACCTCAAATGAGAAATCCTATTGCTAAAAGGTTTGAGAGTATTTTATCTAATATGGTACTAATTTTTTCATCTTTACTCAGTTTGAAATTGAAACTTAGATTCTCAATTTAAATAAGGTGTAATCTTGACTTTACAAACACTTTTGCTATTTTGAAAGGCTGAATTAAATAATGAAGCCATTTGGTATTTTCACAAACACATGGTGAGCTATATATGGTGTAGAAAAGTGCTTATGGTGACCCACTTTGTGGCTTCTCAAGTTATCCGAATAATACAAACAAGTCCATGATTAGAAGCATTTCCTGATGAACACAACTTGAAATGTACGATCAGGAGCTTGCAATTTATTGATTGTCCTCAAAGTTGGGCACACAATGACACATGGGTTTTGGATAAGTGTTACTTGGTGATGATGCAATGCCATATTTCACTTATGAACGAACACTATTTTCCTCACATTAATGTTCAGAGCCTTGGATTCCAATGATTCCATCCCTACCCTAATCAACATTATTTAATTTAACCTAACTCCAAGGGAATCTCAAAAGGTACAAACCTTTGCAACATTCATTATTCTGATCAAAGAGAAGAAGAAGGGAGAAAAATCCATTCACATGCATCATTTCCCCAAACATTTAGAACAAATTCGCGTAGATCTCTATGGAAAAGTAATCCTATTGTTATTATAATCAATTTGCTAAACATGTCAGAACTTGCAATATGCTTCAAATTTTGCTTTTCAGATATATCATTTTGGGATTGCTGTTCTTGCACAAATTATCACATTATTTTCTTCGATCTTACTTAAAAGCAAGTACAAACTTCTTCCTCTTCACGTTCATGGTTTGATTTTACAAACAATTAAAATATTAATTAACTTTCATTTTTTTTTTTTAAATACCCTTTTGGTTTTTTCTCCAAATTTGACAATTTAAATAGAAAATTAAAAAAAAAATATCATGACAATATAATATGTGGATTAGCAATAATCAATGTAGAATAATAACCATTTAATTTCAATCAAACTTGTTGGGTAATTTAATTTTGCTTCTCTCGTGATAAAAATAAAATTATTGGTGAGTTTCAAGAACCAACAACACTTTCTATTAAAGCAAATTTCAACATAACCCATTAATTATTGCCATTATTTAAAAAGACACATTCTCCTTTTTCAGTTATGCATAATTCCTAAACAAGCCACTCTCATGTGATTTTGACAAATTAACTACCTCTTCCTATGTTCAACTCATTTTATGTTTCAATTATTTATGTTTCCAAAAATAATAAAATAAAAATAAATAAATAAATAACTATCACCTAATGAACCTATCTTCCAACTTCAAAATGAAGATAACTATAATAATGCTGATTAACTAAACCACTCTCTTATCTGTCATTATTCAAGCTTCTATACTTTCTATATCACGTCCACTATTTAATTTCTTAGTATACAAGCAAAACAAAAACACTTTATTTCATGCACCTTAATATTGTGAAAAAGAAAATATTTAATCATATTGCTAAAACCAGATTATTAATAACCAGATTACAGATTTCTATCTTTTTTTTTATTTGGAATATAATAAATATAATGTATATTTTGCTTTGGTAGTTGGAACCATAAACCAAATGCACGAAGTTGTAAACATATAGACAACTAATAATACACCCACTTTCGCCTAAAAATGACAATATTATGGAGTTGTTAAAGTTAAGTGGTTAGAAATAATACACAACCACCCAATAATCTAATATAATTAATCAAAGAAATAATCACTAATATATTGTTTTGTCCAAATGGTGTAGTTAAGAAGTGACAATCAATTCTTGATTTTTATTTTCTTAAAGAAAACAACACATTTTGTCATTTGTAGGTTTTATATGTAATTCGATGAATTAGACAAATTACAAGGTCATGGAAGAAGCTTTTGTTTTTGGACATAATGATTGGATTAGTGTTTTTAACTTGTCAAAGAAGTTGCCAACTAACATTAGAAAATATGGGAAAATTTTAGTAAAAAAAAAGAAAAAAAAAGTTTGACTAAACTATTCTTCTTCTTGTTGTGAATATAACTATTAAAGTAATGATAACAACTTATCATAATAGAAAACTAAATTGGTAACATCTTTCTAGAAATTGAGATTACACCAAATAGGTTAATATGCTCTAACTAATGCCTTAACTAATTGATATTGAAATAATTAATGAAAATCAAGTTTATAAAGATTCATGGCTCTGATAAGATTATGATAATCAAGGAGATTCAATAAAAGTATATAAAATTATTGTAGAGGATTATGATGATGTATGATTCTTTCATGATATTAAAAAAAAAAAGATTAGGAAATAATTTATACTATGATGTATCCATGTCAACTGTTTAGCTTGTTCATGCATTTGACAATTGAAATCAAATATTTTTTAATACATGTGCAGCTTTCTTTGTATTGAACTTGAAATTGAGACTCAAAACAATATTTTATTTTTTTATTAAAGCATTAATAATATGTAAATAAGTCACAAGGGTAAATTTTAGTTATTAATATATCACTTTTTATTAATAAAAAAATATAAATTCATGATCTATACATCTTTCTTTTTCATTCATTATGATAACAAAGTCAATCGTCTTGAAGTCTTTTTAGTGTAAATTATTTCTTAAAGTGGTTATATTTTATGTATTAAATAAATTTTTACATAAAACTAATCAATATAGTAAATAAAATTATGTTTTTTTATACAAATAAATTACATGCATGTATAATACAATTATTTTTTTCTAATAGAAATAAATAAAAATATATATAAAATTAGACCAATAAGGATGTTAATAAACTTATCCGGAGATAAAACATCAACATCTTTGTCTCTTAAATATGTAAGATGATTAACAAAAAGGTTGGTTTATAAATACATTTAATATCAACTATTCATTCAGATATTATATATTATGAAATTTTGGTATGATGCTTTATTTGTTAATAGGAACTTATATTATTTTAAACATGTAAATACATTCGGACGAGTTTAAGAATAAGATATGATACAAATAGATAAGTTAGGACAACATATATTAGTTTATTTCTATCTTTTATGTGAGTGAGTTTATTAAAGTATGATTATTCTAATTGTTTTATTTTTTTTTATGTAACTCCCAAAATAATCATAATCATTTCATCACGCATGGTCACCCTCTCACATGTCTTATTAAAAATGAAGAACAGTGACAAATGTTTGCGTAATGTTTACAAACACGCATGAAACAAACCCAAAGTATTCCAAGTTTAATTTTATATTAAAATATTAAATTAGGTTTTGGTATATATGGGTATGATCCAAAACACAATATGTAATTTTTAAAACTTTATAACAACCACAATAGATATAATCTTTTTAGAAAGAACATATAACAATTTTATATATTGTAATAATATAGTTTTAATTTCAAAATGAAATTTTAAATCCTTTTACATATTTCTTTGAAAACAAACGTATTTAAAAATTATACATGACTTCAAAGTGATTTTGAATACTTAATTAATCGACGGCTATCTTATTTTTACTGCATCATGGCTAATAAATACAAAGGTAAGCGATTAAGTAGGAATTCGTTCAGTATATTAGAAAAATATTTTTTTTCATAACCAAATAATTAATTGTAGAAGAAGAAACTCCTCAGTTAAGTTAATATAATAGTGCAAAAAACATGTTATAAAATAAAAAAGAAAATACATATTTATATATAAATTATTTTTTTGTATACAATAACTATCCAGAAAAAAAAAATAATCTTTTTTATAAAAATCTCTTAAGAAATAAAAATTTTCACATAAATATGTTGTTTTTTTTGTCTAAGATCAAATATTTTTGACAATTTAATTGATGAAGTTATACAACAGTAGCTTTTAGTTGTTTGAAATGTTACTCTTCAATAATCACTGGTACATAAATAGTGTTTAACGTCACATGTTTAATATCTAACAAGAGAAATCTAAATTAAAAAATAATCGATAACATTTTTATAAATAAAATGTTATTATAGAAACGTCAAAGACGTTAACCCTATGATTTGCTATACCCACAATATAATTATAACAAATTTAATTTCAATACAAAACAAAATAATAATTAATTACCTTTTAAAAGACCGTGTCATGTATATTAATTTCCCTACCATTTAGATCATTGTGCATGATCATTGTCTATTAATCTAATCAAATGAAATATTTCATTTTTCATCTAAAATACTCCAATGTTATGGATTCCTATAAATAATAAATTTTTTATTTTACAAATAATAAATATAACTTAGTAGAATTTTTTCATGTACTTACTAATCAAACTTACTAAACACATTATGTTTAACATAATTGTAATAAGATAAGTTAGATTGTCAATAATTTGTTTAAAATAAGTGTAATTTTATGTGAAATTTAACTTGAGTACATATAAGATCACATTCCTTGATTTAAAAACTATGTTCAAAATGATAACATTAATGGCCAAGTCAACATATATGAAATGCAAAGATGGTGGATACCCTGTTTAGGGAAAGTATTCTTATCTAGAATTGATGAAAAATTTGACTTGAAAACAAACCAAACCCACACGAAAATGAGAATGGCCAAACTTTGTAGAAATTGAAGTGAAAATATGTCAGTATGAGAAAATGAGATTAAGAGAGAAAAAAACAGAAAGGTCTTTATGAATGTTGCCATTATGATGTTTCCACTTCTGAGCAACCAAGAAGCAACAAAGATTGGAATGTAGTGTGCTCTTCTTTCATTGGCTCTTAATTTCTCTTCGTCACTTCATAATCATCCATTCATCATTCTTATCATTTTCATAACCCCACTTATATTCTTTTCTACTTCCTCACTTCTCTCATAAGTAACTTCATTGTCAATTAAACTTTTTTTTTTCTTTTTTGTTTTAAGTTAGTGTATAATATGATGCCACAATTTATTGATATTGTATTTTTGAGAAAATTTAGCTCAATTGATTTTAAGGATGTTGTCAATTTTTATAGATAAAGAAATTGATTATATATTGTGTATGTGTACGATACATTTCTTAATAAATAAAAAAAATTGAATGCAAAGGAAATTATTTATTTAGTTTGTAGAGTTATACATGGTTTGATTTAACCTTTTTAAGGTTGAGTTTCCATAAGAGAGAATTAAAAGGTTTAAACATCACATTTGGATGATGTTTAGTATTGAAATATAATTTATAAGTGTATAGAAAACTATGTTAAATAATGTGGAGTGAAGATATTATATTTCTTTAAATTTTAATATATATTATTTAAGATTTACATAAAAAAATAACAATAGATCAAATTGAACACAGAAAAATCCATTCACTACATCGTGCAGATAATTTTTTAAAACGTATTCACTCTAATATTTTAAAATTCACTTGTATTTATGAATTTCTACAAATATTTAAAAATATATATTTTATAAATCACATATAAATTAAAATTTATTTTTAATTAAATTTAAACTAAAAATACATGCTATTCTCAGGTAATAAATATCTATATATACAAATTATTCATCACATATTTTATCTCCAGATATATATAGACACAAATATTTTTATCATTCGTATTTACATGTAATTACAAATTTTACCATTTAACTGCTATTATTTTGTAAATTTCTTTCTTAAATTTTACGGATCAATAAAAATTTTAGCGGAATGATACATATTAAAAATGAAAATTTGTTAAAATTTTACAAAATCAACATGATTTTGAAAATTGAACACGTTATTCTTCTATTAAAAACTTAATGGACTGAAAAATTAAAAATAAAATCTGAAAAGCACGAAAAGAACAAAACACAAATTATACAATTCAAAATGATAATAACAAGGAATTTAACTACAGTTCGATGATGTTGGATTTTAAATAACTAATATTTAGAGCATGCAAACAAGAAAAACACGAAAAGAAAAATAAAACCAGTTTTTTCATAAATTAATCAAGAAAATTTGTTCGTATAATTTATCTAAATCTTATTTTTAAATTAATTTTACTTTAAAATTATTTCTCTTATTTTAATATAAACTAGTTGATTTTTTTAAAAAAAAAAAAGTCTAAGAAGAGGTAAAAGGAATTAAATTCTTATAAACTATAATTAGTTTAATAGGTTGAAAATAAATGTTTAAAGAAATTATAACACAGACTTGCTAAAATATATTGATTTTTTATTTTATTTTTCTATTATAATTTTTTATGAAAAACTCTTCCAAATCTGAGTGGTACTACTTTTCTTAGTTTTTAAACTAGACATGTTGTTAGATAGGTACACATTAATATAGTTTTCGTGTTGTGTTTTTTGAATGCAGTTTCCGAAAGTTTTTATCCTCTGTTACTCCACACATCGTAGTAAGCCCGCAGAAGATGAGACTGAAATCCATGGGGACGGGTCGCTGTCCACCACGTGGCACTATTTGACAGCAAGGTTTTATCACTCTCCAGCTGGCATTTTCTTTGAAATAAAAAAAAAAACCAATAACAAATTGTTATATATTTTATAATTATGTTATTGACATGAAGTGTTTATTTTTCGATTTTATAAATATTTTAAAAAATAATTAACTAATAATATAATTAAAATAATGATTATGTTCATGTTCGTAAGTAGAAGACGTGTGAATATGAGTGTCCAGCTCACGAGGTCCCATCATCATCATTCATGAAGAGAATTATTTTACAGATGTTTTATTCAATAACTTTTAAGACAAAAACAATAGATTATTTTTTCTTCTCTTATCCAAATTGAGAATGTATTGTTGCTGGTCTGATACATAATCCATCTGGCAAAGCAGAACAGAGGAGTTATATTGATTATATATATAGTTTTTATCTTCAAGAATTAGGAGGATGAGATATATGTTTCTGTCTCAATCTTCCATCATTTTCTTCTTTTCATTAGCTTTCTTCATGTAATATATATTATTTTCTTAAAATTACTTTTCCATCCTTCTTAAAATTACTAAAAAGATAAATTTCAATATTCAAAATTGATTATTTTTTTAACGTTTAATTGTAGTTTTGGTTCGTAAGCTTAATTTATTATTTTTTTCAATTTTAATTGGATTAATAAGGTTTTGCAAAGATATAATGCGTAGAATTGTAATAAGATTATTTATATAATGATGTTATAGTTTATGTCATTTTGAATAAGTTTTCCTCACATGTTTGCAAGGGATGCGATTAAATATTCATACCATTATTTCAAAACATGGACTCCTTTGCCTTAGGAATTTAAGAATAATTAAAAATTTTGCATTAATATAAATAATATACAAATACAAATACTCTTGAGTATATTATTTTTAAAATGTTAAGTTGAAGATAAAGTCAAGATTTATAATATGGATTTATTCATAATTTATTAATATCAAAATTCACAATATTTTCTTACAAGAATCCACAAGTGGTATTAAAACTCGTTTCTTTCCATGATAGACTCAAAAGAGTGTGACTTTCAAAAAAATATGATTTAAAAATGTTATTTTATAAAAACGATTTGAATGTTACCAGAAAAAAGAGACAATTATTTGTCCAACAACAAAAATCAATAATAAATAATGTTAGAGTGAACTTTTGAAATGTTATGTAGCTTTGTAATTTTTGTTAGAAATTTTAGTGGACGAACTTGTTATATTTTATTCATGTATCCTTTATTTTATTCTTTGCATTTCAAACTCCTTTATTAAACTTCAAACTTTTATGCTTCAAATCTTCTCGTTTGTTTCATATTTTCCTTTCATATAATTCTAATTTTTTTTTGAGACTTTAGGATGATGATCCCGGTAAAGATCATTTGTGAAAGACCTACAAACAAATATGACTTTGTATATTTGTAAGGGTTATGAAAATGTCAAATATATGAGATATATATTGTGTGGAGGAACTTGTTATCATATTTTATTTTGTATTTTATATATATATATATAAATATAACATAATATCAAATATATAATATTTATAACATCTCAATCTTAATATTAAATAATAACTAATTTCTAAAACTAAAAGATAATTTTAAAATTCAAATATTTCCTAAAAACTAATTTAAATAAATATATATTAAGTAAATATTCTCAACAATTTTTAATTTATTTTGCATCAATATGTAACGGTTTATTTGTTTTAATGTTAAGTGAAATAAATTATGCTATAATATTGTTTTTCTTATTATATTTAGTAATTCAAGTTAAACATAAAAAAAACTATTTTCATGTAGAACTATATAAATATAAAATTATAAATATGTGTGAGGTTGAATTTAGTTATAATGAGTTTGTAATTGGAGAGAAAAACGTGGTAAGAGATTATAAAAACTAATGGGGGCATGTAAGATCTACTAAAAAAGTATGAAAAATTTAATTGAAAAAATTTGAAATGCTAAAATTACATAATTACATTATTTGTAGCACTACTATAACCAATTGAGTATGTAAAGTTAAGTCACTAATAAAGAGCTAATATTATTACACAATTTAATGTTTGAAATGAATTTCATTATTAATTTAATTGAATATATCCATTTTATGTTATATTGGTTATAAATAATTAATTGTGAACTGATTGGATATGTCTAATGTAATAATGAATTTTTTTAACAAAACAAGTTTTTATGATAGGTAAACAATATATATAATAAAAGCTTATTTCTGAAAAACATATATTATGATAAGTGAACAATTACTTGTCGTAATATATTCGACATATTATGATAGGTGAAAAATTTTATATCATAAAACGCTACATATTATGATAGGTAAATCCAATTATATTATAATATATTTGTTTTATTATACTGATAAGTAAAAATTTGTCATAATACAGTGAACCTATTATAATAGGTGACAGAAAATATCTGATAATACGCTGAATCTATTATGACGTAACTTTCTGCTACGTCATAAAATGCCCAGACTTATTATGATGTCCAAAACTATGATGCTAGGTTACCTATCATAACATGTCATTTTTACCTATCATAAAAAGTGATTTTTCCACTAATGTCTATTGTATTTTTTTTTTCATCTATAAGATGAAGAAAAGTTTGTTAATCAAATTGTGAGAGTGAGATATATTTTAATAATAATGATAAAAAATATAAAGACTTAATATCTATTTAATATCTTAATTATAAGTAATTGAAAGAATAAACAAGAAAGAAGTTTTAAAAAGTTATAACTAAAAGCATGTATATGATGTCGCTGGAGTGTTTGATAAAATGAGTTAGTTGCTTATCATATATTTTTCCATAAATATACTAGGTTTAAGTGTGTTTAAAGCAATGGAGTTATAATATTGAAACATAACATGCTTTATATTTCTGTATAGTAATATGCTACAAGCCAGTTAATTTCTGCTTAAAGTTGGATCATTATTTAAATGTTCAAACATGGTTTAAGGTAATTTTATGTGGGAGAAGCTTCGAGCATTGGAATGTTTTAGGGTTTGTGACATGCATTGTGTGAATGTGGTGGGATAGGATGCGTCTACATTTAGTTTAAGAATCGCCATATTTTGCGGGTCAAATAACCCTTGACCAAAGATTTGAGAATGATATTGAACTTTTGTCAAACTCTATATATTATAGAGTTGAATTTTAGTGATCAGCAAATGGAACAAAAAACTAAAAAAATTTATGCTTGATATATTTTTAAACACTATAAGTATAATTTTTTATATATTAAAATAAATTTTAACCAAAATGTAAAAAAGGTAATGCAAAACTCTACTAATTGGCACATCATTAAATAGAAAATTTGAGGTAATAAAATGTTTGATTTCTAAAACTTTTGGTAAAGCAATCCATGTATTTTGTGTGACATTGACAACTCTATGCCTAGACATTAGAATTAAATAGGTATGGATTTAGCTGTTTTTGAAGATTAGAACCCTGAAAAAAGCAAGGAATGAAAGAGAAAACATGAGAAATATATTTTGATTATGATTAGCAACAATAATATGATCCAAATATGGATGAAAAAGCAGACATGAATGCAATAATGAATGGGGGCTTAAGGGTCAATCTCTAAGAAACATGGGATATAGTTCCCATATCCATCAAAAGTTGAGTTTTGAGAAGGATGGTGTCTTTATAATGAATGCCAAATGCCAACACCTTAAACCAAAAATTCCACTTTAAAAACTGTTTCCACCAGAACTAAACCGAACTTGTCCAAATCCTCAAACCTCAGTTTTCATTCCTTTGATTAGGCGTTGAAACTTTGATCCAACTTCCTCTTCCCGCCGACCCTCTTCTCTCTCTTCACTTCTCTCTCTAGAAAGTGAAGACTTTTGAATGAAAACTTGATTGAGGCTCTTTATAACAAACCAAACTTCATTATCTCTCATTATGTCCTTCTTCTTCTTCTTATGAAGGAAGTGAAGTTCAGAACAAAGAACAATAAAGGAAAAGTCATAACTCTCTCTCCCTCTCTCCCTCTCTCTCTCTCTTAATCACTCTGTGAAAAGCTCATCTCTTTTCAATGGCTAAGTCAAAAAACAATGCCAAGAAGTTGTCCTACATATCAGTTCCTTCTCAGATCATCAATTCTATATCTTCTTCTTCTCTGCAATCTCTTCTTGACTCTCCCAAGAAGACATCCAGGAGCACCAACAGGTTCTTTTTCTTCTTCACAAACAGCATCTTCAGGAGGCCAAGACTGTGGTTTTTCACTCTCTTTCTCTTTGGTTTCCTTGGCATGCTCAAGTTTGGCCTCACCCTTAACATCCCATTTTCTCCCCTCCCATGTGCCACAACCCTGCCTCAGAACATGATCTCAACCCCATATCCAAAGTCAAATCTTGGTGTTGTGAGACACAATATCATAAAAGATGAGGTTTTGTTGACAAAGGCTTTGGTTTCCCATGTGGAGCTCAGAGCACAGGGATTGGACAAGGTGGAAGGTGATGGAGGTGTTGAGAAAAGTGAGTTCTGGAAGCAGCCAGATGGTTTGGGATACAAACCTTGCCTTAGTTTCAGCAGGGATTACAGAAGAGCAACCGATGGGGTTCTAAAGGATAGGAGAAAGTACCTCATGGTGGTTGTTTCTGGGGGCTTGAATCAGCAAAGGAATCAAATTGTTGATGCAGTTGTCATTGCTAGGATTCTTGGAGCTTCTTTGGTTGTTCCTATATTGCAAGTCAATGTCATTTGGGGTGATGAAAGGTACATTTTATTCTTGTCCAAAGCCATATGGGTTTAGCTTATTGTTGGACAAGATATCTAGTTATGTTTAGGCTTAATAAATACTTTATGTTCTTATTCTGATCCACTTGATTAACTAGTGTTAATTATATTTCCTTATTTGTGTTTGTTATAAGATAGTGTGGCGAGACTTTGATGTTTTTTCCTTATTTGTGATGTTTTCCATTTGTTTGGTTTGATTGCAGTGAGTTTGGTGATATATTTGATTTGGAACACTTCAAGAGAGTTCTTGCCAATGATGTGCGAGTGGTTTCAGCATTGCCATCAACGCACCTAATGACAAAACCAGTGGAGGGAAGTCCTCCCCTTCATGTCACTCCCAGTTGGATCCGTTCAAGATACCTCAGAAGAGTAAGGGCCTGTTTGATTCTCTTCGCCCTTTTTGTTTTTAAAACGGTTTTCCAAAACAGTTGTACAGTACTCAACAATCAATTTCTCATCCAAAATCTATAAACTTATGAAAATTCTTTCCACAAAAAGTGTTTTGAAGACCAAAAACCAAAAACGGTTGGAGACGTTCTCTTATCTTCTGTTTTCTTCAGGTGTTCTGTTCATTGGTTTTTCTGTAATTCTTAATGGGGTTCTTCTCCAAATTTTGCTGGTACATTAATATGATAGTTCATATGGGCGTCATTTTATGCATGCCATCTACATTAATATGAAAGTGAGTGTTTTCATTGTTGTTTGGAAAAAAAGACACTTTCCTGACTGTAGTCTTGCGCAGTTCAACAGAGAAGGTGTTTTGCTCTTACGTGGTTTGGATTCAAGGCTTTCCAAGGATCTTTCTTCTGATCTTCAAAAGCTTAGATGCAAGGTATTTAGAATTCAAATTCTCTTCCTTTCTATATATTTTTAATGGGAAATAGAAACAAGAAACCAGGTAAAATCACCCTTTAGAAATTGGCTTGTATAAGAGCTGGTTGCAGATTGTGAAAGTTAGTTCTGATCTTGTGTTTCAGGTTGCATTCAATGCACTGAGGTTTGCTCAACCGGTTCAAGAACTTGGGGATAGGATTGCAGAGAGAATGAAGAGCAAGGGACCTTACCTTGCTCTTCATCTAAGAATGGAAAAGGATGTGTGGGTGAGAACTGGATGCCTACCTGGTCTGAGTGAGGAACTCGACGAGATTGTTAACAATGAGAGGATAGAACGGCCAGAGCTATTGACTGCAAGATCAAACATGACTTACCATGAAAGGAAGATGGCTGGTCTGTGCCCTTTGAATGCTGTGGAGGTTACCAGGTGAATACAACAGCACTTTTGGTTACTTAGTTGCTTTTCAGCATGTTCTGATAGATGTTTTGGTTCAATTTTATAGGCTTTTGAAGGGTCTAGGAGCTCCAAAGAATACTAGAATTTATTGGGCTGGAGGACAACCTTTGGGTGGAAAAGAAGCCTTGCTTCCATTGATCCAAGAGTTTCCTCATTTTTATAGCAAGGAAGATCTTGCCTTGCCAGGAGAACTACAACCCTTTGCAAACAAGGCATCCATAATGGCTGCCATAGATTACATAGTCTCTGAGAAGAGTGATGTTTTCATGCCATCTCATGGAGGAAATATGGGCCATGCAATTCAGGTTTGCCTGTTATGTTGTTGTTAGTATTTCTTCTTCTATTCACAAATGTCAAGTTATTTTCACTTTTGGTTTGGAAGATAGGAAATGTTGAAAACATTTTACTATTTTTACCATTTCCTATTCAAATCTAGGAGAATAAAGTGAAACCAACTTGGTGGTTTTATATCTGTTTGTGAAAACAGGAAACTAAAATATGCAATAGAAATCAAAATACTCAAAATGGTGTTTCACTTTCAGGGTCACAGAGCATTTGCTGGGCACAAGAAATATATAACTCCAAACAAGAGACACATGCTCCCTTACTTTCATAATTCTTCCATCTCTGAAGAAGAGTTCAACATGATCATCAAGGAGTTGCATCAGGACTCATTGGGGCAGCCAGAACTTAGGACTATCAAAGCTGGAAGGGATGTTACAAAGTATCCTATTCCTGAGTGCATGTGCAATGACTCACATGCTAATTCCTGATCTAAAAGTAGTACCAAATTTTGTGCCATGAAGGCTAAGGCTATTTAGCAAGGAAGAAAGTGCTACTTTCAATAGTATGTACAATTTTGACCCCTTTGGAACACTTCAATGCTTTTCTTTTCAGGGTAACCATGAGAGTTTGGGCACCCAGTTTCTACTACACATCATTTCAAGCACTCCTCTCTACTGGAAGGTGTACCATTTCCCTAAATACGTTTACCTATGATTTCAAGCAATGTACATTTCCATCGTCCTTCAAATGATAGATTCAAAATAAAATACTACAGAAGATCATTCTTTGATTTTTTATACTGAGATTGTATAGGATATTTGATAGGTTCTCTTTAGCTGTGTAATTCTTATCACAATGTGAAGACTTGTTGATATTTTTGTATATATATATATATATATATATATATATATATATATATATATATATATATATATATATATATATATATATATATATATATATATATATATATATATATATTATCATTAGTTTTTGGATTCTTGTCTGATCATAAAGATCACCTTGTGCAACCCTTGCTACCATTTAATTCACCACTGCGAAAGTAAGACAAGTTAAGAACTAGAAGAAACAGAATATGTGATTTGATTGGTATTCCAATACCAGAAAAGAAGAAAATCTTTGTAAATATTCATGTAGTTTTCATAAAGCTTTAATTTATGTTTTTCATTGGAATGCTACTAACAATACAATTTTGGCCAGTTTAGTTATGCTTTTAAAGTGATTTTGAAGCTACTAAACTACTTTTCCATCAACAAGCAAGTACTTTTAAACAAAAACAGTTTTGTTTTAGCAAGCATTTTGTCCACTGAAATTTAAAATTTTTCACTGTTATTCAGCTAAAAATTGCCATGTACGGTAAGTTTGTTGGATATTTATCATAATATCTTAAAAGTTAAATTCAAAATGACTTTTGATTAGTTATTCTCTGGCTTAATTATTGGTCAAAGAACCTCAAGACCATGTTTAAGAAGACTGAAGTTCTGCAAATTATTGGCATATGAGTTAAGTTTATGGTTTGTTTTTATCAAGAAAAATGGTCTTGTATGAACAAATTTCAAAGAAAACTATATTCTGAAAAGTTGTTTTCCAAAGTTTAGACTAAAGCAGGTGCAAGTCTGTAAATGAGCAAAAGAAGTTAGTTACGTAGGACCACTGCATTGCCAGAACATGACATTATTGTAAGGTTGGCATTATGTGTTTGTTTTGGCATTACTCTGGTTGAGGTTTGATGTTTGTTTCAGGGTATAGTGACTGTTATTGTCTAACATCTTAATTCAAAATCATCCAATTACATCAGACATTCTACTCTTTCTGCTCATGTATTCCTTCTTCTGTGAATAATATTACACTTGCACGGTCAAATTTAAATTTTGGTTCCGTTTTTCTTTCACACTAATATCCAAACAAAAACTTCATACACAGTATAACTATTAATGTGCATAATAAAGAATTTAAAAACCATATAAAAAGTTATATCTAATCTCTTTACAATAGACAAAATTACATTAACTGCTTGTAAATAAGAGTAATAGGTATGTACTGTTGTGGTAATATCTTGCACTGTCAACAAATTAGAAAACTATACTTGATATGACTTTTAATGTAACTTGTTGTAATCAACAAATGCAAAAAAGATTTATATTAAAAGTAAATTATAACGAATCAATAGTATAAAACTCTTTGCATTAAAGTTAAAGTCTTATTTAATATCTATTAAATAAAGAGTTGAACATGAGCTGTAATTTTTTTCAACATTTGATGTATACACATGATTGCTACTTTTGACGTGTAGATTCCTGAATCATGAAAGAGATCCTCCTTTCCCTAGAATGAACTTGACAGGAATTTAGCATGAAATTGACTGGATTTAAAATTGTTTCAAAAAATACATTTGATCCAATGCTTCTGGCTTGAGTGCAATTTGGAACAGAAACACATCATGTTATTGGTGGAGTAACATTCAGACACTATTTGTAAGCATGTTTCCATGAACGAGGGTATGAGAATGGCTTCAAATGTTCTTGGCTGGTTACTAAAGAAGTCAAACAACAGCAGGACCTACTCTAGTTTGGTGTTTTCTTCTTGTCAATGTTATCCAGCAGCATCAGCTGTACCTGAAAAGTTTAAAACCAAGGGACCTGCCAAGTGTAATAATGGTACCTTCTAAAATTATTCTGACCGGCCCCCTTTTAGTTTTTGCTGCATCTACCTGCTACTATTCAACTTCAATATGAGCTCTACTCACTGCTTTGATTCTCAGAACAAAACCTGCATTAACCAATCAGAGAATTTACATGCAATTGTAGTTGAAGTTCTAGTAGAGCTTTGTATGATTTCACATAATTATTACATGGTTCATCTTTCATAGTTTTGTATGGCAAATGTGTCAGTACAATATATATATATATATATATTATATGTAAATTCATCTTTTATCTGATATAGGATTTCCAACACATTCTCTTGTGTCAAAATATACATCTTAAACGTAAAACTAAACATCGATTAATGATCTAATGATAGAATAGAGTGACACGATAGATTCAATAAACAATTAATTTTATTATGATAAGTTTTAATGACTTTCGTATCATATTAATACAGCGAATTTTGTAAAATAAAATTTGTATTTACTTATATAAATTTATCGTATCTATAGTCGACGTGATATTTAACATAAAAGGGTATGTCTTCCACTCTGGTACCATTGCAGAGTGTCGTAGCAAAAAGCTCAAAGATTCCTTGATCAGCACCAACTGGTCCCCATGAGACAAGATATCAGTAGTACTGCAACAAGGGTGTGTAGGCTTGTGCATGTCCTGCAGTGGAATTCAGCATCAAAGTAATGTGTGACATGGTGTTATTGGGACCCCACATGGCCCACAAATCCAAAGTTTTCTTGAAAATTTATGGAATAATTAAAAGAAAAACAGGTATGCATGCATTATTCAGGTGTGTGCGCCCTTTAAGAAGCTAAAAATAATCTTAATTATGGGAAAATTCCTAGCAGAAAAGGAGCCAAAGGGCTAAAAGTTTATGCAGTAGGGAGACAATAATTGAATTCAACAATTGGAAAGGAAAAAGTGAATATAATCAATTATATTTAATGATAATTGATTATTATATTCTTTAAGTAACTCAAGTATTTTGAAACAATTCAATCAATTATAATCAATCATAATTGGTTCCTTGCAAAAGTTGAATTTTTTAAAATACTTGATATAATTTAATTGATTGCGCATTTAAAACAATCGATTATATTTGAAACCATATATATTGATTAAGTACCAAAACTTGAAAATATATTTTGAAACCATATGATTAATTATTTCTTCACATAAAACAATGATTTGCAAGCCTAATGAAAAATAACTTTAATTTAGTTACATATAATCAATTATAAACACTATAGAAATTATAATCAATAATTTAGTTACCCATTATAAATTTATCATAATTAAATATATGTTCATAAAAAATATGGAAAAACAATTTTAAGCCAAGTTTATCATAAGTTAAAATAAGTTGAAATAACCATATATATATATATATATATATATATATATATATATATATATATAAAATTTTATTCTCTTTAAACGTTTCTCTTACAAAACATGTCCGTTGTACTTTATTTTAGATATAAAAGTTCATTATGTTAAACGATTCTTTATTAAAAAATGAGTTTTATTAAAATCTTCCACACACTCTTTTCAACAATTGAAACACTTGAAAAAAATTCATTATTTAAACTGATTTTCAAAATTGAGCGTTAAACAATTTACATAAAACCCTTTTGATCCTCGATGAAAGTGACATATTACATCTGTTACGAAAAAGTTCTCCAATAATACTATTCAACCCCATTTTTAGTGTTTTTTGAGGTATTTCATTGTAAAGTTGGGTGCCACTTTTCCAACATAGGACGCAACCTTTTTTTTCCTAGTTTGCATCATCTTGAGGAAAATAAGATTTTTATTTTGTTAACCGTTAGATTGAGCTAAAATATTAACAACATGTTCTAGACACATGAATTGTTACTTTGATTGGTGAGATCTATGATTTGAGGTCTGTAATTAGAAAAGTTAGCCTTTTACATTTGTCTTATTTTAGGTTTATCTTATGTAAAGAACATTCTTATTTGTGGTTTTGGTTTGATCTTATAATAAAATAACGTATATGGTGAATGATATGTGTGAATTAAAATGTAAAACATGCCAAAATGATTAAATAAATATATGTCTATATATAGTGTGGTTAATGTATGAAGTTTATTTCAATAAAATGTGGTAAATGTTGAAATACAAAGAATACTTGTGAGAATGACGACTTGGTGAATATGTGATTTGATGATGAGGTTATGCGTGTTGTGTATTTGAATGGTTAAAGGAAATGTTATTAGATATGAGGAATGTTATATGTGGATTGAATATTGTGTTTGAATTGTATGGTCATATTTCCGAAGGATGAATGATATGACATATAAGTCTAGTGTTATGCATTTAGGAACACTTTTTAGATGTTATCCTTCTACCCTATGAGATTCTTAGACTCATATAGAAGGATGGGTTTAGGTAGTCAAGAGGGAATGAGGTTCCTATAACTAGTCTTGGAATTATGGATTTCATTTTTATTAGGATGTAAGTAAACTCTGTCATGAAAAAAGGGATCATGTATCATTTTTTGAATAGTAATATTGAGAATTTCACTTTACATGACAAATCAAAGCTTTTAGAGTATGAGTAAATTTATAAATTCAGTTAATTGAGTTTAAGTTATATGTGTGTTAACGGTTGAGAATTGTTTTGTGATACGAGAATTGTTATCTTGAATAAAGTTGATTATTGAAAAATATTTTATTATACATGAAAATTGTATATGTATGTTTATATTATAATTAACTTACCCTCCTTTATTTATTTGTTGATTATTGTATCTCTTTTACAATGATGTTTCTTTGACATAAGCACATAAGATTGTTGGTGATGATGGAGCTACCTAATAGGTTATAGGTTGAAGTTTAGAGTTTATTTTGAAAGAATGTACGTTATATGATATAGCATAATTTAATAAACTTGTTCCATATTTTGAAGGAAGTTATTAATTCATGTATTTTGAAATTCTTTAAATTTTATAACAAGACAATAAATACTTTATGCTTTTACCTAAGTAGTTAGATTGCTTAATACTGAAATTTGAACTTTGAATGATCTAACATAGTAGAAATATTTTATTTTCTTAACTGTTACACAAAATTTACCGATTGAACAACTTTATACTCGATGCTTTTAGGTTAAAAAATATATATTTAATTTCAATTAGTTATATTAATGTTTAAATTCTAATAATCAAGTTATTCTTTATTTGTATGAATAAAAAAAATTTAAATGATCATATTAAATACTCACGAGATACTTTTGCAGAAAAAACAAATTTAAACTACCAACATTTTAAATTTAAGGTTAAAACTATTTAGGCATTCCTATTTTTATAAGGTATTCCCAATTTGATGTCCTTCATTTAAATCTTTCTAATTGAGTCCTTATAAGTGCTAATTTCAAACAAATTAGCCCTCTGCAGTTAAAAATCGTTAAAGGTGTTAAAATTGTGCAGAGATGAGTAGATGACGTGGTTAAAATTCTCCTTTTGAAGTGTTAAAATTGTGCAGAGGAAAATGGAAAAAATTTGAACACCTTTGCACAATTTTAACACTTTTGCACAATTTTAACACCTCAAAAGGAGAATTTTAACAACGTCATTTACCCACTTCTGCACAATTTTAAACACCCTAAACGTATTATTTCTTTAACGGCAGGGGCTAATTTGTTTAAAATTAACACTTATAAAAACTTAATTGGGAATGTTTAAAAAAACAGGGACCAAATTGAAAATACGTTACGAAAATAGGACGCCTAAATGATTTTAACCTAAATTTAAGAATGAGAAACACACATTTTTTTTTCCAAAATAAAACTCGTCTGTTGTGTTGTGACATCCCACCACGTTGTTTCTTCACGAAGTTGGTAAATACCTTTTACGAGTAACTTTTATTATTAATACATTTTAAAAATACTTGTTAGGTTAATTTTCTTTTTATTTTCCTTTTCCTTTTATTTATTTTATTAAATTTGGTTTAATAATCGAATTTCTAAATTTAGTTTGTTAAAATTGATTTAATTAGTTATAAATTACAATATATGGAAATTAAAAGTGTTAATATGTATTTATTAATGATTTCTCTATTAATTGGATTAAAAATAGTGAATCTTGATGGAACTTTCAATAAATAGTAAAGTAAATAAATAATGAGGTAAAAAGTGATTAAGTCTATTTTTAATGTACATTTAATAAAATAAATAACCAACTCGATCATTAAATTTGTCAAACGCATAGTAATTTAGTCTTTTGTAA
This sequence comes from Vigna mungo, assembly GCA_036885675.1. Taxonomy (NCBI): domain Eukaryota; kingdom Viridiplantae; phylum Streptophyta; class Magnoliopsida; order Fabales; family Fabaceae; genus Vigna; species Vigna mungo. Next base: position 15,556,072 of record CP144693.1, on the reverse strand, counting down.
ATAAAATACTTATTTTAGTTCATAAATGTGGAAAAAGACATGTAGTTAAATTATATTATTAGTTTTTTAAGGGCGACGATATGGACGAATGGGATGATTTTATATTAGATTACAAATAAAAAACTCTGTTACTCTATTTTGATAGGTTAATAATTTAGTAAAATATCCTATCCATTAATAAATAAAAAAATATAACCCATTTAGTAATTTTTTTTTGGATTAAATCCATTCATAAAAATAGTTTTAAAAAGAATTCAAAAGTAAATTTGTAAAAAAAAAATTGAAAGGAAATATTTTATAAGGTAAGTTTAAGAAAACTTTACATATTAAATGTGTTTTTAGTCCGATTTTATTTTTTTGTCACTTTTTTAATTTTTTATACATTTTGATCCTTGTATTTAAGAAAACTATAATTTTCCGTCCTCTAAAACTAACGCCGTTAAAATTAGGTTAACTAATAGATTGCTACATATTGTTTTTTGTGACGCTGATACTAAATCAAACTGAACCACAGGCCCAACAAGGCCACCCCAATCTACCAAGCCAACCCACATCTAGGGACTCCACGACCAACCGCTGTAACACTCCGGCAACATCCCCCAGTGGCACCATCATTGACTCCACTCGTGCAACCACTACGAGGAACCTAAAATCGCGAGAAGAGACCCAACCTTAAATCAACTACAACATTAAATCACAAAATCAGAACCCCAAAATTCTCATTTCCAACCCTAGCCCCATCATGAGTCAAAAACTTGTGAAAGAACAAAAATCCAATTCGAACCACACCCAAAGTCACAGACTAAACGGGATTTTACTTTGTCGTGAAGACATTGATTGGAGCACTCGTCGTCGAGAAGAAAGCGTCACGAACCGCAAGTCCAACGCCTCATCACCACCAAGCCACACAACGCCAGAACCATCTCCTCCTTGCATAAATCGCAACCAAAGACCAAAAAAAGAAAGAGAAATTTATGCTTTCCTTTGCTGCGAGAATCAAAACCAGAAAGAATTTGGAAAGAAGAAAGAGAGTTTCTTATAAAACCCTAACCCAAGACCAAAGGACGAGATGAAGGACAACACTTCCCCTTCGAGTAGACCAAACCGAAAAAGAGGAAGGAGAAAGGGTATCTCTCTTTTCTAACCCGCGACCTCCCTGGAATGACAAAGGAGAGATACCCCCTATGTTTAGAGTCAAATGCAAGGAAAGGGACGCAAGGAGAGAGACGGAAAGGGAAAGATTGACTTAGTGTCAGAAAAAAAAACTGACGTGACAATCTGTTAACCAACTCATCCTAATTTTAACGCGTTAGTTTTGGAGGACGAAAAATTATAGTTTCCTTAAGAATAAGAATCACAGTGTACCAAAGTTTGAAAAAAAGACGAAAAATAAAATCACTTTATAATTGAGGAACTAAAAATATATTTAACCCAAAATTTAACTATGAAACATTTGATTAGATTGATCATCTATAAATAAAGCCGGATAATTTTGATTTAATTTTTATAAGATCCATTATTTTATACTTTTTAATAGACGAATTTACTTGAGGATGTGAATGAACGAAAAATAAATAAATTTTTTGTCACTTTTAGATTTTTTTAGACTATTTTAACATTTAAATTTAGGGTTTAGCCAATTCAACCTTCAAATCAGACATTATTGTTTGATCAGTAAACTGTAATATTTAAAATTAATCTGAAAACTTTTCACCTTCAAAGATTGAATTATATTTTTCATTCTTTCAAACATTAAATTAGTACACATCTATCATGTTGATCATTTACTCTATTTAATAATTAGTTAAAATTTATTAAAAATATAAAATCTAATAAAGTAACAATATAAAAAATATATTATAAAAATGTGTTAAAAAATGTGACTAATATTTCACTTAGAATAAAACCTTCCGTCTGCATATAGCAGTAAAGTCACCATCGCGTGTTCTCTGCGGTCAGCTCATCGTATAACCTCATCTTTTACCGTTCATCTTCAGGACCCACAATCTCCTAACTTTCACGGTACAGATCTTCTCATTCAGCCTTCCTTTTTCCCCTCTTATATATAAATATCCTTGACAGATTGCCTTTCTTTTTCAGTTGGCCAAATCTGAAGAAGCAACGTTACCAGCCGAAGCTAAAGCTCAATCCCTTGAGTTAGTGGCGGATTGTTAGATTCGATTCGAATTCTCGACAAAATTATCGATCCCTCACTCTGGTGTGAACAGGTAGAATCCCAAGATTTGATAGTGAGTTTCTTAAAGTTCGTTCTTTTCATGAATTGTGGAAGATTCGTATTGTGATTCTTTTTGGGATTTGAGTTATTGATCTTCAATGGTTTTTGAGTTGGTTGCAGATCGAGGGCGTGGTCTATTCTATTTGAGTTGAATTTCTGATCGAATGATCTCATTCTCTGGAGCAATAAACCGGGAAAATTCTAGGTAAGTTTATTGATTGTGCTTTTTTGTTTTATTTTATTTATAATGCTTGCTTTTCTTTTTTGGTCTTCTGTTGATTACCATTTTGTTATGATTGGATTGGATATTATGGATACGGAGGTGATGATTTAATATTTAATGATGACCTAGCGTTATTTCTTGTTGGATCTTTTGGTGTGGTTATTTAGTTTAGCAATTATATTTTCTTAACTGCTTTATTGAGGCAGATAAGTTTCATCTGGGTGCGACAATTATTAGATGTTATTCCCTTTTGCAAGTGTATTGTCATGATCTACGAAAGCTCTTTGATTTTTGTTAATACATGTAACCCTGATTAACCATTTAGTTTTACCGTATTAAACAGTGCTTTGAAATTGCGTTTTGCTTTGCTATTGTTATGAAAGCGTTTCTGCCTAAGTGTAGTTTTTTCTTTTCTTATTTAGAGATCATTCATTCATTGTTTGTTTTGTTATATTTCCTTCTTTCTTTTATGAGTATGAATGAATTTGATCATTTAATATGGATGATAAAGTCAAATTGTACTGTCGGCTCCATGGGAATATAAACTTTATTATGCGTATATGCAGCATCCTGTTCTGTTTTACAACTGTGGAAGTTATAACTTATTGTATAAGTTGGATATGCAGTTTCTTGTTCTATTTTGCCTAAAATATGTGGAGATTAAATTACCATATGGGGTTCTTCCATCATCGTTAAACACTGCACCATGCTTTGCCAGTAGTTGTCCTGTTTATTGTGTATGAAGATTATTGTATAGCTAGAAAAGTTAAACCAAAACGAAGCCTCACATGCCTCTTGTTACATTTCACTGTAGAAAATATGAAACGATTTCCCAAAATAGTTAGTTGGATAAAACTGAGATAAAATTGTTTGCTCTCATTCCATTCCATGATTCAGTCATGCGAGAAAGTGATTTAGCAGGAAGCGTTATTTTCCCTGTTGTTTTGTCCCAAGGATTTTAATCCTTTGCTCAAATAGCAATCCATGGCACAATGATCCTTAATTTCTGTCAGCTAGAATTCCTCTATCAGCTAGATTCGCATGTATTACAAGGAAAACAATTAACTTGTGTATGTTAACTATCAGCTAGAATCCCTCTATCAGCTTATGTATGTTAACGTGTGTGTTCACATATTTTAATTTTGACCCTTTTACCAATAACAACAAGAGGAATAATTCTGTGTTTGGTTGGAATGAGTATAGGCTTTTGTTGGCTAACATTTGTTGTGTTTTCTCTTTTATACATAGATTGAAGATAAAGAGAAGTGAAAAAAAAAAATATAACAAAGATGGGATTAAAGTGTCGAATATTTTTTGAATTTTCTTGAAAACGAAAAATCCCAGTTGAGAAGGAATGGATTTGGACCTTGACTATGCTTTTCTTACTTAACAAGATCTAGTGAGAACATATCTTTAGGTAAAGCATGGCGTCAGATTGTGACACGTGGAGTTCCTATTTTCTGATAGGAAAAGAGAGAGAGAGTTGCAGTGGTGGCAGTGTGATAGAGAAAGAGAGATTGTGTTATAGTTTTTATAGTGTTGTGGTTTTGTTGTCCCTCCATTCCAAGCATTCTTTGCTTAAAGAGAGTTTAGTCCAGGGAATAAAGCCAAGAACCAAAAACAAGAGGAATAATTCTGTGTTTTATCCAATGTGGCTTTAGTAATACTCCATATCTGAGACTGCAATTAATGCATTGTATTATGATTTTACTTTTGAACTAATTTTGAAATGCCGTTTTTAGTCTGTATATGTTAATCAGGTTTACTCTGCAGAGATGGCTACCTATCAAGTAGTAATATATTTTAAAGTTTTTAAGATGATTGTTTGGATTTGAGATGAAATATCAGATTATTTAAACATGCTTAATATCTTATATTTAGAGTTCATATTTACTATATTTAGAGAAAACATTACTAATATCTCTATCTATATACTTAATGACTTTCTTTTCTTAATAGTATTTTTAAGAGTTTATACTAATATACTAATATTTATAAACTCTGAATTTGTTTTCAGACCCTATATCATCATCATCATTTAGATAAATTTGTCTTTTGTTTGATTGAACTCTTAATTAATGTAGTGACGTGAATGTTAGAAATTGTAAAAAAGTGTTTCATCCTCGTTTCGTCAGTATACGTTAGGGTTTTTGCAGCTTCGTCCTCTGCATTCTCTGAGCTACACACAAAACTGTGCATTTCACCTCTAAAATCGATGGCGTATTATTACTCTAGACTCGATTTCTTTTGCCATTTGTGTGGGACAACGCTAATTGTTCCTTCCAGTTAGTACGCCCAATGTTCTTTGTGCAAAACTCTCCAAGACATACAAGGTTAAGCCCTATTTTTACTGTGGTAACGTGTTCTCGAATTTTCTTAGTTGTATATTATGTATAACTCTCTCCAATTGACTAACGGACTATGGTTGTGTTCAGATATTCGTGATAAGGAAATAAGTTACACAATTACTGCTGAGGTATGTTTTATTTCTGTTATCTCCCATGACTGTGAATTATTATTATTATAGTTTACATGCCAGTGTTCATGGACTTACTTATGGTGCTTCATGCACTTCTTTTAAAAGAAAAATGAACATGTCTTCTTCCTTCGTGACTTCACAATGACTCACGAATTCATGACAGAATTTCTGTACCTTTTTTTTTGTGGTATGTGTAATTAAATAACCGTCTTATTGTGTGTTTGCATGGGGTCATTGTGAAGAAATAATAATCTGTTTTTGCGAACTTTCTAAGAGAGTGTTTGGAAAATAAGTGATTATATCCTTAGAAGCAGTTGTTTTTGTGTACCCTCTTAGGCCTACCTTGATTTTCTCTGTCCTGGTGGGAATTGGTGAAAAGACCATGATGGTATTGGAGTTTCTTTTTCTTTTTCTTTTTTACTTTTGTTTAAAACTAATGTTAGACATCACTATACCTTTTGATATCTCAGCTATGTTGTTGTAATGCCAATAATTTAACAGATCAATTGGTAGTATTGCATTAAAGTAACAGAAGAACATTCAAGTTTATGTATACACGATTAGTTCTCATGTTACTGGAATTTGATTAGTGTAGCCATAGTGAAATCGGACCTGGGTTTAGATTTTTAAGATCAATGCAGCAATGATAGAAAGTTGAGGTGAAATGATATCGTGAAAATTCTGGCACAGTTAGTCAGGATTGCTAACTTTTTAGGTTCTAAATTTCCTACCAAGAATTGCAGCAGCTTAGCTGAAGCTTGAGTCTCATATAACTGAAATAAGCCAAATTTGTGATTTATCATGACCATGGACATATTCACTTTATGTACACTATTGGCAATTCTTCTTTAAATAAAAGTAACCTTGTGTTTTGCAGGAGATCAGAAGAGAGCTTGGAATGGAAATAATCGAGGAACAGAAGGTGCAATTGTCGAAGGTAATGGCATCATTCAATATTAAATATAGCTTGGTTTTTAAGAAGATATTTGAATGTTTCAAATGTTATTGTTTCTTCTCTAAAAAAACGTATTATTTCTTGACAGGTCAACAAGAAATGTGAAAAATGTGGCCATGATTAAGCTAACTTTTATACCAGACAGGTAACGTTAGACTTTATAATGTATATTTGGCAATTTGATCTTAATCTTATTTAAAGTCCATAATTATTTATTTCAATCATTATTTTTTCAGATGAGATCAGCAGATGAAGGGCAAACTACTTTCTATACATGTACACGTTGTGGTCATCAATCTCAGGAGAATTAGTGGTTTACTTTAAGGCTATCTTTGGAAGGAATGTACCAGGAAGAATAGAATGATCTTTAACTGGAAAAATAGAATGGTTATGTAATGAAAATAGTAATAGTCCAGACTTATCACGTCATCGATGTTCTAACTGGAAAATTAACATTCTAGATTAGTCTTTAATCATCAAACTGATTAATGAAGGATTAAAAATACAATTTTAAAAGAAGTAATTGATTTTACGGGAAGTTGCTTTTAATAGTTTAAATTGGGTTTCTAAACAGGCCTTTAATTTTTATTAAACTTTCTGAAGATTTGAGAAATTAAAAAAAATGTTTTGACATGAAGATGCATTCATATTAATGATCTATCTATGAATTTGTATCTCTATTTGAATGGGTTTGAAATACATTATAATTTGAAAATTTATTCTAGTTATGGAATTGAAACTCAAAAATATACTTTATATTATACAATATGGACATTTATTACGGATTTTGTAATTCAATGTATATTTTGGATCTCAAAATATTGAATAACACAATTCAAATCATATTTTAAATCATATAATTAAAAATATATTTTTAAATTACGTAATTTAAAAATTACATTTTTAAATTTTATATATTTTTAAATTAATTAGTTTGAAAATATATTATAAATTATATAATCAAAGCACATTTTGTAATCCGGAAATGTATATTCCGAATTACATAAATTAAAAATCTGAAAATGCATTTTCCCATCTAAAATAGATTCTCCATTGTGAAATTCGGAACATATTTGTGAATTTCAAATTATGAAAATATAAAGCATGAACATTTTAAACCTTTCTAACACTTTCTTGGAGGTATATTGAAAAAATGATCGAGGTGCAGAAAGTAATTATCTTCCTTACGTGGTCCAATTTTTTAGTTACATAAATTTTAATTTGTAGTTGAAATGATACAAACAAAATCGATGTTGGGCCTAGTTTTGCTGTTATGGGGTTAATTTCATATCTATAATTTAAATTCAATACTATTTGTTATTAAATTATTACTTATAACTTATGTTTGAATAACTCCAAATTATGTTTTATTATAATAATATATTTAAATACTTTTAAAATTATATTTTGATATTTTATGCTTTGAGTGATTTAATTTTTTTTTATCATGTGAGTCTTTTAAGTTCAGAACAATTTTATAACACAAAAATAGTGATAATTTTCGATAAATATTTGCTTTAAGGTGAAGTTTGAATACTTTTCATGTTATATTTAAATATCTTTAGTGTTATATTTAAGTAATTTAAGAATGAAAAGTTAATTTTTATAAAGTAAATAATCTCTAACTCAAAATAATAGGATAATATCTCAAATTTTCATGACATTCAATTATCATGAATTCATCAACCTTCGATTATACAAAATAGTTGACTCAAAGAAACATATAAGATGTTATTACATATATCAAGATATAACTTATAACAACAAAATATATAACAAGATCATGCATTACTATAATATATTACATTGAACCAAAAGTACAATATGGTTTTAAAAAACAGAGGAAATCGAAACAAAACTTCTACTTCTATGCCTCAACTTCATCTCTTCCTAGCACTTTTTCACAAAAGACATCTTCCTCTACTCACACCAATCGGATGATCATTTCAAAAGAGAAACACAGATATACAAACAAAATAGAAGGGTAAGCTAACTTTTACAAAGAGACAAGCACATTTTAGTTCAACCATACATAATAATTACATTCTTAATTTAAATCAAAACTTAAACAAATTCATAATACTTAGACTTGACCATCCAGATATGTGTATTAAATTCAGACTATGACAAGTTTTGCACTTATAGTGGTGGAACAACTGATCCACCCCAAGCTATCACACAAGGTTAGTTTGTCTATCACCTATGGCGAAAGAAACAAACCATAGACTAGAACCTTCTGTACTTTTCACCATATACCCCCCTTATTTACTTAAGAGAGAATGATTATTGAAGTGTCAGGATAACTTCCAAGACTAAGTTCCTACAACAATATAACACGCTACAAAACGCCACCATAGAGTCTCATCACAGGGTCCATGGAATTACGCTAAACATTGATAGTATGCACATAACCAATAACATACTCGTAATCATCACCATATCATACATGAATAACCATAATATATGCTCACAATCATGTTATAAACCAATAATTGTTTTTAACATTCACATAATCACACACAAAACACATAATAAGAGATATGAAAATTTTGTTAAAATTATGATATTTTCGCTTAGCCACCATATTTTCTCACTCGGCGAAAGTGCTTTCGCTCATCCACCATATCTGCTCGCTCATCCAAATCTCTCTTGCTCAGCCGCCATATATACTCGCTCAGCTAATAGTACCTAACAACACACTCACTCAACGACTAAATCTGTTCACTCAGCAAGAAAACTATTGAAACTTACAAACTTAAATTCTCTCAAAATTCGCCCAACGTCCGTCAAATTAGTGAACTCTCTGATTTTGGTTTCGTTCAACGAGATTTTGCTCACTTAGTGACCATAAAGTCAATGTCTCTCTAACTTTGACTTTACTAAATGAGTATATGCTTGTCCAACAAGTCTACATAATTCTGTAAGACATAATTCTGCAGATTTATGTCATTCCAACTACTAAATTAACATACTTACATTTTAAATTTCAGCAAGATAAGAAGCCAAGTAAGTCTTAAATGCCACAAACCTCAATTCCTAACTCCAAATTGACTTAAGAACCCACTCCCTTAGGATTTCACTGGTCAAAACCCCCTTACTAAACATTCCCTTTTTACCCAATATCCTAACCTTTTACTCATTCATATACATAACATAAGAACCAACCATTTATTTCCTCAATCTTATTAATTCAAACATGTAAGACCCATTATATTGAACCAACCAACTCTTTCATAACTTTTTCATACCAAACCAAAAGATTCTAACAATAACCCAAGTACTTATACCATATCACACAAATATTTCAACACCACTCAAATCAATTAAACAATCCTTCCTAACCATCATAAATCATCAATTTCACACAATTCAAACATCTAACACAAATTATACACATCAAACTAAGTTTAAAGCATTAGTTAGCTTCTCTTACCTCACAGATGACCAAACCCCTCTAGAAAGCCTAAAATAGCTCCAAACGGATAAGAAGTTTTATCTACTCCTACAAACCACAAAAACAACATTAGGGTACACTTAGGACCACATACAAAACGATAAGGGCTAACATGTAAGAAAAACGAAACAGATCCACAAATAAAGCAGAAAACCAACTTACTCTATTTGAGAAACTGATCAGTTAAACTTGAAGATCTCACTGCAAAGATTACTGAGGCAGTCCCTCATCTTTAAATAAATGAACAATGAACTAGATTCCTTAGAGAGAAGTTAGAGAACTCTAAAAAAATAATTTTTGAATAAATTGTATGTTTTAAAACAATAAAACTCGTTCATAACAAAACTATTTATATTAGAATCATTTAATATTAAATTAATTAAATCTCATTATTTATTTTTTTAAAACCACTACCATTATTAATGTCATTTTCTAAATCTTTACTTGTTCAATAATAGAGTGATTGCACTTATAGTTTTAACTCAATATTATTACAAATTTTTGTCATACAAGCATGAGATACAACAAAGATAAGTATTAGTAATAAAAATATATTCTTGCATGAAACTTTTGACGGATGTAAATTTAAAAATAACAAATGTATTTAATTTAGTATTTAAAAATCAGTTAGAAGTAAAAGAATTAGAAGACTAAAAGTAATGAATAAGATAATTTAAATATATTGTAATTATATTAATAGGAAAATTCTGATAAGAATATATTGTAATTATGGTTGGATTTTGTAAAATTAAATTTGAGAAATGTATATTTATTCATTAAAAATGAATTATCTAATAAAACTTTTGGTGTGATAAATTTGAAAAATAAAATTACATAATAACATGATTGTGGGTGAAATTATTTGAAAAGAAGTTTAATATAAAATTATAAATTAGTAATATAATCTTATGTAGTTCTAATTTTATTTTAAATAAGCCAGTAGTAGATGTTTAATGAAACGAGAATGAAGAATAGGATGATTTAATGGAATTGATTTGAAAAATAATAAGTTATTTGAAAAATATTAATAATATAATGTAAAACAATTTAGAAAGAAATAAATAAGGATTACATAATGGCAAAATGAATTTGAAAATATTATATATATATATATATATATATATATATATATATATATATATATATATATATATATATATATATATATATATATATATATATATATATATATATATATATATAAGTGCACTCACCCAACCAGATCTTAGTAATTCATAAAACATATATGCAGACATACATCCAATTACTCATTGATCCATATATCAGTCTTTGCAAAGACCAAAACAATAACTCCCACTAAAGATCTCGAGGAAGTTGGCTGCAGGGAGCCGATTTCTAGATAATATATATATATTTTTTTAAGAAGATGAATTATTTAAAAAAATGAAATAAAATTTCTGAATTGTATAGTGTGATGTAATTTTAAGATTGACAAATATATCTAATTTAATATTTAAAAATCAGTTAGGAGTAAAAAGATGCACTGATATTATTTTACTAAAAGAAAGAAAATTATATACCTCTATATGATTTTGAATTCACCAAACCAGAACTGAATTCCTACAATCCTCAAGGTCACATGATGAAGTAAGAACAATGAATGAAATACAGAATCAATCGTTCTGAATAACAGTAACATTGATATGAACACATGATGACACTCATCTCCACATTTTTTCTTGAAAGAAAGATTCTAAATAGCTCAAGGTTATATAACACAAATTTTCCTCCAATGACCAAGTTAGCACTGATCAAGACAGCTACCAAAATCGGTGTGTTTTTTTATAAAACTGAGAGTGAATCTGTGTATCACTTTGTTTTATTCCCAATCTTGAGCATGAAAAAATCAAAATTGGTTCTTAAACAGATCCTGCAATCATTGATAACCCAAGACTGTGGCAGAAGTTCTGCATTTCCATAAACATCAGATGGCTTTGTTTAGCTTTCCCAGCCATGCTGCATACATCTCAATCAAGATTATCATCATCACCCCTTGTTATGTGCAAGCTCATGCTAAATCAACTCTCAACAAGGTAACCCTTCATTTCCACCAAGCTTGCACATCACAATAATATTTCTCCACAACATCGTCCGTCATATCTGCATTAAACATGATTCTTCTTTTGTAGAAGCTGGCCAAAATGGGGATAGTTCAACAACTTTTCCTACTATAATCAGTGTTGGTGACACCAACTGAGCAGATGTTATTTTCTCAGAAAGGTCTTTTAGTTCAGCAAACACCTGCATGATTGTGAATGATCACTTTCATGTTAACAACCATTCACAACTACAAAGTAATCTGTCTCTCTGCTAACTGCTACCATTAGATAAAATCATAAAGTCTTGACAGCATGAAAGGAACTGCTCAGGTTGAGCAAACAAAGAACATACTGTTATTCATGACCAGAAAGAATAAACAATTTCTCTGGATATTGGAGAGATCCAAGAGTAACGACTCTACTAATTAGAAGGAACTAACTAAAGGGGTTGCCTATCACTTTATTGTTTGATACACATCATACACTTCCTTCCCACACTACATATTCAATCTTCTAAGATGACCATCTTTTACCTCAATGAATTTGTTAAGATTAACAACAAAGGCATCAACAATAAGTATTTGGATAAACTTTTTCCTCAGGAACATGTATATCATTTTCAGAATGAGAATGACAGCAAATCCTGTATTTGTGTGTCCCTGCATGAGATATGTTGGCTCCCATGTTTTGTCAAAAATATGATTCACTTTCATACAAAGTCAAGCCTCATAACACTTTTTTGGGTAGGAGTAAAAACCTTTCTTAAGAGAAAATGAATATGTTTTGTCAACATACAAGTTTTTACTAGCAAAAGAAAATTGGAATAACATTTTACAATGATAGTTTGTTTACATATATCTCAACTCACAGGTGTAGATTTAATTTTGTAATGGAGATCTTGCCTTAATAATTTTAGGTGTTGCAAGATATAATAGAAGAAAAATTGATGATCAATAGCTCATAAGTTGCCTCAATTTTAGGTTAGTATATATTATTAATAATTCATTAAGTTTCCATATGATACTGGAATCCTTCATTCCTTTTTTTCATAAGAAAAAGTGTTACCTTACTAGTATGTTAAAACAAAAATTATTACTTCATAATAAAGCCAGATCCTGTTAATTTATTAACAATAATGACTGGAAATAAATGCAATCCCAGAAACTTAATCAATGTGACAGGAAGAGAACTATGTTGAAAGGAAGATAACATTGTGCTTACTGTGCGTTGGTGAAGTGTTGTCCCTCGCTCAATGGCTGCAGCAGGGGTCTGAGGGGACAGACCATGAAGCATTAACTTCTGTGCAAGTGATGGGAAAGTCGACAAGCCCATATAAACCACCAAGGTAGAATCAGAATCAGCAGCGTTTTCTGATACAAAGAGAGGATCAGATCCTCCTTTCCTTGAATGCCCTGTGAGAAATCTCACACTATTTGCAATGCCTCGGTGAGTTAATGGTATTCCCAACTCTGCTGCTATTCCAGATGCAGCAGTTATGCCTGCAAGAAATGAGAAATAATTAATTACAATAATCACCACTGTTCTTCCTTTTCTTATAGAAATCATTACATAGAAAAACAGGCAACGTGGAGACAATAGAAATAATATTTTATGCTTTCATTCAATATTCTTTCCCAATGGCAATAACAGCAGTATAAGAAAAGGGAATGTGAAACTTACTTTCCACAGGATCCAGTTCATTTAAATCTATGTGCTAATACCCTATGTAATATGGATCACCTTCCATAGTTTACTAAGTAAAAAAACTAAAAAAAGAAAAACAATTTCCTTTTTCCCTCTCAAAAGGCAATGACAGCATGATGTTTAGGTCCTAGGCTAGGACCAATCATATTTTCATGCCAACATAAGTTGGACTAATCATTGACTTGCCACTAATAGCTAAGAAAGATATGATTATACATACAGAGAATTCATGTAAGAAGAATGTTTTATAAAGTATAAGATACATGCATATGCCGGTGGCCAGTGACAGATTGATTGAGAGATACTTGTTTCAAGTTCTAAAGTTAACCACATTCTGATTCTATGAGTGAAAAAAAAGTTATACACACAATAATGTTGCATTGGTGCCAATTGAATCATTACATTCATGAATCATACCTGGAATAACTTTGACTTGGATACCTTGCTGTTGCAAAAAGTCCATTTCCTCTCCACCCCTCCCAAACACCTACAAGTACCCAACAACAATCCTTATAAGACATCTACATTCATCACACAGACCATGACAAACTAAAACGGCAACTTGCTTTACTAATTCAATCCACTAAAACAATCTCAAACAAAACCTTACCAATGGATCACCCCCTTTAAGTCTCACAACAGTTGCCCCAGCTTCTGCAAAACTCAAAAGAAGTTCATGTATTTCCTCCTGCCACAAATCAACCATAAAAAGATCCATTTTATCATCATCTATGACTCGAACTATCTCTACAACTTCAAAACAAAAATCACACCTCTAAAGGATGTTTAAAAGTTGACACAAATACAATTTTTTGACTCCATCATAAATTCCAAGAAAACCCTACAATCCAAGGTTACAATAACCAGTCCTCACCACAATTCAAGCAACAAAAACCACAATTATTGTAATTTTCCACACCATCAAGGACTAAGACGACATTGTGACTAGATCACGACCACAACAACTAAGTTTATCAGTAATTTTGGCCTCAACTTCACGGTTTTTGGAATTTGTGACCGCAGTGGCAGCCACAACAACCACATTCATCCATAATTTTCTGCAATATCAAGAATGACAAAAACCAGGACCGCAATTGCGGTTGCAAAAACCACGTTTATCCACAATTCCCCACAAAATAAAGAGTGGCAACAAAACACCAATTTAAAAACCTAGCAACAACCCAACAACGACAAAAAAAGAAGACAATATCTTTACCTGTGTTCTACTATGGTATCCAGCAGTTTTTCCTACATAGAGAAGCTTGGCCTGAGGGGCAACCAAATCCAGCACATCATTGGAGACCAACCTGTCATACAGCAACAAATCAGCACTCTTAATTACTCTCACAGCCTTGAGAGTGAGAAGCTCAGGGTCCCCAGGCCCGGTCCCCACCAAGAACACATCCCCTGGCAAACACTCCCCTCCACTGCACTTCCCCTCACTTTTCCTCTTCTCCCTCAGCACCTCCAGCAGCTTCTTCAGCTCCGGCAGCTGCAGGGCTATGTCTTCCTCCCTCACGGATCCCGAGTCGCAGGGGGGAGGAAACGACATCGTTTGACTATCCTCGTACACCCATTGGTCCCTCTGGTACCTCTCTAGGGAGTGCTTCTCCGTAAAGGGTGAGGCGGAGAAGCAAACGAGGTGGCGGCGGGGAGGAGAAAAATGAGGCTTTCTGTTGAAGGGTGAGTGGAGAGAGGAAAAAGGTGCGAGCTTGTGAAGAAGAGCCATGTGGGTGGTGTGAGAAAAAAGACAGTACCTTTAAGGCTTGGAATTTGTTCTATATATTTTAACCAGAGACAGTGGAATGGACTTTGGAGAGATTGAGGAGACAGTGTGTGTTGTGTTGTTTGCCTTTGGGCTTGTCGGAGGGACATGCCTCTGTGTGTGCTTTCCCTTTTCTTTGTTTTCTTCTGTTTCGTGGTCAAAGCAGATACCAGAATTGGGAGAATTTGGAGGTCCAGGTCTGTGGATTTGTTAATTACAGTTACTAAATTATAATTTTTCCAATTTCCAATGTAAATAAAATAAAATAATATTTAATTTCATTTAAAAGAAATTGAAACTACTCTTTATTAAAACATAATATTAAGAATAAAATAAGGTTATTAGAAATAAAATTTTCACTTATTAAAACATGTTTTAAAGTAATCTCTTTAAATGAGATAAATTTATTAAAATTTATTTATGATTATACCAACACCTATGATTGTCTTCCTAAAGGATTGATTTAGCTCTAGAAATTGTAAATTTTATGCCATTATTATATTTAACTGTTTTGAAAATTAAATAAATTTATGAACATTTTAGAATTTCATTTAAGATTTTAAATTTTATCATTTTTGTCATGTTGGTTCTTAGTTGAACCACTCAAGGAATAATAATTTCAACATATATTTAGGAATCAAAATAAAAAAAAGTTAAATAAAATTCTAAAATTTTAGAAACGTATTTAAGCTTTATTTATTTTAAGGTTAATAAAACAGTAAAATACAATTTTTATAATTAAATTAACCATTTATTTATTTATTTTTACATTTTGGATATTTAAGATTAAACATAATTTTAACATGTACATATGTTTTTATGATATTCATTAAAATTCAATGTCTTCTTTCTAAGATGCTATTTTTTATTTAAAGAATTATTTATAGTGTACTTTACAATAATCTCATATTTGAAGAAATTTCACAAATAAATTTTGTATTTTTCTATTTTATATGTATAAGATCATGTGTTTGTCCATTCTTTGTGTATTTATTATAGTATTTCTCACCTCTTTTTTATTGCATAATTTTAATTTGTTTTCTATACTGTAATTTTGTTAAAACCTTAAAAAACTTTAAAGACAAATTTATTTAGACTACTTTTATTTATGTTTGAACAACAAATACATGTAGGAATGAATTTTATTGGGTTCAAATTCCATCTTTGTATGAGATTTCAACTTGTTTATTTTAATTCTTTTGAACTAAATTAAAGTTTGAAAATTAAAAAAAAATTAATTTAATTTATTATATTTTTTTTCTCTTTTTTATCCATCGAAAACATATTTTACTATTATTTTTTATTTTTGTATTATTTATTATTATTTTTTATTTTTTATTATTGAGGTGACAAAATTAAAAGTTGATAATATAAAAATATATCTAATAATGTAAATACTTTATTGTATCCTAATTCAATCAACTTCATACAATTTTCAATAATGTCAAGGTTAATAAATTTAAAAATTAAGAAATGATATAAATATATAATGTCATTAATGATAATCTTTGATTAAAAGAAATTAAGAAATGATATAAATATTCATTTCAAATTTATTAAAATGGTATAAATTATTCATTTGTAGGTTTCAATAATATTGACATTATCATGTTAGTCAACATAACCTGTATTCTGGCAAAATTACTCATTATTACAAAAACTATAAAATTATATTACTTTTCTTAATTCTTACGAGTAAACTAAAAAATATAATTCAATATTTTATCTTAATTAATCGTACAAATAAATATTTTGATAAATCTTCCACCAAAGAAAACATATTATAAAATATTAAAATTTACTATTTTTTAAATTGTTCATTGTATTTTCTTCTCTCTTCGTCTCACGGATTTTCATTTTCTTCATTTTTTTAATATTTGTATTTTTTTTTTAACAAGACCATGTAACTGAGCATAATTGCTATATACTTTTTAAAATTTAAGATATATAAATGAAATTACTTTGAAATTTGAGTTAATATACAAATTATGTTAACATACATTTTAATAAAATATACTTTTAATATTTTATTATAATTTTTTCTTTTTAAAATATAATTGATATTTCAGAGTTTATATGTAATTAAGTTTATAGCCGATGGTTGAAGTTTAATTATAGACTTTGGATTAAGCTAATAAAAAAGTAAAATGAATTAATCACTTACAATTTTCTATTTCCTTTAGTATTGGTCTTTAATAATTAAATAATGAATTATCTAACAAACAAAATGTATTGATCTTTTATAGGCTTGATAGATTGGGTAAATTTATTTCATCATTTTTATAATTTATTCTATAAAACATTACTTAACAAGCATTGAAGTTATATTAAGTTTTTTAGTAGGTCAGAATCAGACTTAAAAAATAAAATATGACCAGTAAACCGAGACTGAAAAATTATATAAATCAAGAGTTGTTAAAAATGTTATACGATTTGAGATTAAATTAAAATTTATTTAGGAAAACTACTAATTATAAAGAAGAAATAATGGCGCATTAAATTTATGGAAGTATTTTAGTTAAATATTCTTACACTGCGTCACCTGTGACGTTGTTACTTAATTTTTTTTTTATCTATCATCGCAGAATAATTAATGTAAAATATTTTTCTTTTGCTTGCAATTTGTCGGAAAGAGTAAAATAAACATTTAATTTTAATAATAAATTCTGGATATATTAACAGCATAATAAAATAAAAAATATATGAATTTCTTATTTAGCTAGACTCCGAATTAGATATAGCTTGTTAAATATTCGTTATTATTATGTCCCTGAAATGAAATATTGAGAGTGGAAGCAATATAAAATGTGCAACTTTGGGAAAAAGTAAAAAGCATAGAAGTTGGAAGAGATGGTTGAAAAGAAGTGTTACAAGAGTGAATGGGGAGAGTTAACTGGGAAATGAGAAACAAGAATGGGAGATGAAGAAGATTTCTGAGAATGTTGTTTGGGTATGAGAGATAGAGAACCTGCTTTCACTGCCACCTTAGGGCTATGCCTCTTTTCTTCCTTCGATTTGAAGCAGAAGCATATGGCTGAGAGAATACTCATCTTTGCCTTATCAAAACCTATAAAGCATTGAGTTAGGTTTGGGTTTTCGTCAATTGGGAGGATCTATTTATATTAATCAATTCCTTGCTCAAGACGCTATTAACAAAGACTTTCACTCCTACTTTAAATTAATTTATTCACCTTATCAAATCACCTTCATCAATTACTACATATTTTGTATAGTTGTATTTTTTAAACGTTTTATTTATATTTTTAAGCTCATTTCTATATTTTTATTAATAATTTGGATTTTTGAAATATTTAATTTTTTTGTAAATTTAATTTTTTTTACTGAGGTACCATGGATTCTTACACTTCCATAACTTCAATTTGATATATTAATTACTTTTTGGATTTTAACTCCTATTATAATTTTTATTATTTTTATACTAATAGTTTTTATCTAATATCAAAATTCATATATATCTTAAAAAATTTGTATGTAAATTGGTTCTAGGTAATATTAGATAAGGATTTATCCATATGTAATTACA
The DNA here is from genome assembly GCA_036885675.1 of Vigna mungo. NCBI lineage: Eukaryota > Viridiplantae > Streptophyta > Magnoliopsida > Fabales > Fabaceae > Vigna > Vigna mungo. The sequence continues at coordinate 15,537,652 of CP144693.1, read as the reverse complement.
TGTGGATTTATCTATATGTAATTATATAGGATCCATTCAAGATTTCATAATATATTCGGATAAGAGAGCTTTGTTATGTATTAAATATCTTTCAATGTCATAACATACAGGAAAATCATTTTTTAATAAAAAAGTACTTTGTAAATCATTCTATATATCTTTGGCACAAGAATGAAACATGTAATTTTGACTTATCTCAAAAATCATGGAATGCCACATCCAAGTCATAATTAGTGTCTTCATTTTCCCAAATTGGAAAATTAGTGTCGTCTGGTCCTGACCCTCTTCCATCTATGTGATATAGTCTTGAACATCCCTTAAGAATCCTTCGAATGTACTAGCTCTATTGTAAGAAATCCTGACCAACCAACTGATACGCACCCACCACATTAGGAAGATCAATAGGACCAAAGGAATAATTTTTACCTCAGACATCCCTTGGAACGTAATCAGGTGTCTCTAATGACTCTATCCAAGACAATGAAGACATGTGGGCTACATCAGAAAAAGGAGAAAAACTCAAAACTCATATGTACTTAAATATGGGCCAAATGGGACGTCACCGACCCGTGGAACGGACTCAAGAGGTTCCAACAACCCTTTTTGTGACAGTGGTAGCGAGTGAGTCTCGTTGGAACTAGGCACGTGGGCTAAACACACTGGTGACAATGGTGACATACGGTGGTGTCTTTCTCGAAGTGATTTTCGACATTGTGTTGCCGGAGTTGCGTACACTTTTCTACCCTATCAACGATCTCACCAGCTACGGTGATAACCGTAGTGGTCGGATTGTAGCGACGATGGCTATTGTTGCATTGGAAATAGAATATCGGGAGTTTTGATGCAAACTTGAAAAGAAAATGAATTTTATTATTATCATTCATATCTATTACAATCTCCTTACACCTATTTATAACAATCTAATCTTCCAAAAAATGGAAATAAGGAAACAATATACTGAAAAATAAACTAGAAGATTCTACAAATATTTTCTCTAATTAGAAAGATTTTCCTCTAATTACAACATAAACCAACCCCCTTTGTGTCAATACATTGTGATTGCAATCGGTATACCTATAACTAAAAACAATAACTACAATGGAAAGAACAAACATATATAATTAAGACATAATTTGGGGAAGTAGCTACTAAAGATTGGAACTATTTTTATTGACTATGAGAAGTCAGAACATAATATAGAAAATTCTCTGACTAAACCCTTGGAAAGAAATATGATTTTAGAAACATTGAGGAGATGAGACTTAAGTCACTTGGAAATAAACAAGTGATGGTAACCCAACCTTTGTGATTGAAGATCCCATGAATAAGGTTCATATGGGTAAAAAACAAGTCACTTGTTAATTATGATAACACCAAATTGATTTCAAATCAATTATGTCCATTCCTATGGTGTTTGTGTAAAAGTGTTAGAGACTGCATTATTCTAAGGTTAAATTTTGTAATTAAAATTCTATGAGGTATAAGAGTGTTAGTTTAAGCAAAGATTTAAATGATTTTTCATATCCGTTACGGGTGATGTATGATTTACAACATGCACTTGATGAAATCACTTATGTAAGTGTCGAATATGACTTGTATGAGATATTGACATGATTTCTAGAGTACTCAAGAATACCAAATAAACACATGACCTAGTAAGTGCAATACAACGATAATAACATGAATTGTGGGGGGTGTATTGTGATCGATAAACTGCTAATACACATCAAGTTTTTTTTTGGTTCATATAGTTTGTTATATCAATTACACTATGTGTTAAGTTTCTCGATCTAGAACTAGTTCATATAGGTTGCTATACCAACTTTGAGTTGTGTGAATGTTGGTCGAACTTTGTGGTTGATTTTGATGTTCAGTTTGGACCATGTTGTGTTGTTGGTTGATTTGTTGTGCTAGTTGGTGTGGTGTGACTTGTCCATCTCAATTGGTATTGGGAGGTGAGTTTGGTTATGTCTTCTTGTTGTAACTTGTAAAGCCGAATTTTGTACTTTTTTGCCTAAGGCTTTGGTAAGTCAAGGAAAAGGTGGAGGTTTGGGTGTTGTTCCTTTCTGCTTGAGGCTTTGGTAAGTTGAGGGAAGAGAGAGGGTTAAATAATGCTTTGGCTTGAGTTGTGTATAATACTTTGTTGATGAGTCTTTGGTAAGTAGGCAAAGTTTTTACTCAAGACTTTTAGGAAGGAGGGAAAACAAGTTTTGGTGTGTGATGCTTTGGTAAGCAGCGACAGGATGACTCAAATCGCACTGCTTTGGTAAATAGGTTGGTGTGGGACGATAGGTTATGAGATAATGACATATTGTTTGTATATTGCTTGATGGAAATGTATTTTCTTGGAACGCAAATGTGGTTTGACTTTATGGATTGGGAATAGAGGTTTTTCTTGTTAGTTCACACTTGCTTGTTTGTGTTTGGGCGATGATTGTATCACTAGTGTTATTATACAGGAGTAGATGATATTACAAATGATGTTGTTGATGTCTAAAGCAAGAATACACATAAGGAAGTTTTATGGGACACCCGTTACCTACTGGATACTCGTTCAAAAAATACTCGCGGATACTTTAAAACTCATGAATACTTATAGATATTCACAAATATTTAAAAAAATATGTTTTATAAATTTTTAAAATAAAATATAAAATATAATATAAATTAAAGTTTAATTTCAATTAAATTTAATCTAATAAAATATTAATTAATATTGATTTTAATATTAATTTTAATTTTAATTAAATTTAACTCAATAAAATATAAATTAAATTTTTATTTTAATTTTTTTACGAGTAATGAATATTTACAATGACAAATAGTATAATACCCTATATCCAATCCATTTATAAATAAGTATTAAAATACATATAATAAATACTCAATAATATCAATTATTTACTACATATTTTATTTACACAAATACATATATTTTCGTTATGATTACCGGCTGGTTGGCGGGGAGGAGAAGGTGCAGTCGGGAATGGAGCCCTCTATAAGCTTGAGACTCATATACATTACTGCAAATTATATACCGTAGCTCCCTAAACCTTTAGTCTATTATGCTATGATATGATTAGTATATTATATAATATTGTCTGTCTTCAAAATTAATACACTAAACATTTGTCCTTCTCAAATTTTCCTGCATTCACTCCTGTTTCGGTTTATAGTGTTAGAACTGTCGATTTTTCTGCTTCTGCTCCTAGCTATTGATGTTCCGTATGACTTAAAGGGTTCTCTCCGTAACGCTGATCAGTTGTGATATATAAGAAACACTCTGACACTCAAGATAGATCTTAAGAAGATCAAGTGAGTATTATCAAGGTTTAAACCCTTTAGTCGTCCTTATTTTTGGGGCGCTTTCCCAATTTCATCTCCTTCTTATTAAAACTCCCAATTGGGTCCTCATAAGAGTTAATTTCAATTAATTTAACTTTTTCCGTTAAAAAAAGTTCCGTGAAGTTTTTGTACAACAGGGTGGATGAGGTGTTCATTTATATAAACATGGCCTTTTTAGTGATGAAACGTGGCATTTGGCAAAATTTAATAATTTAAAATAAAGTTATTCTGAAATCTAATTTAGGAATTTAGGGTTAAATGAAATTCTAACAAATGTTTTGCTGACCGCTCATGTTCATGACCGGAACATTGCCATTGTTTTGATTCCCAAACTCCATCTCCTTTCCCTTGACATCATCAAACATCTTCAACAACTCCCTTTCGGATGCTTCCGAGGCTTTTCAATCTCAACATTCAAATCCCCATCACCGCCATTACTGTGAATCTTTGCCACAACAGAGACATCATGAGAATTACACGAAGCCATGAAAGAGTGCTTCACTGTGATCATGTAAGGAAGCTCTTCATCTTCATCACATCTCTTTTCCCTTAAAATGATAACAAGACCCTTTCGATCAGTGTCGCCTCCGTATAAGAAGAAGGAGGACTTCAGAACCCCACCTTGTGCGATAGGGACTTTTCTCTCCAGAAGTTGCTTAGGTTCGTCCAGAGAAACATTTGCCAACCGAAGACCATTTTCGACAGTGATGTTTATCCTAAAATCAAAATCGTCCTTTGCATAGCTTGATGTGTGGTCATGAATTGAGATGAACACCTCTTCTTCATGATTAGAAATTCAATTTCATTTAACCTTAAATCCCTAAATCAGATTTCAGAATAATCTTATTTTAAATTATTAAATTTTGCCAAATGTCACGTTTCTATCACTAAAAAGGCCACGTTTACATAAATGAACACCTCATCCACCCTGATATACAAAAACTTCACGACGTTAACTTTTTTTAACGAAAAGGGCTAAATTGATTGCAATTAGCTCTTATGAAGACCCAATTGGAAGTTTTAATAAGAAGGAGATAAAATTAGAAAAACACCCCAAAAATATGAACGACTAAAAGATTTAAACCTATTATCAAAAAGTGTCATTACCAAGTCATAAAACCCATATTCATAGACGTTATTCTCAATAATGAACATTAATACTAATTAATACCATATGCTTTATTTAATATCTGTTCATTAAAACCATTTACTCTCCTCTTGATATCATTAATTGTGTCTGCCCGCCACGGGACGATATCCCTGACCGTATGTGCCTGATACCCTACAACTCCCTTTCATTCTTTAGAAATCAATCGAAACTAACAACTTTTAATTGTAATCCGTCTTTGCAAATTTATGTGAACAGGATGCGCCTTCCGAGTCATTGCTGGCTCGGCAAAAAGCTCGACATTCATGTCGCCGCAGGAGGCACTTCTTCACTAACATTTATCACAAAAAATGTTTTCTTTTTTTTAATTGTTCTTTCTTTCATCTAATTTCATAAGGGTAAAAGGGGAGTATAAAATTTAAGGGGTGCAGGTGTAGGAAGAAATGGCCCAACGCCCAACTAGTTTCTGTAAGGTATTTAAAGAGTAGAGATGGGGGTGTGAATAGTATGTTTCTTACTTTCCTGCAATATTTTGAATTCCATATTCTTTATTCTTTATATACAATATTCTCTTCTATCTTATTTTAATAATTTGTTTTTATCTCGCTATGCAAATCCTTTTTTTTTCTTCTTCTAATTTGTCCGGTTATTAATCAAGTAAATTTTTTTAAAATAGTTAAATACTCATTTTCTAACGTAACCGGAAAGATTTAATAACTTGAACTGTAACTAATATTAAAGAACAATAAAATATGTACCAAAAATAAGAGAGTCCCAAGCGTGGAAAAGAGCTAAGTAAAAAAATTAAAGAAATTATATTATAAAAAAATTACATATAATAAGTTGTAAATAATCTAAAAAAGACACGAAACATAACATATAACCCTGATTAATTAATGGTGATGAACTAGAAGCGAGAGGGGTAATGGTTGACGGGGAAGTGAGAAACCACAAGAGGAGCTCCTTTGGATTTTGGTGTTCTCTTTGGTTTCTCCGATGAGGGAGATTTCAATTCAGACGATGATCCTTCGACATAATCCGAGACTTGAGTTGATGAGGAGGAACCAAAACATTCCAAGAAGATTGACATCCTTAATCTCTTGCTGGTGTGAGTTTGCCCTAAGCAATGGTTGCGATGTGAAATTGAAGAGGCTTTCTACAATATTTATAGTAAAGGAAGTTGCCACGTTAGTCCATGTGGATTTCGTGCATGTTTGGTTTCTTTACCATTTCACAACATGGATCACGTGCTCAAATACCAAACCGTCTTTCTCTCCTTTCTTATATGTTTTTATTTTTTTTAAAAAATTAAATGAATATTTGAAATACAATAATATGTATAAGTTTTTATTTGGATCACAATAATATGTGTAGTTAAATTAACATCTCCCATTTCATTCTTAGTAATGGCTGATATACATAAATTCTTTCTATTATTTGTCTGGACATATGTTATACATGCATGTAATGAAAATTATATTGGTTGTTAGGAGAAAAACTTGAGAGATCAAGATAATTATTTAAAAGTCTAAGTAAAAGAATTAGTATGATAGTTATATAGTAGATACATGATTAAAAAAGCATAATGTGCAATAAGAGATTAAAACATTATTTCCATTGAGCACATCATAATTTCATAACCAATGATAGTTATATATCACTTCATTCTCATACTCTTTTCACTATAAAAAAGAGAGAGTGTATTATCTATTGTAAAAATTTATAAATAATACACAAAATTAATAAGTAACAAAAATTCATAAACAAATTAATTGTAATTAAATTACTTACAAATATATTCATAAATAACTACTAATAAAAATAAAGAATTACATACTAACCTACTGATATATCCATAAGTAATAAGGTAGTACCTACTAATATATTCATTACAATTTTGGTTATATTGAATTTTTTCATGCCTTATCAATTCTGGACATATTAAAATTTGTCGTAAATTAGAAAAAGTATACCAATTAACACTAACAACTGTCTTCCGAAATCTCTCCCTAGTTTTGTGCTCGAAATACTGAGTCGTGAGCCTAAAAAATACACAGCACATGAACAAATGAAAAAATAAAGAAAAAATTAAATTAAAAAAAAATCTAAATATAACTTAAGCATAAACTACCTTTAGTATCTCCTTTAAACTCCACAACAAAACTAAAAGTCTAAATTAAAGCAAGTCAAAAGAGTTAAATCAAAATAAAACCAAGTTCCACTTCCACTAGACTACGTATTAAAAAAAATTAAATATGTTTTTAGTTTTTTTTTTTATTTTTAGTAAAAATTTGAGTTAGTTTATCTTCAAAATTTTAGATTAAGTTAGTCATCTGTTTAGAATTATATGAATTTAGTTTTCTTTAATAAATTTTGTTACATTTATTTAATGTTTTAAATGTGTTTTTTAATTAACATTGAAACAAAAATGTGTCAAACAATGTAAAAAAATTTAAATACTATCAAGAAATGCTCAAATAAACTTTAAAAAACCTTAGTAAAAATAACTAAATTCACATGTTTATAAAGCTCAGACTAAATTATATCAAAAATTTTGAAGAGAAACTATTTTTAATTTTCACTTAAAATTAAGATACACAGAATATATTTAACTCTATTAAACTCAAAACTCACTATAAAACTCTCTTTTAACATGTTTTTTTACAAAACTTAGAATTTTACTCTAGAAAATAAAAATAATTTAAAAACAGAAAATAAAGACAATAAAAATCCTAAAAGAAGTGCTTTAAACACCTAAAATTAGACTTATTTTTACTCTTAACACACCCTCACACTTGAGGGTTTGCACTCCTTGGCAAAGAAACTAAAACTCCCTTACAATATATATAAAGAAACTAAATTTATGTATGAAAAAACACGAAGCATAACATATAACACTTATATTTAATAATTTTAAGAATAAGATTCTTTTTTTTGTATGCAAATCATAACCAATTAATGTGGGTGATCAATTAATAACATGATTGGTTATTCAATCTCACCCGATATTAAAATTTTATTCTCACTTATCTACAAAATTAATATCTGTATAGAAATCTTTCATGTTTGAAAGTAAGTTTGATTCTATTATTAAATATATGATAACCTTTAAAATCTTTGAGGTGGATCTTTCTTATCACCTTCATGTATCTCTTTCCCAATCTTTTTCTCTTAATTATCTTTTCTGTCTTTATTATGTGTAATGATAATACAAAACAATAATTATATATACAAAATATCTGTATTTGGTGAGGATAAAAAACAAAGTTATCCTTGTTGCCCAAGCAAAAGGAACTAAGATGGAACCTTCCTCCTATCTTATCATAAATAATATGCTATAAATATTCCAGTTTTCCTCAATTATATCACTCAGCACCATTCAACATTGCATCAACCAAAGCATATTTTAGGTGAAACCCTCCAAGGAAACTAAATATGCCTCTCATATCATCTTTCTTCAGTTGCTTTGCTTCGTCTTCATCAGGTCAAGTTTCTGACTTTGCCCTAAGATCATCTCAGTTCAAATCTCCTTCTTCACACAAACCAAAATCAAAGGAACCTCCACTCGTTGTTCCTTATTTCCCTGTTAACCATTACCCCTCACGATTGTAGTGGATTCTCACCAACTTCTTCTCAGACATCCTTCAATTATCTACTATGTTTCTTAAAAGAAGAAACATAGTACTTTCAGAACTATGTTATTCATTTTTTTTTTGTAATAGACACCGACAAAGAGTGTTATTTCTTTTGTGTTGTAAACAAATGAAGTTCTAATTGTTATAAATTGTTTTGTTTATCTTGAAATGGGTTGATCAGAGAAGCAAACCACTAATTAAACATGTTCTATGGTAAGTTTTAGTATAGACTCTCCACAAAGTTGTTCATCGTGATTTATTATTTAAGCATTTTATGATTCGATCTAATTCAGATTAACAAATCATCCACCTAAACATGAAAAACATATACAATTTTATTTGATTTTAATTTATTATAAAGGTTAAATAAAATTGATGTTTTACAGTTTGATTTAAATGTTTTTCAGGTTTTTATTCTTACACAATTTATTAAAATCTGTTCAATAAAGGTACTTCTTGAGAAGATAGTTAAAAGGTGGGTCCATAATTTATGATCAAATAAATGAAATTTCGAAGAAGAATTCTAGTTTTGAAAAGTCAATAGCAAAAAGGAAACTCGACAAATATGCGTTGCTTCATATTGGAAATGAGCGTGTAGTTGAAAAGTATCTCTACAAACTCAAATTGAATTCAAGTGATAAAAATCATGACAACAATTTTATTGATGAGTGTAATACAATTTTTAATACTCTTCTTACAAAGACTGTTCCTCACATGAAAGGATTTTTTTATCGGAAAAGGAAGCAGATTTTTAATACAAAAACCAAAAAAAATAAAGGAAATTTTGTCCTATGAAATCCAATATTCATACATATACATACTTGGATGATTCTAAAGCAAACTATATTTCTTTGAATTCTCTTCTAGAGGTGATGCAATGTCATTTTTATCAATTTAATATAAAATTAAATACTTTATTCTGTTTATATCTTCAAATGAGAGCATCATCCAACAATTTTGGCTTTAAATACTTCATTTTTTTTTTCTGTTACAATGAATAAACTCATAATCATTTAAGTGAGGTTTATAAAGTATTATAATTTATATTTGTTTAAAAATTGTCAATCACTTTTTTTTTTCAGCAATTGTAAATGTCATCAATTGTAACTTCACAACGATAAATATATAGTCTCGTACACAAGATATCATAATAATTTTACTTTTTTTTTATATAAAAAGAACAAAAATATAATTTTTTATAATTAATTTATTTTTGTAATATAATGAAATTCCAGGGAAAAAGCAAAATTGAAATGAATGGTATTTATATAATGTATTATGTAGCATGTTAGTCAATTTACTTGGGGAAGAAGGAGAACATGACAACATATTTAGTGGTTACTTTTGACTTCGCCCTCTTCGAATAATAAATGTTGGGGTCACTTCTACTTTGTTTTTGGCTTTATTCAATTGGGGCAGCACCAGGAATAAGTTGAGAAAGTTTTTCTAACATCTTTCACTAGTAAAAAATTGCCTTTATACAGCGCACATTATACCACGGTTCATCAGAAACCGCAGCATAATGCTGCGCATAATGCTGCGCGGTGGCAGTTCTGTAAATAAATTGAACTTATATGCCGCGGTTGTATGGGAAACCGCGGCATATACCCAAGTCAACCAACCCCTTTGATTCCACGTCAGACAAAAATATTTAATGACAGGGGAATATGCCGTGGTTGGGTGGGGAACCGCGGCCTATTCCCCCTGTCACCTACTGACGGGACCCCTGCAATAAATTGACAGGGAGAATATGCCGCGGTTGGGTGGGCAACCGCGGCATATCCCCCTGCAAACTGCTGACATTCCCCATCAGTCAGACCTGCAATAAATTGACAAGGGCATATGCCGCGGTTAGGTGGGCAACCGCGGCATATTCCCCCTGTCAATTTATTGCAGGTCTGACTGATGGGGAATGTCAGCAGTTTGCAGGGGGAATATGCCGCGGTTGCCCACCCAACCGCGACATATTCCCCATCAGTCAATTTACTTCAGGTGCTGACTGATGGGAATGTCAGCAGTTTGCAGGGGGCATATGCCGCGGTTCTCTGACCAACCGCGGCATATTCCCCCTGTCACCTGTTGTCTTTCCCCAAAAGGCAGTTGGGAGGCAGTTGGGGGAATTCTGAACGTTGGGGAATAGGCCGTGGTTCCCCACCCAACCGCGGCATATTCCCTAATCTGAGTAACTTTTAAAATTTTCAGAGGATATGCCGCGGTTGGGCGCTGAACCGCGGCATATCAGTTAAAAAAAATTTCAAAACTGCCATTATGGATTTTTTTTAAATGAATAGGCCGCGGTTAAGTATAGAACCGCGGCCTATGGCCTCTTTATGCCGCGGTTAAGTGTAGAACCGCGGCAGATTCTTTTCTGGAGGTTAAAAAACAGTGAACAGTTTCATCTTCTTCCACGCGATTCTGTAATTTTCACTCTGCCTCCACGCGAAAACAGCGAGCTGCGCCTTCCGCCGTGGTGCCTCCTTCTGCCTTGCGCCGTCGTTGCCTCCACCGTTCCTCCACCGTGGTGCCTCTCTTCGTCTCTGCCTCCACCGTTTTCCACCGTGGTGCCTCCAACGTTCCTCCACGCCTGAAAACGCTAGCCATCTCGCGCACCCGTGCTTCTCCGCCGTACCTCCGCCGTGACTCTTCTTCTCCGCCGCGCCAACTAGGTTTGATATCAATATTTGTTTTATGCGATTGATATTTCTGTTTTGCTTAACGTGATTGATTGGTGGATGAAATGTTCTTGCAATTGATTTTTGGTTTTATGCAATTCCTTTTGATTTATGCGATTACATTTCAATAGCAATTCATGGGTATGATGTTGTGCATGTTGAGTTTTGGTTTATGGGTTTTTACAAAATATATTAATTGTGACTATATTTCTTTTGAGATAAAAAGTTTTGATGGTATGATTGTGACTATATTAATTGTGACTATATTTTAATTGTGCATGTTGACTATATTAATTGTGACTATATTTTAAAATTTTGAATAATAAAGAATTGATCATTTGAATGCTTATTATTAATTGTATGATCGTATGATTGTATGACTGAATTGATTGTATGACCGAATTGATTGTATGGTTGAATTTATAATTTTATACACAAAATTGTATAATTGTAATTTCGTCAAATTTAGGAATATGGATCGAAATTGGATTAATTTACCACGTATTAGTGCTGAGTACGAGAGAGATGTAGAGGAATTTATACAATTTGCGCAACGTAATGAGGGGAGAAGTGACGATGAAGTGAAGTTTAGATGTCCTTGTATAAACTGTTTGAATGGGAGAAAGTTGAACGCAACTCAAATTAGAGAACATCTTATCTGTGATGGTTTCCTAAGATGCTATACAACATGGATATGGCACGGCGAAGAAATACACTTTCCGATTGACTCGCAAACTGAAAATGTTACAAATTCCACCATGGAAGAAGATCAACCGGATGAAGACAAATTAGAGGACATGATCCGCGATGTTGGCGCAGAAAATTTTGCCAAAGCTCATGTTTATGAGACGATGTCGACTGATGCCGAAACACCTTTGTATGTCGGTTCAACTAAGTTCACACGTTTGTCAGCTGTGTTAAGGCTCGTGAATTTGAAGGCGAGCAATGGATGGACTGATAAGAGCTTTACAGAATTGTTGACGTTGTTGAATGAAATGCTGCCAGATGGAAATACACTGCCAACTCGTAATTATGATGCGAAGAAAATTCTTTGTCCAATGGGTATGGAGTATAAAAGGATACATGCTTGTCCGAATGACTGCATTTTATATAGGAAAGAGTTTGAATTTTTGACAAAGTGTCCAAAATGTGGCTTATCACGATACAAGTCAAAAAACAATAGTGAAGATGATGGTCAGATTGAAAAAAATGGATCTGCTTTGAAAGTAGTTTGGTACCTACCAATAGTTCCCAGACTTAAGCGTTTGTTTGCGAATCCCAAAGATGCTAAAAACCTTAGATGGCATGCAGATGAAAGAAAAATTGACGGGTTGCTTCGTCATCCAGCCGATTCAAAGCAATGGAAAAATATTGATCGACAATTCCCCGAATTTGGTAAAGAGTGTAGAAATCTTAGAATTGGTTTAGCCACTGATGGAATGAACCCATTTGGTAATCTGAGTACCAATCACAGTTGTTGGCCAGTTATATTGATAATTTACAACTTATCTCCTGCATTGTGCATGAAGAAGAAGTACATGATGTTGTCTATGATGATATCTGGTCCAAAGCAGCCTGGGAATGACATAGATGTTTATCTAAGCCCACTAGTTGAAGACTTGAAGGTTTTGTGGGTTGATGGGGTTGAAATATTTGATGCATTTGCTTCAGAGACTTTTATGCTGCGTGCAATGTTATTTTGCACCATTAATGACTTTCCTGCTTATGGTAATTTGTTCAGATTACATGACATCAACGAATCCAATAGGAGTTCCTCGCACATCATGGTTGAATAAATTTTCTACAAGTAAAAGCATCCGAGGTGTGAATGTGGTGACAAAAGATCGCGATGAATTGTTGCAAGCGCATCTTTATATATTGAACAACACAGATGAGGTGATCCCTTTTTTGGAATCACACAAAGCCATTGTGAAGAATAAAAATCCAAGACAATCAGAGAAATGGCAATTGATGGAGCATAACAAAACATTTATGTCTTGGTTCAAATCTGAAATTGACAAAGAGCCACATCCTTCTGAAACTTTATTGTGGCTTGCAAATGGATTGAAGTTTGATGTCGTGTGTTGTCAAGGTTATGAAGTCAATAATTGCACATTCTATACGAAGAAATTGGATGATAAAAACACAGTACAAAATAGTGGAGTCAGTTTAGAAGCTGAGTCACTTCAATTTTCCACATCAAAAGATCAATCTCCTGTACTTGGATCAATGAGATATTATGGTATAATAGAAGAGATATGGGAGGTTGATTACACCAAGTTTTTTGTTCCATTGTTTAAATGTAAGTGGTTTGACAATAAGAGTGGTGTGAAAGTAGATGAATCGGGTATGACACTAGTTGATTTTCGAAAGGTGGGTTACCGAGACGAACCGTTTATCATGGTACATCAAGCATCGCAGGTTTTCTATGTCAAAGATCCTGCGTCTGACCATTGGTATGTTGCTCTTCAAGGCAAAAAACTTATTGAAGTTAACGAAGACAATCTGATTAATATTCATATTCCTGACAACCATTCATTTCAAAGTACAACAAATTTGGATGACCAATCTCTAGTTGACGACGATGTACATGCAATTCGGTCAGATCATGATGAGGGAATATACATATGATGAATCCATATCTTTATGTATGAATTTCTATGATTACTATTACATGTTTTGTTAATTTATATGATATTACATTAGTCTTCTATTAATATTTAATGTTGTTATTTATGTTGACAGATATATGGCTGATCATTCACAGTCTTCAGGGGATGAGGCTCCCCCAACCAGATCCACTAGAGGACCCACTAGGATGAAACAACTATTGCTCAGGAAACAAAGTGGTGAAAGAACTCCGGTGAACGTGAATGTCACCACGGGTGTGGCAACTGGCCGCTATGCAGATGACTTCCGATCATACCTTGGAGTGGTGGCACGTGATAAAATTAGCATTCTCGTTCCATCTTTTGATCATGTGTCCGAGGTTGATCGGAACGTTATTTGGAACGATATATTGGTAAGTTAATTAATAGCATTTGAATTAAAATTTGTTTATATTGATAATTTTGAACTAATACAACTTTATTATGTTTATTTCAGGTGACTTTTGACATTCCAAATGTCGCAACACTTAGAAATAAGTGTTTGTCAACTGTTGCAGAAAATTTCAGGAACTTTAAAAGCAAGTTGACATCAAGATACATCTATGGACACCTTAAACATAAGACTCCATGTAGAACATATAAGTCCATTGATGAGGAGACTTGGCGGCTTTTTAAAGAGAGTCGGTTGTCAAAGGAATGGCAGGTTAGTATAGTTGATATTATTCAATTCCTCATTAACAAATATATATCATATGAACTAATTAATTCATGTGTGTGTGACAGGCAATTAGAAGCAAAGCACAAGGAACAAGTGCTCATAACAAAAACCCCCACCTATTATCTCGTGGTGGGTATAGGAAGCTTGAGGAGAAACTCCTCAAGCAAAAGGCAGATGCTAGACCACCAACTCAGGGTGGTAGCCCTCCTCAGCCTCCTTCTCCACCGTCTAGACATGAGAAATGGAAGTTGGCCCGTATGCGACCATCGGGCACCTACTATTCCGAAACTGCACGAGAGATTTCTGAAAGAATTGTAAGTTATCACTCTTCCTAAAATAATAAGTATTCTCATTATACATACTACATTAAACTATTTTAAGAATAATGGTGTTTTGTAATGTTACAGGACGCCTTGGTTGAGCAGAGCTCCCAAGGCCAATTCATTCCAGAGGGTCGCCAGGATATTCTTGCTGCTGCGACTGGACGACCTGAGCACCCTGGACGTGTACGTGCTGCAGGTTCTGGAGTAGGAATTAAAGATTATTTTGGGAGCTCTTCTCGTCAGCATTCATATTCATACAACGATACACAATGGATGACAGAAGAGATCACAAAAAAGGTCCGAGAAGACCTTAGAGAGGAGATCAGGGCCGAGGTTAGATCAGAGATGAGGGCTGAATTCCAAAGCATGTTCCAGGAGCAGTTTCAGAACATGCGCGCGGTGCCATCTCCTATAGAGGAACATGTTATCCCTGCCCCTCCCACAGGTAAACCTAATAAACATTTATGTGCAATTATTTCTATCTTTTGTATAATCTAACATTTACTCTAACAGGAAGAAGCGGGAAAGGAAGTTGTTCCGCATCAGCCATCCCAGAGGATGACATGGACGATGGTAGTCCATGTCTGCTATACATTTTAGATGATACTGAGATGGTGCTGGTAGCTCGAGGAACAGAGTTTAGGACAGCGACTGTATGTCATGGTATGCAATTATTAGAGGATGAGGTGAAGGTCTCAGTGGATGAAATGATCGTACCAGATGCCATGGTTCCTCTGTCCACGGAAGAGATTTTCACTGTGGAACAAGCATATAAGTCGTTTATCAGTTGGCCTAAATTTTTGGTTAAACCAGTTTCTGACCCCTCAGTATGAAATTCTTCTTTACACTTCTCAATTTTAAAGGTTTTTAATGCTCTATATTACTTATCGTATCTTTTCATGTAACAACAGACGCAGACGCAGGCACAGGAGAAGATTCCTCTATCTGAGGAAGATCCTCTTGCTTCATTGCATCCACTTGCTGACATCCTTGATGATAAACCTTTGGAGGTTGAGTACGATGCTAATGTATTTGGGAGAGGCTCTGAGGTCCCAATATACCTTCATAGCCAAGATGTCCGTGAGCTTGCGTCGGGAACACAAGAGTTGAATATTTCAATTATTCAACTATGGATCATGTAAGTCTATGGGCAATTATTTATATATAAAATTGATTTATATATCAAGTATCCTTATATCAAAGTTAATTTTTTATTTCAGGTATATGTCTGGGGTCAGTAACAAGTTGGGGCGTTCAGATGATTATGGATTCGTTGATCCCCAATTAATTCATGAATCAAATGATTTTGAGCAGATCAACATGAATCTGATAAGAAGTTTTGCAAGCCGCAAGAAAATATACTTGTTGCCTTATATATCCGGGTAAGTGAACTTTGTTAACATAATAAAGTTCCATATGTGATTTTATTATTTAATAATTACGTTATTATGAATTTCAGGCGCCATTGGCAACTTCTTGTTATGTCTATGCAAGACAACACTGCTTTGTGGTTCTGTTCATTGCACAGGCCTCCTCCCCCACAACTCAAACAAGCAATTGATTGGTAAGAACATCAATGTTTGGACTTTCTTTGTTATATAAATGAATGCTAAAACCTTTTTTTATAAACAGTTCTATTCCAGCAACTATGATGATGGGTGGGAGATCAATTGCTAACAGTAGAAAGATTACTTGGATTTCTCTCAAGGTTTGACATATGCTAAAGCCATACTTTGTTATACTTGTTTTATTTTAATGTTAGTCACTAACTATTATCAACTGTGATGATATATTGTAGTGTAACAGACAAAATGGGTCATATGAGTGCGGATACTATGTAATGTATTGGATGACCCATATTGTTCGTTCTCACATCACAAGGAGCTGGGAAATGGTAATATTTAACTTTAACAAATTTTGATTTTTTCCCAAATGTTGAATTCATATACACTAATTAATATGAATTGTCTTTTGCAGAGATTCAAGACTACTACACCAGTTCCTGAGAAGCCACTACTATTCATTAGGAAGGCTGCTGCGAAGTCTATAATTAGATTATACAATAGCTCTTAGATTTAAACATTGCATTTGATTAGATTATATTTTCTTAGACTTTGTACTTTATTTGATGTTGAAATGCATTTGAACATGTATTTGTTATGTTGAAATTGAATTTCTGTACATGTTTTTATATGCAGGTCTGTTTTTGTGGTAGTGGATATCACAAAAACAGACCTGCAATTTTAAAAAACTGCAGGGGAATATGCCGCGGTTGTGACCTTAACCGCGGCATATAATAGACATATGGCCGCGGTTCTTGCACTAACCGCGGCATATGTTATTTTGTTTTAATTTTTTTTTTTTTAAAAGACATATGGCCGCGGTTCTTGCACTAACCGCGGCCTATAGTTGCACTTTCTGCTGCGGTTGAACCGCGGCATATAGGAGAAAATTGTTTTTTTTTTTCAAAAAAAAAGGACATAGGTAGCGGTTCTTTGGAAAACCGCGGCATATTACGGAACCTATATACCGCGGTTATAACCGCGGCCTAAAGTCTCTGACTTACTACCGCGGCTGGATATGCCGCGGTTCGTAAACCGCAATCTATAATGAAAAATAACCGCGGCAAAAGCCCCCGCTGCACTAGTATTTGTCTTGATAATGAAAAACTTATGGTACCAAGAAACTTTCCAGAAACGTGGGCAAGTGAAAACGTGGGCAAGTGAAAATGTATGTCTTTTTAAAACATTTTCTGTTCTTACAACTCACCATATAGAACAAATCAAAGTCTTAGCTCAGAACCGATTCTCCAAATTAGTTGAACAAATTTATTCAAAAGTATATTACAATTTGGTTTTACTCTGAAATATTCTTTTAATTATTTTCAACTTATCTAAATAAACTGAAATTATAAAAAGTTAAAACATAATTAATTATAAAAATAATTAATATTTTTATAATGACATTTTATTTTGTAATAATTTATATGAATGGTTTAATGTAGTTAATATTGAGGTTTTTTAAAAATATTACTTGATAGTAAAAATTGATAATTTAAGATATGATTTAAATTAATTATTTAATTTAATATTATAAATATGTATTTTTTTTACTATATTAGCAATTATCTTTTTGGTATTGAAATAATTCAAATTGAAATTTAAAATGAATATTATAAACAACATTTATAATTATTAGGAAGTGAATTTGAATCTAACCCATCCTCACCAAATAAATCTTTAACATAGTATAAATTTCGTTTTAATTTTAGTTAATGTAGAATCTCTATATTCACTTTTTCATAAAAAGTGTAAATATCTTGTGTGAAACTAAATGTTATTCATGGTATGACAATTACTCCATTTTGAATAAAAAAGATAAAGAAAAAAAAAAGGAAAAATTCTGAAAATGTACTTTCTTTTCACTCACTAACTCACTAGAGATATTAAGAATATTTTTTTATCACAATAATCCGTTATCTATTATAATACTGAAAAAATATAAATATAAATTAGAAGAAAATAAATCAATAATGACTACAAAGTAGACAAATAAATTTATAAATTAATTAGTAATAAAAATATATTAATTAATTAATTAATATTGATTATTTTAATAGTTGATATAAAGGTAACAATAACCCAAAAATAAAAGTCAAAATCCAGTTATTCTAGTTAAGAGTTGAGTAAACATTCCACACAATGCAATATGCTAGCTAATAAATTATTATTTTTCAAATACATTCGAACAAATTTCTTTATTTTAACACTACCAAAATTTAAAAAACATACAAGAATAGAATGTAGTTAAATATTATTCAACACAAAATAATACTACTTTTCGTAACGAAGTTAACAATATACAAGTAATGAAATAAATTCTGGAAAAGAAGTGTGTATTAATAAATAAAAAATTATATTACAAATAACAGATGAAACTCGAACTCGATAACCTAATCAGCCTGACAGATGAATTAATATATAAAGTGAATGTTGAAACTCTGAGTATGTTTTGATTTTAAGTTAACTGATGTTCAAACGTCTTAACATAAAACCAGACACTTCCTTTGTCTTCTGAAACGAGAAAACATAGCTCATATATTCTACAAGCGTGAGGGATAATGGTTGACAGGGAAATACGACAGAACAATAGGAGCACCCTTTGACTTTGATTTGCTCTTTGGTTTGTCCGAAGAAGGAAGATTCATTTGAGATGATAATGATGAAGATGATGAAGAAGAAGATCTTTCAGCATAATCAAAAACTTGACCAGATGAAGATGGAATGAAGCAACTGAAGAAGGATGACATGTTGATGAAGGTTGAGTTTGAGCGTGGAAATATGAAATATGAAAAGAAGGTTTATGTTGTGAAGTTGTGAGTGATGAAGAAGATGAAGTAACAATTACCTATTTATAGAATAATACGATAAAAAAGACAAAGGAAGATGCGTTTGCTTGTGGAGCAAGGACAACATTTGACCATTCCTATTCGTTGGTACTTTGAAAATATGTTTTGGTCTTTAGAGGCTGCTTTTGAGCCACCAATGGGATGTTGCTGCAATTAATGTTATACATTCAGTTATAAGTTGGACCAGTGATGCAATCACCACTAACCAACACTTTGGATAACGTGTTGAATAGTTGCACAGGTGGCTGGCTTTTCTTATTACCATTTTTACAATCAAATATAAATATCATTAATTAAAATTAGTTTTAGGGATGACAAAAAAATCCAAATAAAATACTTTACTTACTCGTATAGATATCATAGTATCTAAACTAAGAATATTCAATATTTAATTGTTTGTGATTTTTATTCAAATATTTAAAAAACAATTATCAAAATAAAGTTATTTATAAAAAATACAATAATAATTAAACAATTATTTAGATTTTAATTTTATGTTTTTTTATTTAGACTTATGAAATTTAAATTATTTATGAAAATAATATTTTCAAAAAAAATATATTTCTAATGAAATTTATATTAATTTATTTTTAAAACAAACTATACGTATTTACACTAATATTTTATTATACACATTTATTTAAATTTAAATTTAAATTTAAGATAAAAAATTTATTTGAGTTTATAATTTAAAGATTTGTTTAAAAATAATATATATATATATATATATATATATATATATATATATGTATATTCCATATTCTTATTCCTAATTAGTTTATTATAAATTAACTAGTAAAATTTCCGTCTTATTACTTTTTCTAAAATAATGTTTATTTTTAACTTACCCAAACTAATTTTAATTTATAAATAAAATTATTCCATTCTTTTTTTTTTCTCATAAAATGTTAATACAAAAAGTTTATCCAGCCAAATTTTCTGATCAATAATTGAGCTAATGTTACATATTGACGTGGTCTCCTCCAAGGAAATTTACGCCTTGATTGGTTCATGCAAGTTAACTATATAATTTGCATTTGATATTTAATCAATATTGATATAAGAGTGACCTATATAATTTCTCATTGAGTGCTTTATTTTTTTATTATTAGGTATAGGGTACAACTGAAATTCATGTGACCCAAAATCATATTTTGAAAGCAGCACAATCTGAAAAACATAAAATATACACAGAAGAACTATATATCCAGCCAAAAATTTGTCAAAAATTAACTTTGATCATGTATCTAATCATTAACAAATAATCTATAATAATAATAGTAGTTACAATTCATTTCAAGAATGAGACACCATCCTTATTACAAGCGTGAGAGAGAAGAGTTAACAGGAAAATAAGACATGACTACTGGTGCACCCTTTGATTTTGGTTTCTTCTTTAGCTTATCTGAAGAAGGTGCTTTTGATTGACACCCATGTTCAACATCAGAGATTTTCATGGATGATGATGAAGAAGAAGAGGGAACACAACAATTGAAGAAGGATGAGAAAAAGGACATTGTTGCAGTTTCTATTTGCCTTTGTATGAAGCAAAGATTGGTTTAATCAGATTGAATTGTAAGTTAGACATTTAGCTCCTCTATTTATAGCACCCTATGATAAAAAATAATCCTTTCATTATGCTGTGTGGGTTCCTCTATACGTAAGGTGCAAGGATTTTGTATCAACACTTTCCATTTGCATTATGCAGAGTCTGCCAGCTATTTTCACATAAACTTCCTATAGTCAAAAAAATGCTAGTGGGAAGAAGAAGTCAAATTTTTATAATTTTTTATTCATACTTCTAAAGTTACGACAAATTCACAACCATGTTATAGAAATCTCTTAAAATTATGTTCATGGATTGTTTCAAAGAGCTCACAAAAACAAGGCAGACCTATTCTAAGAGGAAAATTACAAATATTCATGTTCATCTACCTAATCAGGAAAGGCAAATTTTGGAACAAAGCTTCAACCTTTTATTAACCCATTTGACATTACATTACATCCATAGTAATCTTAAAAAATCTATTAAAAGGAGTAAGTAGAAAATCTCCCATAACTAGCATAATAGAATTATCATCCGTCAAATTCTATTCCAATCATGATAGTATAATGTGACGACAGAAAAAAAAAATACAAATGAATATTATTGTTAGTATTTTGAGATTTGAAAGAAATAGTTAGGATAGATGTTAGCTTACATCAAATGCTAAAGTATTTCGATATATATATAGATATGTAGATTATTTTAGAATATACAAGCCACAATTTATGTGAAATGTACTAAATTTTTATCTATGTAAATTATTCTTGATTTTTTTTCTTCATATCTTAGGTTTTTCTAAAATATTCTGTAACTTTTATTACATTTTAATACTTCTATCTTAGGACTTTTTATATTTTTTTAGAATTTGCATTACACTTATTCATCTTTAATACAAATTCGGTAATTCCAAGCATAGTGCGTAGTAGATCAAATCTTGGTCATGGTAATGCTTTTGTAAAAATATCTATAATTTGGTCTTCTGTTGGGCAATACTCAAATTGAATTTATTTACTTGCCTCTTCATCTCAAATAAAGTGATATTTAATAGTTATGTGTTTTGTTCTTTATGATGGATTCAACTTTTGCTATTACTACTATCGATTTATTATCGCAATAAATAATAGTCGATCCATCTTGTGATTCACGCATTTTTTCAAATATTCTACATAGCCATATTGCTTGACTTGTGATTTCAGGAATTGTCAATCACATATTTTTTTTTTCAACAATTATACTTCGAGGTCATCAATTGTAACTTCACAACAATAAATATATAATCTTGTACACAAGATATCATAATAATTTTAATTTTTTTATATAAAAAAAACAAAAATATAATTTTTTATAATTAATTTATTTTTGTAATATAATGAAATTTGAAGTCAACAACATACGAGGCAAAAGGCAAAATTGAAATGAATGATATTTATATGATGTATTATGTAGCATGTTAGTCAATTTACTTGGGGAAGAAGGAGAACATGACAACATATTTAGTGGTTGCTTTTGATTTCGCCCTCTCCAAATAATATATTGTTGGGGTCACTTCTACTTTGTTTTTGGCTTTATTCAATCAGGGCAGCACCAGGAATAAGTTGAGAAAGTTTTTCTAACATCTTTGTCTTAATAATGATAACTGATGGTACCAAGAAACTTTGCAAAAACGTGGCAAGTGAAAATGTGTGTCTTTTTAAAACATTTTCTATTCTTAAAACTCATCATATAACAAATCAAAGTCTTAGCTCAACAAATTCTCCAAGTTAGTTGAAGAACCTTATTCAAAAGTATATTACAATTTGGTTTCAGAGAGACTGAATTCTGAAATATTATTTTAATTCTTTTCAAACCTTCTAAATAAACTGAAATTATAAAAAAAATATATAAAAATAATTAATATTCTATAGTGACATTATTTAGACATTATTTTGTAATAAATTATATGAATTGTTTAACGTAGTTAATATTGAGGTTTTGTTAAAAATATTAAGTTATTTGATAGTAAAAATTGAAAATTTAAGACACGATTTAAATTAATTATTTAATTTAATATTATAAATATATTTTTTTAATGTAACATTCCATTTTAATAGTATAAAATTATTAAAATAAAACGTTACAAAAAGATAATAATAAAACAAAGGTAAAACAAACCTACCACAAAAAAAAAAAGATTTATCCTTGAAAAACCATCTAACTACACATCTGTTTCACTCTCACCCCTCCTTAGACTAACTGAAAATACATCTTTATCTGCTCTCACAATTAAAGTGATCATCGCAACAAAAAGATAATAAACAACACAAAAGTAAGGTAAACTACTATATATATATATATATATATATATATATATATATATATATATATATATATATATATATATATATATATATATATATATATAATATGCCTATAAATAAAGTATAAATATTGACACACCACATATATGAATCAAACAATTCTAAACATACAGTTCTAGACTGAGTATTTGGATACATGTGTTATTGTCGAGTCATGACGGGTTATGCACTTGTGAGATAAAATAGTTGACTCACTCAAAGCTATCACAAAAGGTTAGTCCATTAAAACACCCTTTTGTCAAATGGTAAGGCCCATACTAGGACATCCTGCTACTTTCACCAAATTGGTTGTTAGAATATATGATAATCTGTCAAGTATATATTTAGTTTCTTATTATAGCTAATTAGTTCCCTAATTTCAGCCTAATTATACTCTGTATAATGTGTATTTAAACTACTGATTCTAATGGAATAAGACAGGGGATTATTCTCTTTTATGGTATCAGATTTCTTAGGGTGCGGTCCTTTCCCTTTTCTCTTCCGCTCCCAGCCCTAGCGCTATTCCGCCCCTCTTTCTTGTCTTCATCCCGATGTCTGACTCAAAGTCCTCTTTTCACCCTGCTCTTGCTGTTTCCAACATTCGGAACCACATTCCCATCATTCTTGAGATGGAAAACGTCCAATACACGACGTGGGCGGAACTCTTCAAAATTCACGCACGTTCCCATAGAGTAATTGATCATATTATACCTCCAGCAACAGGTAAGGAGAAAATGCCTCTGACAGAGGAGGCGCAAGAACTATGGTCAACTCTTGACGCTACTGTTCTTCAGTGGATTTACGCTACTATTTCTCATGATCTTTTACATACCATTCTTGAAACTGACACCACGGCCATGGAGGCTTGGAATAGATTGCGTGACATATTCCAGGATAACAAATACTCTTGTGCCGTCACCCTTGAGCATGACTTCACTCACACAGACATGGCAAATTTTCCAAATGTCTCTGCTTATTGTCAACATCTCAAATCTTTGTCAGATCAACTCAAGAATGTCAGCTCTCCTGTCGACAACAATCGACTAGTTCTTCAACTGGTATATGGTCTCACTGAACCCTACAACGGTGTGGCCACCTTATTCGCCAAAGTGATCCCTTGCCCCACTTTTATCAAGCTCGTTCGATGCTCACTCTTGAAGAGGCCGGCCTTGCCAAAAAGGCGGCACAATCCTCGTCATCTGCCATGCTTGCTCGTGATGCAATTGCCCCTCCTGATGTTTCTGATTATTCCACTTTGAACCGTAATAATGGTGGGAAGAGGAGTCACTTTCGCAACAATACTGGCGGTCAATATCGCAACAACAATGGTGGTCGTGGCGGCGGAAAGGGTGGCACTAGCGGTGCGGGTAAGACAGGCGACCGAAATAGCCGCAATAGTGGACAACGTTCCAGTCCGCAAGCTTCGGACAATTTCCCATGGTCTGCCGGACAACCGTACCCTTGGCAATGGATGACTCCGTGGGCTATACCTCCTTGTCCGTACCCTTCTAATTCATGGGCCATGCCCAACTTGGGACAGCAATAGCGTCAGCAGCCTCGTCAACAGCCTAGCGTTCTTGGGCCCAGACCTCCACAAGCCTACACCGCAGCACCACCTCCAACAGATATAGAGGCCGCAATGCATACTCTAGGCATGAATCCTCCGGATGCAAATTGGTACATGGATACTGGTGCCACTTCTCACATGACATCCGCACAAGGTACCCTTTCGTCTTATGTTAATATGAGCAACACACATGGTATAATTGTTGGTAATGGTCATTCGATTCCAATTCATGGTTATGGTCACACCAAATTAACTTCCTCGTATCCTCCCTTATCCTTAAACAATGTCCTTCATGTTCCTCAACTTGTTAAAAACTTGGTGTCAGTTCGAAAATTTACCACTGATAACTCTGTTTCTGTTGAATTTGATCCCTTTGGATTTTCTGTGAAGGATTTTCTGACGGGGAGGCCGGTAATGAGGTGTGAGAGTCGGGGCGAGCTTTATCCCATCACCAACTCTACACTTCCATCTACATTTGCTGCTATAGCACCATCTCTTTGGCATGATCGTTTGGGTCACCCAGGAACACCTATTTTAAACTCCCTTAGGAAGAATAAATTGATTAATTGTACTCCATTAAGGATTTTCGTATTTTCCATTCATGTCCTCTTGGAAAACATGTTAAGTTGCCATTTTATGCTTCAAATTCTTGTACTGTTATGCCCTTTGATATTATCCATAGTGATCTTTGGACGTCACCTGTTTTGAGTTCCTCGGGTCATCGTTATTATGTCTTGTTTGTGGATGATTATTCTAAATTTTTGTGGACATTTCCTTTATCTAAAAAATCACAAACTTATTCCACATTTTTGAATTTCCAATCCTTCATCCGAACTCAATTTGAACGTGACATAAAGAGTATACAATGTGATAATGGCACGGAATTTAATAATGGGCCTTTTTGGGAATTTTGCAAAACTAATGGTCTTTCGTTTCGTTTTTCTTGTCCTCATACATCCCCTCAAAATGGGAAAGCTGAAAGACGGATTCGTACGCTCAACAACGTTATTCGTACCTTGATGGCCCATGCTTCTCTTCCTCCTTCTTTTTGGCATCACGCTTTGCAAATGGCAACATACCTTCTCAATATTCTTCCGCACAAGTTATTAAACTTTCAATCTCCTCTCCAAATCCTTTATCAAAAGGCTCCATCCTATTCTCATCTTCGAGTGTTTGGGTGTTTATGTTATCCTCTCTTTCCTTCTACAACCATTAACAAACTTCAACCAAGGTCTACTCCTTGTGTTTTTTTGGGGTATCCTCCGAATCATCGTGGGTATAAATGCTTTGATTTATCATCTAGAAAAATCATCATAAGTCGTCATGTCATTTTTGATGAGATACAATTCCCTTTTGCAAAGTTACATACTCCTTCACTTCACACTTATCAGTTTTTAGACAATGGGCCATCTCCCTATATGGTATATCATTACTCTTCTATCCCAATCCCACCAGCTACTTCTTTACCGGCATCTCCACAACCCCCAAACCCACCAGTTGTTCCCTTATTTGTCTCTCCTGAACCCATTTTGTCGAGTTCAACAAACAGTTTGCCCAGCCAGCAACAAAGCCTTCCCCAGCCTACTGGACCTAGCTCTTCCACCCCACCCTCTGTATTGCCCCGCTCTCTCCCTTTCCCAACTCCAACCTCCCATCCCAGCCCACCAAAAAGGCCTGTTACCAGAAGCCAGCATGGGATTGTTAAGCCTAAGAAGTCCTTTAATCTTCTTACATCTGTGTCTAAATCCCCAATACCTAGTAACCCTGTGTCTGCCCTTTGTGACCCGAATTGGAAGAAGGCTATGAATGATGAATATGATGCTCTTATTAATAATAAGACGTGGGAATTGGTGCCCCGTCCACCTAATGTTAATGTAATCCGGTCTATGTGGATTTTTTCTCATAAAGAAAACTCTGATGGTTCTTTTGAGAGGCATAAAACCCGTCTTGTAGGTGGTGGCAACACGCAACAGGTTGGCGTGGATTGTGGTGACACATTTAGTCCGGTGGTCAAGCCAGCAACTATTTGTACAGTTCTCAGTTTGGCTCTTTCTAAAGCCTGGTCTATTCATCAACTTGATGTAAAAAAATGCATTTTTACATGGAGAACTCAAGGAAACTGTTTACATGCATCAACCTTTAGGGTTTCGGGACCCTGCTCATCCTAATCGTGTGTGTTTGTTGAAGGAATCTCTTTATGGGCTTAAACAGGCCCCACGGGCTTGGTATACAAGATTTGCGACCTATGTTCGTACTATTGGGTTTTATCAGAGTACTTCAGATCATTCTTTGTTCATTTATCGTCAAGGTACTTCTATGGCTTATTTATTGTTATATGTGGATGATATCATTTTGACTGCTTCTTCATATGAGCTTCGTAAGTCTATTATAACTCTTCTTAGCTCGGAATTTGCTATGAAGGATTTGGGACATTTGAGCTATTTTTTGGGTATCGTTGTTGCTCGTCATGCAGGTGGCTTATTTTTATCTCAAAAAAAATATGCTGCAGAGATCCTTGACCGAGCTGGCATGTCATCCTGTAAGCCATCTCCTACTCCTGTCGATACCAAACCAAAACTGTGTGTTGCTACAAGCCAACCTTTTGAGGATCCATCTCTCTATCGGAGTCTTGCAGGGGCTCTTCAGTACCTTACGTTCACTAGACCTGACATTACTTATGTTGTGCAACAAGTATGTTTATTCATGCATGACCCAAGGCAGGCGCACATGCATGCTCTCAAACGCATTTTGCGATACATTCAGGGTACTATCGATCTTGGTCTTCATCTATATCCATCTTCTACATCCACCCTTATTTCTTATACTGATGCTGATTGGGGCAGGTGCCCAGATACACGACGTTCTACTTCTGGTTATTGTGTTTTTTTGGGAGATAACTTAATCTCTTGGTCCGCCAAACGACAGGCTACCTTATCACGATCTAGTGCAGAGGCGGAATACCGAGGGGTTGCTAATGTGGTTTCTGAGTCATGTTGGTTGCGAAACTTACTTTTGGAGCTTCTTTGTCCTATTCAAAAGGCTACTTTGGTATATTGTGATAATGTCAGTGCCATATACCTTACTGGAAATCCTGTTCAGCATCAACGCACTAAGCATATTGAAATGGATATACATTTTGTTCGAGAAAAAGTTGCTCGTGGCCAGGTTCGTGTGTTACATGTTCCATCGCGTTATCAGATTGCTGATATTTTCACCAAAGGTCTTCCGTTGGTACTATTTGAAGAATTTCGGGACAGTCTTAGCGTTCGTCGACCTCCCGCTTCGACTGTAGGGGTGTGTTAGAATATATGATAATCTGTCAAGTATATATTTAGTTTCTTATTATAGCTAATTAGTTCCCTAATTTCAGCCTAATTATACTCTGTATAATCTGTATTTAAACTACTGATTCTAATGGAATAAGACAGGGGATTATTCTCTTTTATTGGTAAACTTAACCTCTACACAAGTCCTAAATTGTTGAAAAACTGACTTTGAACTTCAGGTTTCCCCATCCAGACACTTGTCAAAACACCCTATTTAACACAAAACAAGTTATAATTCTACCTAATTGCTACTTCTCCAAATCAAACCTCGAATTTTTAGTCAATTAAGGCCCTAGACACGTTTCAGTTGATCAAAAGACAGCTCTCAAACATCAATTCTCACTCAAAAGTCACTCTTCTAGAAACTCACATACCAAAACTCTAATCTAGACTAAAAATAGCTTAACATTATTCCCTTTTTACTACTATTAATTCTATAACAGGTTTATACCTCCTAGAATTCCTAAAACAGCAACATTCAAAGTACAAGGTAGTATCAATTCATCAACATAAATGACAATCATTTTTCAATAATTTAATTTTGTGCGTCAAACAAGATTATTACCAATTATTCATCTCAATTGATCACATATTAAATCGAACATCATTCTCACAACATGGTGATTATATATTAATACTTCTTAACACAAAATAAAACAAAAATTGACTTCCCTTATCTTTCTAAACACCACATTGTTCTAAAGAACTCCATTATGCTTTAATAGCACAAGGAGCTTTATCTGTACTTACAGAGTACAAAAACATGACTAGGATATATAATTGGGACCAGTGTTCAACAGAAAGTCTTATAGAAGACTCAGACATTACATGCAAAATGACCAAAGCCCACATGCAACAGAAGAAAGAAAGGACCAGAGAAAAGTGGTCAAACTTAACTTACTCAGACAGAGAAACTATAGTCGGTCTGAAATGAAGAGCTCACTGCCATGAGTGATCCTACGGTCTCAGTTCTTCAATTAAGTTAACATAAGAAGAACTCTTAGAAAGAAGTCAAAAAAATTCTAAAAACATGGTTTCTACATATATAATGTATTTTAAAATAACTCGTTTATAATAAAACTATTTATAATAAACATATTTAATATTAAAATAATATGAGTGTCACAATTATTAAACCACTATCATTTCTAAAACTCTTTACATATTATCTTTTTGGTATTGAAATAATTCAAATTGAAATTTAAAATGAACATTAAAATCAATATTTATAATCATTATCACAAATAAGATTTTAATATAGTATAGTTTTATTTTATTTTTACTGAACGCGGAATCTTGAACATACACTTCTCATATATGTTGTGTGAAACTAAAAGTTATAAATGCTATGACAATTACTCCATTTCGAATAATAAGATAAAGCGAAAAAAAAAAGAAAAATTGTGAAAATGTACTTTTTTTTTCACTCACTACTCCCTAGAGATATTAAGAATATTTTTTTATCACAATAATCCGTTATCTATCATAATACTGAAAAAATATAAATTTAAATTAGAAGAAAATAAATCAATAATGTCTACAAAGTAGACAGATAAATTTATAAATTAATTAGTAATAAAAATATATCAATTAATTAATTAATATTGGTTATTTTAATAGTTGATATAAAGGTAACAATAACCCAAAAATAAAGGTCAAAATCCAGTTATTCTAGTTATTCTTCTTAAGAGTTGAGTAAATATTCCACGCAAAATAGGCTAGTTGATAAATTATTATTTTTCAAAACTTAATACACTCGAACAAATTTCTTTATTTTAACACTACCAAAATTTAAAAAACATACAAGAATATAATGTAGTTAAATGTTCATCACAAAATAATAATACTTTTAGTAACGAATTTAATAATATACAAGTAATGAAATAAATTCTGGAAATAAAAGAAATATAGTGTGAAACTATATTTTACAAATAACAGATGAAACTTGAACTCGATAACCTAGTCAGCCTGACAGATGAATTAATATATAAAGTGAATGTTGAAACTTTTAGTATGTGTTTCATTTTAGGTTAACTGACGTTCAATTGACATAAAGGATAATAATACTTTGATAATATTTCTTTTATAATATTTTAATATTATTGATGTGTTTTTTATCATTCGTTTAAAATTATTCTATAATGAATAATAATTATTATAAACATCACTATATACAATAGTAAAATGACACATAAATAATATTAAAATATGAAAAATATTATTAAATAATCATTATCCTAACATAAAACCAAACACTTGCTTAGTCTTCTGAACTGAGAAAACATAGCTGATATTCTACAAGCGTGAGGGATAATGGTTGACAGGGAAATACGACAGAACAATAGGAGCACCCTTTGACTTTGGTTTGCTCTTTGGTTTGTCCGAAGAAGGAAGATTCATTTGAGATGATAACGATGAAGATGAAGAAGAAGATCTTTCAGCATAATCAAAAACTTGACCAGATGAAGATGGAATGAAGCAACTGAAGAAGGATGGCATGTTGATGAAGGTTTAGTTTGAGCGTGGAAATATGAAATATGAAAAGAAGGTTTATGTTGAGAAGTTGTGAGTGATGAAGAAGATGAAGTAACAATTACCTATTTATAGAATAATACGATAAAAAAAGACAAAGGAAGATGCATATGCTTGGGGAGCAAGGACATCATTTGACCATAACTATTCGTTCGTACTTTGAAAATATGTTTTGGTCTTTAGAGGCTGCTTTTCAGCAACACCCCTGCAATTAATGTTATACATTCACTTATAATTAGTTTGATCAGTGATGCAATCACCACCAACCAAGTCTTTTGGATAACGTGTTGAATAGTTGCACAGGTGGCTGGCTTTTCTTATTACCATTTTTACGATCAAATATAAATATCATTAATTAAAATTTGCTTTAGGGATGACAAAAAATCCCAACAGATAATAACATGTTTTACTTACTCGTTTAGATATCATAATATCTAAACTAAGAATATTCAATATTTAATTGTTAGTGATTTTTATTCAAATATTTAAAAAATAATTATCAAAATAAAGTTATTTATGAAAAAAACAACAATAATTAAACAATTATTTAGAGTTTAATTTTATGTTTTTTATTTAGACTTATGAAATTTAAATTATTTATGAAAATAATATCTTCAAAGAATATATATTTGTAATGAAACATATATTAATTATTTTTAAAACAAACTATGTGTATTTACACTAATATTTTATTATACACGTTTATTTAAATTAAATTTTAAGATAAAATTTTTATTTGAGTTTATAATTTAAAAGATATTTTTAAAATTTATATATATATATATATATATATAGAGAGAGAGAGAGAGAGGTTTGTTAACTTGCGTACACTCTTTTTCTTTTTTCAGTTAGTACACTAGCAATGTATATCGGATTTTAGTAAACAAAAATACATTTATATATCATAAATTCTAAGTTTTAAGGTCAAAGGTATTTTAATAATTTTCATTCTCAAAACTAAAAAAAAAACCAAAACCCTTACTCGCCTCCCTCCTTACTCTTAACCTTTTTTCTTTCATCTTTCTCACTCCAACATCTTCTCTGTCATTCCTATTGTAGTCCTAACTATAAAAATTAAAAACATTCGTTTAACCCTAATCCACCTTCTTCACTTATCCAATTTGTTTCTCTCTCATTTCCATACTATCTCTCACACACACACACAACAACCCGCAATAACAAAGACATAAATTGTTGTTTGAAATACCTCAATTCTAACATAGTATTACAGAAATATGAGTGTTGTAAGATTATTCATTGTATCTACTATGTTTATTTATTATTATTAATTTTGTATTACATGAAATTATTTATTTCAATTTCATGTAAACTACTCACACTAAATGATAAAAAAAAACGAACGTCGTTCAACACAATTATGGTAGCTAAAAATGCTCCATTCATACACCGACCAGAATAATTTATCTAGGATGGCACCAGTGGTAGCCATGTTTTGTTGCTTCCAATAAGAAGAAGATTTTGCTATGTGTGTTTAAATTGGAAAACAAATGAACGAAAAGCGCAAGAGAAACAAATTGCGGTGTTGCGGATTGTTGTGTGTGGATGAGGGAGAGTATGGAGATGAGAGAGAAACAAGTTGGATAAGTGAGGAATGTAGATTAGGATTAGGCGAGTGTTTCTGATTTTTTTTTTTTTAATTGGGACTACCGTAAGGATGATAGAGAAAGTGTTGGAGTAAGATAGATGAAAGAGAAATGGCTGAAAGGAACAAGGGAGGTGAGTAAGAATTTTGAGATTTTTTTAGTTTGGAGAATGAAAATTATTAAAATATCTTTAATCTTAAAATACTTTTATCCTTAAAATCTTTGAATTATAAACTCAAATAAAAATAAATAAAACCATAAAATTTATCTATTTAATAAATTAAAAAAATTTAAATATTAATTATAGATAATTTAAAATGTTTTATATACATTTAAATATATTATTTAAAACTTGTAAATCATTTTAAATAACAAAAAAACAAAAATAATAAAAGTGTGAGGGGCGCACGACTTTAAATAAAGAAGTCGTCAACCCCAAACGTTTTCAACTATTAAATTCTTTTATTAATTTAAATAATTTATAATAAAAAAATTGTTATTAATTAATTATAATTTAAGAAAATATATAATATAATAATTAAAATTCAAAAACCTCCCATAACTAGCATAATAGAATTATCATCTTTCAAATTCTATTATAAATGAATGCTAGTGACTTGTAATTTCTATTTGAGTTTATAATTTAAGGATTTGTTAAAATTAATATATATAGTCTTGTCGATGAGTTGTAGAATTGTTACTCATCCAAAAGAAATCATAAGTGATAATCCTGCCAACAATGATACAAATGAAGGAGATATTGGTGAATTTTGTACTGATACATTAGGAGAAAGTTAAGAAGGTTCAATATCAACAGAGTTAGTAGAGAACAATAGTCAAACTGAAACTGAAAGCAATTAACCTACCACCAACACTCATTGGATGGTGACCAAAAGCAAAGCTAGAATTTACAAGCATAAGCAACCATACATTGGATTGGCAGAGGTTCATGAAGGTGACAAAGAACCACGAAATGTTAAGAAAGCTTAATCAAGCCAGAATGGAAAGAAGTCATGGATGCAGAATTCAAGGATCTAATGTCTAATCAAACATGGACATTAATACCATTCAAGGGTCAAGAAAACATCATAGACATAAAATGGGTCTTCAAAACCAAGTATAAAGTAAATTGTTCAATCGAAAGAAGAAAAGCAAAGACTTGTTTCAAGAGGTTTTAAACAAACAGTAGGCATAAACTTTAATGAAACCTTCAATCCTATGGTCAAGTTCAGCTATGTCATAATCATATTAGCTGTCATAATCATATTAGCCATTATAGTACGTTTCAATTAGGATGTTAGGAAACTTGACATAAACAATGTCTTCCTAAATGGAAATCTAAAGGAAACAATTTTTATGCATAAACCTCAAGGCTACATAGACTCAACAAAACCGAATTATATATGTACATTGTTCAAGGCCATATATGGTTTGAAGCAGACACCAAGGGCTTGATTGGAAAAACTAAGAGACACGACTCTTCTCTATTCATTCTTAGAGATACAAATCATACTACATTCCTTCTCATTTATGTTGATGACATTATTGTAACAGGAAGCAACCGTCAATATTTAGAAACATTCATCAATCAACTTAATGTTGCTTTTTCACTGAAACACTTGGGACATGTACACTAATTTCTTGGCATTGAAGTACAAAGGAATGACAGTGGAATGTACCTAAGGCAAACTAAGTACATAAAAGATAAAAGATATTATGAAGAAGTTTAACATCAAGATAGTTTTTTCTTGTCCAACACCAATGATAGTTGTCACAATCGGGATCGCGACACAGACAACAAACCAAAAATAAACGGGTTTAAGAAAAATATTTTGGGGTCGCCACCATAATTTATTCTGGAAAAACTATGGAAAACCGTAAAATAAAAGTGTGGTCTACGAAAAATAGATTTTAGGAATCGGTTACGCGTAAGAAAGGTATTAGTACCCTATTGTGTCTATCCAAAAGTAGTACCTTTAATTAAATGTATAAAGTTGACGTGATTTTTCAAAATATTTAATTTTTCCTAAAAACAATAATAAAAAGAAAATATTAAGAAACAAAAAATATTTTTTTTTGTTTTATGAGTCCGACAATGATTGACCTTACTCCTACATGTCCATTTATGATGGAAAATCAAAGATCACGTACTTCTTTATCTAGAAAAAGGTTTGTAAATTTGTTTGAAAATTATTATGGATTGTTTTAGATTTTTGAACGTGAACGCGACAAGAATTAAAAAGTCCAATGAATAGTAAAAGAAAAAAGTTTTTTTAACAACTCTTTTTTGACAATTTTTTAACCACGCATAGTAAAATTTTCTGGCAACTTCCGTACAAATAAAAGAAAATTAGATAAATGTATAAATTTAATTAATAAAAAGGGAAGAAATGTACAAGCTTTTTGTAACAACCTATCAATTCGTGTTTTTATTTGCCATTCAAGAAAATGAAATAATTGACACGAGAATATAAACATCTAAAACAACTCTTCTTTTTTGCTAATTACAATGGAACAGTTGTACCACAAATTACAAAAACGAGGTCACGCACATGACCAACTTCATGAATACAACGAAAAACACATTCTAGAGATGACAATGAGCATAGCTACAAGATCTGTGGAACACAATTATGCTACTTCTACGTAAAAAAAATAAAGAAAAAAGATTAATGTTAGAGGTAGCATTATAGATCAAGTCACGTCTCTTTGTTTTCCAAAAAAGAGTAATTCAGAATGTAATTTTTACACTGTGAATCACTGATATGGAAATGAAAGAAGTTGTGACTTTCCTTTGTTAGAGGAAAATGTCTTTGATCATTTGCTCCAAAACTCGAACAATCTGACAGAATTCAAGTCTCTTCTGTGGTTTCAATGCCCAACATTGATTGATCAAATCTCTCAAACCTTGTGGGCAATGTGTGGGAATAAGAGGCCTTGAATTCCTATGAACTACTGCAACAGCAACCTGAACTGGATTCATATGCTCAAATGGAAGTGTTCCACTCACCAACTCCCACAAAA
Organism: Vigna mungo; assembly: GCA_036885675.1. Lineage (NCBI taxonomy): Eukaryota > Viridiplantae > Streptophyta > Magnoliopsida > Fabales > Fabaceae > Vigna > Vigna mungo. The sequence continues at coordinate 15,502,899 of CP144693.1, read as the reverse complement.
TAAGCCCAAAACTATACACATCAACCTTCCTCCCATAGCATTTTCCTTTGATCATCTCTGGTGCCATCCAACGATATGTTCCCCTCAATGAGTCGCACTTTGAAGCCAAACAAGCAACGCCAAAATCAGCAATTCTGAGGTTACAGTTCTTATCTACAAGCACATTCTCAGGTTTAAGGTCTCTGTGAATGATGCCTTGTGCATGCACATATTCCATTCCACGAGCAATATCCAAAGCAAAAAGTATGACATTCCTGAGAGAGATTGGCTTCGACTCCAACGTGTTCAAATGTGCCCTCAAAGAACCCTTTTGTTGATACTCCGTGAGAATGTAATAAGAATCAGAATCTCTGCATGCTGCTATGAAACTCACCACATTCTGATGGTGCAGACGAGGTAGATGTGCAACTTCTCTCAAAAATTGTGTCTCCAAAAGAGATCTAAGGTTTCCCTCTTCCTCACATTCTCCTACCTGGAAAATTTTGATAGCAACATGTTGCTGCTTGTATATGCCATGGTAAATTTTACTGTGAGCACCATGAGAAAACCTTTGCCCGATGAAGAGATCAGAAAAATCAACGTTATTCCATTCTTCTGCAATTCTCGTGGCAGTATCTCTTGTATTGGTGTGGTGAAAGCATTTTGTCAATGGCCATGATGATGATTCCTTGCGGTTCTTGCATTTACCCTGCAACATGATTGATAACTTTCCCATTATAATCTGAGAACAATGGTTCTTGTGATTTTGATTAACCGAAATTACTCATTCAAACTTGCATATATATATAGTCACTCTCTTTTTATCTTTTTATCTTTTTATCTTCTCATCTTTTTATCATAAATTGGATACTGTTAGTTCCTTTTTATTCGGATCTAATCAAATAATATATTTCTATCTTTCAGATTTATTCTCAGCTTTTAAAGCTACGTTAATTACTAAATTTGCTATCAATTCTTTTAAATATCTTATCATTTTCCTAAAATAAATACTATAATTATTTACAATAAATTTTACTCAACCTCAATCCAATATCTCAAAAATATTATCAATTTTCAATTTTTCAATATTTTGTACTAAATCAATTATAACTTCCATTATATCATTATATATTAATAATTTTTTTTCTTTTAAGAAAATATATCGGTTATTCTTTTCTTCACTCCTAAATTTTTCTTGTGCACCCTGATAAATACAAAATTATCTCAATTTTCAAATAAGAAAAAAAGTAGCTCTTGAATTATGTAATCTAAAAATATTTCTTTATATAAAATAAAATTTAAATTGCGGAATTGTTTTTCAACTGATATAATTCATTTTCCAATTTTGGTTATGTTTTCCGTTTTGTTTACTTTGGGATTGAACAATTCAATTTTTTTTTCGAATTATATAATTTAAAAGTATTTTTTATTTTTGAATTGTAAAATTTGCAAAACAAAAGTCGTTTTTTTACTTTCACATTATTCAATTTAAAATATTTTTTACTTTTAAATTGTGCAATCACGAATTTTTTCTTTGAATGAAAAAAAAATTAATTACACAATTCGAAAGTATTTTTTTCATATAACTAGTTTAAAAATATTCAATAAATATATCAACTTTAATAAAAATAAATATAATATAAAATAATTAATATTAATAAGTTGGATAGTATAATTATTTAAAATTCATGTATCGATTTCACATATTATATTATATATATATATATATATGATTATTAAATATTATTAGACAATTTAATCTTTAAAAAATTCTATTTTGTTACTTTCATTAAATTTGTTCATTTGAATATATATTAATTATAAATTGATTGGATAAGAAGATAATATAGAAAACATACCTATTTCTATTCGATTTTATTTTTTAATTTTTTCATAAAAATCATTATCTTCATAAATAAACTTTTTTTTATCTTAATTGATAGTCTCTAAATGATATATTTTATAAAATCTCAACTAACTCACTTTTCTAATTAAATTATCTAAAACCTTTTAATTAAATTGTCAAAACCATTTTTATAATCATTATAGATTTATATATAAAAAAATAACATAAAAACTACAATTATATATATAAAAGAAACTCACACTAACATAATTATTTTAAAAAATATGTTTAAATTGTATGTCACTGACTACAACATATTGTATAATAATAATAATAAACATGCCATATATATAATATTATTATAATCAACTTATAACAATAATCCTAACTAATTGTGTTAGATATCACTTCTTATTTTATTTAACATATTTATGCCCTAATATTAGTTAAAATGTAAATAAAATAATTTAAATAAATAATTAAAAAAGGGATTAGGAGGGAGTAAGCCCCGTTCTGTTAGTCATGATGACCATGTGGATGACTGTGAAATTGGCCAATTACTACGGCAGAACAAGCATAGGCTCCACACATGTCTCAGCCGCAAGTCTAGCTCGTAGTGACCCCTTAAGGGGCCTGCATTTCTGCAGTATGGGCCCGGGGACTTTCCTAAGCCCAGCAATAAGCATAGGCCAATCACATCTCCCCTAATCCAGAGTTATTAATGCGTCATGTGTAAAGCTTTATAAACATATTTTAACTTTCAATTTCTATCGATGTGGGACTTTGGCAATGCAAATCATACAAACCATTTATTATGATATATAAAAAAATTTGTTCGTCATAATACATTTAACATATTATCATTGATAATAATATTTACGACATAATACACCACATATTATAACAGATAAATATGTCTACGTCATAATACGTTTTGCAGACAAATGAAACTTTGTTATAATAAATTGCACATATTATGATTTATTACAGATATTACGTCATAATATATTCTAGTTATTATGATATAAATTTATGTTATGTTATAATATTTACATGTGTATTGTAATGTTCAAAAATATGTTCCAACATCATAATAAGTCATTTTGACATCATAAAATATAATTTTTTCCATAGTTTATATATATATATATATATATATATATATATATATATATATATATATATATATATATATATATATATATATATATATATATATATAAAAAAGAAATTTTATCTATGTGAATACTTAAGAAAAGAGAATTCAACTAGCTATTTGTAGAAGACTTTATATATGTTTATGTTTAACTTTTTGTTAATAAGGATCTATTATTATTTTATAATTTTTTTAATTTACTTTAAAGAAACTAGTAAAAACAATGTTGATGATAAATACTAATATAATTATTATTATTATTAGACTTGTAAAGTTAAATATAAATAGTTTTGTATAAATTTTATTATAAATGGTTTTTATTTATTTTATAGGTAGTTTTATAATTAAAAATAGTTAAATTAAAAAAAAAAACCTCAAATAAAAAGTAAACTTTTAAATTTAAAAAAAAAGTTACTTGAAAAATAAATTAATAAAATAATTATTTTAATTAAAAAGGTTTATTAAAAGATAAAATTTGAAACCAAATGTAGCCAAATCCTTCTTGTATATACAAGTATGAATATCTATTATATTCATTTTTTAAAATAAATTTAATATTTATAAAATTTAAAATACTGTAATATATATATATATATATATATATATATATATATATATATATATATATATATATATATATATATATATATATAATTAACGTATAAATAAACATTCTAATTTTCTTAATAATTTAAAAGGCATATGACGCACCCACCACATACATCCCTAACCTGCCTGTCTTCCACCATAAATTATGTTCTTAATTTAAATTACAGTATTATTTTTCAATACAGTATGAAATAAATATTATGATTATAATGCATGTAATCAATATTTTTTATTTTAATTTTGATATTTTACTCCTACAACATATTTTTAGGTTGAGTCCCTATTTTAATATTTTAAGTAATATAATTATTTTACTTTAATAAATTAGATTAGTTTCTCTTTTATTGTTTATTGTGTTGCCACTGAGAAAGTAATCGTCCAAAGCTTACAAAGTTTTATCTCCATCATAATCATAAAGCACCAACTCATCTTCAATAAGGAAATAAAACGGTGAAAGAGACTAAGATAATGAACAATATAAACTCTTTATCTTCAGTTATTCAACAAAATAATTTCATAATATTAGAAGATAATTTTAAACTTAATTCAACTCCACAAAACTGATTTGTAGAATGAGGTTTGCATCCATTTATATACACTGAATTTGTCTTATCTCTAGTAGCTACGAAACTTTGAACTCATAATTTTATAAATTTACAGTACAAATAAAAATAACTGTTCAATCATACGAAAGAGAAAGAACAGAAACACAACCTAGTTAAACATGTGACAGGAATGAATTAACTACAAAATAGGTAACAGCACTTGAATTTTCACTGTATTTTGATGAACTTGTACCTATTTCCATGTCAACATTCTCTGCATCGTCGAAGTTGCGAGGTGAAGATGAAGTTGCAAAGAACATAAAGCAGTTGAGAAATGGTCTGAGAATAAACATTGGTTCCAACTTGGAATTCACAATCATCCGATATTAAATACACATATTTAATATAATATTATACTATAACAGAACATGGATTCCTAGGATCTTATCCTATGTAATGATAAACATCAAATTGTCATTTTCAGTCTGAGTTAGAGTGACAATTGGTCTCTTTATTTTATCAACAACTTTACAGTAATATATTTCACACGTCTCATGAGATGTTTCTACGTTTCTTGCGTGTTCAAAGGAATCTCCTATATCTTATTGATATATAAACACAATCAAGGAAATTCATAACATAAATTTAATTAAAAAGGTCAATTAATAAATTCACAATTACCTGGTATAAATACAGTTGCACATAAATGATAGGCATATGTTGGTGCATTCTGATATAGTGCTTGGAAACTCTGTAGACCGTTTCAGACATATACTTCAAAACTAGGTTAAGGTACAACTCATCTTTTTTTATAATTATGATATCATATTAAAAAGTAAATTTACAGTCTAACTAAGTTTACATTTACTTATATATTCTAAATTAGACTTTTATCAGATTGACGTAAAACTTTTAACACTTGGCCTACAATTTCTACGAGACCCAAATGCATGCTTGCCAAATGGTAGAGCACTGCCTCCGTTGTTTGATTTCAGTGCACAAGGTATGGAGGTGATAATCTAAGTGTGTTCAGTTAAATACTATTTATTCCATTACTTACATTGAAAAACAATGCAGAACTAGCACACAAAACGGAGGAGTTGCATTGACATCTCATTCCTGATCGTGCAAGAAGTTGAATTCATTATTCAGCACTGTAAATGGGATTTTCGATGAACAGATAACCACACCAACAATGCTACTTTCCCTAACAGTGTAGGTCTCTGCTGCCCATCCTACACAATCATGACTATTAAGCTCATAGGAACCTTAAAGCCATGCAGGTGACAATCTGATGAATGAAGTAGATCTGCCTGGTTATATGGTCGCAACCACTTTTTAAATAGTTTATGCTTGATTGATGTAATACACCAGCTGTAAAAGATAATCCGTTCTTACTATTCTTTGCTCATGTTTCATATAGTTCAAGCTGTCTGTTCTTAAGATGTTTTTATTATGGCAGTGGGCACAATAATGTTTGGTATCTAGGATATCTTATAGTTAGAGAAATTAAATTTCCTTAATTAAAACATATTTTGCTGATTGATACCCTGGTTTTAGGCGTAGGTAACTAGGTAGCAAACCAGAAACAGGTAAAAATAAACTAATTTTAGCAATGTGCCTCAATTATTGGCTTGATTTCTCACACATGCAATATTAAAGAAACAAACTATCAGTGACCGAAGATACAGAAACAAGAAATTAGAAGGAAAATGTCTATTAAGTTCTCAATATTCTAGAACAAGGTTTATTTCTTCATGTATATTTTCTCACTTCAAACATTGAAATAATAATGAGCTTACCCTCCATGATAGGACAACAGAAAAAGAGCAAATTTTGTGTAACAATGCCCTATAAGCTTGAAACTGTCTAATACCAATTCATCTTTAAACTGAAGGACAAGTATTAAGAATAAAACGAAATCCTACCAGTAATCCCCACAAGAACATTTTCCTTCTCTAAAATGATGAAAACAATTGGAATCTCTCAAAATGATATGACGAGCGAAAATTCCTGATATATATTTCATAGCGGAATGACAATCTCCACAAACTCTGAGATTCTTAAATATCCGAATTGATGCTCCAGGTGGAGAAGCGAGTAATCCAAAAGCAACAGCCAATTTTTCACTGTGGTAAGCAAGACCAACCTCCATTCCCTCCTTATCCATATCATGCAAGGAAAAATTCATATCTGGAACATAACCAGCTTCCTTAATTCTTACTATAATTTCATCAATCTTGGAATAAATCTCAGCTTCCCTTGGATGTCCTCTATCTTCTGAACTGAATGTATGCACTTTGCTGTTCATCTCTATCCAACTACATCCAGGCTCTTTCACTATTCCTTTTGATTTCATCAACCTTCGTATTTTCGCAGCAGCATCCCATTTACGAGCTGCAGAATACATGTTAGACAACATAACATAAGGCATAGCATTCATGGGTTCCAACTGAAAAAGATTTGTAGCTGCCCTCTCTCCCAATTCTAGGTTACCATGCACTCTACATGCGGCAAGGAGTGCCTTCCATACAGTGGCATCAGGTTTCACTTCCATTTGATTTAGTATTTCTTCGGCCTCATTGAGCTTTCCTGAGCGTCCAAAAAGATCAATCATGCAGGCATAATGTTCAGGGCCAGGTTTTATTCCATAAATCTCTTTCATTTGCTGAAAATATGCACGTCCTTCATCCACAAGACCTGCATGACTACAAGCAAATAATAATCCTATAAACGTGATAAAATCTGGTTTCGTGCCACATGAAACCATAGCATCATAGAATCTTAAGGAATGTCTTCCTTTACCATTCTGTGCATAACCAACAATAAGAGCTGTCCAAGTAATTACATCCCGGACATGCATTGAAACAAAAATTGCATCAGCATCATCCAGGCAGCCACATTTTGCATACATGGTTACAAGAGAATTATCTACTGATAGTGATGATCTTAGACCTGACTTAATAAAGTCAGAATGCACTTGTTTACCAAAAACTAGAAGAGTCAGTTCTGCACAGGCACTCAAAATACTTGCAACAATAAATTGATCAGGATTTACCCAAGCAATTCTCATGTCACGAAAAATCTTCAGGGATTTCTCATGGGAGCCATTTTGTGCATAACCTGTGACGAGGGAGGTCCAAGAGATGACATCTTTCTCAGGCATCTTTTCAAATACAGCATATGCACAATTCAACTCTCCAGTTTTGGCATACATATCAACAATAGCATTGCTAACAAGCTTATAGTTCTCAAATCCAGTTTTGATAACCAAACAGTGAACAGATTTTGCATCAATTATACCTATTATGCAACAATTCAGAACAGATGGAAATGTATAGTCATCAATCTTCATATTTCTTGCATGCATTTTTTTAAACAAGAGAAGAGCTTCCTCCTCAAACCCATGTCTTACACAACCAACTATCATAGAGTTCCATGAAACAACATCATCATCATCCATATTTTCTAATACCCTTTTTGCACTAGTTAAATGTCCACATTTTGCATACATATCGACCAAAGCACTCTGAACATATACATTGCACCCAAAACCATTCCGCAAAATACAACCATGCACTTGTTCTCCAAAACAAAGAGCTGAAACTGCAGAACATGCTGTCAATATGCTAGGAAATGTAAACTGATTAGACTCAACCCCTTCTGCATGCATATAACAAAAAAACTCAATTGCCTTAAGGCCGTCGCCATTTTGAGCATAACCAGTAACCATGGTAGTCCACAGGACATGATTTCCCTTGTCAAAGGCCAAACCCTTGAAGAGAATCTCGGCTTCCGAAACATGCCTGCACTTTGCATACATGTCAACAAGGCCAGTGACAACATACACATTGGACTCAAATCCATTCTTCACCACATAACCATGAATCATTTTTCCATTTTGGATCAAACACAATGCAGAACACACCCTCAGGATACTTCCTAAAGTGTATTGACTTGGTTTTTGTCCCTCCAACCTCATCGACCTAAACAAACCAAAAGCCTCATCTTCACACCCAAATCTACAATACCCCGATATGAGGGAGGACCAAGTGATAGAACTTCTGCTTGAAAACCCATTCAACAGTTCTCTTGCTTCAACCAATCTTCCCGCATTAACATAACCAGATATCATGGTGTTCCATGAATACTCATCCCTTTTAGTCATTTTATCAAACAAATTTCGGGCAACGTCAATTTGACCAGATTTTGACAACCCATTTAGAAGCTGATTGGAATGAAGTATAGATTGATAGGAATTGGTAATGCTGTGGACAAAACGAAGAAAAAACATACTCCTAAATGGGTAACATGGGTTAAAAGAACAGGCCACAAATTTTGAGTCCAACTTGAGCATAACCATTTGTTGCACTCTTCTTTCATCAATTTCCTGCACCTGCTAGAGATTAGCAGAAACAGAAGAAGATATCTTTTATGTCTACCGTTTCAATATCATTTAGATTTTACAAAATCATGACTCGTCTTTTATTTATTTTAGTTCGTGCATACATACATGAAAGCATGTGATTTATTTTAGTCAAAGATAGGTCAAACATGGGAACACTAGGAATCTAGCGAAACTATTTTCTGAATTTACAAGACTAAGTATTTTTAAATTTTTAAAGATGAATGGAGGTTTTTATATATATATATATATATATATATATATATATATATATATATATATATATATATATATATATATATATATGTTTACAAGAATTAAACTTTTAAAAGAACATAAATCTCGTATTTCATGAATTTCAACAAAAAGAAAAATATAAAATTGTTATGTCTATTGGTATCTTTGTTCCGATAAAAAATATTAAGTACTTATATGATAAGTATGATGACAACAAATCACAACATAAAATTAGGACAAGCTAATTTTAATACACTCAAGTCAAAAAATAAATATTACTAAAACTTACCTGGGTTTTGCGAAAATTAATATAAAATCAATATCAGGGTTAAGTGCTGCAACAGCTAGTGCAAGGCATTCTCCTAAAGATTCTCCAGGAAGATATATGGGCCTGTTTCGTGACGTTGATATTCCAACCTAAGTGTTATCTCAAATATTTTCACAAGGTCTGCAAGAGGGAAACATAACAAATAATAAATTATGCTTTCATATATCATTGAAAGATTACATAAATTTTCAAAAAAATGTAAGGAAATAATATGAGAACCTATTTTTGAATACAATAAACATGCTCCTAAACATTTTAAGAAAGTAGAGGCAAAACAATAAAATAAATTAATTGGTGAGAAAGAGTATAATATGAACTTGGAATAGTATAACTAGGTATAGGGAAAAGAAGTACCTGGAAAGGGTGTTTGGTCTGCTACTGGGATATGCAAGCATCACATATCAAACATCCTTCATTCAAGAAAAAAAGAACAAAAATAGCATTTCCAAGAAGATACCTTTTTGTTGTAGTGAATATATTAAATATAAATCTTATAATCTGTGAGAAAGATTTAAGAATTTAATTGAGATTTAAGAATTTAATTGAAGTATATTAAAAAAGTTAGAAGTATAAATTTCATTGTCCAGTTGTATAATTTAATTCAAATCATGTGAATATTCTGAACTTACACATTATATTCATTTACATGATTTAAGTTACTAAGTATCTATTAATTTCTTCAACTATTATTTTAACTATCTTGTAGGTTGATAACTTCAAAAAGGGTGGCAAAAGAGACTTGGTTTTGAATTTTATTGAGGACAAGGAAGAAGAGAAAATGGCTGAAGAAAGAAGAAGAAATCGGGTAGTAATAAGCGAAAAAAAAAAATAGAATGTGAAATTTCTATTGCAACCCAACACCTACTTAATTCACCCCTTTTTTATTTAGTTTTCTGCTACAGTCTAAAATAAAAGCCCAAACCTAAAAGCTCAAATATCTTCTTACTTTTCTATTCTATAAGGCTTTTTCTTCCTGTACTCCAATATTATTAACTGCACCCTCAACTTAACGATAAAAAAAACTAAAATATCTTTTCTCACTATCCCATACCACTGTTGCAGCGTTGCTGCACTTCCATTCTCCATTGTAATCTTTTGAGAGGAAGACAAGGAGAAAGAGTCTGTGCGGAAAAAAAGTTTGTTCAGAAAAACTAAATTTATGTTTCAAAAAACTTATTTTGAAAATTTTGTTTTGGAAAAATCATTTCACACATTTCAAGAGAGGTTGTAGCATGTGGGGATTCAATGAGCTCAGCCTATAGTTTATGTAGGGCATATCAAGAGACTTTAGAACATTTGTTTTTGGAGTGCAGTATAGCTAAGAAATTATGGAGCTAGTTGGTTTAATAGCCAAGTTAACACACCTTCTTTTATGGATCTTACAAATTTTCTTTTTTACAGGTGAAGCTCTCACTTGAAAGACATTAGATATGCAGCATTTCTTAACATATTTTGGATAATATGGAAGATGCATAATTCTTCCGGATTTGATAAAATTATCGATTTAATTTGAGCATAGCTTGGTCATTGCAGGCTGCATGACATTAACTGGTAATTTGACTAAGGGCTGTGGCACAGCTTAGTGGTTTGTGATGAGCCCTAAGACCCCCATCACATCCGTTCCAACTCTCATTTCACTCATACTTTTTTTGTACTTGTAATATGCATGATTTGGCTTTTTTATCAAGTTCATAGGTTATAACAACATTTTAGAGCTTCATTGGATATATGTGTGTTCTTGTATTCTTTATAAATTTATAAATTGATGTTATTAAAAGTATTAACTGATAGAAAATAGTTAGTTAAAATATATGCTGCTACCCTTTTTCTAGACAGATTTAAAACTCTTGTTAGGCATAGATATTGTGTCATAAAGTGTCGAGGTACACCTTGTGAAAAATAAGAAGTTAAAATTATGATAGAACATATACACTATTATAACTTAATACTATAATGTTTAAAGTAACAGGACATCCTTTGAACGAAGCAAATGCTTTTAGGCTAATGACAAAGTTTCTATATGGCGTGGCAAGAAATGAAAGAAGCAAACTCAAAAATTTTGATGGAAATTGCAATCATTTGAACCCTTAAAATAGATTGAAACAGACATTTCATAATTAAGGACCACATGGTAGCCAACCAGGGCAGGTGACATCGAGACCACAGTCCACATTCCATTGTTCCCATGCGGCTCTTAGTTGCTAAAGTAGCTGTCTCATCTACTTTGCTGCTTTACTCATAACCCTTTCCAAATTTCAAAAGAAAGTTTCTAATGTTACTACCTTCTTTCTATGGTCTAGAAAATGTTCAGTATGTGTTATTTGCCCAGTTTTATTAATTGTGTCATCTCTAGTAGCTTTTAGATCAGTAGTAAACTTGGCATACTATGTATCTATCCACTGTATTTCATCTCATAGACAATAATACTTGCTGAAATTGAAGATTGATATATAGTACACTAACAAAACGTCTATAAGCTAAAATAAAGTTAGAATGTTATTCTGCAAAATAAATTGCTGCTACTTAAATGAGCTATTTCGGAAATTAGCAAACCTCAATTAAACTGGTCAAACTCGCTTACGTTCTACCTTCCGAGTCAACTCAGAACCAAACTCGATTTTGATGTAAACTCGGTGGGCTAGAATCGTTGAACTCGCGATTTTGCAACCGCAAGAGGTTGAAGAAAAGATTTTTTAAAACCCAAACCAACAGTAGTTTGGTGTGCTAGAGTGAAGAAAACTCACTGGTTCGGGGAGTAGGGTTCCACCCTCGTTCTTCTGCTGCACCGCACTGCCCTTCCTTTGAACCGCTCGCCGTCGAGTCACAGACCGTCACCCTCAGTCATCGTTGCGCGCCCTCGTCGTCCTCGTCGCCTGCAGCAGGTTGGGTTGCGCCTACATACTCTCACGCTTAACTCAGCCAAGTGCATCTGCAAGGCAACAAGTACAGTAATTAATATACCTTGTAAAAATGTGTTACCTTAATAGGTTTAGACCACATAGCTCTAACTTGTAGATTATTATGATTAATAGGTAGTTGGCATGGTCAAATAGGTACGGACCAGATATATATAGACTTAATAGACTAGTATATATTGGGCCAGAAGCAAGTTTTATATGACCAAAAAATACTTAGACATATGTAATACATAAACTTTAAAGTAGATGTAATACAAATTTCTTCGTCATTTTAACATAGGTCGTCCAATGTCAAAGTTTGTTTGTGTCTATGAATCTTCAATATAATTCTAAAATGACAACAAAATAAGATAAAATAAGTCCAACATGTTACACTAACCAATTTTTTTTTTATTTATAAACTATTGAGATGCATAGCTTATGCAACTTAAACAAATTATCAATTGGCGTGTTAACAATGTTCTTAACATATTTAATCACTTTGGTAGTTTATGTGCCAATTCATTTGATCACGAACTTCTTCTTTTAGAATTTTCACTTATTCTAATATTGTTTTAACAATCATTAACTCTTTTTTATATAGAGTTTAAGTTTTGTGGGTTATGAGTTAGGAAATAGTGTTTAGATTTAAGCTTTGGGTTTAGTGGGTAGGATTAGGAGTTAAAGGTGAGAATTTAGAGTTTAGGATTCTTTGAACATATAATATATTTTAATTCATTATTATCATTCTAAGTTCCTCATCTTATAATTCTTATTAACTAGTACTATGTTAGTTGTCTAAAAGAAGAAAATGTAGGATTGAACAATGTAACAACAAAAGAAATTAGTGGTTTGGTTATGAATTTAGAAATTCATATTCCTAAATGCCATAATGAACACTCAATAGAATAATTTATGGGATTAAGGTTCTTTGTTTGACCACACATAAGTTAGAAAATATAACTACTAATATCATTTCTCATTTCTCATTTTCTTATTCTACAATATTTATTAATATTTATTATGTATTTTATTAAGAAATATATTAATCTTTATAAAACACTCCACACATTATGTTATTTTAACCTGACTCTGATACCACATGATGGAAGACGCCTTAAGGAGATGACGATAGAAGTTGTGCGAAGACGAATTGGACCTCCTCGAAACTTCTCCGACGAAGTAATACGCAGCTGAAATGAAACGAACACTCTAGATCAAGAGATAAACAAAGAATATAGGTTTGAAAACCCTAACAACCAAGAGAAGCGAATCAATCAGAGAGAATCCTTATCGGACACAAAGAAACCCTAAAATGGTGAGGAAACTCAAAACGAACCGATTAACTGTGAGAAATAGTGTTTGAAAGGTGGAAAAGGTAATTTAATCGGTGGAAAGTTATTTTATAGGTTAATAATGAAGGAAAATATAGGATTGAACAATGTAACAACATAAGAAAGTGGTTTGGTTATGAATTTAGAAATTCATATTCCTAAATACCATAATGAACACTCAATAGAATAATTTATGTGATCAAGATTCTTTGTTTGACGGCACATAAGTTAAAAAATATAACTACTAATATTATTTTTCATTTTTCATTTTCTTATTCTACAATATTTATTAATATTTATTATGTATTTGTATTAAAAAATATATTAATCTTTATAATACACTCCACATGATATTTTAAAATTACTCTGTTTTCTTCCATAATTCATAACAAACTTTATCACAATCTTTATAAAAAAATTACATTAAGAATATAACAAATAAAATATAAAGATTCACCCTTCATATTTTTATATACACCTGAAATTGTAATCACATTATCATATGAAATAGAGTTTATTTTTTCTTTCATCTACATCATTAAACCGTAAACTTATTGAAGTGCTCTTTCATAAATAATACCATGAGTTTTAAAAGAAAATTACAAACATATATTGGAAAAATGATAACATAGTTTAAGATTGGAAAATTGATAAAATAAAATATAAAGGAAAAAAAAAGAGATATGGTTTAAGATTGGAAAGAGAAGAGAGAAAGAAGAAAATTATATAAGGAACATTTTCTAGATACTAATATTTTTAAATCATACGATGTGTGTTGATGTAAATTAGTCAAATCGTCGTTCTCTTAACGTCAAATAATTTTTTTAAAAAAAACTATATTGACTCTATTTTATTTTAGATGAAGATTAAATTGAGAATGTTGAATAATTCTGACAAAAACACAAAACCTATATAATTTAATAAATTATTAATTAGTACAATTTTATCTAGGTTTAATACCTCCATTGGTCCTTATATTTGTATGTCAATCTCAGTTTCGTCCTCAAGTTTTAAACTGTCTCAATTAAGTCATAATTTTTGTAAAAATGCACACATCTTACCCTAACCGTTAAGTTGTCTTAAACGGCGTTAATTGATACTGAGATGATTTTTTTATTTTAGGCTTAATCCCTCTCTTGGTCCTTATGTTTGTATGAAAATCTCAGTTCGGTCCTCAAGTTTTGAACTGTCTCAATTGGGTCATAATTTTTGAATTGTCGACAACGGCGACATTTTTTAGTTTTATTTTAGGCTTAATCTCTCTCTTGGTATGTTTGTATGAAAATCTCAGTTCGATCCTCAAGTTTTGAACTGTCTCAATTGGGTCATAATTTTTGAACTGTCAACAACGGCAACATTTTTTAGTTTGAGAGGGAGAAAAGGTGTGAGTCGGGGGGTTTAAGGGTGGAGGAATGAGTGAAATGTGATCAGTGGAAGGAAAAAGAAATATCATAGCCACATGGGCTTAATGATTTTAAAACATAAAAAAAAAATTACAGCTCAATTCAAAGTTAACGCCGTCTCAATACACTTAACGGTTGGGGTAAAATGTTGTAAAATGTTTAAAAAAAAATTACAGCTCAGTTCAAAGTTAATGTCGTCTCAATACACTTAATGGTCGGGGTAAAATGTTGTAAAATGTTTGCATTTCATAAGGACTTGAGAAAAAACTTGAGGACCGAACTGATTTTCACACAAACATAAGGATCAAAGGAGGAATTAAGCCTAAAATAAAAAATTCATCTCAGCATCAATTAACGCCGTTTGAGACAACAACTTAACGTTTAGGGTAAAACGTGTGCATTTTTACAAAAATTATGACCCAATTGAGATAGTTCTTGAGGACCTAAGTGAGATTTGGCATACAAATATGAAGACCAATAGAGGTATTAAGCCTTTTATCTATATATTCTATTGCATTGTCTATTTCACTTATTTTTAGAAATTATTTTTGAAATTCTATTTAAAGCATATTTTAACATTAATCAGCATCATCTTTCCAACAAATTTTAAAAAAATGTTTTAAATTTTAATTTAACTTTGTCGGAAAAAGTGACATTTTTATCTGGAAAATGATACTTTGACAACTTCTTGATGACAAATTTTTTACACTGGTGATGTGTCACATTGTCATTGGTCGACTTTTAAGAAAATAAGATTTACTTTTTTTATTTTCTTAAAAATGGACCAATGACAACGTGACACGTCACCGGTGTAAAAAATTTATCATTGTCAAAGTATCATTTCCCTTAAAAGATTGTAAAAACTGAGTACATTAACATTGTTGGACTTGCTTTATTGTTGAACCAATTAGGATGTTTTCTTTTTTTCGTTCATATGCTTAAAATCTGGAATGTATTTGGACTTTAAAATGACTGCATACGTTTAGACATAGGCGATATAGATAGATACAAAGATCAATGTCTACATTCATTCTATTTTCTCTATGTTTTCTTTCTCAGGAGCATAAATATTTAATTTGTCATTTTCGCATCAATTAATGGGCCATTATAAGCAATCTATTCTATAATACTTTAGTCCTTTTAATATTGTTTTGCAAAATGTATGGCTTTCTCCTATCATTAAATTCACATTTAGTGGTGTGGTTTTGTTGTTTGCAGAGAAGAAAAAATGCCGTTGAAGTTGTTCGAGGCAACAGTGTCGAGTTTTGATGGTGTTTTTGAGAAGTTCCGATCAGAGGCTGCAGAAAACAAGGCGAATCTCATCCTTTTCTTGGCTGACAAAGACCCTGCTACCTCTCTCAGCTGGTGTCCTGGTATCTATATAACTATCATGCTATCCATGCATGCTCTTTTTCTTCTATATCTCTTGCATGTTCAAATCTGATTCTTTTTACTCCAAACCTTATGATTTAATAGCTATGTCAGCTTCTTAATTTGATGACTGGATGCACTTAATGCATTTTATTTCATGGAGCATTTGATAATATCAATGGAAATTCTTTGCCAATATAGCACAAAACATTTGATGGCTTGGATTTCATTGGAGAAAGAATTTTTTTTCTGTCAATATTGGAGAAAACTGATAAGATATTGATTAACTAGTGAGAAGAACTTCTGATAGATTGTTGTTCTGTATGTAGAATGTTATTTGTACCTATTAGCATATCTCTGGATAACTTAGATCTCGAACTTTGATGACGCTTAGTGTAAATTACCAATTAAAGTATTATATTAGACAAGAAAAAAGATTAGATTGATGTTAATTACAATACTTTTATCATATTGTTAGAGAAGCATGACTAGTTTAATCAGAACTGCAATGTACACCTTTTCCTTCTTAGATTGTGTAAGAGCAGAACCTGTGATCTACAAAAAGCTGGAGGCTTCATCTGATGACATTGCACTTTTGAGAGCTTATGTTGGAGATAGACCAACATGGAGGAACCCCAAGCATCCATGGAGGGTGGAACCTAAGTTCAAGCTCACTGGGGTGCCAACATTGATCCGTTGGGACAATGACACGGTCAAAGGTCGCCTAGAAGATCACGAAGCTCATCTAGAAAACAAAATTGAAACTCTTATTGAAAAGTGACAAACGATTCCCGGTGCATGGTTTTGGTTGGTACTGCATATAGTTTAAACAATGTGCGATGTACTCATCAGCAATTTATCCCTCTCATACTTTATAAACTTGCTGCTAAAGCATATAATAAATTATTAGTACCAATAAAGGTGACAAGGGATGGCTATAAAACGAGGGCAGGTTCTTTTAGCTTATTTTGTGGCTTTGAGCACTACAAATTTACTGGTTAGTCCAAGGTGTTACCTATATAGTGTTTTTGCAGACTGAAAAAACCAGTTAAACGAATTTTGTTTCAGAATTCATGCCTTTCGTAGTTCATAGTGCATAATTGAGTGAAGTCTGTATGTTAGAGAGACAACCGATACATAAATCTGCCTTTTCTTACTTTGTACAGAGGGCCTAAATATCATTATTTGACTGTTATACCGCTCTTTCTGTTTCACCCTTCATTCATAATTAACATATATTACATGTCAAGGTATAAGAATCCTCACTTTTGTAAAATGCCTTGCTTGTTGACAAAAATCCAGACCAAAATTACAAGGTGGACAATTTGAATCCTAAATTAATGTTTCTCTTTTACCAAATATACAAAATTAAATAAAAAATAAGTTAATGATTGCAGTTTAATATAAACTAACCAGATACAAATATACATAGTGACAAAAATCATCTCCTCAAGCTGGTCATTTCGCCTTATGTCTGATATTATACATAACCAACAGCGTTTCCATTCTAGGCAAGAAATCCAACTGCAAATCAACAAAGAAAAAGTTAGAGAACTGCCTTAGGGGAAGTGGATCACCAAACCGATATTTCAAACGGATGAAAGAAAATTTTTAGGAAATGTTAGGCTGCACAAGATGGTTCAAGTTAAAAAATTCTCCACAACTTTTATCTACAACCTTTAATTTTGCTCACAAAGGAATCAGAATAAGGTTAAAGTATCAGGAATATTGAATAAAATGAACATGTGATTGGGTGAGTGAGTGTGTGTCAAATGAAAACTTTTCTTGTTCTATAAGACGAGAACAGTACTATACACCTTTTGGTCAAGATTAAAAAAATACAACTTTAAGTGGTTTATGTGACCACTGACTTTTAATCTTAATCATCCATGTCCATGTGTACAAATAAGATGTATGATTTTCATACAATAGTTTTCACTTGATCTTCCCTCTTTCTGTGTGTGTTTATATATATCAACCTATATTTTAAAAGATACAAATTATTCTAAATAGGAAATTATTAGGATTAAAAATATTCTCAATATCACCATAATAATTAAGAAAAACAAATTCAAAATCTTCCTATTCATTTCAACATATTTTTATTTCCTTTAATATATTTTATTATTACAAATAGAGGTAACGAAAATGTAATTGGAGATTGCAATCAATTAAATAATTCATTATTTTCATTCAAGTATACATTTTATGATAAATATTTAATAGAAAAAAAAAAGGTACATTGTTGTGAAAACAACTATCATAAAAGAAAGTATTCCTCATCTAATTTTAACCGAAAAACTATAAAAATAAATAAATAAATAATTGAGGGTGAGGAATCTAACTAGCACCGAAGACATACTACCCATTCCTCAATCTGCATGCACATACCCTTTTCAATTAATTTTTACTAGTGCAGAGTACAACTGGGAATGAAGTATGTTATTGTCATCAGCTAGTTATGACTAAAAGAACAAAATTATTTACCCTATCAAATACTATTTTTATAAAGAAAAAATATTACTGGTATCTTGAATAATTAAATATATGTCAATAAGCCAGCATTACAATTTATTAGAACAAGAACTATCACTGTTTCCACTCAATTTCTACTATCCACCTTAAGTTAAAGTCTTAAAGAAGTACAAAACTCTTACCTATATACACAATGATCTGCTATCAACTTTGAACATTTGAAGGCGTTGTGGCCAACTTCAAGCTGATATCACCATAAGGTGCATCTTGTTTTACATCAAGAAGTCTGTTAGTCTTTAAAACCTGTAATTCCACTTTCACCTCAGTCACAAGAATAGAAGGTGGGGACGGGAACAATGTTTTTCACAAGGCATGCGTGCTTTTGAAAAAGAAAAAAAAAAGCATTATCTGTAGGACTTGAATTCATCTATGATATAAAAATATATATCCCTTAATTTTAAAATCAAATTGACTACACAGTTTTCTATCATATATTAACAGAACTAAATCTGGAAGCATTAAGTATAATTCAAATATATAACTATGTAGCTCACAAGAAAATGAATAGTCCAAACTTAAGTATAGGGATTTTATCCAATGACATAGCCATATTTAAAGGAGAGGGATAAATTAAATCAAGGATAACACACTTTTACACCCACACACGTGTGTATATCACATTCTAATCATTAAAAACAACATACAACCAGCAATATGACGAGTTTTCCCTTCCAAGATCGTTGTCAAGCTGAGAGAAAATAGATCTCTAGTAGGGAATAGGTTTGGTATTGTATATAAGAGAAGGAATAAATAAGTTGTGTGCCAGCTGTATCTGAACTATTTAAATAGTTTAGGAACAATTTTGAGGGGAAGGAGAAGGTTCTCCAAAATTGGGGTGATTGGATTAAGTCTTTTCAAAAACACAATTCACATTCTAATCCTTAAAAGCATACATGAAAACACCAAATTTTCACATTCTTTGGACATAATTGAAGCTTCTTTGAATGGAAATGTTTCAACCCACCAATACTTCAAAGAACATACGAGCAGCAATATGCCGTGTTTTCCCTTCCAAAATCTTGTTCAAGCTGAGATCAGAGAGATCTCCAGCAGAGCCCTCCGAAATAGGGGTGATTGCAGGGTCCTCCAAAATTGGGGTGATTGGATTAAGTCTTTTCAAATATTCAGCTGTATGCCTGGAATTACATATGTGAAGAATACTGGCTAAGTTCAGACGCTACAGAACTAAAATGAAGAAAATAGAAAAGCAAAAGGGCATAAACAACTTATAAATGGTATATATGCACATTCTAACTTCCAGAGAAAAGAAGAAAAAAAAAAAAAAAAACACCCACACATTAAGAATATGTCTTTAATTACTAAGATTTCTTCAAGGATTTCCTCACCTATCACCACATCATTACATTCTTACTATAACATAATTACCACACTAATCTGATGCTTAATATTTCACTCTATTGTATTTAATGACGTATTGGATAAATAATCATTTGGGCCCAAGGAAGAGGAAGAAAGTGAGGTAATAGTCCCTGTGGATAGAATACTGAACAATTTCACAATGTGTAAGTCCCTAGGTTATATAAACAATTAAAAATAGCCAGAAATATATTAAACTTGGAAAAGCACAACCGAAACATATCACAATGGCATGCTTGAGCAAAAAATTTCATAATAACAATATTTCAAAAGACTATCCTATAAACCAATTTTTTTAGTGCGTTACTATTAACTATAATTTCATTAACTTTAATTGTTGATTAAAAACAAATTAAAATAGTTGTACTTGACGTCAAGAGTTGAGGTATGTGGATAACTGCTCTGTATAAGCTAACATAAGAAATATTATCAACTGTCTGAAAAAATTACATTGCATGTTATGAACAACTTGAACAAAAGCATGCATATTCCACGAAAGTGTATAGAGAAAATGGATACGTACTTGGTCCTTTCAGACAATGTCATCTTACTTCCACTTGTACCTTGTGAACCTGCAAAATAACCAGTGTTAACCATAAATCTGATTCTGATGATATACTAGAAATTGGCTATCCAGCATCATAATAATACAAGCAATGCCAGCAATAAATAAGTAATAGAAGGGTATTTGACAGAAAAATCAAATTCGATATGACATTTAGAACCTACTGGCTGGTGTGTTGTTGCCCAGATTCAGAAACCAGAACTCCTACAAAAATAAGTTTGACAAATTATTAGATTCAATGCTTCAATTAAACCACATTAAGAGCATTAATAGTAAGATTACTAGAAGCAATTTTCACACCCCACAACAAGAATGGAATCCACAGATGGTTAAAAAGACTAGGCAGAGAGAACAGGCAAGTACATATAGAAAATTGTTGCAAATAGACGTAAATAAGTGAAGTTGTATCCTATTGCTATTGCTACACTTGAGATTAAAGACGATAAGAAATATTCTTGAGGGCTTGTAAGACCCTTCTCATTTTCTATTATTTATAGAGATGATCATTTGATACAATAGAGAGATGGAAGGTGAAGGGATTGTCCTAGACTTGCTAGGAACAATCATTATAGATAAACCAACAAACAACCCCCTACTTTAGGCTCTACTACCTATACTAATCATAGGTAAACATAATAATTATTCTAACACTCCCCCTCAAGCTGGAGCATACAGATTGTATGTACCAAGCTTGGAACAAATAAACTCAATCCGAGGTCCCCTCAATGACTTAGTCAACACATCTGCGAGTTGGTCATTTGATCCAACAAACTCGGAACATATTTCTTTTGACAATAACTTTTCCCGAACAAAATGACAATCAATCTCTATATGTTTAGTCCTCTCATGAAACACTGGATTTGATGCAATGTGAAGGGCAGCTTGATTATCACAATACATCTTCATACTTTGAATGTCACAGAAGTTAAGCTCTTGAAGGAACTGCTTCACCCATATAAGTTCACATGTTAGCGATGCCATTGCCCTATATTCAGCTTCAGCTGTTGATCGAGCCACTACATTTTGTTTCTTACTTTTCCATGAGATAATGTTTCCTCCAAGGAAAACACAATATCCAGTAGTAGATCGTCTATCAATAGGAGATCCTGCCCAATCGGCATCACAATATCCAGATATCTGAAGGTTTCCTTTCTCTTCATATAACAACCCTTGCCCGGGAGCCTTCTTTAAATACCTTAGGATTCGAATGATAGCATTCCAATGGCCAACACATGGAGTTTGCATGAACTGACTAACTACTCCAACAGCAAAAGATAGATTCGGCCTTGTAATAGTGAGATAGATCAGTTTTCCAACAAGTCTCCTATATCTCTCCGGGTCGGAAAATAACTCACCCTCTTCGGTTGTTAATTTTTGATTTGGGTCCATAGGACTGTCAACCGGTCTACAATCAATCATGCCTGTTTCTTGCAAAATATCCAGGGCATACTTCCGTTGGGAAATTACAACTCCATCCTTTGACTGAGCTACTTCAATGCCTAAGAAGTATTTGAGGCTTCCAAGGTCCTTGGTTTGGAAATGTCTACACAAGTACTCCTTCAATTGAGATATTCCAGCAGTATCATTTCCTGTAATGACGATATCATCAACATATACTATTAAGTAAACACATTTCCCGAGAGATGAATGATAATAAAAGACCGAATGATCTGCTTCACTTCGTTTTAGCCCAAATTTTTGAACAATGGAGCTGAATTTTCCAAACCAAGCACGTGGTGATTGCTTGAGCCCATACAAAGATCTATGTAATTTGCAAACCATACCAGACTCCCCCTGAGCAACAAACCCAGGGGGTTGCTCCATATAAACTTCTTCCTCAAGATCACCATGGAGAAAGGCATTTTTGATATCCAATTGATGAAGTGGCCAATGACGAATGGCTGCCATGGCAAAGAACAAGCGAATGGTAGTCATCTTGGCCACGGGAGAAAAGGTGTCACAATAATCAAGGCCATACACCTGAGTGTACCCCTTTGCGACCAGCCGGGCTTTGAGCCTATCAATGTCACCATTAGGGCCGACTTTAACTGCATATACCCATCGACAACCAACAGCCTTTTTGCCCGGGGGAAGTGGCACAAGCTCCCAAGTATTACTGTGGTCAAGAGCCTACATTTCTGCAATCATGGCTTGTCGCCATCCAGGATGATCAAGTGCTTCTTTCACATTTTTTGGTATAACCACCGAAGACACTGAGGATAAAAAGGAATAAAAGGAAGGCGACAATCTGTGATAGCTAAGAAAATTATAAATGGGATGAGGGTTGCGAGTGGAACGATTACCTTTTCTGAGAGCAATGGGCCAACCAGAATCGTCTTCACAAGGAGGCGTAGCAGGAGGCGGTGATGGAGAAGAATCTGAAGAAGGAGATCCACCATTTTCTGGAAGAGGACTGCCCACGGGGTACTGTGTCGAGAGAGATCAATATGTGGAGAGGAAGGTTCGGGAGGACCTTGAGCACGACTTGAATTGACTGGGACATGGGAGATATTGGACTCAACCACTGGAAGAGGAAGGACCTGTTGGAGGATATGAACATCTTGAACAGATGGAGAGAAGAAAGGTGACATTGGCAGACATGTAGTACTTCCGAGTTTCAGGAGAGTAACACCGGTACCCTTTTTGAAGCCGAGAGTAACCCAAAAAGACACATTTAATTGCACGAGCGGAGAGCTTGTCTAGCCCCGGAGACATGTCATGAACAAAACATACACAACCAAAAACTCGAGGAGGGGTGTGAAAGAGAGGATCATTGGGAAAGAGGATGGAGAAAGGGACTTTATTATTGAGAGAGGAGGAGGGCATCCTATTGATAAGAAAACATGCAGTTAAGATGGCATCCCCCCAGTGATGAACAGGAATGTGGGCACCAAGCAAAAGGGTACGAGCCGTTTCAACCAAGTGTCTATTTTTCCTTTCGGCTATACCATTTTGCTGGGGTGTATGAGGACAAGTGGACTGATGCAAAATACCATGAGAACTAAGGATTGCCGAAAAAGAGGATGAGAAATACTCTTTAGCATTATCACTTCTCAAGATTTTTATTACTTGACCAAATTGGTTCTTGATTTCATTCAAAAAGGAGGTAAAAATGGGTAACAATTCAGAGCGATCTTTCATTAGATAAACCCAAGTACATCTAGAATATTCATCAATAAAAGTAACAAAGTACCTAAAACCAAAAGAAGAGACGCGACTAGGTCCCCAGACATCAGAATGAATAATAAAAAAACTAGAAGTACACAGAGAGTGAGACTTTTTAGGAAAGACAGATTTGACATGTTTTCCTAGTTGACAAGACTCACATTCTAAAGTTTGAAGACTACTAAGTTCAGGACACATCTTTTTTAATTTTGACAAGTGAGGATGGCCCAACCGATCATGTAACACTTTAGGAGGAAGAGCAGCAACTCAGGATACCCGTTGACGAGATCCAAAATGGTATAAACCTCCAGCTTCATATCCTTCTCCAATCTGTCGCCCCGAGCCACGCTCCTGTATGACAAAAGATTTTGAATCAAAGGTTATGGAACAATGTAACATTTTGGTTAACTGACTTAAGGAAATTAAATTGAATGGACAGTGAGGGACAAAAAGAACAGATTTCAGAGTGAGAGAGGGAGATAGGGAGACTTGACCGACTCCCTTTGAACAAGTTTTAGAGCCATTGGCAAGGGTAATGAAATGAGGTTTTTCTTGGAGGGAACGAGTTGAGAACAATGAGGTATTACCAAATATGTGATCAGAAGCACCCGAGTCAATTACCCATGAATTTGGACCTTCCATGGATTGAGAAATGCAAGTTGTGGACATACTTGGGGACTGAGATGATTGCACCAAGCTGTTAGACTTTAATCGCAGATA
The DNA here is from genome assembly GCA_036885675.1 of Vigna mungo. NCBI lineage: Eukaryota > Viridiplantae > Streptophyta > Magnoliopsida > Fabales > Fabaceae > Vigna > Vigna mungo. The sequence continues at coordinate 15,478,427 of CP144693.1, read as the reverse complement.
TTCTTGATACTCTTCCTCAGTGAACTTGGAGTTGGAAGTAGAAGTTTCAGCCTTAGAGATATTGGCTGTTTTTGAAGGAAAGCCATGCAAGGAGTAACAATTTTCTTGGGTGTGACCCGGCCTCTTACAGTAAGTGCACTGTGGACATCCCCGACCTCCACGTCCTCCTCCTCTAGTGCCACGTCCTCCTCTTCCTCGTGTGGCAACCATGACAGATGGTTCTAGTGTTTCATGAGCTTCCTGAGATTGAGGCGTTGGAACACGAAGAAGACGTGTGGTCAAGGCTTCCAAAGTTGGGACCTCATGGCTTGTCAGAAGTTGGTCTCTGATGTGATTCAAGTCTGGATGCAAAGCACGGAGGATCATCACCATATAATACTTATCAAGCTTCTTCTTGATGTCTTCCGAAGATTCATCTTCCAAGAACATTCTCAATTCTTCCACAGCTGCTTGGGCTTTAGTCATGACGGAGACCATGTCATGATCTGTCATTTTGAGACTTGCAAGCTTGTTTGCTGTATCATAAAGACGTTGAATATCATTAGCATAAATGCTTTGAGCTTTCTTCCAAAACGAGTGACAAGTTCTGAAGGCTCTAAGAGATATCAGAAGTCGTGGTTCCACAGACTGCCACAATAGGGCACACAGCTGGAAATCTGCTTGTTTCCATTGTTCAGCTTTTTCTGAAGGAACTTGGCTTCCATCCTGTTCAAGGTGGTCATAATGACCTTGACCGAGGAACCACATTTCCACAGCTGCAGACCAAGACAAATAATTTTTCCCGTTTAGCTTTTCGGAAGTAATCGAGGGACTTCCAGATAAGGACAAAACACTTCCAGACGCCATTCTGGATGAAAAAAAAAAGAGAATCTTCAGGACCGTGAGCAACAATGACCGTGATCAACCAACAACCCTCGGTTTTCTTCAAGAGCAGCTTCGGGTCTTCACTGGAACCAGGATTTGAGGGTCAGAATCGAGAGAGGGGGGCCAGGCGACAGCTATGGAGGAGTCGCGGTGACTTTCCGGTGAGCAGAGGGCGACGCGTGGACGGCACGCGCCTGTTCGCAGCGAACAAAGATGCTGCGCGTGGCGGAGCGTGGAGGAGATTCAGGCGAACCCACCGGTGGGGTTGGCTGTCGCTTGAAGAGGCGAACCAGATCCAGTGGTCGCCGGACGGAACGGTGACGGCGGCCGGCGGCGGACGACGGCGGACGGTGGCGGACGGCGGCGAATGGTGGACAACCAAATTTAAGAACTTCAAACTGTAGTTTGACAGCTCAGATAATAGTGAAACAGCCGGGGATAACGGCGAACGACACCGGACAGGTCTGAACAGCAGCGACAGTACTGGTGGACAACTGAGGACAGAAACCAGAGCAGGTTCATCCTGCTCTGATACCAACTTGAGATTAAAGACGATAAGAAATATTCTTGAGGGCTTGTAAGACCCTTCTCATTTTCTATTATTTATAGAGATGATCATTTGATACAATAGAGAGATGGAAGGTGAAGGGATTGTCCTAGACTTGCTAGGAACAATCATTATAGATAAACCAACACACAACCCCCTACTTTAGGCTCTACTACCTATACTAATCATAGGTAAACATAATAATTATTCTAACAGCTACTAACTCAAAAATATGATCAGAAGAAAACTCGTCAAGCAAGTGTTTTAATTAAAAAGAGCATTAAGTCCTAAAATATTTAAAAACTGATGATTGACAATTAAATATCTCTGGAAGATTCAAAACTATATCACACATACAACAATATCTGTTTCAAGGGATTTAGAAGTTACAGTTTATATTTATCCTACTCATATATTCCTTCTACTAAAGGAAAATCAGAATACATGCTTTGAACTGAAAGGAAATTGGATGTAATTAACTGAGACTGACTATATGAATGCATACATAATAAAACATAAAATCTTACATCTGTAGCAGCAGAATTGATCACGTGATGCATATATGAATCTGGAGATTGCATTGTCTCTGATCCATAAGCACTGGGTGATGCCGCTAAATCTAGTGTCGGCATTCTCTCAGATGCAATATTTGTTCCCAAAGAAGCAACTGATAGGTTACGAAGTGAAGTCATAGTCAAATCATCTCTTCTACTAGGGCTCGTGTAGTCATCCTCAACCACATTGTGTGCTTGGAAGGTGGGAGGGGGAGTGACAGCAACATTACGAGCATGTTCAACTTCTGTATCAAATGCAGTAACAGGCGATGTAGCAGTAATTATCTCTTCAGTAACTTGGTTAGTAGCAGCTATTGGCTCTTCAATGGTTTGGTTTGTAGCAGCTACTTGCTCCACTTCAGGTTGGTTAGTAGGAGCTAGAGAGTCTGCAGGGGACTGGTTAGTAGGAGCTATTGGCTCTTCAGAGACTTGGTCGGTTGGAGAAAGAGTCTCAGCCAGTCCAACATCAGCATGATCTTCCTCAGAGATGACCAAATGAGGTCTTGAACGTATATATTCACCAGTGCATATGTCCAAAAGATTCTTGTCAACCCCTGAACACAGGGACACATTTTCAGATCACATGTTGAAAAAAGTACAAGGTACCACACAATCGGCAAAATAACACACAGACATGAACCTACCAGTTAACAAGGGCTGGTAAAAAATGTGCTCTTTTCTTCGACTATTGTTCAATTTCCATATACCCAAGCTAGAGGAAGGAGCTTCCCTTCTTTTCCTCATTATATCACGTGGATTATTAAGTGCACTCCGCATGAATCTACAAAGACATATCAAACATGCGTAACAAGCAGAGAAAGAACAGGAACCTAAAACTTTTTCAGGTATGATCTACAAGTTGCATGAGAAGGAAGCTATTCAACAAAAACAAATCTTAAATTATTACTTATTCTTTAACACAATGTGTTCATCAAACAACTGTTTTCTTTTTCTTCCTCCCCCTTGTGGCTGCTGTATTGGTGGACTTTCAGGTAGCACAAAATTGGGAGTATTATCTGAAATGCAAGGTAAACAAAAGTAAACTTTTTGTATTTCTGGGATCAATATGCAACACAAGAGACATATATAGGCATGCACTGACCAACAAGAACTGGCACAGCTGAGGTGGTGCCCCCCTGAGATGTAGGTGGAGTTGGAGGATTAAATCGTTGCTGAGATGGTACAGACATCCTTTCAGGATCAAAATCATGAACTATAGAGTCATGAACTCTGTTTGGCTCAGCGTCATTGTCCTCAAGATTGGAAAATAGTGGAGGGTTTTCAAGGTTGAGATCATCATTGGTGGCATCAAGACCAACCTCAAGTGCCTCGACTTGGGTTGCTTGTGGAGGACTAGGGCCCAACCCCCGAAGAACCTCAATGGGATCGACTTGGGTGGTTGCTTGTGGAGGACTATGTATGGTAGGATCCGACTGGATAGTTGATGATTCTCTTTGGGTGCTTGGACCATCATCTGCAGCACCCACGCCTTTCAATGATGATGGAGACCGGGGAACAATGCTGTAAGAACAAAACAAGTACCATTCGTTCATAATCCCAAAAAAAATGAATGAAAAAGAAAAGATTAAAATACAACTAGGGCTTACTCCTCCTCCATTGGAATAGGGCCAGAGTCATGCAGCACTTCTGTATGAGAAGAATCCATTACTATATCCTAAATAATAAAGAAAAATTAACAGTTTGAAAAGAAAAATACAATGTCACATAGTTACACAATTGCCTGAAGGGAACAAGACTGCACCTCATCAAAAGATACAGTCACGTAATAATCTGTTGTCACAGGAATTCGATCTGCACATTGAGAATTATTAATTATTAACGTCCATCTACTCACAAGCTTTCAAAAGGAATGAAATGAGTTCATAATCAAATTAGTCCGTGAGAGACAAAGGGCGTCATGCTAATCCCTTAAAAATGGAGACAGTACTCAGGGTTCCCAAAAGTGTATTTCTTTTGTCCGATGGGTCTTCACATCACTAACTTTTCATTGATCAGCAAAATACACATACGAACTGGCAAATAACAAATTTGGCATCACTCAGTCCCCAAAAGAAAAAAATCACTGTTTTCGTAAAACATCCATAAATTTAGTCTTTTTTTCCCACGAGTAATTTACTTTTTCACTTTTGAAATACAAAAACAACTATTTCATCGTCTTTCAGAAACTATCCCGACTAAATTAGCATGCATTCCCCTCAACACAAATTAAAAACCAGCCCCTTATTGGTTTCAAAAAACATAATACATAGCTATAATCGCAACTGTAACATCAAGACTTCGAAATGTCCATGACCAAAATGTGACTTCAATCATGGCTGCATGACTGCATTTGTCTGCACACAATTCAAAATCCTAAGGAACAAATTCAATTGTCTATTCTAAAAAACTCGAACAACTATGTAACCTGGGAGCGTGATGTCTTCCAGATTCCTGGAGTGCCGATCCTCAGACCTTGGAGAGACACCCAAAAATCATCCATGATGTGATAACACAAATCAGACCACGAAAACTCAAAGTAAAAAAAATTTTAAAAAAAAGTGAAAACCCAAGAAAAATTTACCCTGTGTAATCCATTTGGTAGTCGATGTTCTGCGCATCGAGGTCGAAAGTCCCCGGCAGAGTCACCGACTGAAACGGCGCTGGCCCCACCTCCTCCGTCTGAGCAAACTGGAGGGAAGAAAACGCCTTGTGGAGACCCGTCAACGCGTCCTTGCAGTCTTGGTGAAGATACTCAACTTTCTTTGAGTATATCCGAACCACCCCAAGAAGAAGGTGCCCAGACATTCTGAGCGCGATGGGAACACCAGGGTCCATGATGCGCACTGAAAGAGCACAAGAAAAAAAAAAGGACTAAGAACAAAAGGGGGTAAAGATGATTTGGGAAGGAAAAAAGCGACGGCTTTTACTTACGAACTGTGGAGGGAATGTCGGTGGTGGTGTAGTGCGATTTCTTGAGGCGGTGCTGGAGGTGAGCGGCGATCCACACAGTGGAAAGTGGACCCTTTCGCGCCAAAAAGGTTTGAGAATAGAACATGGTAACGTTCTTGAGATGTTTGATGGGACTAGGATTCGGGAAGATGGAGGAAGGGATGTTGGGTTTGGTAGGGTTTGTGAAGTGATTGAATGCGAAAGAGAAATGGCGGGAAACAACGTTTGGAACTGTGTAGTGGCGCGGATCTTGCCAGAGAATTCTTGCGATGCGCAGTTTCCAGTTCTGTTGAAAAGGCCTCATTTTCTCCTCTTAATTACAATATCTGCCATCAGATTCCATAACCTTCCACTACTTTTTTATATCAGGTTAAAAACGATCATTATTCAGACAGAATATGTTTCTGACAACATCAATCTACAAAAATAATGTAGAATTAAAAAAAATAATGAAAATCTGATATAACCTATAATAAATATATATATCATGTAGTTTAGATTTTATAAATGTTATTTTATTTCTTTTACTTTCTATGTCAATATTTATTAACCAATTTTTTTAGTTTTCGTTTTATAAAAGAACTATCCATAAAAAATTATAATTATTTATTATTTTATTTAAAATATATATTTTATTTTATGTATATTTTAATAAAATTTTATTTTTATTTTGATGAAAATTTATAAGTGTTTTCATTATGTAATTACAATATAATAAAAAAATCATTTTACAATTATTTTGTAGGCTTGCAATTTTAAGACTTTAGTATGAAATTTAGCAATATTTTTAAATTGTTTTTTCTTTTTTACTTTGACATTGGTATCTACTAAAAATGTAATAAATTATGATTTAATTGATTTAAATTCTGAAAAAATAAAAGTAGAGGTAATATTTGGAGTTGCATTCAGTTTTTCTTTTGTATTTTATTACTACCACTATTTTTATTTTCAACCAACTGTATAAAATAACCCTAAAATATATAGTAACTTGTAATTATATTTTTGGAAATAAAAACATAATTGCAACTTTTATTGTCAGCTTTCAATTAAAATTATCAAAAAAATAATTATCGTTGTATTATTTAAAAAATTGTAAAACAATTCATTAAATATAAGAAGAATAAAAGGTCATTTAAAAACTTAAAAAAGCAGAAGAAAAATGAAATATTGTATAGTTCAATATTTTGTTACTAATTTTATTGTTATTCGATTTTACAAATAAAAGGAATTTTAAAATTTTACTAATTGTTGTGTAATTCCCTTATATTAAACAAGTTGCCTTGAATTTGTTTATAAATATTTATTTATGAGACAAGATAAAAAAATTGAACGTCAATTTTTATTCTTGATTTCTTTTTGTCCAATTAATTTAATTACAAATTAAAAGAATTCAAGTTATCTATCATCTCAATTTTTATTTGCTAAAATTATAATTAATACAAATTATATAACTAAAATAAAATTCCATTCCTCTCTCGTTTAAAATCTCAATAAAAAACATTGTTTTAGAAACATAGACTTTAAAAAAGGAAAAACATAAAACTAAATAAAATAAAACTTTTTCTACTAAAATATTAGCAAGATGAAAAAAAAAATTCAAAGTAAAACATTATTTTAAAAATTCATCGGAATAATCAATTATCATAATTTATTATCTCAATTAAAATAAAAAATAGCAAAATTCTTTAGAATAACTAATTATCACTTGAGATGATCGATTATCTAAAAAATAACTTTCAAAATAATTCGTCAATGATCAGTTATTAATTTAGATTATCGATTATCACCAGCAATTGTAAAAAGACTATTTGTCTTTTTACCTAATTTCAAACTAATACTATAAATAACTTCTTGATGAGCACTTTAAACTTATTGCGCTTTAAGTGTGAGTCTATGAAGTTTGTGTGGTATAAGGAAGTGTTTGTCTTAGGGTGTCTAAGTGAATAGTTTTGTAGCAAAGTAAAGTTGTTAATCTTTTTGTATGTTAAAAGGAAGTGTTGTTCATGTTTGTCAAGAGAGGTGTAATTGTGTTGTAAGTTTTGGTTTCTTATTAGTATTGATTAATCCATTTTTTAAATAGATTAACAACTATACGAAGGATCTTTTGATCTGAATTAGTATAAAAACGACATGTTCAAGCTTTTCTTTCCTTATGCTTTTTTATTTGCTTGTTTTATTATGAAGTGATTATATGCACTGTTAAATTGTTTATTAAAAAGGGAAACATTCCACAACACGTTTTCTAACAAATAATGTATGGAGTTATTTGAATATGATGTGGTCATTGTTGAAATATAGAGAATACTTGTGAGAATAAAGATTTTGGATGTGTAACTTGATGAGGAGGTTATGCATGTGGTAAATTGAATGATTCAATAAGGTTTCGTCAGATACGAGGAGTGTTACGTGTGAATTGGATGTTGTGTTTGAATTGTATGGTCATATAACTGCAAATGAGGAATGATATAACGTGTTAGTCTAGTGTCATGCATTTATTAGGGCACTCTTTAGAATTTATCCTTATACTTTATTATATTCATGAACTCCCATGGATGAATGAATGAGTCCAGGAGACAAAGAGGAAAAGGGGTTTTTATATCTAGTTATAGGATCGTGGATCCCTTATTTATCAAGTTACGAGTTAACTCACTTTATCATGAGAATTAAGGAGGATAAGGTACCATTACTGGATTTGTAACATTGAGGAAATTCATTTTACATGGCAAAGTTATGCTTTTAGAGTCCAAGTGGATTTGTAAATCCGGATAACTGAGTCTATGTCATATTTTTGTGAATGGATGAGAATGGTTGTGATGTATGAAGTGAATACTTAATACTTTGGTTTAGATATTTATATAATAATTGTATATGAATGTCTAAGTTATCATTAACTTACTATCTTTTATTTATTGATTGTTTGTGTCTTTTTTGCAATTATCGTTTCTATGACGTGAGCAAACAAGGTCTCGAGTGACGATGGTACTAACCAGTGGGCCGAGGGACGTTCTTAGAATTTTATGAAGAAATGTATATAGCTATATGATGTAATGTATATTTCACAATTTTGAAGGATTTTAGTAACTTGTGTATTTTGAATCATCTTAAATATGTGTGGTAAAACTGTACACTTTATTGTATGATTTTGCATACGTACCTTTTTTTTTTCTTATGACAGTTTTGCCTTAACGAACTCAAGAGAGTATAAACAATTTATTTTCTTGGGTTGTTACATATTTAATTTGTAAAATTAATTAAATTGATTTGATACAATTTTTTATAGGCTAAAATACTATTTTGATCTCAATATTTTTTTAAAAATATTTAATGTGACTTTTTTTTTTAATTAAGTCTTAATTTTTGGTTGAAACAATTTAATTAGGGTTTTTCAATTAAATTTATATAAATAGTATTAAAAACATGTCATAGCCAATTATTTTTTGGTTTGTTTTATTTTTAATTTTTTTCCTGCGAGGAATATGTCATGTCATGTGTCACTATCAATGTCACGTGATAGTACCGCATTCTTGTCAATACTAATTAACATTGTTTCTATTGAATTTAGTCTCTACATTTATTTATTTTATTTAATTCAATCTTAAATTTTTTTAATGTATTAATGTTTTCCCTTTTTCAAGACAGTTAAATTCAGTTCACTTACAAATAAAAAATAAATTACATTTTTTTATTATTATAAATATTATTTAATTTATAAAACTGATTAAAACACCTTTACTATGTTTGTGAATAAAACACTTTCATTATAAAATAATAGAAAAATTATAATAAACATTTGTGATCAGTTTTCAACCCTAAGTTAAAATAGTATATTAATATAGTATATTAATATAGTAGTGAAATTTGTAATTTACATGCTAGAACTAAAATAAAGAAAAAATATTTTATATTTATTAATACATGTAAAAAAATAGTTTATATTTATGAAATAAATACTAAATAGAAATAAATTTAATAAATATATAATAACATCAATTTTAAATATTAACATAATTAATGTAGAAGAATATAATATAATAGAAAAACTTTTACTGCAAAATAAATATTGATAAGTAAATTGAATTCAACTCTATGTAGAAAGAGACAACATTTTTTTATTTTGTAAAAAAGAAAAAATTATAACTGAATCGAACCACGAAATAAATATAAGAATTTAATTAAATACAAGATAATGATATGTGGCAACTCACGACTCTATCAAATTTCATGGTTATATCAAATTTTACACTTGAGATGTATATACCTCGGCATAATAAAGATGTGATGAAAACCCCACATCGACTAGAGATAAGGTCAATTTAGAGTGTACAAGTAGGTGAATATATAAACAGGTGCAAACTAGAGCTGTCAAAACAGGTAACCCGGTTCGGCCCACCACGGGTTGGTCACTTATTGAGTCAACCCAACCTAGCTCATTTATTGGCGAACCAGAAAAATTCAAACTCAGTCTGACCCACCACGGGTTGGAGGGTAAACGGGTTAGCTCACTGGCTCACTTAATTACAATTTTTTTAAAATAAAAAAATTACAATAAAAAAATACAATTTTTTCAAACCCAACCCGCCCCGAACCCGTGGTGGACCGGATTAGCCTGCAGGTTGTGACCCATTTTGACAGTTTTAGTGCAAACCTCATCTTACAAGTCGATTTTGTAATATTGAATTAGACTTAATTAAAGTCATGGATTGGAGCTTATCGTAAAAGAAATTGATGTCAGTTAGATCTATTGTTCCATTTGCTATTGGGTTACTATCGGACCATCCATTAAGGACTAGTGTCACGCTTGATGCATGTGCCTTGGCGTGAAAAGGTGTTGAAGATCTCACATCAATTATATAACACGATTTTATGGTATATAAATAGGGTGCAAATCTCATCTTTATAAGCTAGTCTTATAAGATTGTGTTAGGCTTAAAGTCCACTTCTTAATATGTTAAAATAGTTTCAATTAATGATCATAAACCAAAAGAGGGTGACTTGTTTTTTCAGTTCATTTTAAACTCAAAACAATTTTCAAAACATTTTAATCAATTAACATGATGCATAGTAGAATGCTTAGTTTTTAAACCTTTACAATTATCAAGTTACTAAAAAAATGATAAAAGAAAGAGAAAAAACACCAAATTTTACAATAGTTTGATTCTTTAAGAATCTACATATAATTTCTAGCAACTTAGAGCTAAAATTTCACTAACATATAAATAGTTAGGATTACAAGATTTACATATATAAAATTTACACACTCTCTCTCTCTCTCTCTCTCTATATATATATATATAAGAACTTGAAATGCACTTTAGTATTTTCAACCAAGGTAATGTTACATACAATTACCCTTACCTATCACTTACACATTAAAGAAAATAATAATAAAAAAAACAAACAAAAAATGAAACAAATAAATATACTTATATGATGTGCAAATTTTTCACATTAATCCTAGGCCAAACAAGAAAACTTTAAAACCAATCCAATCTTCTTTAAATCTTGATAGATACTTGAAAAAATGTACTAATCTTTTCAAGAACTTTCATATATTTCTTTTTCTTATTTTTTAAAATTAAGTTTTAAACAAAAACATTTTTCTCACAATATTAATCGATTGTGACACAATCAATAAATTTAATTGTATATTCACCTTCATTCTACAAAGTTAACTTAAATAAATTCTATCAATAACCTAATCAATCAGTATGAGAGTTTTACCATTTATATATACATTGATACCGTAACTATTTCTATTCAATTATGTAGTGATTAAATTGATTTTAAGGATAATGTAACTTAACTCACAACATATAGAGACTTGATTAATCTAGACTCTGGCTATTAAAACATGTACCGCACCTTAGCCTTGGACAGCATAAGAAATAAAATCTTTGAGATTTTAAGTTCATTTGAATAACAAGTGTCAGTTATACAGCACAAATCTAGCATCATCCAAGTTGGATCGGATTGGGACCATCCTAACCAATCCAGTATACCAAAAATTAATATTTTAAAATTCATATCTGACTATTTAATCAATCATGTTAGTCAGATTTAGATTATTTGCAGGTTAATTTCATCACAGTTTTCAAATTGTAAATTTATTTTAAATTAAATTTTTTAATGAAAAAATATTTTCATTTTGAACCGTGAATTTAACTAAAGAGTGACATGTATAACTTTATTAATAATTATTAAAATTAACAATGTTTTTATATAAATTACTACTAAATTTTAACAAAATAATATCATGTTAAAAATAAATTAAAAATTTCTAAATATTAAAATATAAATTCAAAACTTACTATCCGAACCTGATCGCAATTATCCATTTTACTTAATTTTATTTATTCAACATTACTTTCTTATTCAAACTTACTTGACCATGCTAAATTTACCTCACATTCGGTTAGATATAGTTCTTTTGTTCAGGATTACTGATACATGACAGGTCTTTAACACCGTTTGTTTATATAAATATAATAGAAACTAATTGTACTGATACATGACATGTCTTTGAGACCACATTGAATCATTTCTACGAAAATTAGGATCAAAGAGTTTTTTAGTTATATATATATATATATATATATATATATATATACTTGTGCCTGCTTAATATTAACCTTATTTTAGTTTATTAATCATTTTGCGTTTTTCAATGTTTCATTATTTTTCTGCAAATCCTAGTTGAATCCCTTTGCTGCCCATGCGTTTTTGGCGTTGAAATATTATTTTAACTGCATTATGCTTTCATTTAGCTTTAAATACGTTTCATGTTTTATCCATTGCTTTTCAATTGGGTTGTTCATTTTGGCATTTTTTTTTATTCGAGCTGTGGTGCCTCCAAACTTATGAAATCATGCATTTTATTATTTGCTTAAGATAGACCACTTAGTCTATTATGCTAGCTCCTTATCATTGTCGGGCTGGTGTTTTGATTCATCATGTTGGTTCTTTTTCTTTTAGTGACTTATATTTTATTTTTGTTTTTAATTTAATTTCAGTCTTTAGTTCAATGCTTTAAATCATGTTCGGTTGTATTTAATTTCCACGCATTTAATTTAGTTTATTTTGCATCCACAAACAAACTCTTCAAACCCCCCACTACGTGTTAGACCGAAGACTCGAACTGCAGTTGGTCTTTGAAAGACGACCTAGGGGTCATTTCCTAGCATTATACTGCATTTCTAAATTGCAATCAAATTTGTATGGGTTGCGACACCCATCAATAGTCATACCTACACAGTCTCCAGATCCCTCTCATTCCGGTGTATGTTCGATTCGTCCATGTGCCCCTTCCACTCGAAGCCTGCCAGAAGCCGCTCCTTGTCTGTGCCCCCTACACCATGCCTCTTACACCGGCGATCACTCCCCGCCCTCGTCAGTGCCCGGGTGTCACATGCCCACCATATCCTTAGGAAGGGGTCTTCTGAAAATCAGAATTAGATTTCCCATTTCTACTCTTTGCTTTCTCTCTCTAGACAGAGTTATTTTCTTTCTAAGAAATTTGCTCTGCCTTCTCTCTAAGAAAACCACTCACCGAATCCATAAAAATTTTAACTGAAGGTACTACAACGTTCCTTACACCAAGATCTTCATTTTTAACCGAACAGTTTCTCTATTCGTCCCGGCAAGTGTTTTTCCCCTTCTCTTTCACTGTTCTAGAACCTAGGATTTGGGGTTTTACTAATTTCATGCAGTTAGAACCCTCCATTTTCTAATTTATATTATACTCTGGCTTTAAGAGCCGATTCCATCACCATTTTGGTGATTATAGGTCCGGTTGATCTTGTCTCTGCGTTGGGGTACTGTCTTGAGGTCCTGTGAGCTGTTATGTGTAACCAAAAGGTAAGGGAAGCTAACTATATAAATATTTTGTTGTTTTGATTAATTCCTAAATTTATGAGAAAATATGTTGAATTACGTTTGTACACTGGTTAACTCTGTTTTAATGCTCTATGCATGTTAAATTTAACTGTGATATATTGTTTGATATTTAATTGTCTCTGTTTTAAGTATTTGGTCTTGGAATGTTCTTAACCTTTGGTTCATTCTCTATGTTTGATTGTGATGGTTATAATCTGCCTGGAATTGTGTTACTAAACTGAATTTCATTGAATTGATGATCCTGGGAATGATTCCTGTTTGTATATTGATTATGATGTGCTCTGAAGGAATTTGATGAATCTGGTTGCTGGAATAAGTTGGGGTGATACTGATTTGATGGGAAACATGGGTTGAGTGTAGCCTCAGGTTTGTGAGAGGGATGTATAACTTTGAGAATTAGGGAACTAAAAAAAATAATAAGATAGTTGATTACATCAAATAAAAATACTTGGGACTTGTTGGGAACCGGTAGGATAGAGAGAACCTAAAAACCAGAGCCGCACATCCCTGATCATAGAGCAGCCTTGGCTTGGTCCACTCAGTTGTGACTAGTCATATGTGTTGGTGTCGAAGGTGAGTCTGATGCGTTAGTAAAAATATAGAGTTCTTATGCTCCTTATATAACCAGCAAGGAAATTGGGTAGTGAGGTGAGATTAGGAACAAGTATCTTGTGGTAATGAAAAATTTAACAGAGCAACTCATTTTTACGGAACAAATTAAAATGAACAAATTAGTTTAAATAGACATGTACATATAATTTAGTTAATGTACGTAATATATATATATATATATATATATATATATATATATATATATATATATATATATATAATCCATGATTTTTATCTTTTGATATATATTACTGTTTGGTAATAACATGACAATATTGTCTATTTGAGATTATTGGAAGTGGTTGTGGAGCATGTTCTGTTATATATGATTTGATATTTAAGGCTTAAATATGTAGTTTGATTATAATTCAAAGGTGTGTGAATTGGGAAAGACTGAAACATGATTTCATGGTTGCTTATGGTAGTTTCAAATGTAGAATCTCTATGTGACATTCTTAGTGTTTTAAAATGAAAGTAGGGGCTCAACTTTGGGAGTCATTCTGACGCTTCAATGGTCAATCAAACTCACTTAGAGAGGTTGAACCATGTGGTGAGAAGTAGCAGGAGGTCTTTAGTCTTGGGGACTCCCAGTATGCCTCAAGACGCGGAACGGACTAACCTCGTGAGTGTGGCAGGGTGGGAAACCCAGGTTTCATAAGTCACCACGGGTGCAACACTCGCCATAGCCCGACTATCATTTTAAAGTCCGGACGAGTCAAGTCTAGAAATTTGCATGTTTAGGTGATATTTCTGAATCTGTTTGAAGTGAATTGTTCTTGTATGTTACATGTTTAACACAATGGTATGATTTTATATAATTAGCTCACCCTTGTCCTTGCTTGCTTGTGTTTGTATCATGTTGTATGCGTTTTCTTTTGCGATGATCATCCACTTGAATGGGAGCAGATGACGAGGAGGATACTCTGGAAACAACTCTTGATGGGGAAGACAGTGTTGCTGCCTAGTTCTCTAGCTTTAATTCTCTTGTCCAAGGATATTTTGAAGAAACTTTATTATGTTCTGAGTTTTTAAATTCTCTGTAATTTCTAGGGAGAAACTCTAGTACTCTAGTTTTCAATTCCATACTATTCTAAGGATGACTGTAATCCTAATTACTCTTGACTGCTTTCCTATATTATGCATGATGACATCTTGATTATGTATGTCTTTCTATATAATTGGGATGTCACAGATGCATTAAATAGATTTATTTGTAGAAGATGAACAACACAAATGATGAACAAATGGATTGTTTTGCCACTCCTATTCATTGCCAACACTACCGGTAAATTTAAGTTCAAAGAAAATTATTTCCAAACTGAACATTGTCAGAATACTCAATATATGATAGATTGGTATTATCTAAGAAAGAGCAATAATCGGTAAAATTGGAGGCATGCTTGGTGCAGTTTTTATGGTAACTCAAATTCAGACAAAAATGGAATTGAATACATGCATATATAAACAAGAGTTACATCACCAGAGCAGAGTAGAAGGGAGCAACAACATAATGATGAAGAAATAGCAAGGTGCAATGTCTACAACAGAAGCATAAACCACTATTTTTTTTTTGTAGAACCTTGTCAACTGAAAATGATTAGGTTTATGCTATACAAAGAGACAAGGAAATTTGTTAGTGGTTTCAGCCTCACCCAAAGTTTACTTTTTTTCTGGCTAAACAGTACATGGTCAGATAAATGCTCAGCAACATTGCTAATTCTCTATGCCTTGTTCACACGGATTTTTTGCCCTTCTAATGACTGCATTCAGCACGACATCAGACAAATAAAAAATCACTTTCAGAGTTAACATTTAGAGCAAAACTAATTACTAGTTCAAAGTCTTGTTTTCAATCTACAGCATCCAGTGCTATTAAAAAACCAGATCAAATCATCATTAAAAGACAACATGGATGAGCATAACAAAAAGGGAGACATATGAGATGAGATGAGACACGGACCAGCTCTTACATATAATTTTTTTAGCAAAGCGGATGTGCACTTCTATGTTTATAAGCAAACTAGATAATGGAAATTAAGCAGGCTACTTTACTTTATAAATCATCATTAGGCCTTTGGATTTTCCAGTGAGACCCTAATGTACCTTCATAAGTTCTGATGATTTGAGCTGATTATGAAACTAATGATAGATCAAGGGTGTATTATGTGGGAATCAAACTCTAGTCTTCCCTCACAATTCAGCATGTTTTTCCAATTGAGCTACACTCTAGGTAATTACGCAGGCATCGTGGTTGTGCCAAGAAACATTTTTATCTATTACTTATATATTAAAAAAAGTTGATGCAGATTAACTGTCTTCTTGGGATGAACTTAGATTGGTAATGAATTAAAATGAGATTATGATTGATTCACTTAGTAGATTGTATGCAACATTATAACATGTGTAACATTGATGACAGCAAGTACCTGCACCAGTGTTATCCATAAGCATGATTGTAGAAAATAGTAAGAACTAGTTCAGATTATAAAAAAGATAAACAAAGCTGGAATCAAATAATGGATTTTTTACTGAACTAGATTCTTTCTTCAAGTAAAGTTCACAGGAACCACAATACAAAGATGACCAGCAGAATGCAATAGGTCTCTCTTGCCTAGAAATTGTCAAGACTCCTAGTTCTCCCTCCCCTAAGAGTAAGTTTGGGTGTGGAATTTTGGAGGGAAAACAAAGGGAGGATAGACTTTGTATTTTTAAATTAATAGAGATATTTGTAAAAAGAATAGGACACTAATTCTATGCTAATCTATCATGTTTTCTTCTATTTTAAAAGCTATGGACTAATTAATATTTATTAAAAGAAAAAAAAAAGTTCCCTTCTCTTTCTCACAAAACCTCATTCTTAAACATTACTTTCTATACACTCAATTTGTAAACATCTTTCTCTCTCTCCTTTTTAGACCAGTCAATACTAAAATTTATAGAATCTGACGTAACTGTCAGATTCATAACTAACTATACATCAGAAGTGGAACCCAATATGGGCACAAGTGGTCCAATGATCTCCATGTTCTTTCTTCTGATGCATGTTTCCCAAAATTGGGGGTCTGGCAAGGGAATGCATCTTCTAGGTGCTATATTTAAGGTTTCATGTAATTTAAGTACATTTGGATATCTCAGCTTGAAGTAAACAACTTACAGAATTGTTGAAAGACGAGATTGCAGCTTCTACATCCTCTTCTGATGAAAAGGTAACAAAACCATACCCACTGGATTTTGAGGTACCAGGGACCCGTGAAACCTTGGCACTCAGAACTTTTCCCTTCTCAGAAAAAAACTTTTTAAGAGTATCAGTTGTTACTGTCTTGGCTAGATTTCCCACATACACCTTGTGGGGACTGTCAATAAATTGAGATTCCTCAGCTTGGGATAAAGGCAAATCTGATGCTGATAAAGGTTTTTCGGTAACATTTACTTTGATCTCACGCCCTCCAATTTCCTGCCACATAAAACATGAATTTCACAACTCCTCGAAGGGATATAAAGTCTAAACTGCTCAATGAACAATAACAATCTTTCTAAAGGTTCCTTCAAATTCTGCACTGAAACTTACAGTGCCGTTAAGTTTCTCAATCACAGCATTTGCGTCCTCAATAGTTTTCATTGTAACAAACGCAAAGCGACGGCTCCTTCCAGAGTATTTATCATACATAACCTATGAGCCATACATTAAGAAATGTTAACAGTACACAGATGAAGGATTCCCATATATTCTGACAGACCATACAAATAAAACTGTCACTTGTGGATATATAAAATGCACTAATCAATATACTATAGTATTTAGTGTATTTTTGAATCCCCGGGGATATTGGTTCAGTTCATGTCAATACATCTACAGTCATTCAATTGAGCAGTTTAGCATACAAAAGAATCTATAACAATACATAAAAGGTGATACTAACTTTTAGTGCACACATTTCATACTTTAGTAAGTTTTAGTCTTCAACTGCTACTGTACTCTAACTTCAGTTTACTTTTCAAAAGGGTGCAGGGCACTACTATATAACATATTTGCTCGTGTTTCCATCATCTTACAAGGGATGATGCCTTTCCACTCTCCTTATCAGAGAGGTTTTCCGAAATCCAACTCTCAAACTCACCTTAGGCTCTACATCAGCGAATCCCCAGCTGGCACTGTTTTTCACATACACACAAATCATGCTTTATGAAAAAATTCTATAGGTTGATACAGACTACTTAGTAAAACATATCATTCCCTCAAATACCAAATAACAATAAAACCAAAAAGAACATCCCATTTCTATGTTTATTTAATAAGCAAAAACAAATGCACTACTTCAATAACAGTTGTTTGTGTTTACTTCCATATTGAGGTACTCCTGCAAGTTTCAGTCTATTGGACCCACATGAATTTATTCAGTTCCTCACCACAAACCACACCCATTGGGTTCATCCATAAAACTTGAGAAGAAGATTTCTATAAAGAATTCTAGAAGAGAAAAATATAAAAAATAGAAAGTCTCTTGGACAACTTCTTCAATTTTGTTAAGTTGGGCATAAACTAATGTAAAGAAGACTTGCATAAGCTAAAGAAGACTTGCATAAGCTAAGTTTAACTGCAGAAGTAAATTTCTTTTTTCTTGTTATTTTTGTTTTTAAGAACACCTTCCGAGAAATTTGTCCCAACATTATCTTAATTCAGCGCAGTCCCACACAGGAAAAGCTTTAACTAATAACCTGGGAAATAAAAAAACTTTAAAATTGGTGAAAGGGTGAAAATTTAAAAACCTCAGCTTTCTCAACAACACCATGTTCTTGAACAATCTTGGCGAGCTCATCGTTGTTGACAGTGCGGGGAATGTTTCCAACGTAGAGCCTTCTTGCGGCCTCCGTCAACGTTGCCTGCTCAGCCACCGCGAAGGGTCTCCCAAAACGGCGCCGTGTGGTGAAAAGGGGTCGCAAGTGGGTGGTGGAGGGTCTCAGGTTCAGGAGAATGTGAGTAGCGGAACTTGAAGGAGAAGTAAGGGAAAGGAGATTTGGAGGCAATAAAAAAGAAGAGTGAAGAGAAGCCATTGTTGTTGTGCTTTGTGTTATCTGAGACCGAATAGGATATTATAACTGAACAACGAGGTTTTGATTTTGCAGAGAGAGAGTCGGAGGTTTATCTTGTTATCTAAAATCCTGTTGGTTTCGGACATCCATTTTTATTGGGTCGGGTCGGTAGGTTTCAGATTCGGATTATTTAGTATTGAAATTAGCTAAAGTAGTGATTTTGTAAATTATTTTATTTAAATTTTAAATGTATAAAAGTATGTAATAATTGTGATTTATGGTTAAGTTTAAGTATTGTCAAATTATAATTATAACATTTGAGGATTAATTAGATACTTGGAAATAGGTTATGTGGATTATGAGGGGTCTGTGTTCTATATTTGTCAAAGGTCTATGAAAATTTAATAAAAGGATTTGTTTTTTTTTAAAGGTTAAAATCACTTAGGCGTTCCTATTTTCATAAGGTTTTCCCATTTTGGTCTCGTTCTTATAAAACTTTCTAATTGGGTCCTTAAAAGTGTCAATTTCATTGAAATTATCCCCTGCCGTTAAAATTGAGTAACGGTGTTAAATTTTTGCAGACGTAGTTGGATGATGTGTCAATTTTTTAAAACGTGGCATAAGTTGAATTTTAGGTGGAATTTTCTGACTTAAAAATATTGGATTAAAAATGTAAAAAGAAAATCATCTTAATCCTACCCAGAAATCATACCCAAACATCATACCCCCATAAATCTTCTCTTCCCAGAGAGACACACCAGAGAGAAGATGAACACAAAAATAACAAACACAAATATTGATTACAAAAACAACCAACAAAAATTGTAATAAGAATGTTTAAATCAAAATCCTTTTGATCAACTACAATGCATATTCAGCCAGATTCAAAGTTACAGTTTCGACCACGGGAACCTTGGTTTTTAACCTTTGATTCAAACCTTTAACACAAAACCTACCAATTAAAATCAAATTCAAAGGTCCCTGCAACACCACCATCAACAAGGATTTTTTTTTCTTTTGGATTAAAAAAATTAATTTTTAGGGATCACAGATCTATCACCCAAGGTTTGGGGGGAAAAGAAAAAGAGAGGGAAAAGAGCTTCCCAAATAGTCTGAAAAAATAACTGAAAAAGGAAAAGAGAGGCACGACCAGTGTTGCCGGCAGCGGAAGGCGTGGATCCAGATCACGGTGAAGAGGGTTTTGTGCGAGGTGAGGAAGGCGGGAGCCAGCGGCGAAGGTCGAGCCTTTGGTGGTGGAAGCGCCCTAACGTGGAGGTCTCCACCATTTTGCGAAGCGGGGTTGGATTTGGCAGGTGACGGAGACGTGGGTCAATGGAAACTCATGGATTGGCTTGGTGGAAAAAGAGGGGTCTGATCGAATGATGAAAATAAATTTGATTTGGAGTGAATTGAAAGGGAAGGTCTCAAACTGGAACTGGAAGCTGATTTTGAGTGAATTTGATTTGGAGTGAATTTTTGAGTGCAGATTATTGCCACAGATGATGAGAGGGAACCCTAGGCTTTCTCTCTTTCTGGATGGAGAAGAAGATTAACCCTAATCCCCTTTTTTAATTAAGTAACCCTAATCTCTTTTTTAATTTCAATTTATCAATTAATGGTTGACACGTCCTCCATCCAACTCTATCCAGATTTAACACCGTTACTCAATTTTAACGGCATGGATTAATTTCAATAAAATTGGCACTTTTAAGGATTCAATTGGAAAGTTTTATAAGAACGGGACCAAAATGGGAAGACCTTACGAAAACAGGGATGGCTAAGTAATTATATTAGGTATTAAAAAGTCTGGTAGACCTAACACACTGATCTTGTTATATAACAACATATATTTTGCTTAAAATATATGATATATAACCATCAATATTAATAATAAAAGTTATAATAAGAAATAATGTAAGTTTTACATTTTAAAAATATTAGACAGATGAATTTAGGAGTGATGTCCTGCCATTTATTTGTAAATAATAAAAATTTACCTGTTTATTTAATATATAAGTGTTATACTTGTATAACATAAAATATAAAACTAACAAATTAAATAGAATAATTATAACTTGATTAAACGCCAATTTATAACATTGATTATAAATTGTTATATGGGTGAATTCTTTTTACAATATTTTTGAAAGTCAAAATAATAAACTTAAAGTTTATATATTTAATAACTGTATAATTTAATATAACTATAATTATATAAAAAAATTACATATATTTAAAGAATTGTCTTTTCTTCTATTTAACTTGTCATCTTACAATGAAAAATGAACTTAAGAAGATCAATTTCTCTAATTGAAGGTAAATGGATATTGTTGTGTTTAACCTATTTATTTTTATTTTGAAGAAAGTATTTGTTAAATTATTATGTTTTATTTTATAGAATCTTATGACATTTAAAGTCCTTTGTATTGCTATTGGACCAACTCATTTGGAAGACCTTGTAAAACCCACCCATTGTAGATTCATGTAATGCAAGTGCAAGCTTCTAAAACAAATTCATTTTTTCCAACAATATTTGAATTGAAATTAGCAGCGTATCATAAGATAAATATTTTTTTGCCTTCTTTTTCAAATTGCAGAGTCCATATAAGAATTTGTTGAATACAACGCAAAATATAACTTATTACAATATTTATTCTATCTATCATCAACATATTGTGTCTAAATTATCTATTTATCATCATTATATTATGTATTGAATTACTTTATTTATCATGTATTTTTGTATTAAACTTTTATATATATAAAATGAAAATAAGAGGAACTTTTTAAGTATATTACAATTTCAATCTCAAGTGAATTAATAAACTATCAATTGTTTTTAGTTTCCTCCATTTATATCAATGATTCACATAAAAGTTAAAATTCTAGTTTCCATTTGCAATTTTTTTTAAATATTTTTTTTAAGAGTTTATGTTAAGAAACGCCACTACGAAGTAAACTTTTACATTAAGAGAATATATATATATATATATATATATATATATATATATATATATATATATATATATATATATATATATATATATATATATATATATATATATATATATATATATATATATTTATTTATCTATAAAATTATTTTATAATCATAATTTTTTATATAATAAGTGCATTTTATAAAGTAAATGTTGATCTAGACTGTGCTTAATATTTAAGAAAGCATGCCAATTATATTAAAATTATTAAATTTGGGATAGTTAAGTTTTAAGAACTTTATAATTTCTCTGAACATAGACTAATTTACAAAGGAAAAAAAATTAAATATAAGAAACAAATACAATCTTCTTTAGTTTAAAAAAAAACAAGTTTAATTTAATTGAAAAATATTAACTTTATAAAAAATTAACTTTAGAGCATAATTTTATAAGTGTGAGAAATTATATAATTATAAAAAATATTTGAAGAATTAATAGAAAACTATTGCCAAAAAAAAAATTGCAGGCTCCTATATAATAGACTAAGTGTAAGGGTTTTACATCAGAGTCTCGGCAGAAGTGGAAGAAGCGTGAAAAGGAAGAGGTAATGATACCGAAGAAGTTAAGTGTGTTGATTGGATTTGTTCTCATATTGTTAGGATAGAGGTAGTTAAGAATGTGGCAGTTGCTTTAACTACAAAGTTATCTAATACATCATTAGGGATGGGGTAAGTGAAGGACAGTTATGCCAAGTTTTGCTATATGAGCTTGATGTCATCTGTTACAGAAAATAACTCGGGCATAGTTATAACTTTTATTAGTATGCTATTATCTAGTTACCAGCCACAAGTAACCTTTGTAGTAGTTCACAAGGGCATCACACAACACTCTTTGCAAACATACAGAAATAGTACTAATAAGAGTGGAAATATATATATTTGGAAGGGTTGCTCAGATCAACTACGGCAAAGAGTATGAGAGGCTAATAGTCATTGTCGAGGTCATTGATCAGAACAGAAAATGTCCTTTTGCTTTTCTTTCTTTAATTTCGTGTTTTTGGGTTGCATTAGATTTATGGAGTGTGTATCCTAAAGTTTGTTTTGTTTTTCTTGTGACGTTTGGGGTAAAAAAAAACCCTATGGTAAATTTCGGCTTGAATTTTGTTACTGGAATAAAAATTCTGATCCGTGGTTTTAGGTTTTTTCTCTGTTAAGGCTGTTGGTTCTGCTTAGTTTTATGTTGGGTCGCAAGGTTTTCGCTATTTTGTGTCCTAGAGTTTCAACTGAATTTAGGATAATGTAGATATTGTGTGGTAGATTCTAAGATCTTTCACTCTTCGATAATACTTGAAATTTCACATATTACAAAGACAGAAATTAAAACATACTGAATCATTCAAAGAACTCCAGTTTATAACCAGTTCAAATACTACTGCTAGGAAAGTTCACAGCCTCAAATTACCACGTAAGCATGCAACAGAGCCTCAAATCACAAGCTTTAAACAAAACCACAACCACAAAATAAAATTGGAAAAATTATACAGCAAGAAACATTTATTCATCATCTACCTGAGAAAAAAAGTAAAGACTCACCTGGATTAGAGTTTAGGATTCTGTCGCGGGTCTCCGGCGCAGCGTTAGTGCGGCGGCGTGTTGGGAAAATCTCACCATACACACTCATAACGTGACCACAAATAATATTACTCTTCAATCCATTGTGGGTTATTTTCATTATCAAATCAAAGCAAATATTACTGGACCCAAAACTAATAAAATAATAAATCTCTAAAATTTAAGTTTATCCCAACACGGCGGTGGTTACCGGTGGGCACGAGATGGTCAGAGGCGGGTTTGCAAAATGAGCAAGAGACGCGAGTTTGCGAAATGTATATCAAATTCAAAATTTCAGAGTTTCTCTCTCTTTCACCACGTCAGCATTACATTTAAAAATCAAATTTCAACTGGACAAATCACATTTAGACACGTGTCCTGTGTCTAAATGTTGTCCAAAATTGTTGTTCATATATCATTTTTCTTATATGAAGATGGTAACAAATCATAGCTAAAATAAGATGTTTCAAAATTTTTAGAAAACAGTGTCAATTAAAAATTTTCACATTTAAATCTTACCGAATTTAAATAAAGTTCTAACTACACCATAAATATAATTCAATTACAAAATTCCAAAATCAATAAAATAAATCAAGAAATAAAATTAATCCAATACATTATTTTTGAAATTTTATAAGTCAAAGTTTTAAATAAATCAAGGTCGTCCCCCACTCTCACGTCTCTATCATGCATGTGAAGCATATGCTAATGATCATCGCAAGACACACACAACCATAAGCACAAACAAATATGGGTACGCTACCATAACACAAACAGTAACAATAGAATATGTACATGATAAGTAAGCACAACTTAATAATAATCTACAGTGCTACCCTTACCTCATCATGAATCCTTCATCATGAATAATAGGTCCCCTGTAGCTTTCCCTATAGGTCCCTTGTAACCTCCCTTACAGGTTTGTTCGAGTAGTCCCACCATCCTGGCTAAGGAACATGTTTCCTGTCATACAAGGACAAGCAAGACAAACACCATCACCCCCATACAAAAAAGGTTCAATACCCGAGCACCCCTTTTCACACACAAGGCGGGAGTTGCTATCTCGCCTAGTCGATAGTCTCAAGATTTACTAAGTACAGGAAGCGAACTTATCCCCCACTCTTATGCTTATCAACCATACACTCAGGTACATCCCAACACTCACTTGTTCCAGTCATCAGTCCAAGTTCATCATATTCCTAAACACAACAATTATTCTCATTCTCTATTTAACACTCACTTGTTCCAGTCATCAATCCAAGTTCATCATATTCCTAAACACAACAATTATTTTCATTCTCTATTTAACACTTACTTGTTCCAATCATAAGTCCAAGTTCATCATATTCATAAACATAACAATTATTCCCCTTCTCTATTTAACCTTATTCATTCATGAGTATCTAAAGCTCATTCAAAACTCAATATAAACTTTTCACGAATTCCACTCAAACCATAAATAAATAAAGGGTTAAATATGTTTTTAGTTTCTATACTATCAACCGATTTTGGTTTTAGTCCCTCTTTCAAAGTAAGGTACATTTTAGTCCTCCTTCTTAAAGAATCTTTGATTTTAGTCCTCTAAAGCTAACACCGCTAAAAACTAGTTTACGTGTCTAACGGTAGACTAACACCTTTTTTTTTACGCTGACTCAGTGTTTTTCCCCTTTTCTCCCTTGTTCTCTTCCTTTTCTTTTTCACGCATAAATCATTTCAAACATTCCTATTTGTGTAGAATCGTCTCAAATAGGTCATCGCATTTTCAATGTTCTCAATTTCAACTTAACAAAGCACTAAAAAACAATCCAAAACCTAAACTATCAAAAGTTGAAGTTAAACTAAATGTAAATGTTCAACAACAATAATAAATCTTTCTAGATCCATCTTGTTATAAAAATTGTGTCGTTATACTAATATTGCAAAATATTAGTATTGGTTTGGTTGTGCACGTTTCGCAAGAAACGTTGCAACTCCAACTTTTTTTTTTTCGTGGTCAAAACCACTCCCGCAAGGCTCGAGATTTCTTTTAAGTGAAAAGGGTTTCAATGGAACCGCAAGACATAAGATTTTTTCGCGTTGGCTTTGGGCCTTGGGTCAATCTCCGTTGGTTTCCCACTCTATAAATAGAGTGGCTTTGTTCATTCCAAACACAAATTTTCACACTCTTTTCTTTTATTATCCTTGTGTTTTCTTTCCTTTCTTTTATTTCTTAAAATTATTCTGGGTTTATTTTATTATCTTTTTAGAGATCCTTGCTAGTTCTGAGATCCTCAAAAATTCTGAGAAGTTTTTGTTGTATCCTGGGGGCTTGTGCAATACACTACGGATAAGTCCTTAAGGATAGTGATCTACACGCCTCAGGAAATCCTTTGTTCGTGGTTGTTCTTCTTTTATTGTCAACTTCTACAACAATCATAAGGACTTATGGCTGACAACAACAACTTAATCCCGAAGAATCAAAATATTGTTTTCAGAACTATGACGGTCTTCGCGAAACCTTTCCCTAGATGTATCAAAAATCAAAGTCTTCTCTGGTTAGAATTTTCGGTGCTGGAAAGAACGTGTGTCAACCCTGTTAGACATGTACGAAGTCGTCTTTTCTATTTCATCTTCAAAATCGGACTCCAGTCTCCTTCCAAATTCAAAACAAGTTGAAGATTAAGTTCATGAAAATAAGGTATGTCGTCATACTTTACTTAGTGCACTCTCTAACGATTTGTTCGATGTATATTGTTCTTATAAGGAAGCGAAAGATATTTGGGACTCGCTGATTCTCAAATACATTGCTGAAGATATAGTCAGATAGAGGTTCATTGTTGGGAATTACTATCGTTGGGAAATGGTTGAAGACAAGGACATAAAGTCACAGATCAATGAGTATTACAAGCTGCTCGAAGATATCAAAGTAGAAAACGTTCTTCTACCTGATGAATTTGTCTCAGAGCTTCTGATCGAGAAAATGTTGCCTTCCTAGACTGATTACAAGCAACAACTGAAACATAGGCACAAGCAAATGTCACTTTCAGAGCTGATCACTCACATAATCATTGAAGATACCAACAAGAAAGAATGTGCTACTATGAGGGCTAAAGATTTGTCTACAAAAGTAAACGTCATAGAAGACAAACCTACTCAAAAAAGGTACGAACATAAACCTGATCACAATAGGAAAAATTATTTTCCAAAATCTTGTCCCAATAGATCTAACCCCACTTTTAAGAAGAAAGGAAATTGCTTCGTATGTGGGAAGCTAGGCCATAATGCACCACAGTCTAGGCACATAGCAAGAAACGACAATCCTCTTAGGGCCATTATAGTTGAAGGAGATGATATTATTACTACGGTCGTTTCTCAAGTAAATTTGATGACCAATGTGAGCAAGTGGGTGGTAGACTCTGGTGCTTGCAAACTAAAGTGCCTTTACCTCTTACACTAGTGTAGGGGATGAAGAAGAACATGTCTACCTCGGTGAGTCCAGGGCCACTCCTGTTATGGGAAAAGGGAAAGTTCTTCTTAAACTCACATTTGGAAAGACTATGCCCTTGAGTGATGTGCTACACGTGCCATCAATCAGAGTTAATTTAATCTTTGTAGCATTACTAGGAAAAGTGGGGGTTAAAGTGTGATTCGAGTATGACAAGACTGTAATAAAAAAAATAATGTTTTTGTGTGGAAGGGATATTTTGATCAAGGTCTCTTTGTACTTAACATTTATGAAAATATTAACGAATTGTCTTCTTCTTCTTGTATTATTGACTCATATGATATATGGCATGCTAGATTAGGACACGTGAATTCTTCCCATGTTATGAAATTACAACGACTAGGATTAATTAATATGCATGATAAACAGAGTAATAAATGTGATATATGTGTAGAATCTAAAATAATAAAGAAAACATGATTTTCTGTAGAACGCCAAACTGAACTATCAGGGTTAATTCATACCGATCTAGTTGCTTTGAAACGAACCATTTCTAGAGGAGGTAAAAATTATTTTGCGATCTTTATAGATGATTATTTTAGATACACCAAAGTTTACTTAATCAAACATGAAGATGGAGCCTTTGATATGATCCTTACATATAAAGGAAAAGTGGAAAGTCAATTAAATAAGAAAATTAAAAGGATTAGATCAGATAAAGGTGGTGAATATGTATTGTTTAATGACTTTTGTGTTAAAGAAGATATCTTCCATGAAGTAACCCCATCATGCTCACCTGAGTCTAATAGAGTAGCTAAGAGAAAGAACAAAACTCTTGAGGAGATGATGAATGCAATGCTTATTAGTTCTAGTGTACCTGATAATCTTTGGGGAGAAGCGTGTTTTTTACAAAATAGAATACCTCGTAAGAAAATTGGTAAAACTTCCTATAAGTTGTGGAGAGGTTATCAACCTAACCTTAAATATCTAAGAGTGTGGGGGTGTCTAGCAAAGGTGATATTACCCAATCCTAAGTAAAGGAAAATAGGCTCTAAAACTTTTGATTGCATGTTCTTAGGCTATGCGGAATATAATGCTGCCTATAGGTTTCTAGTTCTTAAAAGTGATATACTTGAAATTAATTATAATGGAGATGAAAAATGTTGAGTTTTTTGAACATGTTTTTCCTTCAAAGGTTAATGAGACACAACCTGTAGATAATAATAACAATAATAGTGATACTTATGTGAGGAATTAAGAAGTAAAAGACAAAAGAAGAAAACTTCATTTAGTAATGATGTCTATACCTATCTAGTTGATAATAATCCAACTAATTTTATTTTTTTTTAAGAGTTTACGTTGAAAAATTCCACTACTACTGAACTTTTACATTACTATAAGAGAAAATATATTTATTTATCTATATTTGATAATCATATTTTTTCTATAATGAATGCATTTTAAAACCATCCTAGTTTCTTTGGTGTTTATAGAGTAAATTTTGATCTAGACTCTAGTTAATATTTAAGAAAACATGCCAATTATATTAAAATTAATAAATTTGGGATAGTTAAGTTTTAAGTACCAAAATTAGTTTTGCAATTTCTTTAAACATAAACTAAAAAAAAGAAAAAAAATTAATATAAGAAACAAATACAATCTTCCTTTAGTTTTAAAAACCAATATAAGTGAGGATTAATATAAATTTTGTGGAAAAAAAAACAGAAACCTTAGACTTAGTGTAATAATTTTTTTCCACATTCTGCTAAAAATAGAATTTTCACAACAATATAAGAAAGAAACATATTTCTCTCCTAATTCAATCAAATTTTAATTAAATTGTAGTACTTATAATTCAAATAATTAATTCACATGAATATTTTAATGTCTTTAGAAAATTAACGATAATTTTATAGGTGTGAGAAATTATATAATTATAAAAATTATTTAAAGAATTAACAGCCAAACCTATATATGTTTTGAAAAAAAAATATTTCTTTTCAGAATTCGAGATGCGATGCATATATTTTAAAATTTGTGCTTGGCATCTACAAATCATCAGTAAATTTTTAATACATTATTTACTGTTTGTTTACATCGTATTATTTAATGTTTCAATAGATTACATTACATCTTTTTAAAAATTCTGCTTTCCATATTAAATTTCTATTTCATTAGTTTAAAATCTTTTATTATATTGTTTTCAAATTTATTATTGATGTAACATCCCAATAAATATAAATTAAATACTATACTTATTTTTAAGGAGTTTACAAAAATAATAAGATAAAATAATAGAAAAGAAGTAAAGAGAAGAAAAGATAATAAAATATCATTATTTATTTAAAGCTGAACAGGGAAAATAAAGAGTTTGATAGAATTTACAAATTTAAACCGAACAGTAGAGTTCACAGAAACCGAACGGTGATACAAAAGACTATACCGAACGACCATACAAAATAAATTATACCAGACGGTTTATAAGATAAACTCCTAATCTATGGACCGGACGGTCCTACACTGTCTTCAGGTAGCTCGTCCTGTAGAGCTTCCTCCAAAAAGTCCTCAATACCTTATGCTCACATTCATTGAATGATCATTGCATTGAAGAGAATTTAATCCAAACGGAAATTACCGAACGACAACCAAGACAAGACAGAAAATAAGTGTAGGCTTATGTAATTTAATTAAATCAAATCTAATATAATTATTTAAACAGATCATGAAATTATTCAAAACTTCATATTAAGACATACAACCATCATAAAATCATCTCAACCAAACATTGAACGTATAAACATAAAAACCAACCACTACAGACACTGTCCGGACTGTATGAACCATGTAGCTCGTCGTCTCTAGCACCCGACGTGGTGTAGTAACTGGGATACACTCAACAGCTGCCACCCGAGGTTAGTCCTACAACGACCATCTGATCTTATGGTCGCGGACCTCCTGTCATTCCCACACATGAGTTACCCTCTTCTATATGATGAGAAGTAATCACGAAATATCAGGATCAAAGACAAAACCAGAGTCTGACCATGTTCATACTTCACCATTCAATTTCAATCATGCGATTCCTCCTTGGAATTCTCTTACATCTTCCTCATTATTCAAGTCATCAATATTCCACCACAATCATAGATTCAATCTTTCATTAAAAACATATATTAATAACTTAAATCCGAGACGACAATTTAGAGGAACTGACACTACAATTATGATGATGACCGATCGGTCTAGGAGTATGACTGAACGGTCTAGTGACCTCTTGACACTATTTAAGCTGAACATTTTCTATGATTGAACACCTGTAGGCTTATTTCGAGAGTGAAGTCCTTATACATATTAATAATATCTTAGACTGAGTACTTGGAAATTATTAGGCCGAGCACGTAGAGGTTTGGCCGAACACTTTATAATAAAGAATTCTCTTCAAGAAGTCGAGTGTCAGTACATGACCGAACACTCTTTCAGAAAGGAGTCTCAATAAACGCTCTCTACTGCAAGGAGTGTCGGTATAAGACCAAAGCTCTTTAAGGCCAAGAGTGTCAGTATAAGACCGAATGCTCTTCTGAAGAAAATAATATAACATTTAATATTTTAAAGATCAATTGCTAATCTAGAACCGAGTACCTTAAGACCGATCACTACTAAAGTTAAAGAAGTCATTAATTTAGCTATTACCAGACCGAAAGGAATCTCGTTCAATATATACTTCATTTTTAGTATTTAAACCGAACGGTCATTAACTAAGACCCTCTACAGAGTTCAGTTTAGACCAAACACACAAGGAAAGGACCGAACGGTTATAAATAACCCTCGGTCACAGACATAGAATTTAGCAGTATTTCATCTGACCTTAATATGACTTATTCCTATTCCTTTTTACCATGCACAAACACATTCAAACCTACATGCAAGATCACAGAACCAATCGAATTCATACATATAATGTAAATCAACATATACATCCAAAAAGACAAAGAAATTAATTAAATTACAAACTTCCCTTGCCTTAACTGCAGAAATCCCAAGCTTTTCTTGGTGATACCGAAATGACAAATCAAAATTCTAGACTTCCTTATAAGTTTCGATTTTGAATTGAGATATACCTAATTGTTAAGAGTTGAGATCAACATCAGAAAGAAGGTTTGGCAGTCACATGCAAACCAAAAATGATGTTTGCATGCGTTAGTTATGAAGGGATTCAAAGGAAGAAAATGTGTTGATCTTACCAGCTCCAAACAGGAAAACCGATTGGTCAAATTGAAGAGCTGAGCGCCAAAAATCCTTAGGAGTAGCCTGAGAGATGACCGGAATAGTGAAAATGGTTAGAATTCTAGAGAGAAATGACTGGTGTTTTAGAGAGAATGAGGAGAATTAAAATTTCAGAAGCTTGGAGAAGAAGATTGCATGCAGAAAAGTGGTTGGAAATTTGAAATGCTAACTTAAATACTACCACCAAGACCGATCGGTCCAGTCCCCTGCTGCCACATGTACTCCACTTTCAGAATTGCCTCAAGCCCTCTCAGTGACACGTGTCCCACTCGTGTGAAAAATTTATGAGACATGACAGTTTGTCTCCCACTCACATAAATTGAATTTATGGCACGTGACATTTGACATACGTAAATTTTTTTTTTTAATTTTATTATATTATTTTAAAATTTAAAAGTTTGTTTATTTTGAATGTAAAAGTTTATCAGATTAATTTAAAATATTTAATTATATTATTTATAAAATGTTTAAATAGATAATTTTTATGAATATTTTAAATTTATTGAGAATATAAATTTATTTAAAATTCATATAAAAAAATTATAAAAATTATTTTGTAGTTTTAAGTATTATTGTGTTTTTGGTGTTTTTATTTTTAAGTTTATTATATAATTTTTTTGATTTTATAATTTAATTATAAACGTTTAATTTATTCTATTAATTTTTAATTTTGTTATAAAATAAATTGTATAACTTTTTTTTAATTTATTTAAAGAAATATGCGTGCCCAGAAATTTGGACTTGTACAGTGAAATTTATTTTCCAAAGGAACCTTTGACTATTTTTTTTAGTTTTCTTAAATATTAAACAGTTTTAAATAAGGATAATTTAGGAATTGTCTAAATATTTGCAGGTGCAAGACGAAAGCGGTAGAGGTGCAGGTGAAACTCCTACCACATATGCTTTTGCCGAAGAAAAAAACCCAAACCTCCGAGGATTAAGTTTAGAGAGCCCAACCCATTAAGATGGAAACGGTGCGTTTGAGGTGCATATATATCAGATTAAGTATTAGGGTTTTTGTATCACTAACCTCACAGAAGCGGAAGGAGCAGAAGGAAAGGAGAAACAATGGCGCCGAAGAAACCTAGAACCGTGTCGAGGAACCCTGAACTCATTAGGGGTATTGGGAAATACTC
The DNA here is from genome assembly GCA_036885675.1 of Vigna mungo. Classification (NCBI taxonomy): domain Eukaryota; kingdom Viridiplantae; phylum Streptophyta; class Magnoliopsida; order Fabales; family Fabaceae; genus Vigna; species Vigna mungo. The sequence continues at coordinate 15,446,584 of CP144693.1, read as the reverse complement.
GAGGTCGCAGATGTACCACAAGAGGGGCATCTGGGCCATCAAGGCCAAACACGGCGGCGTTTTCCCTCGCCACGACCCTTCGCCCAAGCCCGACACCCCGGCCCAGAAGCCTCCCAAGTTTTACCCCGCCGACGATGTCAGGAGGCCCCTGGTCAACAAGCACAAGCCCAAGCCCGCCAAACTCAGGTACCTTCTTCCTCACTCTTATGTGTGTATCTGATCCTTTGATTTGTTTGCTATGATGATGTTTTATCTTTCGGGGGTCTTATTGTTGTTGGAAAATGTGGAACAAAAGAAGGGTTAAGTCTTCGCATTGAATGATACGCAAATTGAACCTGTTGTTTTTGTGTGCCTTAGGGTTTTTGATTTGTCAGCTATGACGAAATTTTAATTGTTCTGTGGTTCGGAATGTTGAAACTGAATATATCTTTTGTGTTTTAGTGGTCTCTTGTTTGGTATATATGGAAAATATGTTATTTTGTGTTATTGTTGTTGAATGATGAAATTACCTGTTTTCCGATATGAGAAGATTCATTCTATGTGTTTTAGTTTTAGTTTCGTGTTGTATATTGATTAGTGTGCTTTAGTTGTCAGGGTTGGTGTTGCATATTTTGTTGGATGATGAAATGAACCCTTTTTGAAATATCTAATGTATCCCATTTTAAGAATTTAATAATTTTAACTAGTGCATTTTTTGTTATTTGAGGCCTTATATTTGGTATGTTTCCTCTTCAGGGCTAGCGTTACTCCAGGAACAGTGTTGATCCTGCTTGCTGGCAGATTCAAGGGAAAGAGGGTTGTTTTCCTGAAACAGCTTCCATCTGGATTGCTTCTGGTAACAGGTGTGTTGTGCTTGTGATGAGATTAAACTCTGTACAACTAGTTCTTGCGTGATGAGCTTTTCTGGTAACAGGTCTTTCATTTTGTTGTGGTCATTATGCCTCAATGACTTAATCTGATTGCTCTGGTTTTTCACTGCTGGAACATAAGTGATTGACAAGGGCTTCTTCTTATGTTTACTGTTGTCTGCCCTTCAACATGCTTAGTTCTGTTTTGTGAAACATAATGTTTTGATCTTAATGTCTTTGCGTTTGTTAGGGCCCTTCAAGATCAATGGTGTTCCTCTTAGAAGGGTGAACCAATCTTATGTCATTGGTACATCCACAAAAGTGGACATCTCTGGTGTTAATGTTGATAAATTTGATGACAAGTACTTTTCCAAGGATGCCAAGAAGAAGAAAACAAAGGGAGAAGGCGAGTTCTTTGAGGCAGAGAAGGAGGTTGGTTTTATAATTTAATGTTAATGAGTCCCTTGTTAGTATGAAGCTGCTTCTGTAATGCTGATCTTTATTATAATTTTTCCATTGTAGGAGAAAAATGTGCTTCCCCAAGAGAAGAAAGATGACCAGAAAACCGTGGATAGTGCTTTGTTAAAGGCAATTGAGAGTGTTCCAGACCTGAAGTCTTATTTGGGTGCTAGGTTTTCTTTGAAGTCAGGAATGAAGCCCCATGAACTAGTCTTCTAGAGGCCTAAACTATTTTTCTCATTCTGTTTTGTCGAGCTTTCTCTTCGTAATAGTTGCACTATCTTCGTTGTACTGGAACTTTATTTTTGTTAAGTTTTTTTACCAGTTTTGGTTCTAGTTGATTAATACATTATTATCGATTGATACATTAGTATGTGTTTTGACTCCATCGAAGTTGCTATCAGGCGTGTGCAGTAACCAGGCAAAAAGTTTGTTATTTTGTTGCGGTGGATAAGCTCACGTTATTTTACCTTTGAACACCTATGCTACCATTTTGTATCCCACTCTGCCTTAATCGTGCTGCGATGTAAATTCTAGGGGAAAATGCGTTTAGTTGGTTTTAATCCTCCAACACTGAAATGGTTTGAAATTGTTATTTCTAAAGTTTTGCAGAGATTAGTTAATAATTTCTACTACTATATTTTGGAAACTTTAAAATCAATGTAAAATAAGTGGTAGTATATAAGAATTATTGAACTCTAATTCAATTTTTATACACTCGGCAGTTTGATTTGTTAGTTTGAATGAAGAGGTATGCAAGTTTCTTTAATTGTAAAGAGACTAAAATTATAGTTTTCCCTATTTGCATTGAAGAAGAGCAATTCCTGGTTATTTTAAGGTAGAAGTTAGAATAGCATTGATAAAAGATGTTGGATTTGTGAAACAATGAGTGTAGGATTGGATTCAGAGTTGAATTAAATAGATAGAGTAGGGTTTTAAGCGTAAGCCATTTGTCCAATTCAAAGAACTCCATTCAACCCAACATAATAAATATAAATATATAATAACAAATATTATTTATCCAATCATTTTATAAGATAATATTATATTTTACAATGAATATTTACTTTTGTATGTATTATAAATAAATACTATTAATATTTTTATTATTATTAAGAAACATTCAATAAGAAATATTTATTTTGAGGGTATGGTTTTAATTAGTGTCCATTAAGTGCATGTCATACTAACAAACCAAGCTATTAGCATAATTAGACTGCTGTGTTATTATTGATATCGACTAGGTAAGTTTACATAACTGAGACTATGATACAAATATCAAGCATTTCAGTTTTGTTACAAAGGTTAAATTCGGTGATGCTGATCTGAATCAGCTATCTAACATCGTCAAATGAGAACATTGATCATGAATAGCAGAAATTCCATTAAGTTACAACATTTAAAGTAAAGCTCCACCAAATAAATAAAATGCATAGTGAACTGTTTCCTATGCATCACAGCATGCTATCTGTTCTAGCCGGAAGCCTCTTGAAGAAGTTGCTGGGTACAGAAGGAAGTTTGCTACGAAACTTTGGGTGCCTTAGATAATACAAACCTGTTACCATAGCCACCACTTTTGGTGGAGTTGTATAGAGAACCACAGCTGAACACAAACTGAACACTACGAAGAGGCTGGTGGCTCTGGTGTCTCTCCAACTCAGTAGAGAATGAAACCTCTCTCCCTGCGTTGCTATGTCCCCAACCACTGTTTGGATCCTTCCAGCAACACTTCTAAGCTTGTCATACCTCATTCTCACCACATCATGCGGTCTAGAAGTTGGGAATGTGTCAAACTCTTCATCAAGTTCATCAGGGTGAACTGCTTCTACCCATGAGAGTTTTGTGTCCATGTGGGGTGGGTTTCTAGGCCTAAACCTATAGTTCCACAGGCCGATCAAGAACATGTAGAGGAACAAAGTTGGAAGTATCAATTCAGGGTAGCAAATGAGTATGAGTAAGAGAATGTGAACCAGGACGGATGTGATGGGGTTCTTCCAATGGCAAACTTGGCTAAACCACTGCCCCATTGTGATGATGCCAGAGAAAAGTGACATGATGCGGAAGAAGTTGGCTTTGCTTCTTCTCATGCTCCACATGTTGGAGTCAACATCCAACATGTACTCCACCACCTCCTTCCTCAGGGGAGGTTCAGCTCTTCCAAGCCTCCCGGCCACAATGTTCATGGCTTGGTACCTCAAACTCTCTATCTGGTTTACTGTGAAAGGGCGCAAGTAATGCATCTTTGGAAGCAATGGTTGGCCATAAATGTAAACCATGTTAGCCAGTGACAGGCTAGTGAACCTCACGGCTAACTGAACCTCACCCATTTTCTTGACACCATGAGGGTGCAAAACAAGAAGTGGATAACTATGAGTGTATATCCTATGAGCTTCAAGTGTTGACAGTCTAATCCTTACCTTTCCAATTCTTGAATCCCTGGCTGCAGTGCCTGCAGTGGCTTTTTCGCCCCCACCTAAATGGCAGTTGTCAAAAACACCAAGTGTTATCACAGAGCATGGATCATAAACCTCCCATGTGTATTGCTCATTCCATTTTGGACTGTGAGAGTCAAGAATTGTTCTAGTTCTGACCCATTTTTGACCGTACTTTGCCACACAGTATGCATCTGTGCTGCCATGGCCATCCCTCATCTTCATTGGGAGGAGTCCTTGTGCTCCCAAGATGCCTACTTCAAGTACCCCGATAGGCTGCTTCCATAGCTGTCTAGCTGTTGGTCTTTGGTCACTTGAGTACAAAGTGGACTCATCAAGGACGTGGTATCCACCTTCAAGGCAAATTCTTAGGTGAATCCTGCTTGAAAATTTGAGCTCATTTCTCCTATCAGCTTCCATCATTCCAAAACCAAACTTCTCAAGATTAAACCAGCGCGAATGAACTGCCCTGTGGTCTAGCCTCTTCTCAAAGAGGGTCAGTGGCAAGACTATCTTCCCAAGTACTTCATCTTTTGAAGGGTGCACGCGATCCTCCACAGTGATTGTCAACTTCTCCTCAAATGGTTCAGCTGCCACAAAGACCAAATCTTCGTTCCAAATTGGTGTGGTTGTTCTAGTTGGACATATCTTGGTCTTCAGCACTTGGCTCCCCATCTGAGCCTTGACAAACACCTCTGGCAACCGGTTTCTTTCACTTGGTATCACATCTTGTGCTTCAATGACATTCACTCTGAGATACCACAGTTTTGGTGACAGATAAACCTTTGATCTGACATTGAAAACACCTTCTCCATACACAGTGGCAGCATCAGAATGCCAAGCCTCTGAGAAGGCCTCATCAGCTTGAGTTCCCATCCACACTGCAAGCATGATATCACCACCTCCTCGCCGGTCATCGAGTCTGTACCACTGAGGAGCCAGTGGACTATCCGGGGGAACTCTGGTTGGAACCTCGTTGAGATCAAATGCCACCCTTCCAATACAATCATCTCTTCCCAACATTTCTTTGTCTTTCACTATGACTTCCAAAACAGAAGATTGAATTCTGTCTTTGGAGAAAGCGTAGACTTGGTTCCATTCTGGGTTTGTTTTATTCTCTATGTGCTTTGTTCTCCCTTTGTAGTTCCCCAGCTTCACTTCCACATAAGGATCACATCTTGAGGTAAGAGTGCTGCGGTGAAGATCCTTGGCTTTCACTACCCTTACATACAGAAAGAACATCTGCTCAACAAGGTCATGTGTGCTTGAGAATCTTTCACCACCGGTCATCCACCCTCTTCTGGCATTTGGCCACCGCTCCCCCCCGAGCTGTGGATCAGTCTCCCTCAGATTGTACTCTTCATCTTGCCTACTGGCATGAACTTGAGGACCAACTGAGTGCATTGTGGCTGGAGCATTCATTGTGGCTGGAGCACCTCTTTGTCTTCTCTTTATTGAAATCATTGGCGGCTGCTGCTGCTGCTTGGTGTTTGTGTAGTTGCTGTGTCAAACCTAGGACAGGCTCTGTACTTTCTTTTAGATCTTGACCAGTATCAATGCCACTACACTGCAGCTGAATTTACTTTCTCAGCTTCTTTTGTGATTGATTTTGGGGTGTCCTCTTTGTGATCGATCAGCTTTTGATGTTATGTCAGACAGGTCAATATTTTCTGTGGTTGGGATTGGACAATGAGGAAGATTGGTAGTGTTGCATTTGCATTCTTGTACTTTTGGTGAAATTGGAGATGAAAGGTTTTCTAATTCTGAAGTAGGAAAGTTAGAAGGAAGGTTTTGTTGCATCCAAATGGAATAACAGATTGTGATTCTAAATGGGTTCAGGTTCTTTAGGATAATTCTGGTTTTTCTTAATTGTTGTTCAAACTCTACTTCAACAAATGCACTTGTGATCTCCACAACTACCTTCAACAAATGCAATGTGTCTATGTCACAGCAAGCTAAAGCTTATATGGCTGTCCACAAGTAACCCAATATTCGATTCTGAAGCAACAAAATTCTACTTAAGAGGGCAAAAGACAGAAGAAAACACAGTGGAGGTTGTCTCACTTTCCTACACAATAGAACTCCTCACTATCTTGGCTTAAGAAAGGAATAATATGATGAAGAAGCTACATGAGCTTTAGCAGTAGTAATCTTAATATGGAAAAAGAAAACAGAAAAGAATAGACTAAAAGCCTCTTGTTAACTCACATTACATGCTTTATGATGGAGAGGTTGTAAATATGATTGATTCCAACACATGAGAATAGTTACTTGGTATGAAACATGGAATCCTAAATGGTAAATAGGAAATAGTTTAATTTGTTTTTACTAGGTTTGTGTGAAAATGATGTAATAACTTAATGAATGGGGTTATTTGAAAGGATCAGTTCTTTCTTGAATGTGCAGCAATGTGAAAGTAGGGAAAAAGTGAGTAAAACAGGACGTGAAAGGCAGATTTGAAGCTGCAAGAAAGCAAAGGTGGATTGGCTCAAGTGCTTCTGCTGTGACAATTGCACAAAGATGCTTTCCTTGTGCTTTATTTCCCTTCTCCTTTTTAGAATGTATATTATAATTTCTCTCTTTTATCTTCACACTGCTCGTGTTTTTGAATTTTCATATTTTACCTTGCCAACTCAATCCCTGCCAAAAGTTGTTCATAGCTTCTTTGGTGTTAACTTTTTAAGTTCGACAAAGAACAGTCAACAAAACATCACACACCTATAACAATTACAGCCACAAACAACAATTCTTTTAAGGGCTAAACTCCCTCTGCCATTATTTTCGTTTTAATTATTTAATTTCGTTTTAATTATTTAAACAATTCAACTACCCATTTTCATTATATTAGCATATTAACATTGTCACCTTCCATTCAGTAATTTTGATTCAATTGAATTTTAAATGTGTCTAATCAAACCGGACATGTCAAGTAAATGGTATTATAGATTTTAAATTTATGTGAAGTAGAATGAGATCCATAATATGTGAGAAAATAACCTATTTGGTAAAATATGTTACTAATAAACTTTTATCTCTTTTTCTCGTATGTTCGTCTAGGTTGGCTCGAATGCAAGAAGGAAGTTTGAGAATGATGCAAATGACTAAAATTTCTTTCTTTTTTTTTTATATTATTATCCAACAATTCAAAAACTATTCTATGTATGGATTACATCTCCTATTATTGGTGGAGTATGAGCTAATTTTGACATGTTGGAATATCATTATTCTCTAACCAAATCTTTATATTACATTTGTGGTAAAATATAAATTAAACAATGTCAATTTAACAAAAATGACTTAGTTCAATTGTTTAAAAAAAAGTTGAGACTTGATTAGAAAAAATAAATAAAAAGACTAAATTGAATAACTAAAATGAAAGTTAAAATAAGGATTTTAGTTTTTCTTTTATATAATTTTAATTTTTTTTCACATTCAAAATCTGAAACTTCAGACACAGAAACCAAAACACACAGTATAGAGTTTTACTGTTGATGACAAATTTTGCTGGTATATGATTTATAAATACATGTTTGAATCTTGATATATGTTTATTCCCAAAGAATTTCTTATTCAATTCATGTAAACATTTTTTATAAGAGAAGAAAGTTGATGCAGTAGCATATGATCTTTGATCTAAAGCTGTTCTGATAAATAAGATAATTTATCAAGTTGTTCGTTACTTCCTGGAATGAATATCTGCCTTGAGATTAGAAAGTTTTCCTAGTTAAGGAATTTATCACAAGTACAAATGTGATTAGAATGAACTTTATTCTTGGAAATGACTTTCAAATTTTAAAACCAACTTAGTTGGGAAACACTTGCAAAAGTTTTAATATTATTATAGTATAATAATATCTTGTTGTACAAATGAAAAATGATAAATTTTTGAAATAATTATTAAAAAATGTTGTGTATTTTAAAATTGAAAGGGATGCAAACAAAAAAGGTGAGCAGGAGGTTAATGCAATTTTCCCTTTAATATTTTGTTTGGTTGTTAAAATAAAATAAAAAAAATAAGAAACTAAAACAAATAGATTGAAAAATGTGTATCTTTATGTGAATGAAACAAAAAGAAACAAGTACAAGACTTTTTCTTCACTTCTTAAGATAAGTAGAAAAGAGAATGAAGTAAATAAATTATATAAAACATATTTTATGTAAATTGAAAATTAGCTTTTACTCTATTTTTTAACAGCATATATATATTATTGAAGAAATAGATTACAAAAAAATATATTTTCTAGAGCAATACCTCGTGTACATGTTCATCCAAATTCATTGCTAAAATATAAGAAAAATATAATATAGTGAGACTTATGATTTATTTCTTTTTACAATTTTTCCTTCAAATACTCAGTACCTTTACTAAAATCTTTTTTCTTAAATCTATCTGTCCAAAATTTCCTATTATAAATTCAGTGGAAAAGTCATACTTAAATGGCAATATATTAATTATTTAATAAAACTAATTTTATAATTAGGTTTTAAGAACTAGTTATTACTTATTAGAAGAGAAGTTGTAATTTACCTTTTGTTACGTGGATGTCTATGTCATGTTGTTATGAACTTTTGTGTGACTTATTGAGGAATAACATTTAATGAGATGTATTTGTAAAATATATTTTTTAACATGATTGATTTAAGAAGGATCTTTAATATTAACTTAATTAAATGAAATAGGATAACCTATTTATATATTATAAATTAATTTTACTTTTAGTTGAGGTGAGATATCTAACATATTTATCAAGTATACTTGTAATTGAAACTAAATATTAATAGATGATTCAATAACGATTTGATAATCGATGGAATAATAAATTCAATAAATAACAAATTTTATAAGAGTAGATTCTAACTCATGACTCTCACATATATGTTAAAAATGAATTTTTAATCTTAACTCAACACTATTATATACATCTTGTGCATGAGACTAAAGATTAATGGTGGTGTGACAAGGGTCATATAAAAGATGAAATAATAAACTTAACAAATAACAATTTTTGTCTAAGATATGCTTTAACTCATGGCTTTTATTAAAAAGTGAATTTTTAACTTTAACTCAACCTCATATATACACATCTTATACATAAGACTAGTTATTAATGGGAGTTTGATAGTAGTGTAATAGCGAGTAGAATAATAAACCCAACAAGCAACAAATTTTGTTTTAATTCATGGCTCTGGCACCATGTTAAGAAATAAACTTTAAACATATCTCAATTCTATAAAATTGACTTGTAAAATGAAATTTACGTCCACTTATATACTATAAGTTAATCTTATCTGTATTCAATGAGAGATCTGCAATAACTACAAAATAATATTTATAAAAATTATGAATTTTGATAAATTTTAATTAATTTTTTAGAGTGCATTGTGTTGCCATGGTGGTTACTATATTAGACACCTTCAATTTATATAAAAACTTTGATCATTAGGAAAAAAAGAGATAGAAGCTTTCAGGGTGAGAGTGAGAGTTTGATCGAGTGAAGGTTTGTGAGAGCTCAGGGGAGTTGTTGAAAGACATTGTTTATTCTGAGAAAAAGTCGTAGCGAGAAACTCAGGTAGGGGGAACTTGCATTCTTGACTTTTATCATTCTTGATTTTTTTTCTTGACTTTTGTCATTCTTGATTTTTATTCTTAGTTTTGTCATTCTTGATGTTTGTCATTCTAGATTTTTATTATAATTTGTTGCATGTTATGTATGATCTTGTGGTATTGTTAAATTAATGTTGTTGTAGTATTTTTATTAGCTATTGTTATTGTAAAATATGATCTTGTGGTATTGTTAAATTAATGTTGTTGTAGTATTTTTATTAGCTATTGTTATTGTAAAATTGGTTGGTAGACGTTGTTTAGACCTTTTATAAGTGGTGAATGATAGTATGAATGGGTTGCGAGAAAAAACATGTTTTTGGGTGTGAGTTGTGCATATGTGTGTCGTCGTTTGGATGTTTTGGCGTTTGAGTGTTGTACCTTATTTGTATGGGAGGAATTATATTTGGCCTGGTCTCCGACTTGTTACTGAGTGTAGTACTCGGTATGCAATGTGCTGACATTTTTACTCGTAAGTTCTTGTAGAGCAAGGAAACATGTCCTTTAGCTGCGAGGGCAGGACAACTCGAGCAAACCTATTCAGTATAACGGGTGGTATGGTAGGGTACGAGGGATAAACCACTAGTTTGTGTGACGGTGTTTAAGTTGTTTGTGTGTTGTTGTTATATGGTTTATTATTGTGATGAATGTTTAGCATTTATGTGCTATGTTATTCTACTTATGATTGATTCTTCGTTAGCTCACCTTTTTGTTTGTGGTTGTGGTTTTCATTTATGATGATCGTTTTATATGAGAGTAGATGATCATGCAGTTAGTTCAGATATTGTATAGTGCAACATGTGAATTGAGAGAGAGAAAGTTGGAAAATTTATGGTTGTTTGAATAAACTATTTTATTTGAACTTTTCATTTTGTAATTAAATTTGAATTTTGGTTTATTTTTCTTGAATTGTAAAAACTTATCGAATTTAGATTTCTGAAATGGTATTATGATTTTAAAGGTTTTAAATAGAGTTGTCAAAATGGGTCACAACCCGCGGACCAACCCGGCCCACCACGGGTTCGGACCAGGTTGGGTTTGAAAAAATTGTATTTTTTTATGCGAGTTAGATTTCAATCCAGCTCATTTAAACCTGGCTCATGCGGGTTGAACCCGTGGTGGGTCGAGTTGGTCCAAGAACCCACCTATCTAATTTTATTTTATTAAAATTTAATTTTAATTTTATAAAAAGATATTTATTTATTTTTTGCTTGAAAAAATGATTTAAGTTTCCTTATTTTCAAAATTAATTAAACAACCTATGTTAGGAGTAAATTTTGGGAGTGAAATTTGTTTAAATTTGAATTATAGAAAATTTATAATTTTTTTATTTTAAAAAAATTGTAATTTAATGAGCTTGTGAGCCAACCCGTTTACCCATTAACCCGTGGTGGGTCGAGCTGGGTTCAAAATTTTCTTGCTCGCTAATAAATGAGTTGGGTTGAGTTGATTTACTAAGTGACCAACCCGTGGTGGGCTGGGTCGGGTTACCCGTTTTGATAGCTCTAGTTTTAAATTTTCTCTCATAATCGTTGCATCAAAAAATTGAGGTGTTAAACTTGTAGTAAAGTAAGAATAATTTGAGCCTTGTATTTTGGACAAAGTAGGATTTATTTTGGGTCTTATATTTTGTGCCAAGTAGTGTAGGGTTTTTGGACCATTAAGACCAACAAAGGCCAAGACCCAATGTTAACCCAAAGTGGACGTCCACAGTGTGTGTTGACCATATGGTCAAAGTTTTTAACCTAACTTGGCAGACAAAGGGTGTAGGTTGTCCCACCCATATGGGTACGACCATGTGTCATGCTTACATTGGAGATGATTTCTCATAGTTAGTAGCCACGTGTAACTTTAGTAACAAAGATGATTCTCCATAGGTAATGACCATATGTCCTTCTCCTATTGAAGAAGGTTTTCACCTTGGTCTTTAAGTTAGGTAATCAAGCTTGTGTTTTTAGGGTTTTGCTTCTACAAATTGGAGACACCCTAAGCTTATAAGTAGAGATGTCTCCAACCTTGTATTCTTACTTTGAGATTGATAATAAAATGCTACCAAATTCTTGAGCCATTTTATTAGTCTCTAAAGTTAAGGTTAGAGTATTCCATGTGGTTTTCTCTAACCACATTCCTCTATGAGTTGGCCTAACCTCTTTAAGAGCATCATCCAAACACCATTCCTTCCCTTATAAAACACCATAGGTTGTGAGCCTTACCCCTAATCCTTTATAGCTTTTGCACCGTTCTACATTCATCATCACCATAACATCTCTTAATACTTTGGCCCAATCTAGCAGCATGAGGAGGTGGCTATCATTTGGTATTAAGAGCTTTGGTTTTATAAGAGCTAAGTCTTTTGTTCCTAACTATCTTATTGCTTTTATGTGTTGCTCTTTATGATCTCATTTTTAAGTTTGTTTTTTTCATGGTTCTAGTCTATTTTTTCGTAGAATTATTTGACCTTTTGACTTAAGTTTCTTATAATATTGACTTTTATTATATGAATATTCTTTTAAAAGGTAGAAAACTACATACAATAGGAAATATACTACATGCATGAAAGAAAACAAATTACTTAAAAAAAAAGCTTGATTAAGACTTACAAGATAAAATTGATTTGTAAGTTTTATTGAGTTATATGTGATAATCGATTATATGACCTTAGATATTAAAAATAATAAAAAATGACATCAATTTTATTATAAAGAAGCAACACAGAAACAAACACATGAAAACAATAAAAAATTATTTTAAGAATTTTTTTTATATGAAATGTTTTAGAATGATTACTTTAAAATAATTACAAATCAATTTTAAATTGCAAATTTAAAATTTTCTTTTATATTTATAAAGTATAGTTTTTTGCAAACGTTTTCACAATGCACATACAATATCCATTTACTATATTTAAAGTAATATTTATATTTCTGAAAAATAAGAATTATAAAAATTTATTTTCGTGATTATATTGATAGATGTGCTAAGAAACCATTGCAGAACAATTTTTTCTTTCTTTATTGTATAAACATAATATAAAGTACATTTTCTTAAAAATAAAGTTTAAACCTTTCTCTGCCTTACATTACTAACAACTAGAACCTTCCAATTGCTCAAAACATTAGGGTTTTTGGAAGGGGTTTTAGGGCTGTTATTGCTCGCATTCAGAAACCCCCAATTCTCCTTCCAAAGATTCAACATTTCTCATCGAAGTGCTCCCAAATGCTTCGCTCCAATGGGGTTAGGCTCCTCCGATCGCTGCCCGCTAAATGCATCCGTCACGCCGACGCCGAACCTGTACTGAACAACCCTTCATCGCTCTCGCCCCTTGATTTGCCATTCATTATCCAACTTCAAATTTTGATACGTTTTCTCTGCCTAATTGGATGCAATTTTGTTATGTTTGGTTGATTTATTTTGGATAAATCTCAGGCATATGAAGGAGTGTGCCAAAGGGGTTTTAGGACTTTGAGTTCGGGACGTTGTAATCCATCCAGAGTTATTGGGAACTTATTTCCAAAAGGTATGTGTTGAAGATAATAATGCAAGTTTCAATTTTTGCTTTGAATTTTTAATTTTGTTGTGCGATTATACAAAGGAATAAGACTCTGTTTGAGTCAATTACTTTTGGATTAGTTTGGAAATTGTTGGTCCTAATATTGTTTTTCTTATGTTGTATTGAACATCTTATTAAAAAAGTGAACTCTGATTTTCAGTGTTTTTTTGCTGATCCTCTTCTTACTGTCTAATTGCAGTTGGAAATGGTTTTACTTTGAAGAACTGGTTGCTGTATGGAGCAGCTAATACATATTGGGGGACATCCAGGTCCATTCATGGGTCGGGTATAAGATGTTGGAATAGCTTTTTGCCTTAGTTTTCATTCTTGCTGATATCACACAGAAATGCACTGGGAAATCTTGTTTGGTTATTCATGGCTTGTATTTTGTCTTTTCCTTTGGTGATGATGTCTAAGTGGCCTGAAGTTAATGCTACTTTTGTTTAATTAGCTCTGCAATTTCTGTTTTGGTCATTCCCCTGGATGGATATATTTGTTTACTGTCCCTTGAATTGAAATGATTTATTTTTTCCCCTCAATTTCTTTTCAGCATCATTGGCTAGAGACTATTATGAAGTGCTTGGTGTGAGTAAGAATGCAAGTTCTTCTGAAATAAAGAAAGCATACTATGGGGTAGGTTTTACTTGACTAGTTTGATATAAATGTATTTTTGTATCAACGAGCATTTTTGAAGTTTTAGGTGAACATTTGACTTATTTCCTGGTAAAAAATTCTGATTTCTTACTTATACCTTTCCTGGTTGAAAGGGGTCATCACATGTTACATTCTCTTCTAATTCCAAGTCTTGCCGAAAATGTTTTGCAAACTGTTTGCTTTTCTTATAGTACGTATTGCTTTCATTTCCCAAGTGGGCGAGATTAAAATAGTTGTTTGGATTGTGTGGGAAGAGTTTGTTTTCTATCATATTGCTGTTACGTATGCCAACCACTCATTTATGTCATATAATACTGAAATACGTTTTTTCTCCTTTTGCTGTTTAATTTTTATACTTGGTTGTTGGCACCCGTTTTATGATTTTCTTATTCGTAATATATTCCTCTGTAATATTTTAGTACCTACAGTAGTTGTATGCTTGTGAAAATATTTCATGTAGTTCCCTTTATCTTTCCTTTATTCTCTTCACACATTCTTCAAATGCACTCGATGAGCATGAGTTATTTGTCTGAAATAATTCTATTTCTGCCTTTTTTTCACTTTTTATTTTCTTCATGTTCTGCAGCTTGCAAAGAAGCTCCATCCAGACACAAACAAAGATGATCCTGAAGCTGAAAAGAAGTTTCAAGAAGTTTCAATGGCATATGAGGTTTACTGTTGTTGTGCTTGTTACTTACGTAGAGCTCCACTGTAAATTGTTATGTGTTGAGTGAACTGGATTATGATTTCTTGACTCCCCCCCCTTTGAATAACTGCATTGTAGGTTTTGAAGGATGAGGAAAAGCGTCAACAGTATGATCAGGTCTTGTGCCTTTCCTGATATATTTTTGTTATCTTTGCCAAAAAAATTGTTACTCTATTGGTGTAAATTTATAGGGCAGGTTACTGATTTTATTCACAAGAGACCTACATCATACATCATAAGAGCATAACAAGGGAATAATAGCTGGATTCAGAAGACCTCTGTTTTATGGAGTTGGAGGATAGAGATATTTGAGGGGGAAAAGTTGAACAAAAGGATTGGGCAGTTACAATTAGCACCTTTTTTTATATATGTTTGGGATAGCTGTAAAAATCTTCTTATTGCTATAATTGATTATATGTATAGTCGATTGTTCTTATAATAGATTCTAATCAAAATTAGTTTTAAGATAATAAATTTTGTTTGATATTGCAAAATAACAAACAAAAGTATAAAGCTGAAAGGGAGAAAAGGCTATTGGAAAATAATTATAAGCTACAAATTTCAAGAGTCATAGTCAATTTAATTTTTTGAAAAAAAAGAAGCTTTTTACCAAGTTCAAAGATACACACAGCTGATATATCAAACAACTTTTTAACCCCCAAAAGTGTCTGAAATCTCAAAACTAATCTTTTCCATACATGCTCTTGTTTTATCTTATTTACTAATTATCTCAGTGATTTGATTTGATTTAATATGGATATGTAGATTGGCCATAATGCGTATGTAAACCAACAAAGCTCTGGTTTTGGAGGTGACAGCGGCTTTAATCCATTTGAGCAGATATTCCGAGATCATGTAATGACTTGCTGCTTTCTATATTCTTGCTATTGGTCATGTCTCATTGTGTATTCGTTCATCCTATAATTTTTTGGTAGTTTTGTATTAGGAATTTTGCTTAGTAGAAATAACTATGTAGTTGTAATTTTAAATGTGATGTTATAAAGGAAGCATCTGATGTTATTATTGTTGTTGTTCTGTTCTGTTCAGACACTACATGCAACTGCATCAGTTACTAGTTCAGATTAGTGGTGGAATAATCTGTCTAGTTTTTAATAGTTTACAAATATACAGCTTCAATAATCATACAAGCAATCAAGCATCTTAATTTGCATATGTTATGTTTGTTTGTGCCTCTGTTCTTCTTTTAAATAAAATTGTAGTAGAAAATAATAATTAGAAAATAATGATTCAATAAATTATTGCATTATAATAAATAACAATTGTCTAAGAAATTTGGTTGAATTAAATGTCCCACATTTGAAGACTACTGTGCTTTTTAATCCTCTAAGCATTTCCCTCTAATGGTGATCAGGATTTTGTCAAGAGCTTTTTTCATCAGAATATTGGTGGAGAAGATGTCAAGGTTCTTTCTCTCTTCATATCTTCTGGACATTTTTAACTATTCTAGCACTTGTTTGTGGAAATGCAACTTGCTCTATTATTGTTCACAGACTTTTATTGAACTATCTTTTATGGAAGCCGTCCGAGGATGCACCAAAAATGTTACATTTCAAACAGAAGTGCTCTGTAACACTTGTGGTATGATCATGACCTAAACATCATTTACATGCTTAGTTGTTAGCTGTCTCTAGTATATGTAATTTAGTTTGCAAGGCACGTGCACTGGAAGGTGACAAGTTTTTTCTCTTTGTTGACTATTCAGGTGGGAGTGGTGTTCCTCCTGGGACAAGACCTGAAACTTGTAAGCGCTGTAAAGGGTCAGGAGTGGTCAGTATTGTCTTAAATATAACTTTCTTTAGTAATGCATTATTATTGTTATTATCATCATGATAATGATGTTAACCTTTTTGTCATATGTCCAGACATTTGTACAAACTGGCATATTTAGGATGGAGAGTACTTGCGGTACATGTAAGGGAACTGGAAAAATTGTATCGGTATGATGCAAACATCTAACTTTTTTCATATTAAATTCTCTTCTGTAAATTTGGATACGGTGGATTTGGCTGTGATTCATGTAACTTGCCATGTTGCTTATTATTGTTGGTTTTTTATTTCCTATTTAGCGACAATACATTAAATAAATAAGTTATACAATGAATAGTGTAGATTCATCATGTTCATGTATTTGTACTTATTGTTCATACCAATAGCTAGTAATTTTGTTCTTTTCTTTGTGGGTGTCAGAATTTCTGCAAGTCATGCAAAGGAGCAAAGGTTACCAAAGGAACAAAATCAGTCAAATTGGATATTATGGCTGGTAACAACTTAAATTTTTACAGTGCATTGTTTTGGGTGAATCATATTCATAGTAAAGTTACCGTATTTTACAACCAGAAAGAAACTACCGTATTTTACAATAGTAAAGTTAATGCTTTTAATCACTGACCTTTTAATAATTTAGAGCAATGTTGGGTGTTGACTATCTTTCTACTGACTAATTTGATTTAATTAATTGTGGGAGCTAAAAGGAAATAAAATGGGTTGAGCGATTGACATGCTCTTACATATGCAGGGATTGACAATAATGAAACTATAAAGGTTTACAGGAGTGGTGGTGCAGATCCTGATGGAGATAACCCTGGTGATCTTTATGTTACTATTAAGGTGACCGTTTAATCTATTCATTGCTTGGCCATCTCCTGTATCTTCTCAAAAGCTCAATTATTTATTTATCATTTTCCTTTGAGCAGGTCAGGGAAGATCCCGTCTTCCGTAGAGAAGGGTCTGATATTCATGTAGATGCTGTCTTAAGTATTACTCAGGTAATGTTTCTCTATTAAACAGTTTGAAGCTTATTTCTAGTTGATTTTTTTCGGCTTTCTATTTATGTATGCCTGTATTTGTTCTTAGTATCAGT